>CM064885.1:2112500-2753826 GCA_030347415.2 Decapterus maruadsi | reverse complement strand
TTCTTATGCTAATTAGCAGTAAATACAATTAAAGATGAGGCTGATGGGAACATGTTTAGTTTCACAAGTCATGAACTGTAGTGTTGGATAAATGAAGGATCTGAGCAGATGATGGTGCTGGAGGAGAAGTCATGTGATCATCAGAGTCATCACAGTTCATCCTGTTTGGATCATGTGTCTAAAGTTAGGGTTAGGTGAATAATATTTACCAGTGACCCTTCCCGTGCCACCCAACGGTGGGCCGGTTTGGTATAAAGGGATCAAAGGAGGCCCTGAAAAGGACCTGGCACACGCTCTTGAAACTTCTCTAATAAATCCCCAAGACACGAGGAGAACCGACAAGAATAACAACTGGTCATCTAGTTCTTCTTTCTTCTTTCTTGTCTTCTGTTCTTCTTTCTTCTAGTAGAGTAAAAGTTTTTAAATTTTAACTTTAAATTTTAGTCTAAGTCAGGTAATTGGTGGGCAGTGGCAGCTGTTTGTAGTAATTAGTGAGATTGCGAACACATCATCAGTAGTATACCTTGGGATCACAGGGTGTTTCGGCCATTACAACTATACACCCTCCCCCTCGGACGGCCCCGCCGAGGTTGATCAAGCCCCGGGGTGTGTTCGATGCCCAATTGAAAAGCCCACTTTCAAAGTCTATGTATAATATTAGAATCCAGATTGTAAAGTCAATAAAAAAGTCAGTATGCGTAAAAAAATCCTAGTTAAAGGTACCCTATATGGCCTTGGTAAATTTTAAGCACGTCCTTCCCAGAGAGCTCCCCAGTCTGCCAAAGTCAAACTTTTAGGAGAATCTAGGTTTTCTGTGCATACTACCGCAAAGTAAAATTATTAATTTTAGTGATCAATTTTAAAGGAGTAAATTGGCCTGTGCCCTAAAAGGTTAGGGTTAGGATAAGGAATTGATGAGTTTAAAATAAAAGCTAATTTTTAAAGTAAAGGTTAAGATAAATACTAGATGAGCTCATCATTTAAATTAAATTAATTTTAAAGGAGTCCTACGTCAAAAAGTCAAGTCAAATTGCCATGTGTTCTGTCCCAATGTAGTATCTGACAGAGGTTGTGGCAAAAGTCAAATAGTCAATTTCAAATTGCCTGTGTTCTGTCCCAATGTAGTATCTGACAGAGGTTGCGGCAAAAGTAAAAGTCATTCTCTGTCCCAATTCGTATCTGACAGAGTATGAGGTAATGAATACCTCATCATCTGTCCCAAATCGTATCTGACAGAGAAGCTTGGGTCAAATTTAAAGGCACAGTCAAGTCAGTAAAAAAATGTTGTACGTTACGTAATGTTGTTCTTCCGTATTCTTCTGGCAGGAGGGCACATCACATCTGCTTCTGTATCCTGGTCTTCTTTTGTTGATATCCATCGGTTCTCGCTTGAGGAATAGATAGAGAAGCAAGGCTCCGGCTGGTTAGGTGAATAATATTTACCAGTGACCCTTCCCGTGCCACCCAACGGTGGGCCGGTTTGGTATAAAGGGATCAAAGGAGGCCCTGAAAAGGACCTGGCACACGCTCTTGAAACTTCTCTAATAAATCCCCAAGACACGAGGAGAACCGACAAGAATAACAACTGGTCATCTAGTTCTTCTTTCTTCTTTCTTGTCTTCTGTTCTTCTTTCTTCTAGTAGAGTAAAAGTTTTTAAATTTTAACTTTAAATTTTAGTCTAAGTCAGGTAATTGGTGGGCAGTGGCAGCTGTTTGTAGTAATTAGTGAGATTGCGAACACATCATCAGTAGTATACCTTGGGATCACAGGGTGTTTCGGCCATTACAACTATACACCCTCCCCCTCGGACGGCCCCGCCGAGGTTGATCAAGCCCCGGGGTGTGTTCGATGCCCAATTGAAAAGTAAGATTTTTCTGCCGGACTAGTGCCAGTCGGGGTTTTGTTGCGGAATTTGTAGTTGGGTCGGCCAGGCAAAAAGAGGCTAAGTCAATGATCTGTTTAAATTATTTTTGGAGTCCTAGTTTGGCGTCCTATGGTTGATAGTCCAATCGTTCCCCTGGTGGCGGTAGTTATTATTTTGAAGAGGGTCAAGCACCAGTATTAGGGTTAAGAGATTGTTTTTTGCAGAGCTATTTTGTGCTGGTGCTTGAGAGAAATGAAGGCTTTTGGGTCCCTCGTTTTCCTTCTCACAGGAAGTAGAGGAACCATGGAGACCGTTTTCCCTTTTAGTGAGCGGGCGCCTGCGGAAGTTGAATAGGAACCGTGGTGGTGTAATGCGAGCTAATCGTGTGAAATAAAGGAGACGACACATCTTTTTATTGTTGAGCTCGTTTTAAAACCACACGGGAAATAGCAAAACCCCGAAATTGGGGTTTACTTGAAAGGAATGAACCGAATTGTAAATGAAATTATTAGCCTTACTTTAAGCTCGAGGAACCCTAACCTTAACCTTACGTTACAACGGGTGGGATAAGTTTAACACGTCTTGAGCTGGCTCGGGTGTAAATCAAAGTCAGACGACAAATGAAAAAAAGCAAAAGTGAAAATTAAAACCTGTGGAGAGGAGAAGAAGGAGGAGAACAAGCCTAGGTGACGTTGCATCCACGGCTCGGTCCCCTAAACCAGGACCGAGGGATGATGAATTTAGGGAAGGTATTTAACCTTAAATTCTTTTTTTTGAGAACCGTCCAATGGCAAAATTCAACTTTTAGGCCAGATTTCAAACGTGTGTGGTGCAGAAATGGGCTGTGAGTGGTGGAGCTAACCCCCGTAGAAGACTGGGTGACGTTTCAGGTCCTGATACCCTGGACCACCTGCCCTGTGTGCTTTGTCCCTAGAGGCGGAACAGCAGGGAGGCCGCATACTTACCACCAACCCCCCACTGACTGCTTGTTAACACCGCAAGGTAGCTGCAGCCAGGGCGAGAAGGTCTGGAGAATTTCGGGGTTGGAATGTTGTCATGCATGTAGAGCTGGAAGGGGGAAAGAGAGAGAGAGAGAGAGAGAGGGAGCGAGAGGGGGGAGGGGTGGATGGGCAGGGCCGCGGCCGAGAAGCTCCCCGGCCCCCGGTCCCGCCGCAGGGCCCCAGGCCGAGGCCAGGAGCCCCCGCAGGCAGGGCCGGAGGACCGAGCCCGGGTGGGGGAGCGGTCGCCCGGAGCAAGCCGGCCCCCGGTGAGCCATTTCCGCCCCGGCCTCCACAGAGGGAGGACCGGCGACGTACTGGGGCAAACCGGGACACCGGGAGCACCAGACGACACCCCCCCAGGAACCGAATCCCCCCGCGGAGGCGCTGTGCCCCGCGGGGAGGTCGGAACCCCGGGCGTCGGGAGCCTCCCCGGCCCTCCGGCATCCAGCGAAACCGGGGAGACCCACCCCCAAACGAGACCAGGTCCCGGGCATACCGAGATGCCACGGAGCGCCCGGCCCGCCAGGACCAGAGAGCCGGACCCGGGCCCGGGGGAACCGAGCGGAACAGCCCGAGACCGCGGCGAGCCATTTCGGTCTCGACCCCTCCTCCGGGTGGGAGGAGGAAGCCGGCGACCTACTGGGGCAAGCCGGGGCCCGGGAGCCCACTCGACCCCCCGGAACCGAGCACCGAGGGCGGTTAAACCCCCGAGGCTCGGAACCACGGGTCGAACCGGGAAAGCCTCCCGGCCCCCCGAGGAGATACCCCCCGCAACCGAGATCCACGGGCCAGGCCGGCCCCCACGGCCTCCGAAGAGGACGCGGCGCCCCGCCGAAGCCCGAGACCCGGCGGCAGGAGGACTCGGAGAGCCGGACCCGAGGTCGGGGGGAGGAAGAGGAGCGACCCGAGCCCGGCAAGCCATTTCGGCCCGACCCGCCTCCGAGGAGAACGGGCCCGGCGTACTGGGGCAAGCCGGGACCCGGGAAGCCCAGATCCACCCCGGGAGCCTCCGGGTGTCGGTTGGGGGACCAGCCGAGAGAGGCGCAGGGCCAGCCCCGCCGAAGCGTTGCCTCCCAGGCCGTCTCAAGGCCGAGGAGCCGGCCCCGGCCAGCCGCGGCGAGCCGCTGCCTCCGGGGCCAGCTCCCGGTCCCGCCTACTAGGCAGTCCCGGCCGCTTGAGGCCCTAACCCATCAATCTGCAGGCATGCATGCTCCAAATACACCGCACAGCCCTACATGTAGCAGCTTGATGGGGGAATTCCTGCCGAATCAGCCTGATACCAGTGTTCCGTACACCGCACAACCCCTGGTATGGCGTCTCCGACAGGAGGGATAGAGGAAGTGACAAGAATGCTCACCTGTTGAGGTTAGGTTCCCGCTCGTTCCATGCCCGTGGCCTTCTAACCTGGCTGAGCCCTATTTTGTTACCACCCCCCTGACTAACGGTTGTGCTAAAGTGTAATTTTTCCAAAAAACATTATTTCGGTAAATAAGGAGTGGGGAGGGAAATTTAAGGTCCCTAATGGACTAAACTAATCATAATTCGTTATATTTGAGTGTCTAATAAGTATAAAAAGGAGTAAAAATCGTCGCGTGAGTCCCGCGCGAGGCACGACGGGGAATTATGCAAATTAACCCGGAAGTGCCGAGAGACCCGGTCCCCTCCTAGCGGTTTTGGTGGTTCACAATTAACATCCACGGTGATACTAAGGAGGAATAAGTACAAGGCCGTTGTAAAACCACCACCCAGGCCTCCCCAGGCAGTTTTCTGACTTTTATTCAGTGATTTAAAAGCCTAGTTTACTCTAAATGGCGGCTAAGATAGCAGCGCTAGCTAAGGGAGCTAACCCGGAACCGGCTAATAGCTAATAGTAGCGGTCCCTTCCGAGTCATTTAATTCACGATCCAAGCGTTGTCAGGGCAATCCGAGCCGGTGGATAGTAAGAGAGTTAACATATTGACCTTCAAGTGTCCAGTCCAGGGCGATCAGATTATTCTAAACTCCTAAAACGATCCCGTTAGTCGCCGCGGCCAGGCTAAGCCGGTGAGCTAGCCAGGTAGGCTAGACCGGAGGTGCTAGCCCAGGTTGTAGTTCCGGTTTCGGGGGTCGCGCGCTAAGCATGCTGGGTAGCCGAGTCCGGAAGTAGCATAATCTTCGCGCTAGCCCAGCCGAGTTTTATACATTTTAAGCATTTTTAATGATAAACGTCCGGATCCGATGATAAAACTAAGCCGAGCATTACGAACCCTAACTAGCGTAGTAAACTGTAGAGCCATCCGAGGACTGATTGAGTCTAAAACCAGTTACGTTATTGCTAAGGCTAACAACGATAGTAGCTAAGCTATCATCATGTCCGCTGGGTAAACATGCCTGAGGATAGCCGCCGGCTAACTTTAGCATCCCTAAAATGCTCCCAAACTCGCGATCAAAGCTCTCCCGAAATGATCAAAGTTAGCGGATCCTATGGTTAAACATAAATCAATGTTTAGGCCCCGTATTTAGGGTTATAAGATTCGGAATTTTAAGGTATAAATTATTGTTCTAAGTCCGCCTGTTAACAGCTGACTAAACGAAGGGAGCCGGGAGCCGAGGCGGAAGTGGCCCGTAGGCTTGTAGTCCCGGTCGCGCAAAGCATTATGGGAAATCGAGTCCCCGCGTGAGACCCGTTGGGCGGTTGTCCCCCCAAGGAACAGGTCTTGTCAGTAGACCGCGAAAAAAAACAGAAGACTACCTATACCCTATCCTGTCTTACAAACTATTTGTGGTCCTTCAACTAATGGACTTATATGTTAAAATCTAATAAAGGGTCGCTCTACTTTGTAGTGTAATTTGGATTATTATCTGTTTAATAAAGAACTTTTATGGGTCTCTAAGTAACCTCCTGGGTGGTCCAGTTTTTGATTCATATTTGATATTAATTAATTATTAACTTATTATAAAAGGCATCAAGTGGAACAAGAGGGACCCTCAGGTGGCAAAGAGTGAAATTGTGTCAGGCCTAAAATGTATAACCGAATTAAAGTGTATATAGATCACTCAGAAGAGACAGGAATTATTGATTAATTGACTTAACTCCAGGAAAGTAAATTAAAGTAAAAGCAGATCCTCCAGTAGGTGTGACTCAGGAACTAGGCTGGTCCTCCCTGGAGAAGAAAAGTTAGAGGCATGTTCGCGCTGACCATTTTTTGATTTTTATGTGCCTATACCACTTACATCCAGGTTGGAGGTGAAGGAGGGGGGAATGAAAATTCCACCTGTTGAATTGGCTGGGCCCTTAAATTTCTTTTGTTTTGTATTCGAGAAGAACCAGAAACCTCAAACCTGTAGGTCATAAACCTCCGTTGAAACCTTTTATTTGAGTTGGTGGAGCGGGAGGGAGAAGGAAGAACACCGGTTTCCCGCCAGAGGTCAAAGGTCACATTCCTCACACTCCTCCGGCAGACCTATTGTCAAACCAGGAGGAAGGAAAGAGAGAGAGAGAGAGAGAGAGAGAGAGAGAGAGAGAGAGAGAGAGGGAGAGAGAGAGAGAGAGAGAGAGGGAGAGAGAGAGAGAGAGAGAGAGAGGGAGAGAGAGAGAGAGAGAAAAAAAGAGAGAGAGAGAGAGAGAAAAAGAGAGAGAGAGAGAGAGAGAGAGAGAGAGAGAGAGAGAGAGAGAGGGAGAAAAGAGGGAGGAGGGGGCGGTCTAAGGCAGAGGTGGTTGGGGTTAGGTCCAGGGCCCCAACTGGTTAGGGTTAGGGTAAGAAAAAGATTAACTGTAAAATTACTTCCGTATCAGGTTAAGTTTTAGGCACCCGAGGCCCTAAAGGGAGGGTTAGGGTTAGGTCTAGGACCCCAACTGGTTAAGGTTAGGGCAAGAAAAAAGTTAACTGTAAAAAACTTTTGTGTCAGGTTAAGCTTAGGCACCCGGGACCCAAACCGAAGGACTAGAAATAATGATCGGTCCAGATTAGGGAAAAGTTGAAGAGACTAACATTATTTTTCCTGTTAAAAGGACAGAACAGTGCAGCACCCCTACAGCCGGACCGTGGCGGGGGGCCCCCCGCCCTTCGTCAGGGGGACTCCACCTGGAAACACCATTACTCCTTTTTAAACCCTGAATTAATAATCAACCCCACGTACACTAAACTCCACCGGTAAAGCAGGCAGAAAAGTAAAATCCTTCCCGGGATCAAGATCCATGCCGTTCAAACCCCCGCAGTCTAACAATCCACCCCAAATCAACTTTAACCCCTGACCTACTTTACGACATTCGGTCTTTAAATTCAATTTAAACCTTGAGTAGCTAGGGAAAAGAATTCAGGATACTACAAGACATAAGACCAAATTCCAGCACTATGCCCTCCCCCCCAAAAAAGAAAGAAATAGACCTTCTAAGTGGTTTTAGAAAAGGATTTATTAAATAAAGAACCAAAGTAAACCAATAGCCACATCTATATAGAAAAATACACAAACATACATATACAAACACCAAGTGTCAAACACTCTTGAAATTGAGCTAAAAACTCCAACCCACAGGGGGCAGTAAACCTGAATATCAAGTGCCAACCAGGCTAAGTACACATGGGCTAGTGAGGCCCCTTTCACGCTGATCCATGTCTAGGGACCGTGGTCAAACCACCCCATGCTTTCGTAAGTGAAGAACATATTAAATAATAATCATAACAAAAAGAAGAGGCACACTCTGCGTACAAAAAAACTATTAGAAATATAAGTATAAATATAAGTATAAAAGTGCCGAACCCAAAGTGCAAAATAACCCATCTCCCATAAACACAACACCCGTGAACTAAAGTGCAAACATCTTCCTCCTGGAGGAAAATAATAGAACAAAGCACACTGTAGAAAAAATCTTAGATAAAATTACAAACGTAAAAATGTACAAACCTATATATGTGTATATATAAAAAACACACCAAATCAGGTACCAAAGTATAACCAACATAAACCCACAAATAAATAAACAAATAACCTCTGCAATCAAATACTCCGTGGCTGGGAAGAGCAAAAGTCCCTATAATCACGCTGTTGACTTGAAGTCCCATAACTTCAACAAAGTCCTCGTTGTCCCACCACTCGGGAAAGGAGTAAGAATCAGAAAATCCCACAATTGTCCCCGGGATCTAACAAGAACAAAGTGGTCCCGGTGGTCCCGCCCAACGTGGGCCGAGCGCCCGCCAGCCGAGCCGGCCGGGTCCAAGAGTGTCTCTCAGGTGGACAGAATGTCCAAAGGAGGGGACAGGGGGAGGGGGGAAGGGGGAAAGGGGGGAAAAAAAAGAAGGGGAAAGGGGAAAGGTGAGCGGGGTGTAAAGTTTCCTATCAAAGGCCTAAGAAGGGGTCGGGGGACGGGGGAGGTGAGCCCTCCAGTGGGCCCACATGTGATCCGCAGTGGGTGGGGTCCAGTGGAGGTTGTCCGGAACAGTGGCAAAAAGCGTGTACGCCAAGGCGGGGATATGAGGGTCCGACTGTGTAATGATGCCGTTGAGGGCCCGAAGGTTTCGTTGGTGCGCCCAGGGTAGTGATGGAGAGAAGTTGACTTCTGGGACCAACACCTCCGCCTGAGGGAAGGTGTTGGCCGCAGCCAAACGCAGCTGGCGCACAGCCTGGCGGAGGTTGTCGACTCGGGACTCCTCCCTGTCGTTTAGACCGAAGCTTAAGATCACTGCTCTGACCCTGGCTTCGGTGGGGGTCCTATATCTCAGGAAATGCGTGGCGTGGTGGATCCTGGCCCCGGGGTAGGCCTCCACCTGCACATCTGGGTCCGGGATAAGAGGCAGCCGGCAAAGGTTGGAGTCTCCGATGATCAGCAAGGACCTTCTGGGAGTCAGAGACCAGTTGGCCCTCTTGTCCCCCCTATGGTCGTTGCGATGAAACATATGCTTCGGGGGGCCTGGCCTAGGTGGAGCCGGGGCGACGGATGATGATGATGATGCTGATGCTGCCGCGGCGGCGAGGTCTTCTGCCTGTTCCGCCAGCGTCCCTTCTGGCCAATCATCCCAGTCATCCGGAAAGGGGTAGAGAGGGGGGATCCCCGACGAAAGAGAGGTGTCAGTGGGTTGAGGGGGAAGGGCAGTGGTAACAGAGGAAGAAGAAGCAGCAGCAGCAACGACGTCGGGGGAGGGCCCGTGAGTCCCCGAGCTCTCTGGGACGAGAGTCGGGGGAGCCAGGGGAACAGTAGCAGAGGAAGAGGGGGGAGCAGAAGCAGAAGCAGAAGCGGGGACAGACTGGGACGATCGGGGTCCGTTCCACTAGAGGCGGGGTGCGTTGAGGTTTGCGTGGATGTCACAAGTCTGCGAGGCACCAGGCGGGGGCCCTCTGATCCCGGTAGGGGGTGACTCCCTCGGCGGTGGAGGAGGAGGAGGAGGAGGAGGGGGCAGCGCTAGCCGCCTGCGGGGCTGGGGTAGAGGCCGCCGGTTTCCTCTTCTTGGATCTGGGGAGTGTTTCTTTTACGAAGATAATATCTTCGTCTTCCAGAAGGGAGGACAGATCAAGCGTATCTTCCTCTGTGGTTGATTCCATCTGGGTGGGGTCCCGGGTCGGTGGCACAGGGGGTTGCGGAGGTGGTGGTTGTTGTGGGGCCTGATGGAGCCCACTGGTCGAGGGGGCTGAGTCTCCCTCCTCCATGGCCGTCAGATCAATAACCGGAACTGCAGGCTGCTCGAGTGGTAATGGCGGGCCTGTCGAGGGAGCCTCCGTCGAAGAAAAAGGCTCCCATTGGAACGGTAGAGTTAGGGTAGCCGTTGGAGAGGCCCGCAGTGCAGGTGGAGGTGGCTGGGCTTCTGCTTGCGGAGCCGGTTGCGGGTTGGCCTCCTCCAGCCTATGGAGGCCAGCAGCTCCCAGCCGTGTCCGGACCCAATCTGCGATTCCCCCATGAAGTGCCGGTGTTGTGCGTTCCACTGCCTCCAAGGCTCTTCTCCACACGGGGTACCAGTTAACCATTGGTAATCTGTTGATAACTTCCAAGGTCGCATCCGCTTCACGGATATAATGATCCTCTAGTATCGCTAGTACCGAAAGGCCCCATGTTTTGGCGTTGGCCGCGAGCCTCTGGGTTGTGGTAGCGGTATTCCAAAATGGCTTCACCTTGGAACCCAAGTGCGAGGATAGTTGGAAAAGTGCTTCTGGCATAACTGCATTTCCTTGCGGGCACTGTAGTTGCCATAAACAAACGTGGATCTTTAAGAGCTTCACCAACGCTTCAAAAAGTTCCTGCTCCTGTTGAGCCTCCATTTTTTGAACCTAGGTTAACAGAAAGAGATAGACATACATAAATATAAGAGTAGGCGCATTTGACCCTTTCCTAAATCAATAAAGTAACCTACATTCAGTCAGTATTAAGCATTCCTTCATGGAAGAGAAGAGATTAGTGAGGGTTGTGCATTCCTATAAATCGATTTATTTGTGTTATTTGAGAGGCCTAATATTCACTACTTTGACAGTCTAATCTAGTCGCACCTATAGACGAGGTGTGGAGTCGCCTATCTGTCGGCTATGTATTACTGTATTAAAAAATAAAACACTGGATAGAGAGGAGAGAGAAGAGCGGTAGGGAGAGAGAGCGGTCAAGGGAGAGAGAGATAGAGCGGTAAGGGTGAGACCCTCCTGATTGCCAGCCAGGATAGTTTAGCAAAGCAAGGCTCCCGCAAAAAAAACGTAACTGAAAGATCCCTATTGGAACAGTATTTGCCAGTGGAACCCCCTGTCCATCCGACGATGGAGCAGTTTGTGATAGGGAAACCAAAGGCGGATCCGAAGACCCCGTCACTCGCTCTTGAACTTCCCAGAACTATGCCCGTTGTGGCTAGAGGGTCTCAAATAAAATAGAAGTTATGTATATCGGGTGTGCCAGGTCTGTAAAGCCTGCGAAGCCGTTTTATCCTGCCCGATGGCTCCTGCCCGATGGCTCTGGATGTTCTGCCAGACGGCTCTGGATGTTCGGTGGATCCAGGTTGAGACGCGGTTAAGTATTGCGGTCTAATCCCTATTTTAGACGCGGTGGAAACAGTTAAAGGCCCGTGTGTGTTGTGTGGAGTGTGGTGCAAGCTGAAGGTAAAGAGTTTAAGATTTTAGGTTAGGTTTAGGCAAAGTTAGTTGTCTATTTTGGGTTAAGTATTAGTCGTGTGCTAATAATAGTCTAAGTCAGGTAATTGGTGGGCAGTGGCAGCTGTTTGTAGTAATTAGTGAGATTGCGAACACATCATCAGTAGTATACCTTGGGATCACAGGGTGTTTCGGCCATTACAACTATACACCCTCCCCCTCGGACGGCCCCGCAGAGGTTGATCAAGCCCCGGGGTGTGTTCGATGCCCAATTGAAAAGTAAGATTTTTCTGCCGGACTAGTGCCAGTCGGGGTTTTGTTGCGGAATTTGTAGTTGGGTCGGCCAGGCAAAAAGAGGCTAAGTCAATGATCTGTTTAAATTATTTTTGGAGTCCTAGTTTGGCGTCCTATGGTTGATAGTCCAATCGTTCCCCTGGTGGCGGTAGTTATTATTTTGAAGAGGGTCAAGCACCAGTATTAGGGTTAAGAGATTGTTTTTTGCAGAGCTATTTTGTGCTGGTGCTTGAGAGAAATGAAGGCTTTTGGGTCCCTCGTTTTCCTTCTCACAGGAAGTAGAGGAACCATGGAGACCGTTTTCCCTTTTAGTGAGCGGGCGCCTGCGGAAGTTGAATAGGAACCGTGGTGGTGTAATGCGAGCTAATCGTGTGAAATAAAGGAGACGACACATCTTTTTATTGTTGAGCTCGTTTTAAAACCACACGGGAAATAGCAAAACCCCGAAATTGGGGTTTACTTGAAAGGAATGAACCGAATTGTAAATGAAATTATTAGCCTTACTTTAAGCTCGAGGAACCCTAACCTTAACCTTACGTTACAACGGGTGGGATAAGTTTAACACGTCTTGAGCTGGCTCGGGTGTAAATCAAAGTCAGACGACAAATGAAAAAAAGCAAAAGTGAAAATTAAAACCTGTGGAGAGGAGAAGAAGGAGGAGAACAAGCCTAGGTGACGTTGCATCCACGGCTCGGTCCCCTAAACCAGGACCGAGGGATGATGAATTTAGGGAAGGTATTTAACCTTAAATTCTTTTTTTTGAGAACCGTCCAATGGCAAAATTCAACTTTTAGGCCAGATTTCAAACGTGTGTGGTGCAGAGATGGGCTGTGAGTGGTGGAGCTAACCCCCGTAGAAGACTGGGTGACGTTTCAGGTCCTGATACCCTGGACCACCTGCCCTGTGTGCTTTGTCCCTAGAGGCGGAACAGCAGGGAGGCCGCATACTTACCACCAACCCCCCACTGGCTGCTTGTTAACACCGCAAGGTAGCTACAGCCAGGGCGAGAAGGTCTGGAGAATTTCGGGGCTGGAGTGTTGCATGCCGAGCTAGAAGGGGGGGAGGAGAGAGAAGGGGGAAGGAGCACGGAGGGGTAGATGGGCAGGGCCGCGGACGAGAAGCTCCCCGGCCCCAGGCCCCGCCGCAGGGGCCCCCCCGGCCGAAGCCAGGAGACCCCCACGGGCAGGGCCAGAGGACCGAGCCCGGGTGGGGAGCGGCCGCCCGGAGCAACCGCGGCACCCGGCGAGCCCTTTCCGTCTCGGCCCCCCAGAAAGGGAGGGTCGGCGACGTACCGGGGCAAACCGGGACACCGGGAGCACCGGACGACACCCCCCAGGAACCGAGTCCCCCGCAGTGTTGCCAACTTAGCGACTTTGTCGCTAAATTTGGCGACTTTCCAGACCCTCTTGGCGACTTTTTTTGTAAAAAGTGACTAGCGACAAATCTAGCGACTTTTTCCCGGACATATTACAAACGTTTCAGGACCTGAAATCACGTTATTACAGCTGTTTTCAACGAGCAGCGGCGCTGGCGCGAGCCCTCACTGGCTGTCAGCCTGCACAGTAGTGTCACAGAGCCGTCTCCGCTGCATTCAGAGACGCACTGATCCACTCCATAAACACATACAGAGCGCCGCTGCCGGCCCCCCCCCCGAGGTAATGACATCATTTAGCGGCTTCTAGCGACTTTTGGGGCAGCCAATAGCGACTTTGCTTGCTGAGGAGTTGGCAACACTGGTCCCCCGCGGGGGTTGAGCCCCGCGGGAGGTCGGAACCTCCGGGCGTCGGGAGCCTCCCCGACCCTCCGGCACCCAGCCGAACCGGGGAGACACCCCCAGACGAGACCAGGCCCCGGGCATCAGGCCCCGGGCATCCAGAGATGCGGGAACTCGACTTCCCATCTGTGCAGTTTATTAACCCATCTCAAAATCGACTTTAATCCTTGATATACTTTAGGATAGTATGTTTTTAAATTCAATTAAAACCTTGAGTAGTTAGGGAAAGGAAGCCAAGATATTATAAAACATAAGAAAAAATTCAAGCATTGCGCCCTCCCTCAAAAAGGAAGAAATAGACCTTCTAAGTGGTTTTAGAAAAAGATTTATTAAATAAAGAGCCAAAGTAAACCAATAGCAACATCTATCAATATATATATATATATAAAAAAAAACATACATACATACACAAACACAAAGTGTCAATCACTTTTGGAATTAGGTTAACAAACCTCAGCCGAAAGGGGGCAGCAAACTTTTAATATAAAGTGCAAACAGGCTACGTAAAAATGGGCTGGTAAGGTCCCTGTTATGCTGACCCATAACCTAGGGACAGTGGTTAAACAACCACCTGCTCTCGCTAGCTAAGAGCCCAACTCAATAAACATATTATATAATAATAATAATAATAATAATAATAAGCACACTCCGTGTATAAAAAACTTTTAGAATCATAAAAGTGCAAAACTCAAGATACATAATAGGTGCAAAATACCAAACTTCCCTTAAACACAACACCCGTGAACTAAAGTGCAGAAACATTCCTCCAAGAGGAAACTGGCAGAAAAAGGCACACTGTAGAAAAAGTCTTAACGTACAATTATAAATGTAAAAACATATATATATATGTGTATAAAACTATATATGTGTGTGTGTGTACACACCAAACAAGGTTCCAAGGTATAACCAACAATCCAATATAACCCAAACAAACTCACAAATAGACACTGCAATAAACCACTCCGTTGCTGGGAAGAGCAAACTCCTTATATTAACGCCGGTAACATAGGGTCATATACTGTCAACAGAGTCCTCGTTGTTTCACAACTCAAGGATGTAAACGGGAACGGAATAAGAACAAAATAGCCACACAATTGTCCCTGGGACCTTCGGGCCTGGTGGCCAGGCGGCGCCTCCGTAACTCTAACAAAAACAAGGTGGTCCCGGTGGTCCCGCCCAACGTGGGAAGAGCGTCCCGCCAGCCGAGCCGGCCGGGTCTAAGAATGTCCCAGGCGGACAGAATGTCAAAAGGAGGGAAAGGGGAAGGTGCGCAGAGTGCAAGGGTTCCTACGAAAGGCCTAGGAAGGGGTCGGGGGACGGGGGAGGTGAGCCCTCCAGTGGGCCCACATGTGGGCCCCAGTGGGTGGGGTCCAGTGGAGGTGGTCCGGGGTGGTGGCAAAAAGAGTGTACGCCAAACTGGGGATATGGGGGCCCGACTGTGTGATGATCCCATTAAGGGCCCGAAGATTCCGTTGATGCGCCCAGGATAACGAGGAGGAAAAATTGACTTCTGGGACCAACACCTCCGCTTGGGGGAAGGTGCTGGCCGCAGCCAATCTCAGTTGGTGCACGGCCTGGCGGTGGTGGTCGGCTCTGGACTCCTCCCTATCGTTCAGGCCGAAGCTCAGGACCACCGCCTTGACCCTGGCCCGGGTCCAGGATGAGGGGTAATCTGCAAAGATTTGAGTCTCCGAGAATAAGTAGGGACCTCTTGGGGGTCAATGACCAGTTGCCTTCTTGTCTCCCCTGTGATCGTTCCGATGGAACATGTGCGTCGGGGGGCAGGGTCTAGGCGGGGCCGGGGTGGCGGATGATGAGGCGGCGAGGTCTTCTGCCTGTTCCGCCAGTGTTCCTTCCGGCCAGTCATCCCAGTCGTCCGGAAAGGGGTAGAGAGGGGGGATCCCCGACGAGAGGGAGGTGTCAGTGGGTCGAGGGGGAAGGGCAGTGGTAGCAGAGGAGGAAGAGTCGGGGGAGGGCCCGTGAGTCGCCGAACTCTCTGAGACGAGAGCTGGGGGAGCCAGGGGAACAGCGGAGCCGCTTGCAGAGTGGGATAGAGAAGAGGAAGCAGGGGAAGGGAGTTTAGTCGCAGGGGAGGAAGACGCAGCTAATGGGGTTCGCAGAGGGAGTGCAGGGGGAATGGAAGAGGACGGGGAAGGGTCAGTAAAATGAACCGAGGGGGCAGTGGCAGAAGAGGAAGCAGAAGCAGAAGCAGACTGGGATGACCGGCCGTCAGTCACACCAGTGGCGGGGTGCGCTGGGGTCTGGGTGGTCGTCAGAATTCTGCGGGGCACCAAACGGGGGCCCTTTTGGTCCCGGTAGGGGGTAACCATCTCGGCGGTGGAGGAGGAGGAGGAGGAGGCGGCGCTGGCACCCTGAGGGGCTGGAGTAGAGGTCGCTGGTTTCCTCTTCTTGGACCTAGGGAGAGTTTCCTTCACGAAGATGATGTCCTCGTCCTCGAGTAAGGAGGACAAATCCAGCGTATCCTCCTCTGTTGTCAAATCCGAATGGGTGGGATCACGGGTCGGTGGCAAAGGGGGTTGTGGAGGTGGTGGTAGATCTTGAGGGAGCCTACTAGACGAGGGGGCTGAGTCCCCCTCCTCCACGGCCGTCAGATCAATCAGTGGTACTGTAGGTGGCTCGAGTGGTGGCGGGCCTGCCGGAGGAGCCCCCTTCGAGGAAAAGGGCTCACAGTGGAACGGCAATATCAGGGTGGCTGTTGGAGAGGACCGGAGCGCAGGTGGCGGCGGTTGAGCTTCAGCTTGCGGAGCCGGCTGCGGGTTGAACTCCTCTAGCCTATGGAGGCCTGCCTCCCCCAGACGCGTTCGGACCCAGTCTGTAATCCCACCATGGAGTGCTGGCGTCGTACGCTCTACCGCCGCTAGGGCTCTTCTCCAAACAGGGTACCAATTCGCCATCGGTAGCCGGTTGATCACCTCCAAGGTTGCGTCTGCCTCCCTGATGTAATGATCCTCCAATATTGCTAGGACTGAGAGGCCCCACGTTTTAGCATTGGCTGCGAGCCTCTGGGTTGTGGTGGCACTATTCCAGAACGGTTTTACTTTGGAACCCAAGTGGGAGGATAACTGAAAAAGTGCCTCCGGCATTGCCGCATTCCCCTGTGGGCACTGCAGTTGCCATAAACAAACGTGAATTTTCAGGAGTTTGACCAACGCTTCAAAGAGCTCTTGCTCCTGTTGATCCTCCATGTTTGAACCTAGGCTAAAAGGAAGAGATAGAATATATGTAAATATATGAGAGAAAGTATTTAGACCCTTTCTTAAATCAATAAACTAATATACATACAGTCAGTGTTAAGCATATTCCTTATGGAAAAGAAGAGGTTAGTGAGGGTTGTGCATTCCTATACAACGTATTTATGTGTGCTATTTGTGAGGCCTAATATCAACTATTTTATCGGTTTAACTTAGTCGCACCTATAGACGAGGTGTGGAGTCGCCCATCTGTCCGCTATATGTTACTGTATTAAAAAATAAAACACCGGATAGGGGAGAGGGAGAGGGGAGAGCGGTAGAGAGAGAGAGTGGTCAAGGGAGAGAGAGATAGAGCGGTAAGGGTGAGACCCTCTTGATTGCCAGCCAGGATAGCTTAGCGAAGCAAGGCTCCCGCAAAAAAAACATAATTGAAAGATCCCTATCTGGAACAGCATTTGCCAGTGGAACCCCCTGTCCATCCGACGATGGAGCAGTTTGTGATAGGGAAACCAAAGGAGGATCCGAAGACCCTGACACTCGCTCTTGAACTTCCCAGAACTATAGCCCGTTGTGGCCAGAGGGTCTCAAATAAAAATGAAGTTATGTATATCGGGTGTGCCAGGTCTGTAAAGCCTGCGAAGCCGTTTTATCCTGCCCGATGGCTCCTGCCCGATGGCTCTGGATGTTCTGCCAGACGGCTCTGGATGTTCGGTGGATCCAAGTTGAGACGCGGCTAAGTATTGCGGTCTAACCCCTATTTTAGACGAGGTGGAAACAGCTAAAGGCCCGTGTGTGTTGTGTGGAGTGTGGTGCAAGCTGAAGCTTAAGAGTGTAAGATTTTAGGTTAGGTTTAGGCAAGGTTAGTTGTCTATTTTGGGTTAAGTATTAGTCGTGTGCTAATAATAGTCTAAGTCAGGTAATTGGTGGGCAGTGGCAGCTGTTTGTAGTAATTAGTGAGATTGCAAACACATCATCAGTAGTATACCTTGGGATCACAGGGTGTTTCGGCCATTACAACTATACACCCTCCCCCTCGGACGGCCCCGCCGAGGTTGATCAAGCCCCGGGGTGTGTTCGATGCCCAATTGAAAAGTAAGATTTTTCTGCCGGACTAGTGCCAGTCGGGGTTTCCCGTGACTGACGGGGTCTCCCGAGGGAGAGCGGGTCCGGCCTACTGGGGCAAGCCGAGACACGGGAAGCCCAGATCCGCCCGGGATTCCCGGGTGTCGGTTGAGGGACCAGCCGAGAGAGGCACAGGGCCAGCCCCGCCGAAGCGTTGCCTCCCAGGCCATCTCAAGGCCGAGGAGCCGGACCCGGCCAGCCGCGGTGAGCCGCTGCCTCCGGGCCAGCTCCCGGTCCCGCCGACTAGGCAGTCCCGGCCGCTTGAGGCCCTAACCCATCAATCTGCAGCCATGCATGCTCCAATACACCGCACAGCCCTGCATGTAGCAGCTTGATGGGGGAACACCTGTCGAATCAGCCTGGTGTGGCTTCTCCGACAGGAGGGATAGAGGAGAAAAGCAAAGGAAGTGACAAGAATGCTCACCTGTGAGGGTTAGGTTCCCGCTCCTTTCCATGCCTATGGCCCGCTCACCTGGCAGAGCCCTATATTGTTGCCACCTCCCTGACTAACGGTTGCACCAAAGTGTAATTTTTCAAAAATTCCAAATTTTGGTAAATAAGGGATTTTTACACTTTACTTTGTAGTTTAAGTTAGATTATAATTCCGTTTATTGAATGACTTTTGTGGGTCTCAAATTAACTTCCTAGGTGGTCAAGTTTTTAATTATTATTCGTTAAATTTTAATAGTGGCATCGCGTGGAACAAGAGGGACCCTCAGGTGGCAAGGAGTGAAAGTGGGTCAGGCCTAAGATGTACACTAAATTTAAAGTGTATATAGAGCACTCAGAGAGAAAGTAATTATCAATTTTATTGACTTAAATCCAGGAAGGTAAATTTAAAGTAAAGGAAGAAAAACCATCGAAGTGAGGCTCAGGAACTAGGCTGGTTCTCCCTGGAATTGACAAGTTAGAGACATGTTCGCGCTGACCATTTTTAAAATTATTTTTATGTGCCTATACCACTTACATCCAGTTTGGAGATGAAGGAGGGGGGAATGAGAAATCCACCCATTCCATTGGCTGGGGATTCCGGGGGGCTCTTTGTTTTATGTTTGAGAAGAACCGGAAGCCTCAGACCTGCAGATCCCATATCGTTGTTGGAAAGCATTTTATTCGAGTTGGTGGAGCGGGAGGAGGGAGGGAGAAAGCTGGTTTCCCGCCAAAGGTCAAAGGTCACATTCCTATCCCTCCTCTGGCCGACTCCTTGCCGGGCCGGGAGGAAGGAAAGAGAAGAGGGAGGAGGGGTGGTCCAGGACAGAGCCGGTTAGGGTTAAGCCTAGGGTCCCAAATGGTTAAGGTTAGGGTAAGAAAAGGATTAACTGTAAAAAAAAACCTGCGTATCAGGTTAAGTTTAGGCACCAGAGGCCCAATCAGAAGGACTAAGAATAATGGCCGGCCTAGATTAAGGAAAAGTCGAAGGAATCAACATTATTTTTCTATTGAAAGGACAGAACAGTGCAGCAACCGGTCAGCTGGATTATGGCGGGGGGGCTCTCCCCCTTCAGGGGGACTCACCCTAACAACTCTATTAATTCTATTAATTCAACCAAAGAAATGTTTAACTCAAACCTAGTGTACTGAAACCCAGCGTTAAGCTCCCTAGAAAAGCAGGGTCCTCAATAGGGATTATAAATGTCCTAACTCCCTGTTCAGTTTATTAAAGCATCTAAAAATCGACTTTTAATCGTTAATTTAAATTATATTTTTATATTCAATTTAAATCTTGAGTAGTTAGCAAAGGAGCCAAAGACATTATGAAATAGGAACCACAAATCCCGGCACTGTACCCTCCCCCCAAGGAAAGAAATAGACCTTCTAGATGGTTTTAAAAGGTTTATTAAATAAGAAGCCACAGCAAACCAATAACAAAATATATTAAAAAAAAGTGTCAATCACTTTCGAAAAAAGTTAGAACACTCAAGCCAAAAGGGGCAGCAAACTTTTACCAAAAAGTGCAAACCAGGCTATGTAAAGTGAACGAGTAAAATCCCTGTTATGCTGACCCACAACCTAGGGAATATTTGGTTTAACAACCACGTGCTCTCGTTAGATAACAGTCCAACATAAATAAACATTATATAACAAACATCCATATAAAAAAATGTATATATACATACACCCACACACACTTATATATATAAAAAAAACTTGCATAATTATAAAAGTGCAAAACTCAAGGTGAATACTACGTGTAAAATACCAAACCTCACACAAATACAACACAAATAAACTAAAGTGCAGGACCATTCCTCCAGGAGAAAAACGTTAGAAAAAAGCACACTGTATATAAGGTCCTAATGTAAAAATATGTTAACCAAGGTCCTAAGGCATAATCAACAATATAATATAAATAATAAAAATTGGAATGAGCAACTCAGTTGCTGTAAAGAGCAAACACCTTATAATACTGGCAACGTAGGGTCGCATACTGCAACCGGAGCCCCCTTTGTTCCACAACTCAGGATGTATCCAAAACAAGAATAAGACCAACATAAAATACAACTTGTGTTAGAACATCACAACAATTGTCCCCGGGACCTCAGGGCTTAATGGCCAGGTGGCGCCTCCGTATCCCTAAAGTAACAAGGTCCCGGTGGTCCCGTCCATCACGGGAAGAGCGTCCCGCCAGCCGAGCTAACCGGGTCCACGAATGTCCAAGGTGGACAGAGTGTCAAATGAAAGGAAAGGAAAAGATGAGTAAGGTGCAGAGAGTCCTAGGAAGGGGTCGGGGGACGGGGGAGGTGAGCCCTCCAGTGGCCCCACATGTGGGCTCCAGTGGGTGGGGTCCAGTGGAGGTGGTCAGGAGTAGTGGCAAAAAGAGTGTAAGCTAAACTGGGGATATGGGGGCCCGACTGGGTGATGATCCCATTGAGGTCCCGGAGATTCCTTTGGTGAGCCCAGGGCAATGACGAGGAAAGGTTGACTTCGGGAATTAGTACCTCCGCTTGGGGGAAGGTGTTGGCCGCAGCCAATCTTAGCTGATGCACGGCCTGGCGGTGGTGGTCGGTCCTCGACTCCTCCCTGTCGTTAAGGCCAAAGCTCAGAATCACTGCCCTGACTCTGGCTTCAGTCGGGGTTCTGTACCTCAGAAAGTGCGTGGCGTGATAAATCCTTGCTCCGGGGTAGGCCTCAACTTGAACGTCTGAGTCCAGGACGAGGGGTAATCTGCAGAGGTTGGAGTCCCCGAGTATGAGCAGGGATCTCTTGGGGGTCAAGGACCAATTTGCTTTCTTGTCCCCTCTGTGGTCATTCCGACGGAACATGTGTGTCGGGGGGCAGGGTCTAGGTGGGGCCGAGGTGGCGGATGATGAGGCGCGAGCTTCCGCCCGCTCTGCCTGTGTACCTTCAGGCCAGTCATCCCAGTCCTCTGGAAAGGGTAGAGAGGGGGAATCCCCGGAGGGGAAATCACAGATGAGAAGGAGGTGTCAGTGGGTCGGGGGAGAAGGGCAGTAGCAGCAGAGGAAGAGTCGGGGGAGGACCTGTGAGTAACAGAACTCTCCGGAACGAGAGCTGGGGGAGCTGGGGGGACAGCGGAGCAGCGTGTAGAGTGGGATAGGGAAGGGGAAGCGGGGGAAGAGAGTTTAGTTGCGGGGGAGGAAGAAGAAGCCAATGGGGTTATCAGAGGGAGCACAGGGGGAATGGAAGGGGACGGAGAAGGGTCAGCAAAGTGTACAGAGGGGGCAGTAGCAGAAGAGGAGGCAGACTGAGACGACCGGCCATTAGCTCCATCAGTGGCGGGGTGCGCTGGGGTCTGGGTGGCAGTTAGGATCCTGCGGGGCACTAAACGGGGACCCTTGTGGTCCCGGTAGGGGGTCCCCGTCTCGGTGGTGGAGGAGGAGGAGGCGCTGGCACCAAGAGAGGTCGGAGTGGAAGTCGCTGGCTTTCTTTTCTTAGACTTAGAAAGAGTTTCCCCCACAAAGACGATGTCTTCATCCTCGAGGAGGGAGGACAAGTCCAATGTGTCTTCTTCTGCTGTCATCTCAGGATGGGTGGGATCACGTGGTGTGACTCGGGTCAGTGGCAATGGGGGTTGTGGAGGTGGTGGTGGTGGTAGTAGTGGTAGGTCTGAAGGGAGCCGACTAGTTGAGGGGGCTGGGTCCTCCTCCTCCATGGTCGTCAGGTCGATCAATGGCACCACGGGTGGCTCGGGTGGTAGCGGGCCTGCTGGAGGAGCCACCGCCGAGGGGAAGGGCTCACAATGAAATGGTAGTACCAAGGTGGCTGTTGGAGAGGACCGAAGCAAAGGTTGAGCCGGTTGAGCTTCGGCTTGCAGAGCCGGCTGTGGGTTGAAATCCTCCTGCCTTCGGAGGCCCGCCTCCCCCAACCGAGTCCGGACCCAGTCCGTTATTCCTCCGTGGAGCGCTGGCGTTGTTCGCTCCACCGCTGCCAGGGCCCTCCTCCAAATCGGGTACCAGTTGGCCAAAGGCAGCCTGTTGATCACATCAAGGGTCGCGTCCGCTTCCCTGATGTAATGGTCCTCTAAAATCCCCAGGACTGTGAGGCCCCACGTCTTGGAATTAGACGCAAGTCTCTGGGTCGTAGTGGCATTGTTCCAAAAGGGTTTGACTTTAGCACCCAAGCTGGAGGATAATTGGAAAAGGGACTCGGGCATTGCTGCATTGCCTTGCGGGCATTGCAGTTGCCACAAGCACACATGGATTTTGAGGAGTTTGACTAGTGCCTCGAAGAGCTCTTGCTCCTGCTGTTCCTCCATATTTGAACCTAAGCTAAAAGGAAGAGATAGACATATATATGAGAACGTATTTAGACCCTTTCTTACATAAAATAAACTAACTTACTTTCAGTCAGTGTTAAGCATATTCCTTATGGAGAAGAAGAGGTTAGTGAGGGTTGTGCATTCCTATACATCATATTTATGTGTGCTATTTGTAAGGTATCAACTTCAAACTTGTAGGAAATTATGGCGGTGACTCACTGATTCGCCCGATGTATCAATATCCCACTTTACTCAAAGCGCCCCCCGGTGGTAACAGGAAGTGACCATTTTTTACATTAAAATCTTTAACTCCTCCCACAAATTTTGCCCAAACGACTTCAAATTGGCTACAGGTCACCGAGATGCCATGCTGATCCAACGTTGTGCTCCATAGGTCTCTACGTCAAAGGGCGTGGCTTCTGCGGCCTTGCCAATTTTTGCCGACTTCACGTTTCCTCGCCATTTCACCATCTAACAGCTCTAACGCCCACATAATTCATCCTATCAGCTTCAAACTTGCGGAAGATGATGATGGCTCGACCCTGAACACTGCCATGTATGGCACGCCCAATTTATTCAATGCGCCCCCCGGAGGTAACAGGAAGTGACCTGATTTACACTTACATTGTCCGATCGAATTCAAATTTTGCCTGTTTGATGAGGCTCCACCCCTGAACACACCTGTCCACATCTTGGTTGACACAAATGCGCCCCCTGGTGGTAACAGGAAGTGACCTGTTTTACATTTACATTGTCCGATTGACTTCAAACTTCAGGTGTCTGATCCCGGTCAGCCCCTGAACGCCCCTACCCGCATCCGGCTCCGTAGCGCCACCTGGTGGACGAACCACGCATTGCATTTTCCCTCTCCCACAGCGCTTTTTCACCCTTCTCGCTTCACGCGACGGCCCCCGCGCGCCTCAGGGCCCCGCGGTCGCATGGGTCGAGCGAGGGCCGTCATCGCCGCTTGCGGCTTTAATAGTTTATTTGTTTTCAGTTTTTCGTTACGGTCTCGTGACGACACGGCCGCTCTTCTAATTAATCAATAAGTAAATAAATAAATATAGCGGGTCATCGTAATGGCACAGTGCTTAATGTCAACACAGCAGCAACATGCAGTCATCCACCTGCTCGTAGAACATCACAGCTGCTTTTTTTTTTTTTTTTTTGCTCCTGGTTTCCTCTGTGTTAATTTAGTCAGGTTGAGTTAACATTACGCACGCAGACAGCCTTTGATCTGTCATCAGATGTGACGGGACAGTGACATGGATATAAATGTGTGAGCAGATTCAGATAGTTGTATTAAATAGTGGTTGTTGTTATTGTTTATTGCATTTAAATGTGCCTGAAACTGTGGAAAGCTTCCTGTTAGATCTTGGTGACGGTTGCGCACCAGACCCTGGGCAGTCAAAATATGACTAGACTGGCTGCGCTCCGCCGTGCGCCGCGTTAGACCTGCTTGGAGCTGGCGAGCTTTCGGTGCAGTCTCGACGCGGCCTTTTAGCACGAAAATGCCACTACGCCCAGCTGAATCTGTCGACACCTCCCCCTGCTGCGCGACCACACCCATCTTGGCAAAATAGCTCTCTGCCAGCTGCGCCAGGGTTCGCCTCGCTGCGCCACCCAGAGTTGCGCCGGCAAAATAGAGCCCAATGTGTGTGTGGGGTCACTGCTGTCACCTGGGGAGCTCAGGTGCATATAGGTGGCATTGTTCACTCTCTATAGGTTTTGACCCAGAAGGGCAAACAGTTTTTGACCGCTGTGGCACGGAGGCGCGCTTCATTCCACTGTTTTGTTTGTTTGCTTATTTTCTTTGTTTATGGACAAACACAGCAATAAACCCACTGTGTTGCAACTCAAGGAACAGCGTGGACATTCATTCAATGCAGTATGAGAACAGAGGCCAAGGTGAGGCGTGTCAACCAGGTTATTCTGGAGTTAGAAACCTCAGTAGCTCTAGGATCAGACTGAGCTCCTTTAAAGGGATAGTTCACCCGAAAATGAAATTTCACTCATTATTTAGAGCGAGAAGCCGCAGCCCTTAGTCGGCATGAGGGTGAGGAAATAATGAGAGGAATTTCATGTTTGGGTGAACTATCCCTTTAATAGAAAAAGTATTCTCTTATATGCATTTATGACGGAAACAACCTCAAGCTTTACAATATCTTCAAAACAAAACAAAAAATCATTTTCTAACCCTCCTCCTCCTCATACAGCCTACATAGCTACAGCCTGTATAAAACATTTGTTTTAATGACTGACTGGATATAAAAACAGGACAAATGGATTTTTTTGGATATCAAGGATATCAGCTCGATCTGCGCAGCTTCACAGGAGGAACGGCAGGTGAGGTTCACTTCTTCATGTCTTCAACAATGAGCCAGGTGAAGGCTGAATGTTACACTGTGGACAAACAGGATAATTAAAATGTTTCTTGTGAATTCTGTAAAAAAAAAAAAAAAATCAGAAAATAGTAACATTTGGCAGCTTCACTGATTTCATCACAAACAAATTTATTTTAACTGGATTAACTGCAATTTTTTTTTTATCGTTCCAAATGGAAATTACATTTTGACTCTGTTTCTAGGGGACAGTTCATCATTCACTGACATTCACCACTTATGACAAAGACCAGGATGTGTGGGATATAAACTGTGCTCAGTATTGTCTTGGTGGATTCTGGTACGGCGGCTGCTACAGGACAAAACCCAACGGTCTGTAGACAATACCTGTCAAATATCATTGAGTCCAGTCGTCAAAACCCACTGAAATATCACCCATTTTAATAAAGGAGTAATGCTTATTATATACTGTACATATTTTCAGTTTTCACACTGATCTACAACAATTAATTGAGTATTTTGGAGTTTGGTCACACAAAGCAATGCATTTTAAGTGACATGGGAACAATCAACTTTTGTTCAGCTAGCTAGTTTTCCACTATGTTAACAGTTTTATTTTAGTTTGTTACCATGGAGTATTAGGGCCACATTGACAGTGATTTTAAATTGGATCAGTAAATTAGTGCTGTAGTGAAGTCCAGCTTCTTTCAGATTAGGCAGCTGGCAAAGGTGAAGCCTTTCCTCACACAACAGCACTTTGAGACAGTTATAACATCTGGGCTGGATTACTGCAATGCACTTTATTTTGGAGTCAGTCATCCTCCCTCTCACGTCTCCAGCTGGTGCAAAATGCAGCTGCTCGCCTCCTAACTGGAGCACGTAAGAGGGAGCATACAGTATAACTCCCACCCTGGCCTCCCTCCACTGGCTGCTGTGCACTTTACAGTCCATTTTAAGATTCTTTTATTTGTTTTTAAGTCTTTAAATGCCCCCCCAACCTCTCAGACATGATAACTCTGTTGAACAGGTCCATGCACTTGCTTCCTACACTGCAAAAACTCTAAATCTTACCAGGAATATTTTTCTTATTTCTAGTCAAAACAATCTCATTATACTTAAAATAAGACTGGCATTAAGAAGACACACAAGAATCACATTACAACGTAGCTCATTTTTAGACACTTTATTCATCTTTCAAACATATTTTCAGTTGAAATAAGTAGAAAAATCTTGATTGTGGTGTAAGTTTTTCTTTCTTCTTACAAACACAAGGTTTTTCTACTAGAGACGTTTTGAGAAGAAATTAGATTAATATTCTTGATGATGATTTTGGGTTTTTACAGTGTATGTTTTCTTATACATGCATTTTTTTATATCAACATTTTTATTATGTGATTATTGTTTGTGATTGATGTTGATCTGAATGATTATCAAATAAATACACTTGATTGTTTTAACTCCAATGTTGTCATTTTTTAGTATCACTACAGTGTTGGATAAATGAAGGATTTGAGCAGATGATGGTGCTGGAGGAGAAGTCATGTGATCATCAGAGTCATCACAGTTCATCCTGTTTGGATCATGTGTCTAAAGTTCACAACACTAACTTCATAGTGGCACTAAAGGATTAAAATTATAATGAGTTAACATCTGGGAACCATGAATATCTGTCCAAAGTTTGGTATCAGTAATATAAGTCTAAACTTTAGGCAACAATGTCTCTTTTAAACATTTTATTTTTTACCTTTGTTGTTTTTCATCTGCTGCTGTAACAAGTCAATTTTCCACCTCGAGCTGTATCTTTAAAATAAAGCTAATAATAATTTCCCGAGCCTGCTCTTCCTCAACCTTCTCCTCTTCCTCCTCCTCATTCACTGTTGGAGAAAAGATTAGGATCCAAAACAGGGCCAGTTGGGATCGAGGATCTTTGTTTCCCACATTCAATGATACAAATGAAAGTATCCAAAAGTGTTCAAAAAGTCAGAAAAATACTCATCAAAGCGTCAATAACTTCACAAAAATGATTAGAAAAGACGGAGACGAAGTTCAGTGCATTAGAGTTTACACTCCCCCCAAAAAAGGACATAACCCGAGCCTGTCCCGGACCAGACTAAACTTCTTATCTCTGTGACTTGGTTTTTATACTGAGCTGTAAAAGCCCTGCCTTCTTATTCAAATGAGAGGTGAACATGACACGTCTTCCTCAGTGTACGCCCTGTGATTTGTCCAGATGTCATGTTGCCATCTTCCATCAACATAATCTCCACCCTATACGGCCACTCTATCACATTTTGCCACGTAGCGAGTTCACCCCAGTTCAGCGTCTTTGGCACCACTCTATCTGGCCGCTGGCCGTTATCTACATTGGCCGACCTTGACTCCCCCTGCAGGTGGCTGCACACGCAAACTTAACAGTGCTTTCCCACGCTTTGCACTCATCTCTCCTCACTTTCTCAAGACTTTTCCTTGTTTTACGTAACACTCCCCCCTGTGAGACTTGAAGGTGTCATTAAAGTAAAAATGACATATAATGCATGATTACAGCAGATGGTAATGACACGACCATCAGTAGGTAAAGAGTTTCACAAGGTCACAACAAGTAGGAGTTTTTAGCAACTTATCGTTGTGTGTTTAACAGAATCAGTTTTATACTTAAAATCAGAGACTAAAAAATACTAAAAACTAAAAGTATGTAGGTGATTCTATGAGTCAGACCACATTTAGTTGCAACCCATAATAGTGGTAGCATTAAAAATACTAAAAATCCTCAATAAGTGCTCAACTCAAATTGTCAATGTATTGAACCACAAAAGTGAATACTATAGGTTTTTACAGTTAACAGAGGCTAAACATCTGTCTCCTGTATATATGGTTGTTGGCAGATTGTTAACATGTTATTGCTACACTTTATTTTGCAGGTTGCCGTTATCTACATCACCCGACCTTCACTCCCCCTGCAGGTGGCTGCACACGCCAACTGAACAGTGCTTTCCCACGCTTCGCACACACCCCTTCCTTCTCTATCATGTTTTTCCTTCTTTTTTGACCCAACATAGCCTGTATAAAAACAGGAGCACAGCAGACATCTCCACTTTCCAGTCCTTTCACCTCCACGACAGCGACATGGGTCTTTGGGTAAGTTGAGCAGCTGACTCTCTCACCTTTCATTTACACTAAATATTGTGTGTTTCTGTTTTTGTGTCAGTAGTTTCTGTTTCATCCTGATGGAAATGCAAAATACTGAATCATTAGAAAGTTCGTCTGAAACCATTTTAATAAAGGATTAATGCTTATTATGTAAATATTTTCAGTTTTCACACTGATCTACCACACTTAACTGAGTATTTTAGGGTTTGGACCCAGTGGTCACACAAAACTATCAATTTTTGTTCAGCTAGCTAGTTTTTCACTGTGTTTAACATAGTTTGTGACGACAGAGACGTTAAGAAAAGAAAAATCAATGACTTTCAGATTGAAGTTGTAAATTTACGTGAATAAAGACATAATTTTATGAGAAAAAAGTCCTAAAGTCATTAATTGTGGTGCATTATGTAACAACTAGCCTAATCACAAAATGTGGCAACGTTTATATTGCGTTCAATGTGTCAGATTATACAAAATGTGTCGTTATTACATCATGAGATGAAAATGTTGGATCACACATGATGCTGAGTTAATATATAAATAAAGTTCATTATCATATTATTATGGTCTACCCAGGTAACACTGTTAGTGGGGCTGCTGGGTTTGGTGGCATCGGACCAGAGCTACCTGCCCATTGACTGTGATGACGTGTATCGCCATGACAACAGCAGCTCCAGTGGGGTGTACACCATCTACCCAGGAGGCCCCACCTCACCCCTGCACGTCCTCTGTGACATGGACACTGACGGGGGCAGATGGACCGTCAGTACACCACACCTCATGTCTGATTAGATTTCAGATTTGACGACTGACTGTGATTTCTGTTACAGAGCAGATAGTCATCAAACTCACCTGCTTCAGTTGAAAAGATGTTTTAAGTGATCTCAAGTCCTGCTAATTGAATCCAGTTTTATTTGGGTTGACTGAATTGTTGTGATTCTCCCTTTCAGGTCTTTCAGAGGAGGTTGGATGGGAGTGAAAACTTCTACAGGCCATGGGAACATTACAAGAAGGGATTTGGGAATGTAGCAGGGGAGCATTGGCTGGGTGAGTCCTAGAGGGAGAATTACAGCTAGATTAAAGTGATATTCCGGCGTAACTTTAACCCATGGTCTAATGCAGCGTAACACCGAGTTAGACCCCCCCTCAAGACATGAAGTCCGCTAACCGCTAGCTTCTCTAGTTGTAGCAACTTTAGCAGGGACCGAACCATAACAAAACAGCGCAGCAGTGGCGGCTGGTGACTAAAAAAATTGGGGAGGACAGGAACACCAGCCCACAGCATCATGTTATTTTGACTAGTAGGCTACTTAGCCTATACTTTCTTATAATGAAAACAGTAAAACAATGTCTTACAAGATTTAGTAAAAACGACATAATTGTATTAAATCGTACTGTTTTCAGATCAACACAGGTCTAATGATATCATGGATGTGGGATGTAAAAAAAAAAAAAAAAAAAAAAAGCTCTTGTCACAGCCTGGCCTCGAACCCACATCACCCATTTCACAGGCAGCAATGCTAACCACTACACCAGGGGTCTCAAACTCCCGGCCCGCGGGCCAGATCCGGCCCGCCACGTCATTTTATGTGGCCCGCGTGTGCTTAATTATGTCCAATTATCTTTGGCCCGCATGATAATATTTATGGTCCGCCGGTATGTTGCACGTACCACTAAAACTACAAATCCCACAATGCACTGCCAGTGCACGTCTGTATCAGAGGCCCGCGAGCGCGAGTCCTGGTCCCACTTGTTCATCAGCACCAGCAACCTGATCCTCTGTTGTCAATTGAGCGGGCGATCGACGATGTAATTTTTTTTCTTGCCGTTATGAAACACAGCGCGAGTGCAGCCGAACAGCAGAGTTCCTCTGACAGCTCCTCTGTGGAGCTGCAGGTCAACACTGAGGAACGCTGGAGAACACAGTACCGGACTTTCCCCCCCGCCCCCCTCCTTTTTTTTGAAGCGCCGTTGTTACAGGTGATGCACACGCAGACGTCCCTTTATGTTTTGTCGTCCGACCGTCTGTCACTGGACTGCGCTGCAGAACCATGGATGTATTATATTATTATAGATCCATGCATAAATGTCACAAATGTCTAATTTCCTGCTGAGAAACGAATGACTGATATGACTGAAGGCACGATGTAAGTCTGCACGTGTCGTCAAGCCCCCACAAGTTAAGTTAAAAAAAAGAATTGATATTAATCAGTTCTTAATCAAGTTCTTGATATTGGTTAATGGTTAATCATGTGCATCCCTAATTAGAAATGACTATGGAAAGCTGCAGATAGAGCCATTAGAAATGAATGCAACATTTTTAAAAAAAAAATGTAGGCCTATTTAATGATTATTGTTGTTTTATATGCAATAACTTACAAGCTTTATTAGTTTTAGGTTGAATAGGGTGCAAAAAGGTCATTTCAATAAGTTCTCAATAAACAACCGTGTGGCCCTCGGCTTGTGCCATTTTTTCAAATCTGGCCCTCGGCGTATTTGAGTTTGAGACCCCTGCACTACACCAACAGCAGATCTGCATGCTACCTGATGATTAGCAGGTCTTTTATTGTTGAGTCAGTTTACCATCAGTAGCTTACCAGTAAACACCACACGCGGTCATTTCTCCTTACTTGTATCTCCTGACTGCTTATCACTGATATCTCCCAACAGTTTATCCAGAAATCTGCTGATATTTACTTTCAAATCAATGCCAATATCCCTGAAAACTCGTATTTCTTGTGCTGAGAGCAGCACGAGCAGCGCGGCAGAGAGTGAAAGTTTGGCGCACATAGCAACAGTAACCAAGGGGGTTGGACTGTCATTGGACCAACCTGCTGTCAATCTTGTGCTGAAGAGCCTCCTCCGTAATGACGTAATTTTACGTGTCTTAGCCAATCACAGGTCAGGATGAAGACATCCTAAATGCATTGAGTCAATGGAAGGAGATCCCGCACCGAGGTCAGTTAGGGAAGTAAAAATCTTAGCACCTCCGTAGCCCCTACCTTCCTGCTCCCTGCTCCTCACACAGACTGCTCTGTCTCCTGAGCTGCTCGCGGCGCTGTTCAACCGTTTTAAGTGGATTTTCTTCCAAAAAACAAACTTTTTTGTGATAAAATACATAAATAATATTTTATAAATTATACTGAGATTTGGTAACGATTTATTTCAACCAGTTAATCTTTCTTAAATAAAAAATACATTTCCCTCTTGCCTCTTGAAATAGAGGAGGACCAACCTCCTCTGCTTCAATGGACCAGCCTCCTCTGCAGCGCAGTATATGGATCCATGCGTAACGGATCAAACAGCCACAAAAAATGCTCAGAACAGCACCCAACGTCATCAACAGTACAAACAGGGTTCAGAGTTTCATTTCGATGGACGCCACTATCAGTTTGAGACCGAGTTTACTTAAGACAAGCTGAAGGAAATGGAGGAGAGAGGTGAAAGACGGAGCACTGCGGTGGAGGCTATGTCCTGAAAATGGAGGCAAAAGTGACAGGGAGAGAGCCGGTGGAGTCTAAATGCTGGAGCTGGGGGAATCAACTGATCAGTGTGGTGGTCAGTGACTGTCGGTGGCCGCTGACACCAGATGATTGTGCTGCCAGTCGGCCACGGACTAGTTTGTCAGCGCCTGGACTCTATGCTGGACATGGAAAGTTGCGGCATAGCGTATAACTGGAGCAGAGCTGGTGAGTTGTTTTCATCTTGTTTCAATAGAAACCAGGTTAAGCTAACAGATGTTTGATGCCTCGTATTATGAGCTGGGACCCTGTTTGTACTGTTGATGACGTTTGGTGCTGTTCTGAGCATTATTTGTGGCTGTAAGTGGCTTTTTGGTCGGTGGATAATGGATCCCTATACTGCGCTGTTTTGTTATGGTGGTCCCTGCTAAAGTTGCTACAACTAGAGAAGCTAGCGGTTAGCAGACTTCATCTCTTGAGGGGGGGTCTGACTCTGTGTTACGGTGCATTAGACCATGCGTTAAACTTACGCTGGAATATCACTTTAAAGCATCTGTGGATTAAATATGCTCTCGTTGTGGTTCTCCTCAGGTCTGGACAACATCTTCCTGCTGACGATGAGGAAGAAGAACGAGCTGCGGGTGGACATGGAGGACTTTAAGGGAGGGGAGGCCTTTGCTCAGTATTCCTCTTTCTTCGTGGACTCTGAGAGGGAAGGATATCGGCTGGATCTGGGCGGCTTCACAGGAGGAACGGCAGGTGAGGGTCACTTCAGTGGAAACCTTTCCTTTTCTTACTTTTAGGTTTTTAACAATGAGCCAGGTGAAGGCTGAATGTTACACTGTGGACAAACAGGCTAAAAAAAAAAAAAGATTTTTGTGAATTCTGTAAAAAATAATTTTAGGAAATAGGAAAATTTGGCAGTTTCACTGATTTCACTGTATTAACAATTTATTTTAGCTGGATTCACTGTAATTTTTTCCCCCTGTTTCAAATGGAAATTACATTTTGACTCTGTTGTTTCTAGGGGACAGTTTATCATTCCACAACTCCATGAAGTTCACCACTTATGACAAAGACCATGATGTGTGGGAGAAAAACTGTGCTCACTATAATCTTGGTGGATTCTGGTACAGTGGCTGCTACCACTCAAACCCCAACGGCCTGTACGCACCTGGTGGCCCTAATAATGTCTGGAACAATGTTAGTTTCCAAGTCCAATGGGCCACATGGAAAGGCTGGGACTACTCCCTTAAGACCATCACCATGAAAATCAGATCAGTCACTAAGTATCCATGCACTTATTGATCTGATCAGCTGTAGATCAATGAGATAATCAGGCCCTCCATCAGGGTTGGAGAGCTGGGATGTTTGGGCATATAATCACTAGTCTGACTGGACTTAATGCCAACAATAACCTCTGAATCAAAATCATCATAAAATGTGTTTTTTGTTTCTTTCCTACTCATCTTGTTTCAAAATCACTGTCAGACATGATAACTCTGTTGAACAGGTTCATGTTGATGTATTGAAATTCACTTTCTTCGTTTTTTCTGATTCAAAAAAAATGTTTAGTGATGATTATTGTTTGTGATTGATGCTGTTCTGAGTGCTTACTAAATAAATAAACTTGATTGTTTCAACTCAGCTTTTATTTTTGAAGTTGTCATTTTTTTAGTATCAGTTTCATTCCTTGTAGAAAATGATCTCATCATGATTTAGGTTTTTTCCTATGTTATTTTCAACTAGAAGTACATGCTAATTAGAATTAATACAAATTAAAGATGAGGCTGATGGGAACATTTTTAGTTTCACAAGTTTTGAACTGGAGTGTTGGATAAATGAAGGATTTGAGCAGATGATGGTGCTGGAGGAGAAGTCATGTGATCATCAGAGTCGTCACAGTTCATCCTGTTTGGATCATGTGTCTAAAGTTCACAACACTACTGTCAACCTCATGGTGGCGATAGAGGAAACGTTATTATGATTTGACATCTGAACGATGAACATCTGTCCAAATGTATAAGTTTAAACACTACTACAATTAGTAGGAGCCCCAGGAGGGGTCCACGAGCACCGCCTTATTTTTTTTTTCTAGTCTGGATTTTTTGCATCCTTAGAACCTCTAAAATAGAGATCTGGGTGATCCCCGGAACAAAACCTGTCCAAAATGTGTTTTTTGCAATGTTTTAGTACTCCTATGATAGCTGTGGGATTGTTACCAGGAACGCCAGTCAGACTGTCTTTCAAAGACTGTAGCACGCTCAAATTTTGAGCGAGGCCAAAGATAGAGATATTATTTTATTCGGGACAACCTAAGGTTTCCAGTGAGACCAGATTTGTCATGCTACCTTGTCAGGAAGGGAGCTAAAAACCTAATGATTTAAAGTCAGATTAATTTTTAGTGATGGAAAAACAGCCATCAACATGTTTTCAAATGGTCCCTTGACCTGTCACCTAAATGTATGTGAATGGAAATGGGTTATATGGGTACCTACAGGCCTCCCCTATCCAGACATACCCAATTTGTGTGAATCTAATGCAGTTTTGGGGGAGAAACACGCAGTAATTTGCATGCAGTAGCCTACAAATGTCATTTCCGCCTATATACAAAATGGTGTATTTGACTATTTCTGTGCACTGGGGGTTCATAAACAGTCACAGAATTGCATGAATTGGGTATTACTGGATAGCTGAGGTGCTTGTGCATCCAATCAGCCGATTCAATTGTGATTTTAGTCCATAAAGTAGTGCACAAATGTTGCTTATTGCTTGTCATGAGCAATAATTCAATCACTTTTTGAAATGAACATTGGAGGATTTATTTATTTATTTATGTGTGCTAAACAGTAATTTCACCAATGTAGCCATTTAGTAACTATGTATGAAATACAATAACTTACGGTCATAGGAATAAGAAATATTGCAAACACTAACTACTGTAGGGACCAGGGACATGTCCCCTATAGAATTCCTCTACTGTAGGGGAAGCTTGATTTTAGTAGTTCTCTTCATCATCATAAAGCTTTGCTTGGTAATGGTAAATGGACTTGCACTTATATAGCGCTTTTCTAGTCTCTTGGACCACTCAAAGCGCTTTACAATGTAATGGTCACATTCACCCTTTCACGCGCATTCACATAGAACTGTTCGCAGACAGGCTTTGGAGGCTAATCATTCACACACATTCATACAGTACTGTACATCCGATGGCACATCGGAGGGCAAGTGTGGGTTCAGTGTCTTGCCCAAGGACACTTCGACATGCGGACAGGAGGAGCCGGGAATCGAACCACCTTCCGGTTAATGGTCGACTCTACCTCCGTCTACCTCCTGAGCCACAGCCGCCACAGCCATGCTTCAATGGTCTCATCTTCCTCTTCTTCACTATCTGCCTCCTGTGTGAGTATGTCAACCACAGATGGAGGCATTGTGACTCTAGCAGTCCACACTGCTCCACAGTACTCCATCTTCATTCTTCTCCTATTCCTGGAGAAAATCATTTTGTAATACATGTTCTTGTTATGCATAAAAAAACTAACACAGTTAATAATGTAATATTATTTACCAGATCTAGGTAATTTGGGCTGTTCAGAGATGGGTGTAGCTGCCACTCCAAAAGAAAGTTAATACAGTGCATGTGAAGATGATATGGGCAGAGAGGATGAGTCCCTCTCAGCTAAGTCTGTCTGTCACCACAGTTTAAGGTCACTTTAACAGAGGAACTAAACCACTTCTTTACCCGCTTTGAGAAACCCAAAGCATTCCAGCCTCCTACACCGCTGCCCATAGTTTCCTCTGAGCATATCCACGCACACTCTCTCTCAAAGAACATCAGGTTCACAACTGTGTTTAAGTCAGTGAATCAGAAGAAAGCTGCTGATCCGGACGGAGTTCCTGGCAAAGTATTTTAAGTGTGTGCTGATCAGCTGTCTACTGTATTTACAAAAATATTCAACCTCTCATTGACACAAACCACTGTCCGTCACTGCCTGAAATCAGCCACCACAGTCCCTGTTCCCAAATCCACCACCATCAGCGGCCTCATTGACTTCAGACCCATCACCCTAACAGCCGTGGTCAAGTGCTTTGAGAGGCTGGTCCTAAGCACATCAAGGACTGCTTCCCATCAGTTTGCCTACAAGACTAACAGGTCCACCAAGGACGCCACCTGGAACATCCTTGGACTTCTGTTACAAATACGAATACAAATTTCTTTCTAACCATCCATAGTCTATTAAAGTTAGTGACAAGAGCTCTTCCATCCTGACCTTTGGAGGCACAAGACTGACCCCCGCTCCTGACCTTGCAGAAAGGGTTTCCACCTTTAAGTTTGTAGGGATCCATATCTCAGAGGATCTATGATGGTCAGCTGACATAACTGTCCTTGTCAAGAAAGCCCAGCAACGTCTCCCTTTCTGAGGGCCTTGAGATGGAACAAATTGCAGGAGGACCTTCTCATCTCAAATGAGAGTTTGCTGGTGATGCCATGCCATCTGTATGGTATACTGGCTGCACTGTGACTGACAGGAAGAGACTGTAGAGAGTGATAAGGTCTGCAGAAGAAGTGATCAGCTGTCCACTTCCCTCCCTGGACTATATTGCTAGCTCCCACTGCCTCTGCAGAGTTACATCAATTCTCAGAGATCACTTCCATCCAAACCATCACCTGTTCAGCATGCTGCACTCTGGGAGCAGGTACAGGTCCATCAGGTCCAAATCACAAATTATGAACAGTTCCTTCCCCTAAACAGTCATCACTCTAAACACACAGTAACTCAACACAATAATATCCTCAAGAGCTCATATATGTAATGCAATAACTAATGGTATAGGAGGGAGAAACATAAACTACTGTAGGAAGCTTGATTTTAGTATTCCTCTTTATCATCAAAAGTTTCTGCTTCAAAGGACTCATCTTGTTGTTTTTCCACTTCTTCGCTACCGTATCTGCCTCCTGTGTGAGTATGTCAACCAGAGATGGAGGCATTATGTGTCTAGCAGTCCAAGGTAGCTGCAGCTTATAACGTGCAACTCTATGGTTGCAGCGATCAATGTGGGTCGGGAGACAGCACTGTGATGGTGGGAGATATCTAACTTCCACTTCAGACTTAGCTGAGAGGGACTCATCCTCTCTGACCATCTTGTATCATCTTCACATGCACTGTATTAACTTTTTTTTGGAGTGGCAGGTTACCGTCAGGCAGCTACACCCATCTCTGAACAGCCCAAATTACCTAGATCTGGTAAATAATATTACATTATTAACTGTATTAGTTTTTTTTATGCATAACAAGAACATATATTACAAAATGATTTTCACCAGGAATAGGAGAAGAATGAAGATGGAGTACTGTGGAGTAGTGTGGACTGCTAGAGTCATAATGCCTCCATCTGTGGTTGACATACTCACTCAGGAGGCAGATAGTGAAGAAGAGGAAGAAGAGCAAGATGAGACCATTGAAGCAAAGCTTTATGATGATGAAGAGAACTACTAAAATCAAGCTTCCCCTACAGTAGAGGAATTCTATAGAGGACATGTCCCTGGTCCCTACAGTAGTTAGTGTTTGCAATATTTCTTATTCCTATGACCGTAAGTTATTGTATTTCATACATAGTTACTAAATGGCTACATTGGTGAAATTACTGTTTAGCACACATAAATAAATAAATAAATCCTCCAATGTTCATTTCAAAAAGTGATTGAATTATTGCTCATGACAAGCAATAAGCAACATTTGTGCACTACTTTAAGGACTAAAATCACAATTGAATCGGCTGATTGGATGCACAAGCACCTCAGCTATCCAGTAATACCCAATTCATGCAATTCTGTGACTGTTTATGAACCAACAGTGCACAGAAATAGTCAAATACACCATTTTGTATATAGGCGGAAATGACATATTTGTAGGCTACTGCATGCAAATTACTGCGTGTTTCTCCCCCAAAACTGCATTAGATTCACACAAATTGGGTATGTCTGGATAGGGGAGGCCTGTAGGTACCCATATAACCCATTTCCATTCACATACATTTAGGTGACAGGTCAAGGGACCATTTGAAAACATGTTGATGGCTGTTTTTCCATCACTAAAAATTAATCTGACTTTAAATCATTAGGTTTTTAGCTCCCTTCCTGACAAGGTAGCATGACAAATTTGGTCTCACTGGAAACCTTAGGTTGTCCCGAATAAAATAATATCTCTATCTTTGGCCTCGCTCAAAATTTGAGCATGCTACAGTCTTTGAAAGACAGTCTGACTGGCGTTCCTGGTAACAATCCCACAGCTATCATAGGAGTACTAAAACATTGCAAAAAACACATTTTGGACAGGTTTTGTTCCGGGGATCACCCAGATCTCTATTTTAGAGGTTCTAAGGATGCAAAAAATCCAGACTAGAAAAAAAAATAAGGCGGTGCTCGTGGACCCCTCCTGGGGCTCCTACTAAATGTCTCTTTGTTGTTTTTCATTTGCTGTCGTAACAAGTAACTTTTCCATCAGTGAGATCAATAAAAAATCTTGCTTTATCCTTTATTTTCTGCATTTATGAAGGAAACAACCTCAAGCTCTATCTTTAAAACAAAGCAAATAATTATCAATTAAAAACATCAATTTACAATTCGCAAATCATCTCCACTATAAATGGCACAGTTATTGAAAGAGTCTCTGTATAATCAAGGGAAGAAAAAGCCAGCACAACCTCGTATTATGCTCCAGATATTTATTACAACGTTTCGGGCTGCCTCAGCCCTTCATCAGCCTCAGCCCTTCATCAGGTAATCATTTCTTGATTACCTGATGAAGGGCTGAGGCAGCCCGAAACGTTGTAATAAATATCTGGAGCATAATACGGGGTTGTGCTGGCTTTTTCTTCCCTTGATTGTTTCACTCCAGCCCAGCACCCCATACAAGGGATGTGCGTATATTTTTGCAATTTTAAGAGTCTCTGTATACAAATACCTTGGACTTTGGATAGACGACAAAATCACCTTCAAATATCATGTATCTAATCTGGTGACCAAACTAAGAGGAAAAAATAGGCTTTTTCTACAGAAACAAAACATCATTTCCTCCTCACTGTGGGAAGACATTTTTGGAAGCAACTTTTATGTCAGTTTTAGATTATGGAGACATCTTATATAGGCATGAATCAGCTACAACTTTACATCTGCTTGACACCGTCTATCATTCAGCTCTGAGGTTCATTACTGGCGACAGCGACAACACTCATCACTGTGACTTGTATTCCAAAGTCGGATGGCCCTCAATATCGACCAGGCGTGACCGACACTGGATGTTATTTATTTTCAAAGCTCTTACTGGTCTTTAACCATCTTATATTAATTCGCTAGTATCATTTAGTGCAGGTCCCCATCGCACACGTTCAAAAGACTGGCTCACACTGCAGGTTCCCTCTGTTAACACCGAGCTTGGAAAGACCAGCTCAGGGCCGGCTCTAGGCATAGGCGACATAGGCGGTCGCCTAGGGCGCCAACTGCTGGAGAGGCGCCGCCAGTCACCTTTGGCCTCGAGGGAAAATACTAATAATATAGCCTAATAATAATAATTTATGTCCGCTGGCGCCCCCATATTGCTTTCTGTATAGAAAATAAAGAAACAATGACAAACATGTTCCTAAATTGTGTGTGGTACAGTCACACACAGGTAGCCTACTGTACCTGTCTGCAGTAGGAATGCTCTCAAGCCATTTTCTAGTTAAAACGCCATGTTTTTAATTAGATGTGTGGATACTGCACTGTGTGTTGCATTATTCCTCAAAGTCAGCGCATACGCCAGAGCGTTTGCGCGACCGCCTCGATATGTTTTTTTTTCTCTTTCATATTTCGGTCATTTTACGCCGTAGAAAAGCGGTTCACTACTCTCCTCTTTCAAATACGCACATGCTTGACGACCCGTCAATCAAAACAACTGAAGCTCTTCGAATCCGCGGTCGTTAGGGGAGAGAGAGAAGCAGTGAGGAGGATGAAGGTGCTTCAGAGGCTGATAGTTGTGACTCATTAGATGAGGAAGATGATGGAAAAAAGAAGAGAGAGTTGAGACTTGGGACAGGACCACTAGTTCAGCTCCAGCTCTGTATAGACCTGACAGACCTGCTGAACTCTTCAAACTTTTTTTTTTTTTTTTTTACCTCTCAAACAGCACCACAGTGACAGCAGGGTATATAATGTAAATTGTGTGATTTTGTTTTTGTTGATATTTTGTTTGGAGAGAGAAAAAAAACTAATTTCAGGATTTAGGGCTACACACATCTCATGAAGTTTGAAATGTAATGGTAAGTCAATATTCAGCTTCTTTTACCTCACATTTGAGATGTTTGGTGAAAATAAAGTGACAGATAATATTTATGCTCAAAAAGGGATTTCACAAAATTTCATTTTCATTTTCCCACACTTATATATTAGCCTTTAATCATACAGTATTCCACTGCTTTTGTGAAGTCAATACTACCTACCCTTTTCAAGCACCACAACAGGTTGTTAGAGAGACACATTTTTTTAATGTCGTCACCCAGGATTTACTTAATGAAATTATACAGATTATTGTGCAAATTGTGTAGAGATACACTGCTACGTTATCTTTATGACCATTAGTGATCATTGTTTGGGGGGGGGGGAGGGGGTCATGCAAAATCATCTGAAACTTACCTCACTTTTATCAATAGGGCAATTTAAGTCAATAATTACCTCTAACTGCTCCTGCTTTAACTACACCTATACAATAAGACTTATGGTTATTGTTATGTCTGAATATTTATGTATGTCTCAATTGTTTTGTCTTCGTGTTCTGTTTCATCTCGGCTATATTGTAAATGAGGTTGCCCCTCAATACATCTAATAAAGGTTATGAAATGAAATGAAATAATGTTCTAACCCTGCTCCTCCCCATACTTATCTTCTTCTTCCTTCTTCCTCCTCATCCTCATAGGCCTATAGCCTGTAAAAAAAAACATTTTTTTAATGGCTGACCGGCTAAGAAACAGGACCACAGACATCTACACTTTCGAGACTCAGTTTTTCCCTTCTCCTCTTTTTTGTTTGTTTGTTCTGAAACAAATCAAGCAGTTCTGGCAGGCCACGATGTTAAGCTCTCCATCAGAATCAACAGTGTAGCTGATCAGCTGATGGCTCAGCTAACTCCCCGTTGGCCGCTTCCTATTGAGAAATTGCATTCAGAGCAGCCCACCTCCACCTCAGCTCCTCCCGTCATCTGTTATGAACCTTATCATTGTATCCTGTAGTTGCTCTGCTCTGTCTGGGTTTTCTTTGCTGCTGTGCTCTCTGCTTATGCCGTTGATGATGGCTCATGAAGAGCAGGAAGGTGCTCTTCCTGCCTCAGGTTTTCCACCCAAGCGTGTGGAAGAGCAGGGGTCCCAGAACAGTACCAGTACTGACTGAACAACACTTATTTTTCCTCACACAGAACTTAGCTCCAACACACATAGGTCTTTGGGTAAGTTGAGCAGCTCTCTCACATTTAATTTACACTAAACATTTTGTGTATCTGTGTTTGTGTCAGTATTTCTGTTTCATCTTGATGCAAATGCAAATTATTGAATCAGTAGAAAGTTCATCTGAAATATCAACCATTTTAATAAAGAATTGATGCTAATTATGTAAATATTTTCAGTTTTTTCCTTGCTGTCCATTTTTTTTACTTTGTTTTCAACTATGGTTGTTTTAAAGTGTTAAATAAATAAAGTTGACTTGAGTACGCACCTGATGGTGTCGCATAACGAAGTGTCCAAATCCTGTGGTCCACATGGAAAGGCTATAACTTCCTAAAGACCATCACCATGAAAATCAGTATCCATGCACTTATTGATCTGATCAGCTGTAGATCAATGAGACAATCACGCCCTCCATCAGGGTTGGAGAGCTGGGATGTTCGGGCATATAATCACTATTCTGACTGGACTTAATGCCAACAATAACCTCTGAATCAAAATTACCATGAAATGTGTTTTTTTTTCTTTTCCCAACTCATCTTGTTTCAAAATCACTGTCAGACATGATAACTCTGTTGAACAGGTTCATACACTTGCTTCCTACACTGCAAAAACTCTAAATCTTACCAGGAATATTTGTCTTATTTCTAGTCAAAACAATCTCATTATACTTAAAATAAGACTGGCATTAAGAAGACACACAAGAATCACATTACAACGTAGCTCATTTTTAGACACTTTATTCATCTTTCAAACATATTTTCAGTTGAAATAAGGAGAAAAATCTTGATTGTGGAGCAAGTTTTTTTTCTTATTAGAAACACAAAAAACTTGTTTTCAATGGCAGGTTTTTCTACTAGAGACATTTTGAGAAGAAATAAAACTGATTTTCTTGGAATGATTTGGGGTTTTTACAGTGTATGTTTTTTTATACCTGATGCATTATTTCATATCAAAAATTGTATTAAGTGATTATTGTTTGTGATTGATTCTGATCTGAGGGATTATCAAGTAAATACACTTGATTGCTGTAACTTCAATGTTCTTATGCTAATTAGCACTAAATACAATTAAAGATGAGGCCGATTGGAACATCTTAAGTTTTACAAGTCATGAACTGTAGTGTTGGATAAATGAAGGATTTGAGCAGATGATGGTGCTGGAGGAGAAGTCATGTGATCATCAGAGTCATCACAGTTCATCCTGTTTGGATCATGTGTCTATAAAGTTCACAACACTAACTACATAGTGGCACTAAAGGATTAAAATTATAATGAGTTAACATCTGGGAACCATGAATATCTGTCCAAATTAGTATCAGTAATAGAAGTCTAAACTTTAGGCTACAATGTCTCTTTTAAATATTTTATTTTTTACCTTTGTTGTTTTTCATCTGCTGCTGTAACAAGTCAATTTTCCACCTCGAGCTGTATCTTTAAAATAAAGCTAATAATAATTTCCCGACCCTGCTCTTCCTCAACCTTCTCCTCTTCCTCCTCCTCATTCACTGTTGGAGAAAAGATTAGGATCCAAACCAGGGCCAGTTGGGATCGAGGATCTTTATTTCCCACATTCAATGATACAAATGAAAGTATCCAAAAGTGTTGAAAAAGTCAGAAAAAATACTCATCAAAGCGTCAATATAACTTCACAAAAATGATTAGAAAAGACGAAGTTCAGTGCATTAGAGTTTACACTCCCCCAAAAAATGGACATAACCCGAGCCTGTCCCGGACCAGACTAAACTTCTTATCTCTGTGACTTGGTTTTTATACTGAGCTGTAAAAGCCCTGCCTTCTTATTCAAATGAGAGGTGAACATGACACGTCTTCCCCAGTGTACGCCCTGTGATTTGTCCAGATGTCATGTTGCCATCTTCCATCAACATAATCTCCACCCTATACGGCCACTCTATCACATTTTGCCACGTAGCGAGTTCACCCCAGTTCAGCGTCTTTGGCACCACTCTATCTCGCCGCTGGCCGTTATCTACATTGGCCGACCTTGACTCCCCCTGCAGGTGGCTGCACACGCAAACTTAACAGTGCTTTCCCACGCTTTGCACTCATCTCTCCTCACTTTCTCAAGACTTTTCCTTGTTTTACGTAACACTCCCCCCTGTGAGACTTGAAAGTCTCATCAAAGTAAAAATGACATATAATGCATGATTACAGCAGATGGTAATGACACGACCATCAGTAGGTAAAGACTTTCAGAAGGTCACAACAAGTAGGAGTTTTTAGCAACGTATCGTTGTGTGTTTAACAGAATCAGTTTTATACTTAAAATCAGAGACTAAAAAATACTAAAAACTAAAAGTATGTAGGTGATTATATGAGTCAGACCACATTTAGTTACAACCCATAATAGTGGTAGCATTAAAAATACTAAAAATCCTCAATAAGTGCTCAACTTAAATTGTCAATGTATTGAAGCACCAAAGTGAATACTATAGGTTTTTACAGTTAACAGAGGCTAAACATCTGTCTCCTGTATATATGGTTGTTGGCAGATTGTTAACATGTTATTGCTACACTTTATTTTGCAGGTTGCCGTTATCTACATCACCCGACCTTCACTCCCCCTGCAGGTGGCTGCACACGCCAACTGAACAGTGCTTTCCCACGCTTCACACACACCCCTTCCTTCTCTATCATGTTTTTCCTTCTTTTTTGACCCAACATAGCCTGTATAAAAACAGGAGCACAGCAGACATCTCCACCACAGCGACATGGGTCTTTGGGTAAGTTGAGCAGCTGACTCGCTCACGTTTAATTTCTACACTAAATATTGTTTGTATCTGTTTTTGTGTCAGTAGTTTCTGTTTCATCCTGATGCAAATGCAAAATACTGAATCAGTAGAAAGTTTGTCTGAAACCATTTTAATGAAGGATTAATGCTTATTATGTAAATATTTTCAGTTTTCACACTGATCTACCACACTTAACTGAGTATTTTAAGGTTTGGACCCAGTGGTCACACGAAACTATCAATTTTTGTTCAGCTAGCTAGTTTTTCACTGTGTTTAACATAGTTTGTGACGACGGAGTATTAGGGCCACGTTAAGAAAAGAAAAATCAATGACTTTCAGATTGAAGTTGTAAATTTACGTGAATAAAGACATCATTTTACGAGAAAAAAGTCCTAAAGTCATTATATGTGGTGCATTATGTAACAACTAGCCTAATCACAAAATGTGGCAACGTTTATATTGCGTTCAATGTGTCATATTATACAAAATGTGTCGTTATGACATCACAAGATGAAAATGTTGGATCACACATGACGCTGAAGCCCTGAGTTAATATATGAATAAAGTTCATTATCATATTATTATTGTCTACCCAGGTAACACTGTTAGTGGGGCTGCTGGGTTTGGTGGCATCGGACCAGAGCTACCTGCCCATTGACTGTGATGACGTGTATCGCCATGACAACAGCAGCTCCAGTGGGGTGTACACCATCTACCCAGGAGGCCCCACCTCACCCCTGCACGTCCTCTGTGACATGGACACTGACGGGGGCAGATGGACCGTCAGTACACCACACCTCATGTCTGATTAGATTTCAGATTTGACGACTGACTGTGATTTCTGTTACAGAGCAGATAGTCATCAAACTCACCTGCTTCAGATGAAAAGATGTTTTAAGTGATCTCAAGTCCTGCTAATTGAATCCAGTTTTATTTGGGTTGACTGAATTGTTGTGATTCTCCCTTTCAGGTCTTTCAGAGGAGGTTGGATGGGAGTGAAAACTTCTACAGGCCATGGGAACATTACAAGAAGGGATTTGGGAATGTAGCAGGGGAGCATTGGCTGGGTGAGTCCTAGAGGGAGAATTACAGCTAGATTAAAGTGATATTCCGGCGTAAGTTTAACCCATGGTCTAATGCACCGTAACACCGAGTTAGACCCCCCCTCAAGAGATGAAGTCCGCTAACCGCTAGCTTCTCTAGTTGTAGCAACTGTAGCAGGGACCGCACCATAACAAAACAGCGCAGTATCCACGTGTAACGGATCAAACAGCCACAAAAAATGCTCAGAACAGCACCCAACGTCATCAACAGTACAAACAGAGTTCAGAGTTTCATTTCGATGGGCGCCACTATCAGTTTGAGACCGAGTTTACTTAAGACAAGCTGAAGGAAATGGAGGAGAAAAGTGAAAGAGGGAGCGCTGCGGTGGAGGCTATGTCCTGGAAATGGAGGCTAAAGGTAGAGGGAGAGAGCCGGTGGAGTCTAAATGCTGGAGCTGGGGGAATCAACTGATCAGTGTGGTGGTCAGTGACTGTCGGTGGCCGCTGACACCAGATGATTGTGCTGCCAGTCGGCCACGGACTAGTTTGTCAGCGCCTGGACTCTATGCTGGACACGGAAAGTTGCGGCATAGCGTATTAACTGGAGCAGAGCTGGTGAGTTGTTTTCATCTTGTTTCAATAGAAACCAGGCTAAGCTAATAGATGTTTGATGCCTCGTATTATGAGCTGGGACCCTGTTTGTACTGTTGATGATGTTTGGTGCTGTTCTGAGCATTATTTGTGGCTGTAAGTGGCTTTTTGGTCGGTGGATAGTGGATCCATATACTGCGCTGTTTTGTTATGGTGGTCCCTGCTAAAGTTGCTACAACTAGAGAAGCTAGCGGTTAGCAGACTTCATCTCTTGAGGGGGGGTCTGACTCTGTGTTACGGTGCATTAGACCATGGGTTAAACTTACGCCGGAATATCACTTTAAAGTATCTGTGGATTCAATATGCTCTCGTTGTGGTTCTCCTCAGGTCTGGACAACATCTTCCTGCTGACGATGAGGAAGAAGAACGAGCTGCGGGTGGACATGGAGGACTTTGAGGGAGGGGAGGCCTTTGCTCAGTATTCCTCTTTCTTCGTGGACTCTGAGAGGGAAGGATATCGGCTGGATCTGGGCGGCTTCACAGGAGGAACGGCAGGTGAGGGTCACTTCAGTGGAAACCTTTCCTTTTCTTACTTTTAGGTTTTTAACAATGAGCCAGGTGAAGGCTGAATGTTACACTGTGGACAAACAGGCTAAAAAAAAGATTTTTGTGAATTCTGTAAAAAATAATTTTAGGAAATAGGAAAATTTGGCAGTTTCACTGATTTCATTGTATTAACAATTTACTTTAGCTGGATTCACTGTAATTTTTTCCCCGTTTCAAATGGAAATTACATTTTGACTCTGTTGTTTCTAGGGGACAGTTTAACATACCACAACTCCATGAAGTTCACCACATATGACAAAGACCAGGATGTGTGGGATAAAAACTGTGCTCACAATAGTCTTGGTGGATTCTGGTACCGCGCCTGCCACTACTCAAACCCCAACGGCCTGTACGCACCTGGTGGCCCTAATAATGTCTGGAACGGTGAAAGTTTCCCAATCCAATGGGCCACATGGAAAGGCTATGACAACTCCCTGAAGACCATCACCATGAAAATCAGATCAGTCACTAAGTATCCATGCACTTATTGATCTGATCAGCTGTAGATCAATGAGATAATCAGGCCCTCCATCAGGGTTGGAGAGCTGGGATGTTCGGGCATATAATCACTAGTCTGACTGGACTTAATGCCAACAATAACCTCTGAATCAAAATCATCATAAAATGTGTTTTTGTTTCTTTCCTACTCATCTTGTTTCTAAATCACTGTCAGACATGAAAACTCTGTTGAACAGGTTCATGCACTCATGTATCAAATTTCTTCGTTTTTTCTGATTTTAAAAAAAAAGTTTAGTGATGATTATTGTTTGTGATTGATGCTGTTCTGAGTGATTATTAAATAAATAAACTTGATTGTTTCAACTCTGCTTTTATTTTCGAAGTTGCATTTTTTAGTATCAGTTTCATTCCTTGTAGAAAATGATCTCATAATGATTTAGGTTTTTTCCTCTGTTGGACTTCCGGGAAGATGGCCGAGTGAGTAGACGTGTAGTGAACTGCTCTCCCGAGTCGGACATAAAAAACCCACCCTAAGGCTTAAACTCGACGACCGAAAGTTATATTATGGGTGGGAGAGGCAAACGAAGAACAGGAAACACTAACCAGGGACAAGAAAAAGTCGAGAAACTACCCGAAACTGAAAAGCTACCCGAGACCTCTGAAAGCGAAGACAGCGAACACGAGGACGACGCAGCAAAGAAAATGGAGGGTCAAGACCACAATGAGACACTGCGAGTCGGGCTGGCTACAATCAGCAAGGATATAAAAGACCTTAAACAAGAGATACGACACGAATTGATCACGCTAAAAGACGAGTTGAAAAAAGAAATGAAAGAAGAAATCACGACCCTTCAACAAGAAATTGAGCGCAAGCTAACAGACAACATAACCGAGCTACAGACACAGAAGGCGGCTATGGCCGAGGCTCAGGAGCGCATAGCAGAGCTGGAGGAGTGGAAAGTAGACTCGGGACAAGTGATGATGGAAATGCTGGAGCGGACACGCCAGATGCAAGAAAAGGTAACCGACCTCGAGGGGAGATCAAGAAGGAATAATATCCGCATTTTCGGCGTTCCAGAGGAGACGGAGGAGAACTCCACTAGCAAGTACGTAGACCAGCTGCTAAAAACAGAGCTACAGCTACCTGAAGGAACGGAGCTCCACATCCAGAGAGCGCACCGCGCTCTCGCACAGAAACCAAGCCCGAATGCACCACCCAGGTCCATCATAATCAACTTTCTCAAGTTTGAGACGAAAGAAATGATCTTGAAGACGGCATGGAAGAGAAAAATACAAGTAGGAGACAAGCAGATCTTTTTTGATCATGATTATCCTGCGGATGTCGTCCAGAAACGGAGGTCATATGTGGGCATTAAAAAGGTGCTTAAAGAAAACAAAATACGTTTTCAGACGCCGCTGACCAAAATACGGATACACTGGAGCAACGGAGTGAAAACATACGATACCGCCGTGGAAGCCGCGCAGGCTATGAGAGAAAGGGGATTCATCACAGACCCTCCGGGCGATGACAACACACCGGCGGCGAGGGAGAAGACACGCGTAACACCGGAATGGCAACGCGCCAGAGGAAAGGATACGACACGTGAAGCAGCACACCGCGCCAGAGAGAAGCTACAGGATTATCTCAGGAAAACATGAACATGCACTGGAGAAAGGTAGCAATAGACTTCAACACTGATAATAATCATATCCGACCAGGAGATGTTTAGTTTTCTTTTCTATAGTTGGACACATCTAGACCTTATAGAGTTCAATTAGGAACTAATCAAGTCTAGGAAGGGGCCCCCATGAGAGATGAGGATTTCCCCTTCACCCTCCAACAGGGACTCGGGGCACAGTTTACCCCACTGTTTGAAGTCACCATTGTTTTGGTTCATGGTGTTATATTTATTGTACATGAGTGTTCTGTTCAGAAATGTTTGGGAGTATACCTACAAATAATAGCAAAACAAAATGACGACCAATAATATTAAAATAATGTCGTTGAATGTAAATGGTCTAAATAATCCAATTAAAAGACAAAAGGTCATGACAAAACTTAAAAAAGAAAAAGCACAAATAATTTTTCTTCAGGAGACCCACTTGTCACAATCAGAACATGATAAACTTAAAAAATTTGGCTACAGGAACTTATACTATAGTTCATTTAAAGGGGGATGTAGAAGAGGAGTAGTGATACTAATACCAAATTCAACTAAATTTGACCTTGAGAAGGAATGCAGGGATAAGGAAGGAAGATACATTATAGTAAAAGGAAGAGTGGAGAATGAACTAGTAACACTAGTAAACATATATGCACCTCCGGAAAGTGACAAATCCTTTTTTAGATGTCTATTCGATGATATCACAGCAGAAACAGGAGGTATTCTGGTCTGTGGGGGAGACCTAAATGTTATTAGAGACCACAGAGTAGATACAACTAGTCTCAAAAAGAATAGAATGCATCTGACAAGATTCATAAACATATCCCTGAAGGAGATGGGAATGATTGATGTTTGGAGGAATCTACACCCCCTGGAAAAAGACTTCACGCATTATTCCGCAGCACATAAAGTCCATTCAAGGATAGATTATTTTTTTATGAATGTAGAGGACAACCATATGGTCCGAGAATGCAGGATAGGGGGCGCAGATGTGTCAGACCATAACCCACTCTATTTAACAATAAACTTAAACAATAGAAGACGGCAGACAGTATGGAGACTTAATCTGGGAATTCTGAATAATGACCAAACAAGGAAGAAGGTAAAAACAGAAATTGAAAGATACATAGAGGAAAATAACAATGGCACTGTAGACCCAACGATTTTTTGGGATGCCATGAAGGCAGTCATCAGAGGAAAACTGATAGCTGAAACTGCACATGCAAAAAGAGCTAAAATGGAGGCTTATAAAATGTATAATGAAAGGTTAAGAGTATTGGAACAGGAATATCAAAATACTAATGACCCCAAGATAAGTCAACAAATTAAAGATACAAAAACAAAAATTAATGACATACTTCTGGACGAAATTGAAAAAAAGAATAAATATTTTAAACTGGGCTACCATGAAGTAGGCTCAAAGGCCACAAAAATACTGGCAAAGCGTATAAGAAAACAGCAAGCAATTAGTAATATATGCAAAATTAAAGATCCTCATACAGGTGAGACAGTATCTACTCCGGATGGTATTGAGAATATCTTCCAAAGATATTATCAAGACCTATATACACAACCTACATCTGCAGATGAGAATGATATGATTGCATTCCTAGAGACGCTAGACTTACCCTCAATTGGACTTATACAAAATGATAAATTAACAGCAGAGATTACACTGGAGGAAGTAAAAGAAACAATAAATACATTGAAAAACAATAAATCACCAGGGAGCGATGGATACCCAGCAGAGTGGTATAGGATGTTTGGAGAAGAGCTGTCACCACTACTCCTTGCCTCTTTCAATTGGACTCTTCAAAACAATAAAATACCCCCATCATGGTCTGAGGCAATAATTACAGTCATTCCGAAACAAGGAAAAGACAAAGAACACTGTGCAAGCTATAGACCAATCTCAATATTAAATGTTGACTATAAAATATATACAACTATAATCTCTAAACGGCTGAACTCCTTTATATCAGAAATAATAGAGGAAGATCAAACAGGATTTATAAGAGGGCGCCAGACCCATGACAACATTAGAAGAACACTACACGTAGTGGAACAAGCAAGAAAAGACAAAAAGAGCACTGTATTAGTAAGTATTGATGCAGAGAAAGCTTTCGATTGTGTCAATTGGAAATTTCTATATAAAGTATTAGAGAGATTTGGCTTTAACAATAAATCAGTACAGTGCATAAAGACACTCTATCAACAACCAACTGCAAGAATTAAAGTCAATGGGAGCCTGACAGACAAAATTAGACTACAGAGATCAACAAGACAAGGATGCTGTCTATCACCCACTCTATTTGCCATTTTTATAGAGCCGCTTGCGCAGGCTATAAGACAGGAACAAGAGATTAAAGGAGTGGTGGTGAATGGCGTAGAACAAAAAATAGGACTTTTCGCAGATGACGTCATAACCTACCTCGAACGCCCAAATGAATCATTACCTCAATTGATGAAACTTTTAGAAACATTTGGACACCTATCAGGATATAAAATAAATGTTGCAAAGACACAGATATTAGCACTTAACTATAGCCCACCTAAAGAGATCCAAGAATTATTTAAACTTGACTGGAAACGTAAGGGAATTGAATATTTGGGGGTCACAATCACGAAAGGATTATCTAAACTATATAAATCAAACTATGGTAAGATAAATCAGGAAATACAAAAAGATATTGAAAGATGGTCTACACTAACACTGGATCTAAGCTCACGAATCCAGATAATTAGGATGAATGTTTTACCAAGGCTTTTATACCTGTTCCAATCCTTACCAATAGAGGTCCCACAGTCTCAGTTTATGAGCTGGAATAGAATCATTTCGAGGTTTGTTTGGGGTGGAAAAAGGCCTAGAATAAGATTGGAGACTCTCCAGCTGCCAAAAGAAGAAGGTGGGATGGGACTTCCCAATCTGAAAGCATACTTCTATGCAGCCCAGCTGAGGTATATGGTTGGATGGTGCAAACCAGATTACACTGCAAAGTGGAAAGAGTTGGAAACACAACTTGGAGAATACCCAGTACAGAGTATTATAGGAGATGAAGACACATACAAGGTGATTAAAAATCAAATAAACCCAATAACGATGTTCACACTAAAATTATGGTTCAGCATAATAAAAAAATACAAGATTCAAAAAGACGTTAATTCATTAAAATGGATAGCATATGATAGCAAATTCAAACCAGCTAGATATGATAAAGGGTTTAAGCGGTGGACAACCAAGGGAATCACAGCGTGGTGTATGCTAGTGAAGAACGGGCAGCTGGAGAGTTTCCAAAATATGAAGAAAAATTTGATTTGGATAAACAGGAATTCTATAGGTACCTACAACTTAGAGATTACTTTCTGAAAGAGATCAGGATGGACCCCTCCGGAGAAGTGCATGGTGTGATCCAACTTGTAATCAATACATACAAAGGAAACAAAATTAGAATTGTTTCCGGGTTATATAAAAAATTAATATCAAATAAACACTCAACCAAATACATAAAAGAAAAATGGGAATCAGAATTTAAGATAAAAATCACAGAAGAAGAGTGGTTAAAGATGTGGAAGATACACCACACATCCACTAATTCACGGATCTGGAGGGAGTTCTCCTGGAAAAATCTGGTACGTTTTTTTATTTCACCCAAAGTCAAGAGTAAACAGGTGAACAAAAATATGCCTTGTTGGAGAGGCTGTGGAATAATGAATGTGGATCACTCGCACGTTTTCTGGAAATGTGATAAAATCAGATTGTTTTGGAAAATGGTACATGATGCATTGTTGCAAATTCTTGAATATAAGATTCCAATGACTTGTACTGTATTGTATTTGTGTAACCTATGTGAAGAAAATATTAGACCGAAGGATAGATACCTGGTAAAAATATTACTAACAGCAGCTAAGAAAGCCATCACGAAGAAATGGGGAAGGGAAGACACCCCTACTCAAGATCAATGGACTCACTTGGTTGAGGAAATATACACAATGGAAAAAATGATACACCGCCTAAGGCTACAGGAAGCCCAATTCAAAGAGAAATGGAAGAGATGGACAATATTTATGACTGAACAACGACAAAACTAAAAAACTTGATTAAGGAGAACAAAAAGGAATATGGTCAGATTATTTGTGAAGAGACTCCCATGTGTTGTATTTCTGAACGTGTTTTTACTTGTTGTATTTTATTATTGAGTTGTTCCCTCTTTGTAAAGAAAAATTTTCAATAAAAATTATAGTGAAAAAAAAAAAAAAGAGACAAGATGCAGTAAGCCATTTCTCGATGCATGATAAGGCTGATGTGAGAGAGGATGAGGCCTCTGTGATGGATTTTGCTTCCTTGAAGATCACTACATCGTCTGCATACATTATAGTGTGGACATTCTGATCAAGGCTAGGCAGGTTGTTAATAAATAGTGAGAACAAAATTGGTCCAAGGACCGATCCCTGGGGGACCCCGATACTGCACTCGAGACTGGCTGAGTTAACCCCATTTACCACCACATGTTGTTTTCTCCCCGAGAGGTAGGAGGCAAACCATTTTAAGGACTGTTCTGAGAAGTTAAAATGGGTCAGTCTGGACAGCAGTACATGATGGTTCACAGAGTCGAAGGCTTTTTTTAAGTCAAGGAAGGTGGCCCCCACAATTGCATTTCTGTCCAGTAGGCCTTTGACCTTTTCTAAAAACACACACATGGCAGTCTCAGTGGAATGGTGGGTGCGAAAGCCAAATTGCATGGGGTGTAGTGGCGTGTGACCAAGGTTAAACTGACGGCGCGCTGTCTGTGGCGTTGACGGAGGGGAAGCTGTCAAACTCTGCGGTGCTGGAGGAGCTGCCGGCCAGGTTGTCCCATCTCACAGAGACGCAGCGGGCCGATGTGGTTGCGTTGATAGGTTCGTACAGCAAGTTGTTTACTGACACTCCTTCACAGACTCACCTCATAGCTCACGACATTGACGTGGAGCGTTCCAGTCCTATCAAACAGCAGCCGTATCGGGCCATCCCTGAGAGGCGTGCACGTCTGAGTAAACAGGTGAGCTATATGTTGCAGCACGGGATTGCGGAGCCTAGTTGTAGTGCGTGGAGCTCCCCGTGTTTGCTTGTTGTCAAGTCAAATGGTGAAGACCGTTTTTGCATAGATTTCAGGAAGGTTAATAGCCGGACCGTTACTCGCTTCCACGAATGGAGGATTGTGTGGATCGTGTGGGGGGGGCTCAGTTCGTGACTAAGCTAGATCTTTTAAAGGGGTATTGGCGAGTGCCGCTAACAGAGCGTGCTAAAGAGATCTCTGCTTTTGTGACCCCTGATGATTTCCTGCAGTACAGGGTCATGGCGTTTGGGATGCGGAACGCGCCCTCAACGTTCCAGCGTCTGATGAATGTTACTTTGTCTGGTCTGTCATGTTGTGAGGCCTATCTAGATGATTTGGTTGTGTGTTCGGGGTCGTGGGCTGAACATGTGGAGCATTTAGACAGTGTGTTCTCCCGTCTGAAAGGGGCTGGGTTGACTGTCAACTTGACAAAATGTGAGTTTGCGCAGGCAAAGGTCACCTACTTAGGGAAGGTGGTGGGAGGACAGGTTCGGCCTGTCAACGCCAAAGTTGAGAGCATCCTGAACTTCCCGGCTCCAACGAGCCGCACTGAGCTGCGCCGCTATTTAGCGATGGTGGGCTACTACCGGGGGTTCTGTAAAAACTTCTCAGCTGTTGCCTCTCCCCTGACTGATTTGTTGAGCCCTAAGGTCAGCTTTGTGTGGACCGAGGCCTGTCAGACTGTGTTTCAACAAACTAAATCTTTACTTGCCAATGCTCCTGTTCTTTCAGCTCCCCGCTTCGACTGCCCGTTCAAGTTGGCCGTGGATGCCAGTGACACCGGGGTGGGCGGCGTCCTCCTGCAGGAGGGTCCTGATGGGGTGGACCATCCCGTGTCGTTTTTCTCCAAGAAACTGGACTGTCATCAAAAGTGGTATTCCACCATAGAAAAAGAGACACTGGCTCTTGTGTTAGCACTCGAGCATTTTGAAGTTTATGTTGGGTCGTCATGCTGGCCACTTACTGTATTTACAGATCACAATCCGCTTGTTTTTTTGAGCCGTATGCGCAATAAGAACCGCCGCTTAATGTGTTGGAGTTTACGTCTCCAAGCCTTTAATATTGAGATTAAGCATGTGCGGGGCCGCGACAACGTGTTGGCCGATGCGTTGTCGCGCCAGTGAGCTATTACTGTGTTATTACTGTCCCATGTTTTTTTACTGTCATCTCGGCCATGGTCCAGTAATTTTGGGTGGGGGTGTTACATTGTCGCCCTCTGTGGCCGGCCCGGAACTAATGTGTTTTGTCTCCACCCAGGTGATTACGTTGCGCTTTAAAAGACGGAGGGTCCCTCTCTCTCTCTCCTCCCCTTCCTGGTGCTGCGCTGGGAGGCCAGGCCGCGCCTCCTGAGGGTCCTGCAGGCGGTGCTCATGCGGCTGGCTGGCAGACCTTTTGTTTCGGTTTTGGTTTGGTTTCCAGGGTTTAGTTTGTGTTTCTCCTTGGGCAGGGAAGAAGGCCGGTGCCAGGTCCGACGGCACCGGCACAAATGAACTCAAATTTCAACAACTGGTGGACTTCAAAACGGCACAGTTTATGTTCAAAATAAACAATAACATGCTGCCTGACTGTATTCAGATGTTCAATCTAAGGCAAAGCCATTACAATCTCAGAGGGGTATGTATATTTACAAAGTTAAAAACCAGAACCAACACCAAATTACAGTGTATTACCGTAACAGGCGTTAATTTATGGAATAATTTGGATAATGACCTAAAAACATTCAATACCATACTCTTATTTAAAAAAGTACTCAAAAATAGGATGATTAAATTGTATACGTTAGAGAAATGAGTAGCGACACATGTTTGCTGTTAACTTTGTCTGTTTTGTTTTGAATGTCTGAACAGTGTCTTCCTTTCTCTCTCTCTCTATCTTTTGAGGGGGAAGAAAGTAGGGGAGTAAGAAGGGAAAGGAAAAGATGAAGGGGAATGAAGGGAAGAAGAAAGGGAAATTTAAGCAGCTCCTTTCTTCTCACTCCTTTGTGACTGTTTATGTATTTATTTATTTTATTTTAGTATTATGTTATTATTATTATTATTTTTTTTTCTTCCTCTTCTTCTCTTTCTTAAAATAACAAATTGTACATTTAAAATGCTCAAAGTAACTCAAAGTAAAAGTTGTAACAGGGTAGGCATTATAAGCTATGCTTCTGCCTATACCTTTTCGGTCCAACTGTTTACTCAAATTTTCCTTGATTTATTTATTTATGTATTTTTTTTTCTTCTTTTGTTTTTTCCTCTGTACATTATTGTCTTACTGTATTCTGATGTTCTTTTTATTATTATTTTCCTTTTGATTGTAAAAATATATATATATTTTTTTTTAATGAAACGTATTGACCGAAATAAACTAAACTAAACTAAAAAAAAAAAAAACTAAAACTGTGTGGGTTGGTTACGGTGGCCGTCCTTTCTTTTTGGTTTCCATTTGGTTTTCCTTTGTCTGCCAGACCAGCCGCCCAGTTGATCCCCTTGTACATTTTTAAACCTTTCTTGTAAACAATAAACACTTTTTATATGCACTGAAACTCCCGTCTCCACCCTGTATGTTGCTGTCCCTATGCCTGGGCAGAGGCGTCCTTCTGGGTCGTAACACTTGGGCATCTGGCTGGACTCAAAGCTTTCTTACCGTAACCATGTGGATCACCTGACAAACAAACTTAGGTCCAGAATTGGCTTTCTATACAGAAACAAGTCCTGCTTCTCATTACAGAGTAAGAAGATTATTGTTCATGCCTCTGTAATGTCTGTACTTGATTTCAATGATGTGATATATATGCATGCTTCAGCCTCAACCTTGAAACCTCTTGACACTATCTTTCACAGTGCTCTACGCTTTATTACCGGGGACCCATATTCAACACAACACTGCACCTTATATAGCAAGGTGGGCTGGCCTTGACTCACCACCCGCAGAGAACAGCACTGTCTACTATTCATTTACAAAGCACTACTCGGGATGCTTCCCCCATATCTAACTTCACTCTTAAACTCTCGTGCCATAGGTCTCCCTACCCGCTCCCAGTCCCACATCAGACTCCACCTCCCTTACATAAATTCAGAACTAGGAAAAACTGCCTTCTCTTTCTATGCCCCACACCGATGGAATAAACTACAGAACTCACTGAAATTCGATACATTTATCTCACTTGAGGCTTTCAAGAATCTACTCTGCACCACAGTATTGGGGGCTCAGACTCAGTTGTGCACCTGCTTTAACTAGTAATTCTATTAACTCCTGTCTTTATAACTGTATTTTATTGTGTTGCATTTTATTGTGTTGTATTGATGTCTTCTTGTGATCTCTGTATGTTGCAGGGCGTCCTTGAAAAAGAGAGCTTGCTCTCAACGGACCTACCCTGTTAAAATAAAGGTTAAATAAAATAAAATTTAAAAAATGAGCGACTATCTTAACCCAGAGCGTACAGGTGGATGCTGGGGTGGTGGGGGGGCAGAAATTAAGGTAGCGCTGAGAGATGCTGCTGTGTCATGGACAATGAGTAAATCACCCGTCTTAAATAGACGGCCAGATTGAGAGGGTGTGTGATGATGTCATGAGAGTGACGCAGCGCAGCTGGAGTTGGCTGCCTGAACTAGTTTGCAGGCTTCGCTCCATTTATGATGAAACAACCTCAAGCTTTACAGTGACTTCAAAACAAAGCTAATAATAATTTTCTACCCCTGCTCCTCCCCTTCCTTCTCCTCTTCTTCCTCCCCCTCCTCATATACATATTGCCTGTATGAAACATATATTTAATGGCTGACCGGCTAAAAAAACAGGACCACAACAGACATCTCCTATTTTGCTCTGAAACAACAACACTTATTTTCTGTCACACTTAGCTACAGACATGGGTCTTTGGGTAAGTTGAGCAGCTGACTCTCTCACATTTAATTTACACTAAATATTGTGTGTGTCTGTGTTTGTGCACATAGTTTGTATGCCAAATGCCAATTTCTGCATCAGTAGAAAGTTTGTCTTAAATGTAGCGCCCTCTAGACGTCAGGTCTATTTACTGAGGTGTGCTCCCCAAGTTCTTTGAGTTAAGAAATCGCTTTCTTTTTAGGTTAACTAATGCAGGTAAGTAACTACACGGCAATAGATTATTCATGACCCGTTCTATATATTCTCTTCTTGTAACTACTGTTACTGTTTTAGCTTGTATTTATCACTCCTGTAAATAAATGAACTAAAAATGAAATGTGTTTTTATTACACCTAGGTACCCTTTAAGTTTTTTTAAAATGTCCCTACCAACACTCTATATGCTTCTCCTAAACTTAAACACAAGTCAATATGCAAAATAAACAAATGAATGGCAACTGGTGAGTTTTAATCAGGGATGTGATTTGCCAAGGACAGAAAAGTAGGAAATTATATGAACCCATAGCGTGATACGGAAACAGTACAGCCATTACACACTCTTAAGTGTAGAAAACAATTAATTTAAGGAGAAAAAAACTCATGTCAAACAATAGGTGCAGATATTACAATGACATCATTTTCATCATTTTGAGAGAGAGCCAGTTGTGGCAGGTGAATTACCACTTCATATTGAACATATTTAAAAGCAAAACAAACATGCAGTACTCAGCTCAATTTTAATAATGGGGAAAAAAAAGTTCTTGAACCATTGAGACCTTCCAGCCAGATGTGTGGTGGGCCTACATGTGTAATATTTTTTGTAGGAAGGAAAAAAATTAAAAATAAATGAAAAAGCTCACTTTGAAATATTATTCTTTACATTCTTTACCACAAAAATATATCTTTATTACATAACCCAAAAAATCAATAAAATGAGTGCTTTTTATTTCAAATTATTTATCTCTTACTATTCTTTTCTATCACCCATTTTAATAAAGGATTAATGATTATTATATAAATATTTTCAGCTTTCACACTGATCTACCACAGTTAACTGAGTATTTTGGGGTTTAGACCCAGTGGTCACACAAAGCAATGCATGTTAAATGACATGGGAACAATCAACTTTTGTTCAGCTAGCTCGTTTTCCACTATGTTAAACAGTTTTAGTTTGTTACCATCAGTGCTGAAGTGAAGTCCAGCTTCTTTCAGATTAGGCAGCTGCCTGTGCACTTTACAGTCCATTTGAAGATTCTTTTATTTGTTTTTAAGTCTTTAAATGCCCCCCCAACCTCTCAGACATGATAACTCTGTTGAACAGGTTCATGCACTTGCTTCCTACACTGCAAAAACTCTAAATCTTACCAGGCATATTTGTCTTATTTCTAGTCAAAACAATCTCATTATATTTAAAATAAGACTGGCATTAAGAAGACACACAAGAATCACATTACAACGTAGCTCATTTTAAGACACTTTATTCATCTTTCAAACATATTTTCAGTTGAAATAAGTAGAAAAATCTTGATTGTGGTGTAAGTTTTTCTTTCTTATTACAAACACAAGGTTTTTCTACTAGAGACATTTTGAGAAGAAATTAGATTAATATTCTTGATGATGATTTTGGGTTTTTACAGTGTTTGTTTTCTTATACATGCATTTTTTTATATCAAAATTTTTATTATGTGATTATTGTTTGTGATTGATGTTGATCTGAATGAGTATCAAATAAATACACTTGATTGTTTTAACTCCAATGTTGTCATTTTTTAGTATCACTACAGTGTTGGATTAATAAAAAAAATGAGCAGATGATGGTGCTGGAGGAGAAGTCATGTGATCATCAGAGTCATCACAGTTCATCCTGTTTGGATCATGTGTCTAAAGTTCACAACACTAACTTCATAGTGGCACTAAAGGATTAAAATTATAATGAGTTAACATTTGGGAACCATGAATATCTGTCCAAAGTTTGGTATCAGTAATATAAGTCTAAACTTTAGGCTACAATGTCTCTTTTAAAGATTTTATTTTTTACCTTTGTTGTTTTTCATCCGCTGCTGTAACAAGTCAATTTTCCACCTCGAGCTGTATCTTTAAAATAAAGCTAATAATAATTTCCCGACCCTGCTCTTCCTCAACCTTCTCCTCTTCCTCCTCCTCATTCACTGTTGGAGAAAAGATTAGGATCCAAACCAGGGCCAGTTGGGATCGAGGATCTTTATTTCCCACATTCAATGATACAAATGAAAGTATCCAAAAGTGTTCAAAAAGAAGTCCGAAAAATACTCATCAAAGCGTCAATATAACTTCACAAAAATGATTAGAAAAGACGGAGACGAAGTTCAGTGCATTAGAGTTTACACTCCCTCCAAAAAAGGACATAACCCGAGCCTGTCCCGGACCAGACTAAACTTCTTATCTCTGTGACTTGGTTTTTATACTGAGCTGTAAAAGCCCTGCCTTCTTATTCAAATGAGAGGTGAACATGACACGTCTTCCTCAGTGTACACCCTGTGATTTGTCCAGATGTCATGTTGCCATCTTCCATCAACATAATCTCCACCCTATACGGCCACTCTATCACATTTTGCCACGTAGCGAGTTCACCCCAGTTCAGCGTCTTTGGCACCACTCTATCTCGCCGCTGGCCGTTATCTACATTGGCCGACCTTGACTCCCCCTGCAGGTGGCTGCACACGCAAACTTAACAGTGCTTTCCCACGCTTTGCACTCATCTCTCCTCACTTTCTCAAGACTTTTCCTTGTTTTACTTAACACTCCCCCCTGTGAGACTTGAAGGTGTCATTAAAGTAAAAATGACATATAATGCATGATTACAGCAGATGGTAATGACACGACCATCAGTAGGTAAAGAGTTTCAGAAGGTCACAACAAGTAGGAGTTTTTAGCAACTTATCGTTGTGTGTTTAACAGAATCAGTTGTATACTAAATAAATAATAATAAATACTAAAAACTAAAAGTATGTAGGTGATTCTATGAGTCAGACCACATTTAGTTACAACCCATAATAGTGGTAGCATTAAAAATACTAAAAATCCTCAATAAGTGCTCAACTTAAATTGTCAATGTATTGAACCACCAAAGTGAATACTATAGGTTTTTACAGTTAACAGAGGCTAAACATCTGTCTCCTGTATATATGGTTGTTGGCAGATTGTTTCTATGTTATTGCTACACTTTATTTTGCAGGTTGCCGTTATCTACATCACCCGACCTTCACTCCCCCTGCAGGTGGCTGCACACGCCAACTGAACAGTGCTTTCCCACGCTTCACACACACCCCTTCCTTCTCTATCATGTTTTTCCTTCTTTTTTGACCCAACATAGCCTGTATAAAAACAGGAGCACAGCAGACATCTCCACTTTCCAGTCCTTTCACCTCCACGACAGAGACATGGGTCTTTGGGTAAGTTGAGCAGCTGACTCTCTCACCTTTAATTTACACTAAATATTGTGTGTATCTGTTTTTGTGTCAGTAGTTTCTGTTTCATCCTGATGCAAATGCAAAATACTGAATCAGTAGAAAGTTCGTCTGAAACCATTTTAATAAAGGATTCATGCTTATTATGTAAATATTTTCAGTTTTCACACTGATCTACCACACTTAACTGAGTATTTTAGGGTTTGGACCCAGTGGTCACACGAAACTATCAATTTTTGTTCAGCTAGCTAGTTTTTCACTGTGTTTAACATAGTTTGTGACGACGGAGTATTAGGGCCACGTTAAGAAAAGAAAAATCAATGACTTTCAGATTGAAGTTGTATATTTACGTGAATAAAGACATAATTTTACGAGAAAAAGTCCTAAAGTCATTATATGTGGTGCATTATGTAACAACTAGCCTAATCACAAAATGTGGCAACGTTTATATTGCGTTCAATGTGTCATATTATACAAAATGTGGTGTTATGACATCATGAGATGAAAATGTTGGATCACACATGATGCTGAACCCCTAAATTAATATATAAATAAAGTTCATTATCATATGATTATGGTCTACCCAGGTAACACTGTTAGTGGGGCTGCTGGGTTTGGTGGCATCGGACCAGAGCTACCTGCCTATTGACTGTGATGACGTGTATCGCCATGACAACACCAGCCCCAGTGGGGTGTACACCATCTACCCAGGAGGCCCCACCTCACCCCTGCACGTCCTCTGTGACATGGACACTGACGGGGGCAGATGGACCGTCAGTACACCACACCTCATGTCTGATTAGATTTCAGATTTGACGACTGACTGTGATTTCTGTTACAGAGCAGATAGTCATCAAACTCACCTGCTTCAGTTGAAAAGATGTTTTAAGTGATCTCAAGTCCTGCTAATTGAATCCAGTTTTATTTGGGTTGACTGAATTGTTGTGATTCTCCCTTTCAGGTCTTTCAGAGGAGGTTGGATGGGAGTGAAAACTTCTACAGGCCATGGGAACATTACAAGAAGGGATTTGGGAATGTAGCAGGGGAGCATTGGCTGGGTGAGTCCTAGAGGGAGAATTACAGCTAGATTAAAGTGATATTCCGGCGTAACTTTAACCCATGGTCTAGTAATGCACCGTAACACCGAGTTAGAACCCCCCTCAAGAGATGAAGTCCGCTAACCGCTAGCTTCTCTAGTTGTAGCAACATTAGCAGGGACCGAACCATAACAAAACAGCACAGTATATGGATCCACGCGTAACGGATCAAACAGCCACTTGTAGCCACAAAAAATGCTCAGAACAGCACCAAACGTCATCAACAGTACAAACAGGGTTCAGAGTTTCATTTCGATGGGCGCCACTATCAGTTTGAGACCGAGTTTACTGAAGACAAGCTGAAGGAAATGGAGGAGAAAAGTGAAAGACGGAGCGCTGCGGTGGAGGCTACGTCCTGGAAATGGAGGCTAAAGGTGACAGAGGGAGAGAGCCGGTGGAGTCTAAATGCTGGAGCTGGGGGAATCAACTGATCAGTGTGGTGGTCAGTGACTGTCGGTGGCCGCTGACACCAGATGTGTGTGCTGCCAGTCGGCCACGGACTAGTTTGTTAGCGCCAGGACTCTATGCTGGACACGGAAAGTTGCGGCATAGCGTATTAACTGGAGCAGAGCTGGTGAGTTGTTTTCATCTTGTTTCAATAGAAACCAGGCTAAGCTAATAGATGTTTGATGCCTCGTATTATGAGCTGGGACCCTGTTTGTACTGTTGATGATGTTTGGTGCTGTTCTGAGCATTATTTGTGGCTGTAAGTGGCTTTTTGGTCGGTGGATAGTGGATCCCTATACTGCGCTGTTTTGTTATGGTGCTGTCCCTGCTAAAGTTGCTACAACTAGAGAAGCTAGCGGTTAGCGGACTTCATCTCTTGAGGGGGGGTCTGACTCTGTGTTACGGTGCATTAGACCATGGGTTAAACTTACGCCGGAATATCACTTTAAAGCATCTGTGGATTAAATATGCTCTCGTTGTGGTTCTCCTCAGGTCTGGACAACATCTTCCTGCTGACGATGAGGAAGAAGAACGAGCTGCGGGTGGACATGGAGGACTTTGAGGGAGGGGAGGCCTTTGCTCAGTATTCCTCTTTCTTCGTGGACTCTGAGAGGGAAGGATATCGGCTGGATCTGGGCGGCTTCACAGGAGGAACGGCAGGTGAGGGTCACTTCAGTGGAAACCTTTCCTTTTCTTACTTTGAGGTTTTTAACAATGAGCCAGGTGAAGGCTGAATGTTACACTGTGGACAAACAGGCTAAAAAAAAGATTTTTGTGAATTCTGTAAAAAATAATTTTAGGAAATAGGAAAATTTGGCAGTTTCACTGATTTCACTGTATTAACAATTTATTTTAGCTGGATTCACTGTAATTTTTTCCCCCTGTTTCAAATGGAAATGACATTTTGACTCTGTTGTTTCTAGGGGACAGTTTAACATACCACAACTCCATGAAGTTCACCACCTATGACAAAGACCAGGATGTGTGGGATAAAAACTGTGCTCACCATAATCTTGGTGGATTCTGGTACCGCGCCTGCCACGACTCAAACCCCAACGGCCTGTACGCACCTGGTGGCCCTAATAATGTCTGGAACAATGTTAGTTTCCAAGTCCAATGGCTCACATGGAAAGGCGTGAACTACTCCCTTAAGACCATCACCATGAAAATCAGATCAGTCACTAAGTATCCATGCACTTATTGATCTGATCAGCTGTAGATCAATGAGATAATCAGGCCCTCCATCAGGGTTGGAGAGCTGGGATGTTCAGGCATATAATCACTAGTCTGACTGGACTTAATGCCAACAATAACCTCTGAATCAAAATCATCATAAAATGTGTTTTTGTTTCTTTCCTACTCATCTTGTTTCTAAATCACTGTCAGACATGATAACTCTGTTGAACAGGTTCATGCACTGATGTGTTGAAATTCACTTTCTTTGTTTTTTTCTGATAAAAAAAAAATGTTTAGTGATGATTATTGTTTGTGATTGTTGCTGTTCTGAGTGATTATTAAATAAATAAACTTGATTGTTTCAACTCTGCTTTATTTTAAAAGTTGTCATTTTTTAGTATCAGTTTCATTCCCACCTCGCATTTTAGAATAAACAATGAAAGTGTCAGTGAACCATTGTCAATTGCAGAGGCATTTAGCCAGCATTTTGCTACTACTGCCAGTTCTGTCCCTTACTCCTACTCTGATTCTTCCTCAACTCCGAGCAGGTGTGGTAGTTCCTTCTCTTTTGGGACAATCACTCCAACCGATGTCCAGCGAGTTATTGATAATCTTAACTCTGGATGCAGTGCTGGTCCAGATGGTCTGGAAATTAAGTTTTTTCAAATGGCCTCTCATGTTTTGTCATTCCCTCTGTCTGACCTATTTAATCTGTCTTTAGCAACTTGCAAAGTTCCCTCATCTTGGAAATGTGCCAGGGTAACCCCTATCCATAAAGGAGGTGATGCTACTGACATTAATAACTACAGACCAATTTCAATTATCAATTCCATTACAAAAATATTTGAAAAATTGATTTTTAATGAACTGTCCTCATACCTTAATGACAATAACTTATTATCTCCTTACCAATCAGGTTTCCGACCACATTTCTCGACCACCACTGCTCTCCTAAAGGTTACAAATGATATCTTATCAGCATTTGATAATAATATGCACACAGGTGCTATCTTTATAGACCTTACTAAGGCATTTGATATGGTTGACCATTATCTTCTTTTGGACAAATTATATTCTGTTGGTCTCTCCCGAGACGCTTTATTATTCTTCAATTCTTTCCTTCATTTTAGAAGTCAATGTGTTTCCTTTCGAGGTTGCCAGTCTGGTTTCAAGATCGTGGATAAAGGTGTGCCGCAAGGCTCATCCTTAGGCCCCTTATTATTCTCAATCTTTATCAACGATCTTCCACAAACTTGTTCCAATAGTCAAATTCATTTATATGCAGATGACACAGTAATATACTCATCTGGCTCTGATATTTCACAAATCCGGCATTCATTACAATCTGACTTTGTCGCAGTCCAAAATTGGTTCTCATCAAACAAATTACTACTAAATAAGAAAAAATCATACACCATGTTGTTTTGCACTCGACCTAATTCCTTACCTGTCAACACCAACTGGTGTATTAGTTTTCTGGATGGAACAGCACTAGGTCATACCGAAGAATTCAAATATCTGGGTCTTTGGCTTGACTCACAATTATCATTCAAATACCATATTGACTCAATTACCCAAAAAATTTATTTTCAACTGAAATCTCTCTATCGTTCTATTGATTGCTTTTCACTTCAAGTACGCAAAAGAATCATAACGCAATTGATACTTCCAATAATTGACTATGGTGATGTTATTTATCAGGGCACCTCAGAAGCAAATCTCCGCCCCCTCACAGTTTTGTATAATAGTTTATGTAGATTTATTCTCAGGTGTCCTTATATGACTCATCATTGCCATATGTACCAGTCGTTGGACTGGCTGGCCCCCAAGTCCAGAAGGCATTTTCACTGGTTAATACTCATCTTTAAATGCAATTACTTTAATTTTCCCCCATATCTGAAACAATATTTGATTCCCTTCAGTTCACAACACAATCTTAGGCACACTGGCCAACTTTTTTATTTTACCCCCAGAATCAATAAAGAATCAGGTCGACGTGCATTCAATTACAAAGCCCCAGCTGACTGGAATAGGTTCAATTAGGTCCATATCCTCTTTTCATCTTTTTAAATCATCATTGTTTACCCATCTTCAAACACCCTGTTTTTGTTTTTGATGTAAAGCTATTTTGTTATGAAATGTGATTAATCGTATCAATTATTGTATTCATCTTATCTTATCTAATTTCTTTTGCCATTGTGTGTATGGGGGGGGGCAGGATTGCTAGAGCATTGTTGTGTGTGAATGTGTGCGTGAATGGGTGTCTGTGTCTTGATATTGTATCTTGTGTTTTTCTTTTGCTGTCGTTGTTTTCTCTGTTTGTTCTGTTTACTTTGTATGTACTGTAATTATGGACCCCCTTGAAAATGAGATGGCACATCTCAAGGGGCTATCCTGTTAATAAAGACATAAAGACATTCCTCGTAGAAAATGATCTCATGATGATTTAGGTTTTTTCCTCTATTATTTTCAACTAGTAGTACATGCTAATTAGCATTAAAGATGAGGCTGATGGGAACATCTTTAGTTTCACAAGTCATGAACTGAAGTGTTGGATAAATGAAGGATTTGAGCAGATGATGGTGCTGCAGGAGAAGTCATGTGATCATCAGAGTTTAAAATCCACAGCATTACTGTCAACCTCAGAGGAAAAGTTAATATTGGACACCTGGGAACCATGAATATTTTACGTTTACACGACAACGCTCGCAGATGAAAACGACAAAATATTTCATTGGATGTGAACGCAAATAACGCAAAATAAAAATTGAGAACGCAATCCCACTTTTACGTTTTCTGTTCAGATCGTTTCCATGCAAATGTAGCATTAGTGCGAGTAATACAAGTCTAAACTTTAGGCTTATATGCTTTTTTTTGTGATCAGTGCACAAATTGTTTTACATAATAGTCAACTTGTTTGTTTATCACAGACAAATTAAGCTTTTTTCTTTTTTACTTTCACATGTTACAGAGGCGTCGTCATCCTGTCCCACTATCAGGTTGCTCTTCCAGGAAGGTGTCTTCAGATAATCCAGAAAGCATGATGAACTGTTTCAGTTGCCAATGATGTAATATACTGTACACCGACAGTATAATGGTTATACTGTTGTATTGTCTCAACAAGTGAATGCTCTTCATAGTGGGTCAGTCTGTTGTCTCAGACCTGCTCTGTGACACCTAGGCTCTCTGTTTTCTGGATGAACAGCAGCCCCTCCCATATCCAGGTAACACCACATGTCTACTTAAAGCAACAGTCCAGCTCAGTGCTTTGTCAGATTAAAAAAAAAAAAAAAAAAACTTTTACTGTATGTGTGTTATTTACTCATCGAAAGACTTTATGAATCAATTCATGTATTTTAGGCTAAACAGATTTGTTGTGACTTGTCCAAACTAGTTGATGTTTTACTGCAGTTTAATCAGATGTTACAAGTGAAACTTACTTACTTTCCGAAAATATATAGTATCTCATCTAATCTTGACTTATTTTATCTGTATTCATGATGAAAACAACCTCAAGCTTTGTCTTCAAAATGAAGCGAACAGAGGTGGTACTATAGGATCATTCCCCAACCCACCTCCTCCTCCACCTCCTTCCTCCTCATTTACATATGATATAAAACATAGTATTTCTCTGGCTGATTGGATACTGTAGAAACTGGACAGCAGCAGTTGTCTCCAAACTTTGTGAAGTTTTTCCCCTTCTGCTCCTCTTTGTCTCGTCCACCACTTTTTGCTCTGAATCAACAACAGTTTTGTCTGGTCTCTGGCAGACATGGATCTTTGGGTAAGTTGACAGCCGACTCAGAAGAAGTGGAGCCCACTAGAAGGAGTCATTTACACAGAATAATGTGTGTGCGTGTTTGTGTTTATGTAGTTTCTCTTTGATCCAAAGTCTGATGAAATGTGATGCCATGCAAACAACTGAACTAAACCTTCCATTACTCGATAGCCTGCAGGGTCGTTTGGAGCCATAGAGACAGACATTGTGTCCTCAGAGGAGAAGTTCAGGTCATATTGTAACTGTTGTTAGATCCCCGGTATTTAGCCCCTATTACTACGGCTTGACCTGGACCAGCTCTCTGTTTAAAGGGTGAGTTCTTGAGTTTTTACGGTCACAGAGTAGAGTAGAAATTCTAGACCTTAAGCTGGTGAGGAGGAAACTGGCCCAGCTTCTAACTGTCTTCATTCAGACGTCTGTCCCGCTCCACCAGACCACTAGCCCTGGTAGAGCAGCCCACCCACCCAGGAATAGTCACCTGACACACCCGTTAACAGCAGCTTTCCTCTGTGATCTTTGCACTTGTTATTGGCTTGGTTTGGTTTAAAGGTTTGGAAAAACAACTCTATCAGGAAATCAGAGGGCTGTAGAGGATTAGAGTATAGAGAATACTTTATTCATCCCTAACAGGGAAGTGATGGGACCAGTTGAAGCGGTCTGACTACTTTTTCTCAACCCCCACCCCTCCTCCTCCTCCCCCATTCTGACTATAAGTACTTCCTTGTCACACACAGACATGCAGATATTTTTCAGTGAAGCAACTGGGCATTTCAGCAAAAATGAGAAATACCTGCAGGGACGAATGTGTTATTTTTGTATTTGTGTTTACACATGTAAACATGAGAAGATGCACAAAATTTTATTTCCCTCTCTGTTTTTTATCCAGGTAACACTGTTAGTGGGGCTGCTGGGTTTGGTGGCATCGGACCAGAGCTACCTGCCCATTGACTGTGATGACGTGTATCGCCATGACAACACCAGCCCCAGTGGGGTGTACACCATCTACCCAGGAGGCCCCACCTCACCCCTGCACGTCCTCTGTGACATGGACACTGACGGGGGCAGATGGACCGTCAGTACACCACACCTCATGTCTGATTAGATTTCATATGAGAAACACTGAGTGTGAGCCTAGAAGGACAATTTAAAAATTCTTTAAAAATATATCATTTAACAAAAAAAATAGGGAGCCACTAATCAAAAATATTGCTCCACTGGCCACAGGTCACTATCAGCAGTTACAGACCAGCCAATAAAACATGAGAGAGCTCACATGGGTTGAGTCTACAGAATGGTTTAGTTTCTGATATTATGAAGTGATTTCAAGTCCTGCTTATTAAATACATAGGTTTGTTTTAGTTGACTGTTGTGATTCTCCCTTTCAGGTCTTTCAGAGGAGGTTGGATGGGAGTGAAAACTTCTACAGGCCATGGGAACATTACAAGAAGGGATTTGGGAATGTAGCAGGGGAGCATTGGCTGGGTGAGTCCTAGAGGGAGAATTACAGCTAGATTAAAGTATCTGTGGATTCAATATGCTCTCGTTGTGGTTCTCCTCAGGTCTGGACAACATCTTCCTGCTGACGATGAGGAAGAAGAACGAGCTGCGGGTGGACATGGAGGACTTTGAGGGAGGGGAGGCCTTTGCTCAGTATTCCTCTTTCTTCGTGGACTCTGAGAGGGAAGGATATCGGCTGGATCTGGGCGGCTTCACAGGAGGAACGGCAGGTGAGGGTCACTTCAGTGGAAACCTTTCCTTTTCTTATGTAGCGCTTCCTATGTATCCTGGCGCAAAGATACAGCACTAAGGGTTCTTTAACTGTGTTATGTCTGATGCTATTAACTATAGGATTGCTTTATTTGTTATAACCTGTAACCCAGCTTACCTGACACACTCCTCAGAAACCATGAACTGAAAATGGAACAGGAGTTTAGTGTTTTTACTTTGATACCTCTGATGTTAAACCACTGTTTTAAAGCTTTTTAAACACTATTTATTAACTGGACACAAGACGAATTATGACTCACACACAAATTATTTATTCACACCATCAAAAATATTTAGGTAGGTTAGTGGTTGAATAAAGCGAATTTAGAAACACAAATGACACTCTCTTTCTGTCAGAGTATTAATAACTCAATTTAGAGCATCTCAGGAAAATCACATATCCATCCATCCATCCATTATCTTCCGCTTCTTCCGGGGCCGGGTCGCGGGGGCAGCAGTCGGAGCAGGGATCCCCAAACTTCCCTCTCCGCTGACACTTCCTCCAGCTCTTCCGGGGGCACCCCGAGCCGTTCCCAGGCCAGCCGAGCGACGTAGTCACTCCAGCGTGTCCTGGGTCTTCCTCGGGGCCTCCTCCCGGTGGGACATGCCCGGAACACCTCACGAGGGAGGCGGCCAGGGGGCATCCTATACAGGTGCCCGAGCCACCTCAGCTGACTCCTCTCGATGTGGAAGAGCAGCGGTTCTACTCCGAGCTCCTCCCGGGTGACCGAGCTCCTCACCCTATCTCTAAGGGAGCGCCCCGCCACCCTGCGAAGGAAGCTCATTTCGGCCGCTTGTAATCGCGACCCTGCTCTTTCGGTCACTACCCAGATTTCATGACCATAGGTGAGGGTAGGAACGTAGACCGACCGGTAAATTGAGAGCTTCGCCTTTCGACTTAGCTCCCTCTTCACCACAACGGACCGATACAGTGACCGCATGACTGCAGCCGCTGCACCGATCCGCCTGTCGATCTCGTGCTCCATCCTTCCCTCACTCGTGAACAGGACCCCGAGATACTTGAACTCCTCCACCTGAGGCAGGATCTCTCCCCCGACCTGAAGGGTGCATGCCACCTTTTTCCGGTCGAGAACCATGGCCTGGGATTTAGAGGTGCTGATTCTCATCCCAGCTGCTTCACACTCGGCTGCAAACCGCCCTAGTGCACGCTGCAGGTCCTGGCTCGAGGGAGCCAGCAAGACAACATCATCCGCAAAAAGCAGAGATGAAATCAAGTGGCTCCCGAACCGTGCCCCCTCCGGCCCTTGGCTGCGCCTAGAAATTCTGTCCATAAAGATGATGAACAGAACCGGTGACAAAGGGCAGCCCTGCCGGAGTCCAACATGCACCGGGAACAGGTCTGACTTATTGCCGGCGACGCGAACCAAGCTCCTGCTCCGGTCATACAGGGACCGTACAGCCCTCAGCAGAGGGCCTCCGATCCCATACTCCCGGAGCACCCCCCACAGGATGCCACGTGGGACACGGTCGAATGCCTTCTCCAGATCCACAAAACACATGTGGACTGGTTGGGCAAACTCCCATGAACCCTCGAGCACCCTGCGGAGGGTATAGAGCTGGTCCAGTGTTCCACGGCCGGGACGAAAACCGCATTGTTCCTCTTGGATCCGGGGTTCGACTATCGGCCGAATTCTCCTCTTCAGTACCCTGGAATAGACTTTCCCCGGGAGGCTGAGTAGTGTGATCCCTGATAGTTGGAACACACCCTCCGGTCCCCCTTTTTGAAGAGGGGAACCACCACCCTGGTCTGCCAATCCAGAGGCACTGTCCCCAGCTGCCACGCGATGTTGCAGAGGCGTGTCAGCCACGACAGGATTGCCGCCGCGACAGGCGCCGGTGACCCTACGGCCACAGCTCCGGTTGGCGTCAACAATGGAGGTTCCAGGTCTGACCGGCTTCCTCCCTCGCCAGCGGATCCAACTCACCACCAGGTGGTGATCAGTTGACAGCTCAGCCCCTCTCTTCACCCGAGTGTCCAAGACATACGGTCGGAGGTCAGATGACACGACTACAAAGTCGATCCTTGACCTCTGACCTAGGGTGTCCTGGTGCCACGTGCACTGGTGGACACCCTTATGCTCAAACATGGTGTTTGTTATGGACAAACTGTGACTAGGACAGAAGTCCAATAACAGAACACCACTCGGGTTCAGATCGGGGAGGCCGTTCCTCCCAATCACACCTCTCCAGGTATCACTGTCGTTGCCCACGTGAGCGTTGAAGTCTCCCAGCAGAACAATGGAGTCCCCAGTTGGAGCGCTTTCCAGCACCCCTTCCAGGGACTCCAAGAAGGCCGGGTACTCTGCACTGCTGTTTGGCCCGTAGGCCGACACAACAGTGAGAGACCTGTCCCCAACCCGAAGACGCAGGGAAACGACCCTCTCGTTAAGCGGGGAGAACTCCAACACATGGCGGCTGAGCTGGGGGGCTATAGGCAAGCCCACACCAGCCCACCGCCTCTCACCTTGGGCAACTCCAGCGTGGAAAAGAGTCCAACCCCTCTCAAGGAGTTGGGTTCCAGAGCCCAGGCTGTGCGTGGAGGTGAGCCCGACTATCTCTAGTCGATACCTAGATGCCCACGGAGCCCGGCCACCAGACGCTCGCCTGCTGGCCCCGACCCCAGGCCTGGCTCCAGGGTGGGGCCCCGGTGACGCCAATCCGGGCGACGTACACGTCCTTGATCTTTTCTTGTCGTCCATCAGGGGTTTTGAACCGCTCTTGGTCTGACCCGTCACCCGAGACCTGTTTGCCTTGGGAGACCCTACCAGGGGCATTAAGCCCCGGACAACATAGCTCCCAGGATCATTCGGGTGCTCAAACCCCTCCACCACGGTAAGGTGGCGGTTCAAGGAGGGGGAAAATCACATAGGTGACCTTTAATCTCAGAAAATAAATAAAAACCAAAAAACCAGGCAAGTGCCCTTTAAATTTACCTATGCACTGTTATCACTGTTAATGGCACAGAATATCTCAACCCTTCATGTAAACTTGTAAACCTCGTTCTAAACGAAAATATGACTCAGTTACTCCAACCTGAATCTTTTCAACACAGAATATTACTTTTCAAATTTAGTGTGGGCCCACATAAAAATAATAATACAAAAGCCGGCAAAGAAAATAATAAACCCCCCGTTGCAGGCCTGTTAGTGGATGAGTTGTGAGGTGTTGTGGAGCGTTGGCGACGCTGTGTCCGATGCCGTACTCACTCACTCACGCTGAACCAGTCTCTAGTCTCTGTACCTGCAGCCGCTGATACAGGCAACGTCCCGGCCTCGTCCGAGACTCACAGAAGCCGCTCGTTAACCTCTCGTTGCCGCGACGACGTCCGCCAACGTTGGAGGAAAGACACGGCAGGTCTCCCTCAACCACCACAGCTCACCCGAGTTGGTCAAATCCCACGGCGCACTGACTTGGACTCCGTCCGAGCGTCACAGTCTGTCCATGAAGCACTAGCACAACATGAGCAGGTGTGCTATCCTGTAGCCGTCTGGAGAGTGGCTCGTTAACTCTGTAGCTTCGTAGCTCACAGTCTTTCGCACAGTGTATCTCAACTAACTCTGCACTTGACGTAAGAGTAAGGTTACACTCAATAAACACACTTTACATTAGCGAACTTAGCTGCAGACTAATCGCTATGGCGAGAAAAAAAAAACACAGCGGCCATGCTTCAGAGCACACCTCAATTCTCCTCCCCTCTCTCTTTTCCTTTTCTCTCCACCCCTATCGTCCCGCCCCTTGGCCAATCCCACAGAGAAAACTTTACATTTCTGCTTACTGACCAATAGTAGCAGGGCAAAATAAAAACACCAAAACAAACAAGTTAGTCTGATTTACCTCGTGTTGAGGAAACTACTCTTCACACACACATTGTAAGAGTTTTTTGTTTTTGTTTTTAAAGGAATATTGCACTATTTTACTTCTGGGATATATTCCCTGGCTACACTTACTTTTAGGTTTTTAACAATGAGCCAGGTGAAGGCTGAATGTTACACTGTGGACAAACAGGCTAAAAAATACTACATGATTTTTGTGAACTCTGTAAAATGTAAGTTAGAAAATAGAAACATTTGGCAGTTTCACTGATTTCACTGTATAAACAAACACATTTCTTTTAACTGGATTAAATGCACATTTTTTCCCCTGTTCCAAACTGAAAATACATTTTGACTCTGTTGTTTCTAGGGGAAAGTTTCTTATCCGCTGGCTCCATGAAGTTCACCACCTATGACAAAGACCAGGATCAGTGGGAGAAAAACTGTGCTCACCAATATCTTGGTGGATTCTGGTACAACAGCTGCCACTTCGCAAACCCCAACGGCCTGTACGCACCTGATGGCGTCAACTATGATAATGTCCAAATTGAATGGTCCTCATGGAAAGGCAGGAACTACTCCCTTAAGACCATCACCATGAAAATCAGATCAGTCACTAAGTATCCATGCACTTATTGATCTGATCAGCTGTAGATCAATGAGATAATCAGGCCCTCCATCGGAGTTGGAGATCTGGGATGTTCGGGCATATAATCACTAGTCTGACTGGAGTTAATGCCAACAATAAATCAAAATCATCATGAGACGCTACTATGAGCCACGCAAAGCAGGGCAAATGGGTGCTGGCAGAGCTGGGCTTACCGCTGGGCCAAATGCGCCAAATGGGGCTACGGCAGTGCTGCCCAGCTAATAACATCTAACATTTATGCGGGTTGGCTCATATAACTGTCGCGGGCTGCGCCTTGGCAACAATGCAGGAGACAAATGCCGGCGTTCAGTGGTGGACAACTTGCTGGAAAAATGTGACATCCTATGTCTCCAAGAAACTATGTTACCAAAGCAAGACTTGGGGAAACTGAACTCTTTTAATGACAATTTTCACGGGGCTGGTGAATCCACAACAGATCTTTCCCTGGGGGTTGTAAGAGGAAGAATAGCAGGGGGCGTGGCCATCCTCTGGCACAAAAAGTTGGACTCGATGATAAAAGTCATCAGGCTTGAAGCTGACTGGTGTATTGCTGTCCTCATAAAAATTAATAATAAGGAATTTAGCATCCTCAATGTATATACACCATATGAAGCATTGGCAAATGAGGATGAATATTTAAATCGACTTGCTTTTATACATTCTTTTATCTCTGAGAACCAAGCCACAAGTGTCTTTGTAGTGGGTGATATGAATGCTGACATATCAGATAAAAGTTCTTTGTTTGCAAATCATATGTTGCAGTTCTGTGAAGAACATAATCTAACTGTATCCACTCAAATGTTTTTGCCTGCAGACAGTTTTTCTTACATAAGTGAGGCCTGGCATACTACATCTTGGCTTGACCATTGCATTAGCACTGCAGATGCACATGGTATTATAAGAACTATAGAGATTGACTATGAGGCATGTACCTCTGATCATATTCCTTTTGTCATGACATTGGACTGTGATAGTCTTCCTGAGCTGACTCAACAGGTGAAAAATCCCTCGAATAACAAAATTGACTGGTCTAAACTCACATATGAGGATAAGCTTTCATACTATGGAAACACTGATGACCTCTTGAGTAGTCTCTGTCTGCCTAAAGATGCTGTCCTGTGCACTGATGTAAATTGTAACCTGAAATCTCATTCTGAGGATCTCTGTGTCTTATATGATTGTATTGTGGGGTCTGTATATGAGGCCAGTAAAACGTACTGTACCAACTCTGAGAGAAGACACACTATTAAGCCAGGGTGGAACAAACATGTGTCTCACCATCATGCAGAAGCCAAGCGTGCATGTAGGGCTTGGGTTCAGGCAGGCAGACCAAGAGAAGGACCTGTTCTTGATTACAAAAAAGCCACTACTGCTAGATATAAATATGCAGTTCGCTATGTTAATAGAAATGAGCAATTGATGAGAGCAGATTCCATGGCTGAAAAGCTCCTTGTGAATGATGTCACTGGGTTCTGGAAAGGAGTGAAAGCTATTAACAGGGACAATACATCACTACCTTGTACCATAGAGGGGGTCTCTGGTTGTGACAATATAGCTGAACTGTGGAGGCAGCACTATTCAGAGCTTTTTAATTGTGTTAAAAGTGACCCCTACACCTTAGGTAAGATTCCCAGTGATGATACTGTGCAAATCACAGCCAGGGAAGTGCTACTAGCTATTGCACAGTTAACTGACAACAAGGCATGTGGCTCAGATAAAATTTCAGCAGAACATCTTAAATATGCTAGCCCAAGAGCAGCAATTCTTCTAGCCATCTGTTTTACTAGTTTTATGACCCATGGAGTGCTACCAGACTCTATGCTGTCTGTAACTCTGGTCCCTGTCATTAAGAATAAAACTGGCAAGGTGGGCAGCATGGACAACTACCGCCCAATTGCTTTAGCCAGTGTGCTGTCCAAAGTTTTAGAGAGCATCTTATTAAATAGAGTGTCTGCTTATGTACACACTTCTGATAACCAGTTTGGATTTAAGGCTAAACATGGTACTGATCTATGTATTTATGCTCTAAAAGAGATTGCTGATAGATATAAAAGACATAATTCTTCTGTTCTAATTGGGTTTATAGATGCATCCAAGGCATTTGATCGCATAAACCATCATAAACTGTTTTCAAAATTGAGTCAGAGGGGCGTGCCTGACAGTATTCTAAGAATTCTGGTATTTTGGTATGACAATCAGTGCATGCAAATAAAATGGGGGAATGTGGTCTCTGCTCCATTTGGGGTGAGTAATGGAGTCCGTCAGGGCGGCTTACTTTCCCCCTGCCTATTTAATGTGTATATGGATGCACTATCAGACCAGTTGAGAAGTTGTAAAACAGGTTGTGTGATTGGAAATACTATTGTTAATCATCTTATGTATGCGGATGATCTGGCAATCATTTCCCCCTCTAGTGCTGGGTTTCAGGAGCTGCTCAACATATGTACAGAATACGGGGTAGAACCCACTCTGTTATGATCTGTAGAACTAATGGTGATAAGGGACTGGTGTTCCCATCATTTCATTTGTCAGGGAATGTGCTACCTTTTTGTCACACTGCAAAGTATTTGGGACACATCATCACTGATGATTTTTGTGATGATGAGGATATGTACAGGCAACGGCGTATTTTATATACACAAGCGAATGTGCTGAAACGTAAATTTTCCTGGTGTTCTGATGAAGTTAAAATTAATCTTTTCCGAGCTTACTGCACCCCACTCTACACTGCCCCCTTGTGGGTTAAGTTCAAAAAGGCAAGCATCCGCAAACTGCAGGTTGCCTATAATGATTGCCTACGCATTTTAATGGGAAAACCCAGGTGGTGCAGTGCGAGTGAGTTATTCTGCCAAATGCGTATAAACACTTTTCATGCTTTGTTGCGGAAATTGATGTATAGATTCATTTGCCGACTGAATGACACACAAAACTCTGTTTTAATGCTGTTGACCAATCCTGGACTCAGTGCTTTAAGATATCAATCAGCAATGTGGAAACACTGGTATGAATGTCTCTTTTAAATTTGTATGTGTGTTTGTTTGTCCTTTTTAAATGGACCCTGAGTCTATCAATAAAGTCTATCTATCTATCTATCTATCTATAAAATGTGTTTTTGTTTTCTTTCCTACTCATCTTGTTTCAAAATCACTGTGATAACTCTGTTGAACAGGTTCATGCACTGATGTATTGAAATTCAGTTTCTTTTGATTTAAAAAAAAATGTATTAGGCTACGTGATTATTGTTTGTGATTGATGCTGTTCTGAGTGATTATTAAATAAATAGACTTGATTGTTTCAACTCTGCTTTTACTTTTGAAGCTGTCATTTTTTAGTATCAGTTTCATTCCTTGTAGAAAATGATCTCATAATGATTTAGTTTTTTTTCCCTCTATTATTTTAAACTAGCAGTACAGCACATGGTAATTAGCATCAATACTTTCACATGAACTGGAGTGTTGGATACATTTTTAATAAATGAGCAGGTGATGGTGCTGGAGGAGAAGTCATGTGATCATCAGAGTCATCACAGTTCATCCTGTTTGGATCATGTGTCTAAAGTTCACAACACTACTGTCAACCTCATGGTGGCAATAGAAGAAAAGTTATTATGATTTGACATCTGGGAACCATGAACATCTGTCCAAAGGTATTGGTAATATAAGTAGTTTTCATTTGCTGCTGTATCAGTGGGATCAGTAGGAGCTGAATGTGTTTGGTTGTGTTCTGAGGTTTCTGGTGGAATTCATGTGTGTGGGGTCGCTGCTGTCACCTGGGGAGCTCAGGTGCACATAGGTGGCATTGTTCACTCTCTATACAGTAGGTTTTGACCCAGAAGGGCAAACAGTTTTTGATCACTGTAGCACGGAGGCGTGCTTCATACCACTGTTTTGTTTGTTTGCTTATTTTCTTTGTTTATGGACAAACACAGCAATAAACCCACTGTGTTGCAACTCAAGGAACAGCGTGGACATTCATTCAATGCAGTATGAGAACGGAGGCCAAGGCGAGGCGTGTCAACCAGGTTATTCTGGAGTTAGAAACCTCAGTAGCTCTAGTATCAGACTAAGTTCCTTTAAAGGGATAGTTCACCCAAAAATGAAATTTCACGCATTATTTAGAGCGAGAAGCCGCAGCCCTTAGTCGGCATGAGGGTGAGTAAATAATGAGAGGAATTTCATGTTTGGCTTTACAGTATCTTCAAAACAAAACAAAAAATAATTTCCTAACCCTGCTCCTCCTCCTCATATAGCCTACATACAGCCTGTGTAAAACATTTGTTTTAATGACTGACTGGATATAAAAACAGGACAAATGGATTTTTTTGGATATCAAGGATATCAGCTCGATCTGGGCAGCTTCACAGGAGGAACGGCAGGTGAGGTTCACTTGGTTCACAAGTCTTTAAATGCCCCCCCAACCTCTCAGACATGATAACTCTGTTGAACAGGTTCATGCACTTGCTTCCTACACTGCAAAAACTCTAAATCTTACCAGGGATATTTGTTTTATTTCTAGTCAAAACAATCTCATTATACTTAAAATAAGACTGGCATTAAGAAGACACACAAGAATCACATTAAAACGTAGCTCATTTTAAGACACTTTATTCATCTTTCAAACATATTTTCAGTTGAAATAAGTAGAAAAATCTTGATTGTGGAGTAAGTTTTTCTTTCTTATTACAAACACAAGGTTTTTCTACTAGAGACATTTTGAAAAGAAATTAGATTAATATTCTTGATGATGATTTTGGGTTTTTACAGTGTATGTTTTCTTATACATGCATTTTTTTTGTTTCATGTGATTATTGTTTGTGATTGATGTTGATCTGAATGATTATCAAATAAATACACTTGATTGTTTTAACTCCAATGTTGTCATTTTTTAGTATCACTACAGTGTTGGATTAATAAAAAAATGAGCAGATGATGGTGCTGGAGGAGAAGTCATGTGATCATCAGAGTCATCACAGTTCATCCTGTTTGGATCATGTGTCTAAAGTTCACAACACTAACTTCATAGTGGCACTAAAGGATTAAAATGATAATGAGTTAACATCTGGGAACCATGAATATCTGTCCAAAGTTTGGTGTCAGTAATATAAGTCTAAACTTTAGGCTACAATGTCTCTTTTAAAGATTTTATTTTTTACCTTTGTTGTTTTTCATCTGCTGCTGTAACAAGTCAATTTTCCACCTCAAGCTGTATCTTTAAAATAAAGCTAATAATGATTTCCCGAGCCTGCTCTTCCTCAACCTTCTCCTCTTCCTCCTCCTCATTCACTGTTGGAGAAAAGATTAGGATCCAAAACAGGGCCAGTTGGGATCGAGGATCTTTATTTCCCACATTCAATGATACAAATGAAAGTATCCAAAAGTGTTGAAAAAGAAAAAAAATACTCATCAAAGCGTCAATATAACTTCACAAAAATGATTAGAAAAGACGAAGACGAAGTTCAGTGCATTAGAGTTTACACTCCAAAAAAAAATGGACGTAACCCGAGCCTGTCCCGGACCAGACTAAACTTCTTATCTCTGTGACTTGGTTTTTATACTGAGCTGTAAAAGCCCTGCCTTCTTATTCAAATGAGAGGTGAACATGACACGTCTTCCTCAGTGTATGCCCTGTGATTTGTCCAGATGTCATGTTGCCATCTTCCATCAACATAATCTCCACCCTATACGGCCACTCTATCACATTTTGCCACGTAGCGAGTTCACCCCAGTTCAGCGTCTTTGGCACCACTCTATCTCGCCGCTGGCCGTTATCTACATTGGCCGACCTTGACTCCCCCTGCAGGTGGCTGCACACGCAAACTTAACAGTGCTTTCCCACGCTTTGCACTCATCTCTCCTCACTTTCTCAAGACTTTTCCTTGTTTTACGTAACACTCCCCCCTGTGAGACTTGAAAGTGTCATTAAAGTAAAAATGACATATAATGCATGATTACAGCAGATGGTAATGACACGACCATCAGTAGGTAAAGAGTTTCAGAAGGTCACAACAAGTAGGAGTTTTTAGCAACTTATCGTTGTGTGTTTAACAGAATCAGTTTTATACTTAAAATCAGAGACTAAAAAATATTAAAAACTAAAAGTATGTAGGTGATTATACGAGTCAGACCACATTTAGTTGCAACCCATAATAGTGGTAGCATTAAAAATACTAAAAATCCTCAATAAGTGCTCAACTTAAATTGTCAATGTATTGAACCACAAAAGTGAATACTATAGGTTTTTACAGTTAACAGAGGCTAAACATCTGTCTCCTGTATATATGGTTGTTGGCTGATTGTTTCTATGTTACTGCTACACTTTATTTTGCAGGTTGCCGTTATCTACATCACCCGACCTTCACTCCCCCTGCAGGTGGCTGCACACGCCAACTGAACAGTGCTTTCCCACGCTTCACACACACCCCTTCCTTCTCTATCATGTTTTTCCTTCTTTTTTGACCCAACATAGCCTGTATAAAAACAGGAGCACAGCAGACATCTCCACTTTCCAGTCCTTTCACCTCCACGACAGCGACATGGGTCTTTGGGTAAGTTGAGCAGCTGACTCTCTCACCTTTCATTTACACTAAAATGATCTGTTTTTGTGTCAGTAGTTTCTGTTTCATCCTGATGGAAATGCAAAATACTGAATCAGTAGAAAGTTCGTCTGAAACCATTTTAATGAAGGATTAATGCTTATTATGTAAATATTTTCAGTTTTCACACTGATCTACCACACTTAACTGAGTATTTTAGGGTTTGGACCCAGTGGTCACACGAAACTATCAATTTTTGTTCAGCTAGCTAGTTTTTCACTGTGTTTAACATAGTTTGTGACGACGGAGTATTAGGGCCACGTTAAGAAAAGAAAAATCAATGACTTTCAGATTGAAGTTGTAAATTTACGTGACTAAAGACATAATTTTACGAGAAAAAAGTTCTAAAGTCATTATATGTGGTGCATTATGTAACAACTAGCCTAATCACAAAATGTGGCAACGTTTAGCCTATATTGCGTTCAATGTGTCATATTATACAAAATGTGGTGTTATTACATCATGAGATGAAAATGTTGGATCACACATGATGCTGAAGCCCTGAGTTAATATCTAAATAAAGTTCATTATCATATTATTATGGTCTACCCAGGTAACACTGTTAGTGGGGCTGCTGGGTTTGGTGGCATCGGACCAGAGCTACCTGCCCATTGACTGTGATGACGTGTATCGCCATGACAACAGCAGCTCCAGTGGGGTGTACACCATCTACCCAGGAGGCCCCACCTCACCCCTGCACGTCCTCTGTGACATGGACACTGACGGGGGCAGATGGACCGTCAGTACACCACACCTCATGTCTGATTAGATTTCAGATTTGACGACTGACTGTGATTTCTGTTACAGAGCAGATAGTCATCAAACTCACCTGCTTCAGTTGAAAAGATGTTTTAAGTGATCTCAAGTCCTGCTAATTGAATCCAGTTTTATTTGGGTTGACTGAATTGTTGTGATTCTCCCTTTCAGGTCTTTCAGAGGAGGTTGGATGGGAGTGAAAACTTCTACAGGCCATGGGAACATTACAAGAAGGGATTTGGGAATGTAGCAGGGGAGCATTGGCTGGGTGAGTCCTAGAGGGAGAATTACAGGTAGATTAAAGTGATATTCCGGCGTAAGTTTAACCCATGGTCTAATGCACCGTAACACCGAGTTAGACCCCCCCTCAAGAGATGAAGTCCGCTAACCGCTAGCTTTTCTAGTTGTAGCAACTTTAGCAGGGACCAAACCATAACAAAACAGCGCAGTATATGGATCCACGCGTAACGGATCAAACAGCCACAAAAAATGCTCAGAACAGCACCCAACGTCATCAACAGTACAAACAGAGTTCAGAGTTTCATTTCGATTGACGCCACTATCAGTTTGAGACCGAGTTTACTTAAGACAAGCTGAAGGAAATGGAGGAGAAAAGTGAAAGACGGAGCGCTGTGGTGGAGGCTATGTCCTGGAAATGGAGGCTAAAGGTGACAGAGGGAGAGAGCCGGTGGAGTCTAAATGCTGGAGCTGGGGGAATCAACTGATCAGTGTGGTGGTCAGTGACTGTCGGTGGCCGCTGACACCAGATGTGTGTGCTGCCAGTCGGCCACGGACTAGTTTGTTAGCGCCTGGACTCTATGCTGGACATGGAAAGTTGCGGTATAGCGTATTAACTGGAGCAGAGCTGGTGAGTTGTTTTCATCTTGTTTCAATAGAAACCACGCTAAGCTAATAGATGTTTGATGCCTCGTATTATGAGCTGGGACCCTGTTTGTACTGTTGATGACGTTTGGTGCTGTTCTGAGCATTATTTGTGGTTGTAAGTGGCTTTTTGGTCGGTGGATAATGGATCCATATACTGCGCTGTTTTGTTATGGTGCGGTCCCTGCTAAAGTTGCTACAACTAGAGAGCCTAGCGGTTAGCGGACTTCATCTCTTGAGGGGGGGTCTGACTCTGTGTTACGGTGCATTAGACCATGGGTTAAACTTACGCCGGAATATCACTTTAAAGCATCTGTGGATTAAATATGCTCTGGTTGTGGTTCTCCTCAGGTCTGGACAACATCTTCCTGCTGACGATGAGGAAGAAGAACGAGCTGCGGGTGGACATGGAGGACTTTGAGGGAGGGGAGGCCTTTGCTCAGTATTCCTCTTTCTTCGTGGACTCTGAGAGGGAAGGATATCGGCTGGATCTGGGCGGCTTCACAGGAGGAACGGCAGGTGAGGGTCACTTCAGTGGAAACCTTTCCTTTTCTTACTTTTAGGATTTTAACAATGAGCCAGGTGAAGGCTGAATGTTACACTGTGGACAAACAGGCTAAAAAAAAAAAGATAAAAACACATTAACCATCTTGAGCTGTAATAATGACAGAGAGAGGCAATTTAAAATCTTACACAGACTCCACTATACACCTCTGATGAGAGGCAGGCTTGGTCTCAGCTCCTCTAACTGTAACAAATGTGATAGCGAAATTGGTACCTATGCACATATGTTTTGGAAATGCTCGAAGATACAAGTGTTTTGGAATGAGGTTAAGAAAGAACTGGACACTCTGATTGGACATAACTTGGACCTATCACCTCTTCAGTGTATCCTGGCGGCTAAGGTCTCGAGCGCAAGGAACAACCACAACGCAAGACTCATCGGAATACTCTTGTATATGGCACGAAAAACTATTCTTAAGTTTTGGATTCATAAAGACACTCCTACATTGAACGATTGGTATAAGGAGGTATTGAGTATAATCCCCTTGGAAAAATTGACTTATAGCCTTCATGATAACATGGAGGGCTTTACAAGGACATGGCAACCAGTTTTTGATGCTGTGGATCCTTCTGGACTGAGCTTCAACATTCCTCACTAACATTGATGACTCTGGTGGTGTGTTTAAGTGTTTATGTTTGTAATCTGTTACTTGTTTTATGTTTATTCATAACTACTGAGTAGCTTATGCTATAGAAAAATGTATGGTTCTGTGGAAACTACATGTAAAGGACAATATATGGCCTGTTGAACCTTAATAAAAAGAAATTTAAAAAAAAAAAAAAAAGATTTTTGTGAATTCTGTAAAAAATAATTTTAGGAAATAGGAAAATTTGGCAGTTTCACTGATTTCATTGTATTAACAATTTATTTTAGCTGGATTAACTGTAATTTTTACCCCCTGTTTCAAATGGAAATTACATTTTGACTCTATTGTTTCTAGGGAACAGTTTATCATTTGCTGACTCCATGAAGTTCACCACCTATGACAAAGACCAGGATGTGTGGGAGGAAAACTGTGCTCACAATAATCTTGGTGGATTCTGGTACAGTAACTGCCACCACTCAAACCCCAACGGCCTGTACGCACCTGGTGGCCCTAATAATGTCTGGAATGGTGTATATTTTCCAATCCAATGGCCCACATGGAAAGGCTCAGACTACTCCCTGAAGACCATCACCATGAAAATCAGATCAGTCACTAAGTATCCATGCACTTATTGATCTGATCAGATGTAGATCAATGAGATAATCAGGCCCTCCATCAGGGTTGGAGAGCTGGGATGTTCGGCCATATAATCACTAGTCTGACTGGACTTAATGCCAACAATAACCTCTGAATCAAAATCATCATAAAATGTGTTTTTTGTTTCTTTCCTACTCATCTTGTTTCTAAATCACTGTCAGACATGAAAACTCTGTTGAACAGGTTCATGCTGATGTATTGAAATTCACTTTCTTTGTTTTTTTCTGATTAAAAAAAAATGTATTTAGTGATTATTGTTTGTGATTGATGCTGTTCTGATTGATTATTAAATAAATAAACTTGATTGATTCAACTCTTCTTTTATTTTTGAAGTTGTCATTTTTTTAGTATCAGTTTCATTCCTTGTAGAAAATGATCTCATAATGATTTAGGTTTTTCCCTCTATTATTTCCAACTAGTAGTACATGCTAATTAGCAGTAATACAAATAAAGATGTGGCTGATTGGAACATCTTTAGTTTCACAAGTCATGAATTGGAGTGTTGGATACTTTTTTTTTTTAATGGCCAGATGATGGTGCTGGAGGAGAAGTCATGTGATCATCAGAGTCATCACAGTTCATCCTGTTTGGATCATGTGTCTAAAGGTCACAACACTACTGTCAACCTCATGGTGGCAATAGAAGAAAAGTTATTATGATTTGACATCTGGGAACCATGAACATCTGTCCAAAGGTATTGGTAATATAAGTAGTTTTCATTTGCTGCTGTATCAGTGGGATCAGTAGGAGCTGAATGTGTTTGGTTGTGTTATAGCCTCGTAAACCAGCCTCCCCCAGAAATGCATTTAATTCATTTCTCAGGGGGAGTCTGGCCTCATCCCCGTTGAAACCGTTTCGCCAGAAATCAGCGTCGCCGCTGTGATTGACACAGCACGTTGGCCAATCAGGGCCTGAAAACATCGCTACATGGACTGGACTCACCTACAACAAACATGGCGGAGCGTCAAACAGCGGCGTAAAAACAGCAGTAAGGGAAGTTCTAAATGAAATACCATCAATTACAGAACTTAAACAAGAGCAAGAGTCGGCGCTTGTTGAGTTTCTTGGAGGAAAACGAAACGGTTACAACGGAGATGAGGCCAGACTCCCCCTGTGATATGAAATGAAATGTATTTCTGGGGGAGGCTGGTTTACGATAGCCTGACTCTCGCCAGACCCTTGTAGTTCCGCAAAGCTCCAGCAGAGGCGCTACGCTCAGCTTCACACAAGGGTCTGGACTCGAGGGCAATGCAAACTCCTGCACGGGAGCAAAAAATAATGAACCAATCAGGATCGCCGGGCGGGACTTTCGATTCAAACAACAATGGCGGCTCGCAGCGAGGAGTCGTGCGTTGGCATTGATTCTGCTATTTCAACTGTTTTGTCGAATCTATCGAATATTAATTCTTTGAAAAATGAACAGAGAACGGTTTTGAAGGCATTTATTGGTGGCAAGGATGTTTTCGCTCTTCTTCCGACCGGGTTTGGCAAGTGGTTTATCCAATCACATACAAGGATTTTTTTTACAAGGCCCCGCCTTCTGAAATACATGGCCTATGGAGCAGTCCCAGACCCTTGTGTGGAGCTCAGCGTAGCTTTGCGGAACTACAAGGATCTGGCGAGAGTCAGGCTAGGTTTACGAGGCTAGTGTTCTGAGGTTTCTGGTGTAATTCGCCCTTCGCGTAAGCCCCGCCCCCCTTGGTTACTGTTGCTACGCCGGGCAAGCTCTCACTCCCAGCCATGCTCCTGGCAATGTTTGGTATCGATTTCAAAGGAAATATCAGCAAATTTCACACCGGAGGGCAAAACATAATATGTTCAACGACACGACTGGACAACGTACAGAGCAGAAGTAGGGCTGGTAACTTTACCGTCTATCAACCCACCACGACTTAGCTCATCTGACTGGTTGTCAAACTGCAAGTTTTTGGGCGATTGTGAACCACATACGGCTTCCGCTGCAGTTTTTTTTCTCCCATCGCTGTATCAGTCAGTGAAAGCAGCCCCTGCCTGGAGGATCCCTCGCCTGAAAGCCCAGGTAAAAGCCCCAAAAGTACAGCTGTCATGTCGGAGGTGAACGTATGGTTATCCCCATATTTACACTTGTTCAAGTCGAAAAAAAAGTCAGATCGTATCTGAACATCTCTATATTGCTGCTGCCGCCGCCGCTGTAGCAGCAGTAGCAGCAACAATAACAATATCCTTCTCTACAAACGTTTTGTTTTTCGTCCCAGGAAATGTAATGAAGCTTGCCAGGCCTATGGTTACGGCTCAGGTGACGGTTGCTAACGTAGGATTGGTCAATAGCGGTTTTAGGGCGGAGTTTGCGAAGGGCAAATTCACTCAATGTGTGTGTGGGGTCGCTGCTGTCACCTGGGGAGCTCAGGTGCATATAGGTGGCGTTGTTCACTCTCTATAGGTTTTGACCCAGAAGGAAAAACGTTTTTTGACCGCTGTGGCACGGAGGCGCGCTTCATACCGCTGTTTTGTTTGTTTGCTTATTTTCTTTGTTTATGGACAAACACAGCAATAAACCCACTGTGTTGCAACTCAAGGAACAGCGTGGACATTCATTCAATGCAGTATGAGAACAGAGGCCAAGGCGAGGCGTGTCAACCAGGTTATTCAGAGCTACTGAGGTTAGACACCTCAGTAGCTCTACTATCAGACTGAGCTCCTTTAAAGGAATAGTTCACCCAAAAATGAAATTTCACTCATTATTTAGAGAGAAGCCACTGAGGACTTCTCCCAGCCCTTAGTCGGCATTAGGGTGAAAAAAATAATGAATGGAATTTTGTTTTTGGGTGAACTATCTCTTTAATAAAAAGTATTGTCTTATATGCATTTATGACGGAAACAACCTCAAGCTTTACAGTATCTTCAAAACAAAACAAAAAATCATTTTCTAACCCTGCTCCCCCCCATCCTTCTCATACAGCCTGTATAAAACATTTGTTTTAATTGGTGACTGGCTGTTAAAACAGGACAACAGGATTTTTGGGATATCAAGATATCAGCTGGATCTGGGCGGCTTCACAGGAGGAACGGCAGGTGAGGGTCACTTCGATGGAAATGTTTCCTTTTCTTAGGTCTTCAACAATGAGCCAGGTGAAGGCTGAATGTTACACTGTGGACTGTTGTTTCTAGGGGACAGTTCATCATTGGCTGACATTCACCACTTATGACAAAGACCAGGATGTGTGGGATATAAACTGTGCTCAGTATTATCTTGGTGGATTCTGGTACGGTGGCTGCTACAGGACAAAACCCAACGGCCTGTAGACAATACCTGTCAAATATCATTGAGTCCAGTCGTCAAAACCCACTGAAATACCACCTATTTTAATAAAGGCTTAATGCTTATTATATAAATATTTTCAGTTTTCACACTGATCTACTACAGTTAAGTGAGTATTTTGGGGTTTGGACCAAGTGGTCACACAAAGCAATGCATTTTAAGTGACATGGGAACAGTCAACTTTTGTTCAACTAGCTAGTTTTCCACTACCATAGATGAACAAATAGCCGCCCGCGTGCAAATACCCGCCTGGGCTCTAACAGCCACCGGGGTCTGAGCTCATTTGGCATAATAAACGCTGGTTCAATTAGACGCCCGGGCAATTAAAGCATTGATATCAGTGGAATGTTTTTGTTAATCTAAGTCCTAAATAGTCCTATTTTCCGTCAGCATCACTTCCATAGAGTGTTTGGTCTCTCCGTCACTCTGCTCTGCTGTAAACCAGGAGAAAACTTTCCTTGTAGGATACAAGTGTTATCCAATGAGGAGAGAGAACGGCATGAAGGGCTGTGTGTGCAGCCAAGGGATGCACGTGAATGTGGTGACGTAGCACGAGGACCAATAGATGCCTGACGAGGGCGGGGGCTGCTAACTCATGGTGCGTTCATGGAAACTCGTACTTTGTGTTTTTCCTTCCTCTGAAGTCATACCAGTTTGCAATCTGGTACGAGTGGCCGGGGAACTTTCACAGACAACAGGACGATAAAAACACGAGTTACGGGTTACCTGGAATGCTACAAAGTCGTAGTTGTGACTTGAAGCTGTAACTTACGGTTTCAAAAGCCTGCCTTGAACGCAGCATTAGCCGAAACGGCCGTGCCGCTGATCTGCTTTAAAGGATAACTTTCGTTTTTTACAACCTGGACCTTATTTCTAGCATCAAATACGATCATTTAATCACCCTGACAAGTTTGGTGTCATTTGGAGTCGTTTTGACAAAATTAGCCCCAGTCGAGCGGCGCGTATATCCGTATAATGCGAGAACACGGGGCACCCAATGCAGCCTCTAAATAACACATTATCCGCCGCAAAATCGCCAATATTTTGTGATGATACACTAGTGTTATTCCCCTCCGAGCACGTGGTGGCATGTTATCAACATCCTGCTCCTCCAGGCTGACCTACTAACCTCTGATCTGGATGATGTCATCTCCGACCGGTGCCCGGCTCGTTCTGATAATAATCATTCCGCTTCGGCATTTGGGTCCTTTTTAGCTCAACTAGCCAGAGCTGTAGTGAGGATCCAGGCTGAGGAGAGGAAGCCTGTGGAAGTTGAACTTCATCCAGCTGCTCATTTTGTTCTGACGAGTCAGAAACACACAGAAACGGACCATAGCATTAGCTCTAGCAAGTTAGCCGCGCCGCGCCGCCGTCGGAGATGACATCATCCAGGTCAGCGGTTAGTAGGTCAACCTAGAGGAGCAGGATGTTGATAACATGCCACCACGGGCTCGGAGGGGAATAACACTAGTGTATCATCACAAAATATTGGCGAAATGAACGAGTTTTGCGGCGGATAATGTGTTATTTAGAGGCTGCATTGGGTGCCCCGTGTTCTCGCATTATACGGATATACGCACCGCTCGATTGGGGCTAATTTCGTCAAAACGACTCCAAATGACACCAAACTTGTCTGGGTGAGTAAATGATCGTATTTGATGCTTGAGGTCCAGGTTGTAAAAAACGAAAGTTATCCTTTAAGTGTTTAGGCCTAGTTTTGCACAGAAAAGAAAGAAAAGTGTTTTTCAACAGTGACTCCTACATCTGCCCGTCAGCCCCTCCTCTCGCTCTCTCTCTCACATGCAGGCGGACACACACAGACACAAACACGGGACAGGTCGCGCTGGACGACAAAGACAAATGGATAAATACGCTAATGTACAGTGTTGAAATTACTGCGATCGACCCCCGGCTACAGTTCATAACACTGCTGATCAGCTCCCTGTGTCGCGGTAACACAGACAAACTGTCTTTTTCGAGTGGTTGGTGGTGAAATCCGTGTTCTTTGTATGATGGTCTGGTGCTGCTCATTGCAAAAATAAATTGTAGCCTGTTGCAAATACGTGCCTGGTTCTTATAAACGCCTGGGGTCCAAGTCAATTTAGCATATTAAAGGCCTGGGCTACTAAATGGTCATCTACGGTATGTTGAACAGGTTTAGTTTGTTACCATGGAGTATTAGGGCCACATCGACAGTGATTTTAAATTGGATCAGCAAGTTAGTGCTGTAGTGAAGTCCAGCTTCTTTCAGATTAGGCAGCTGACAAAGGTGAAGCCTTTCCTCACACAACAGCACTTTGAGACAGTTATAACATCTGGGCTGGATTACTGTAATGCACTTTATTTTGGAGTCAGTCATCCTCCCTCTCACGTCTCCAGCTGGTGCAAAATGCAGCTGCTCGCCTCCTAACTGGAGCACGTAAGAGGGAGCATAGAACTCCCACCCTGGCCTCCCTCCACTGGCTGCCTGTGCACTTTACAGTCCATTTGAAGATTCTTTTATTGGTTTTTAAGTCTTTAAATGCCCCCCCAACCTCTCAGACATGATAACTCTGTTGAACAGGTTCATGCACTTGCTTCCTACACTGCAAAAACTCTAAATCTTACCAGGAGTATTTTTCTTATTTCTAGTCAAAACAATCTCATTATACTTAAAATAAGACTGGCATTAAGAAGACACACAAGAATCACATTAAAACGTAGCTCATTTTAAGACACTTTATTCATCTTTCAAACATATTTTCAGTTGAAATAAATAGAAAAATCTTGATTGTGGTGTAAGTTTTTCTTTCTTATTACAAACACAAGGTTTTTCTACTAGAGACATTTTGAGAAGAAATTAGATTAATATTCTTGATGATGATTTTGGGTTTTTACAGTGTATGTTTTCTTATACATGCATTTTTTTTATATCAACATTTTTATTATGTGATTATTGTTTGTGATGTTGATCTGAATGATTATCAAATAAATACACTTGATTGTTTTAACTCCAATGTTGTCATTTTTTAGTATCACCACAGTGTTGGATTAATAAAAAAAATTGAGCAGATGATGGTGCTGGAGGAGAAGTCATGTGATCATCAGAATCATCACAGTTCATCCTGTTTGGATCATGTGTCTAAAGTTCACAACACTAACTTCATAGTGGCACTAAAGGATTAAAATTATAATAAGTTAACATCTGGGAACCATGAATATCTGTCCAAAGTTTGGTATCAGTAATATAAGTCTAAACTTTAGGCTACAATGTCTCTTTTAAATATTTTATTTTTTACCTTTGTTGTTTTTCATCTGCTGCTGTAACAAGTCAATTTTCCACCTCGAGCTGTATCTTTAAAATAAAGCTAATAATAATTTCCCGACCCAGCTCTTCCTCAACCTTCTCCTCTTCCTCCTCCTCATTCACTGTTGGAGAAAAAACAGGATCCAAACCAGGGCCAGTTGGGATCGAGGATCTTTATTTCCCACATTCAATGATACAAATGAAAGTATCCAAAAGTGTTCAAAAAGTCAGAAAAATACTCATCAAAGCGTCAATATAACTTCACAAAAATGATTAGAAAAGACGGAGACGAAGTTCAGTGCATTAGAGTTTACACTCCCCCCAAAAAAGGACATAACCCGAGCCTGTCCCGGACCAGACTAAACTTCTTATCTCTGTGACTTGGTTTTTATACTGAGCTGTAAAAGCCCTGCCTTCTTATTCAAATGAGAGGTGAACATGACACGTCTTCCTCAGTGTACGCCCTGTGATTTGTCCAGATGTCATGTTGCCATCTTCCATCAACATAATCTCCACCCTATACGGCCACTCTATCACATTTTGCCACGTAGCGAGTTCACCCCAGTTCAGCGTCTTTGGCACCACTCTATCTGGCCGCTGGCCGTTATCTACATTGGCCGACCTTGACTCCCCCTGCAGGTGGCTGCACACGCAAACTTAACAGTGCTTTCCCACGCTTTGCACTCATCTCTCCTCACTTTCTCAAGACTTTTCCTTGTTTTACGTAACACTCCCCCTGTGAGACTTGAAGGTGTCATTAAAGTAAAAATGAGATATAATGCATGATTACAGCAGATGGTAATGACACGACCATCAGTAGGTAAAGAGTTTCAGAAGGTCACAACAAGTAGGAGTTTTTAGCAATTTAACAGAATCAGTTTTATACTTAAAATCAGAGACTTAAAAATACTAAAAACTAAAAGTATGTAGGTGATTCTATGAGTCAGACCACATTTAGTTACAACCCATAATAGTGGTAGCATTAAAAATACTAAAAATCCTCAATAAGTGCTCAACTTAAATTGTCAATGTATTGAACCACAAAAGTGAATACTATAGGTTTTTACAGTTAACAGAGGCTAAACATCTGTCTCCTGTATATATGGTTGTTGGCAGATTGTTAACATGTTATTGCTACACTTTATTTTGCAGGTTGCCGTTATCTACATCACCCGACCTTCACTCCCCCTGCAGGTGGCTGCACACGCCAACTGAACAGTGCTTTCCCACGCTTCACACACACCCCTTCCTTCTCTATCATGTTTTTCCTTCTTTTTTGACCCAACATAGCCTGTATAAAAACAGGAGCACAGCAGACATCTCCACTTTCCAGTCCTTTCACCTCCACCACAGCGACATGGGTCTTTGGGTAAGTTGAGCAGCTGACTCTCTCACCTTTCATCTACACTAAAATGATCTGTTTTTGTGGAAGTTTTCTGTTTCATCCTGATGGAAATGCAAAATACTGAATCATTAGAAAGTTCGTCTAAAACCATTTTAAAAAAGGATTAATGCTTATTATGTAAATATTTTCAGTTTTCACACTGATCTACCACAGTTAACTGAGTATTTTAGGGTTTGGACCCAGTGGTCACACGAAACTATCAATTTTTGTTCAGCTAGCTAGTTTTTCAGTGTTTAACATAGTTTGTGACGACGGAGTATTAGGGCCACGTTGAGAAAAGAAAAATCAATGACTTTCAGATTGAAGTTGTAAATTTACGTGACTAAAGACATAATTTTACGAGAAAAAGTCCTAAAGTCATTATATGTGGTGCATTATGTAACAACTAGCCTAATCACAAAATGTGGCAACGTTTATATTGCGTTCAATGTGTCATATTATACAAAATGTGATGTTATTACATCATGAGATGAAAATGTTGGATCACACATGATGCTGAACCCCTGAGTTAATATATAAATAAAGTTCATTATCATATTATTATTGTCTACCCAGGTAACACTGTTAGTGGGGCTGCTGGGTTTGGTGGCATCGGACCAGAGCTACCTGCCCATTGACTGTGATGACGTGTATCGCCATGACAACAGCAGCTCCAGTGGGGTGTACACCATCTACCCAGGAGGCCCCACCTCACCCCTGCACGTCCTCTGTGACATGGACACTGACGGGGGCAGATGGACCGTCAGTACACCACACCTCATGTCTGATTAGATTTCAGATTTGACGACTGACTGTGATTTCTGTTACAGAGCAGATAGTCATCAAACTCACCTGCTTCAGTTGAAAAGATGTTTCTAAGTGATCTCAAGTCCTGCTAATTGAATACAGTTTGATTTTGGTTGACTGAATTGTTGTGATTCTCCCTTTCAGGTCTTTCAGAGGAGGTTGGATGGGAGTGAAAACTTCTACAGGCCATGGGAACATTACAAGAAGGGATTTGGGAATGTAGCAGGGGAGCATTGGCTGGGTGAGTCCTAGAGGGAGAATTACAGCTAGATTAAAGTGATATTCCGGCGTAAGTTTAACCCATGGTCTAATGCACCGTAACACCGAGTTAGACCCCCCCCTCAAGAGATGAAGTCCGCTAACCGCTAGCTTCTCTAGTTGTAGCAACTTTAGCAGGGACCGAACCATAACAAACAGCGCAGTATATGGATCCACGCGTAACGGATCAAACAGCCACAAAAAATGCTCAGAACAGCACCCAACGTCATCAACAATACAAACAGGGTTCAGAGTTTCATTTCGATGGGCGCCACTATCAGTTTGAGACCGAGTTTACTTAAGACAAGCTGAAGGAAATGGAGGAGAAAAGTGAAAGACGGAGCGCTGCGGTGGAGGCTATGTCCTGGAAATGGAGGCTAAAGGTGACAGAGGGAGAGAGGGTGGAGTCTAAATGCTGGAGCTGGGGGAATCAACTGATCAGTGTGGTGGTCAGTGACTGTCGGTGGCCGCTGACACCAGATGATTGTGCTGCCAGTCGGCCACGGACTAGTTTGTTAGCGCCTGGACTCTATGCTGGACATGGAAAGTTGCGGCATAGCATAGAACTGGAGCAGAGCTGGTGAGTTGTTTTCATCTTGTTTCAATAGAAACCAGGCTAAGCTAATAGATGTTTGATGCCTCGTATTATGAGCTGGGACCCTGTTTGTACTGTTGATGATGTTTGGTGTTGTTCTGAGCATTATTTGTGGCTGTAAGTGGCTTTTTGGTCGGTGGATAGTGGATCCATATACTGCGCTGTTTTGTTATGGTCTGGTCCCTGCTAAAGTTGCTACAACTAGAGAAGCTAGCTAGCGGTTAGCGGACTTCATCTCTTGAGGGGGGGTCTGACTCTGTGTTACGGTGCATTAGACCATGGGTTAAACTTACGCCGGAATATCACTTTAAAGCATCTGTGGATTAAATATGCTCTGGTTGTGGTTCTCCTCAGGTCTGGACAACATCTTCCTGCTGACGATGAGGAAGAAGAACGAGCTGCGGGTGGACATGGAGGACTTTGAGGGAGGGGAGGCCTTTGCTCAGTATTCCTCTTTCTTCGTGGACTCTGAGAGGGAAGGATATCGGCTGGATCTGGGCGGCTTCACAGGAGGAACGGCAGGTGAGGGTCACTTCAGTGGAAACCTTTCCTTTTCTTACTTTGAGGTTTTTAACAATGAGCCAGGTGAAGGCTGAATGTTACACTGTGGACAAACAGGCTAAAAAAAAGATTTTTGTGAATTCTGTAAAAAATAATTTTAGGAAATAGGAAAATTTGGCAGTTTCACTGATTTCATTGTATTAACAATTTATTTTAGCTGGATTAACTGTAATTTTTTCCCCCTGTTTCAAATGGAAATTACATTTTGACTCTGTTGTTTCTAGGGGACAGTTTAACATACCACAACTCCATGAAGTTCACCACATATGACAAAGACCAGGATGTGTGGGAGAAAAACTGTGCTCACTTGAATCTTGGTGGATTCTGGTACAACCACTGCCACTACTCAAACCCCAACGGCCTGTACGCACCTGGTGGCCCTAATAATGTCTGGAACGGTGAAAGTTTCCCAATCCATTGGTACACATGGAAAGGCTATGACTACTCCCTGAAGACCATCACCATGAAAATCAGATCAGTCACTAAGTATCCATGCACTTATTGATCTGATCAGCTGTCGATCAATGAGATAATCAGGCCCTCCATCAGGGTTGGAGAGCTGGGATGTTCAGGCATATAATCACTAGTCTGACTGGACTTAATGCCAACAATAACCTCTGAATCAAAATCATCATAAAATGTGTTTTTGTTTCTTTCCTACTCATCTTGTTTCTAAATCACTGTCAGACATGAAAACTCTGTTGAACAGGTTCATGCACTCATGTATCAAATTTCTTCGTTTTTTCTGATTTAAAAAAAAAAGTTTAGTGATGATTATTGTTTGTGATTGATGCTGTTCTGAGTGATTATTAAATAAATAAACTTGATTGTTTCAACTCTGCTTTTATTTTTGAAGTTGTCATTTTTTTTAGTATCAGTTTCATTCCTTGTAGAAAATGATCTCATAATGATTTAGGTTTTTTCCTGTGTTATATTCAACCAGCAGCACATGCTAATTAGCATTCAATACAAATTGGAACATCTTTACTTTCACAAGTCATGAACTGGAGTGTTGGATAAATGGAGAATTTGAGCAGATGATGGTGCTGGAGGAGAAGTCATGTGATCATCAGAGTCATCACAGTTCATCCTGTTTGGATCATGTGTCTAAAGTTCACAACACTACTGTCAACCTCATGGTGGCACTCAAGGAAAAGTTTTATGATTGGACATCTGGGAATGATGAATATTTGTTCAAAGATTGGTATCGATAATATAAGTCTAAACTTTAGGCTGCTACTGTATGTCTCTTAGTATTTTTGTTGTTGTTGTTGTTTTTCATCTGCTGCTGTAACAAGTACATTTCCCGTCAGTGGGATCAATAAAAAGCCTTGACTTTTCCTTTATTTTGTGCATTTCAGTCAGACAACTCACGGTTAAAAATGCAGCTTCATTATATATTTGAGTTTGGCGTCAAGGCTCCAACTTCTTCATTCCCTGAGAATAGGACTTCATTAAAGAATGTGGGAGTGATGAGCGACTATCTTAACCCAGAGCCTACAGGTGGATGCTGGGGTGGTGGGGGGGCAGAAAATAGGGTAGCGCTGAGAGATGCTGCTGTGTCATGGACAATGAGTAAATCACCCGTCTTAAATAGACGGCCAGATTGAGAGGGTGTGTGATGATGTCATGAGAGTGACGCAGCGCAGCTGGAGTTGGCTGCCTGAACTAGTTTGCAGGCTTCGCTCCATTTATGATGAAACAACCTCAAGCTTTACAGTGACTTCAAAACAAAGCTAATAATAATTTTCTAACCCTGCTCCTCCCCTTCCTTCTCCTCTTCTTCCTCCCCCTCCTCATATACATATTGCCTGTATAAAAAATATATTTAATGGCTGACCGGCTAAAAAAACAGGACCACAACAGACATCTCCTATTTTGCTCTGAAACAACAACACTTATTTTCCATCACACTTAGCTACAGACATGGGTCTTTGGGTAAGTTGAGCAGCTGACTCTCTCACATTTAATTAGTGTGAATGCTGAAAGCATTCACACTATTGTTCTTCTGGTCGGCCATTTTGTTTCTTTATACTTATTCTTACGTCTTCCGCGCACCTCACTACTCCTTCATACTTTGTGCTGTTTCAACAATTCATATATCAAAATGTGCAGCTTCTTGAATACTTTTATGCTATGACTTTTCTCTTTCATACTATTTATACTTTTTACAATATTTAACTTTTTCTGCAATTCAGCTGAAATCCTACTCTGCTCTGCTCTCCTCTGTGTAGTGCATGAAATTCACCACCTGTCTCTATCTGACCAACTCTGTCTGTAGTGTAGGGGTTAAGGTGCCAGCTCTGCAATTCACAGATTCCTGGTTCGAATCCCAGTTGCGTATTGTTGTTATGTTGTGTTGAATTCTGCTCCCCTCCGTTACCACCTTGGTTTCAGGTGGTCGTCAAGAGACACAGTGATTACATTTGCTTGGTTACAGGTGTTTGTTATCACATTGATCAGTGTCACATCAGCATCAGTATGCTCTCTGTGGCATCCCATTACCAACTCTGGTGGTAGACTAGGGGTTAATGTACCTGCTTTACAACGCAAAGATACCTGGTTCGAAACCAGGTTGGGTGATGTTATGTTGTGTTGAATTCTGCTCCCACCTCCCACTTTCAATTGGTTTCAGGTGGTCGTTAAAAGACACAGTGATTACTGGTGCCACAATTACAATCCATGACAACATTCCACAGTGTCTGCTCTCTGTGGTTACTCAAAGTCTCAACTCTTTCAACTTTAACCAATACCACTTGGTCTGGTCACATGAGCAAACTTGATAATGCACTATTATTATTGATTTGCACTGGAACTTTGAACACAGCAGAAAAATGTAAAGCGCTTAAATGATTCTTATGCATCATTTCTTGTCCTGCACTGCCCCCTGTGACCGGCAGAATTAACCTCCCCTTCTCTGCCTTCAATAGGTTACAGGTATTTGTTGTCAGGGTGCTCTCTGTGGCGTAGTGGTAGAGTAAATGGTTGGAGATCATGAGGTCATGGGTTCAAAACCAGCCTCTGTCATGTTGCTTCAAACTTTCTTGGTTTCTCTCTTTCTTTCAACAATGTCTTCAGCTCATCCAGCATTGTTTCAACAATTTCTTCAGTTCATTCAGCATTGCTTTCAGCATTCACACCATTTCCATTGTTGGAAATGCTTTTTCTAGTTTACACTAAATATTGTGTGTGTCTGTATTTGTGCACATAGTTTGTATGCCAAATGCCAATTTCTGCATCAGTAGAAAGTTTGTCTTAAATGTAGCGCCCTCTAGACGTCAGGTCTATTTACTGAGGTGTGCTCCCAAGTTCTTTGAGTTAAGAAATCGCTTTCTTTTTAGGTTAACTAATGCAGGTAAGTAACTACACGGCAATAGATTATTCATGACCCGTTCTATATATTCTCTTCTTGTAACTACTGTTCTTTAACCCAAAGTGTGTTTTTAATACTGTTTTTAGCTTGTATTTATCACTCCTGTAAATAAATGAACTAAAAATGAAATGTGTTTTTATTACACCTAGGTACCCTTTAAGTTTTTTTTTAAATGTCCCTACCAACACTCTATATGCTTCTCCTAAACTTAAACACAAGTCAGTATGCAAAATAAACAAATGAATGGCAACTGGTGAGTATTAATCAGGCATGTGATTTGCCAAGGACAGAAAAGTAGGAAATTATATGAACCCATAGCGTGATACGGAAACAGTACAGCCATTACACACTCTTAAGTGTAGAAAACAATTAATTTAAGGAGAAAAAAACTCAGAAACAGCATGTCAAACAATAGGTGCAGATATTATTACAGTGACATAATTTTCATCATTTTGAGAGAGAGCCAGTTGTGGCAGGTGAATTACCACTTGATATTGAACATATTTAAAAGCAAAACAAACATGCAGTACTCCGCTCAATTTTAATAATGGGAAAAAAAGTTCTTGAACCATTGAGACCTTCCAGCCAGATGTGTGGTAGGCCTACATGTGTAATATTTTTTGTAGGAAGGAAAAAAATTAAAAATAAATGAAAAAGCTCAACACAAAATATATTTTCACTTTGAAATATTATTCTTTACATTCTTTACCACAAAAATATATCTTTATTACATGAGATAAGAAAATAACCCAAAAAATAAATAAAATGAGTGCTTTTTATTTCAAATTATTTATCTCTTACTATTCTTTTCTATCACCCATTTTAATAAAGGATTAATGATTATTATATAAATATTTTCAGTTTTCACACTGATATACCACAGTTAAGTGAGTATTTTGGGGTTTAGACCCAGTGGTCACACAAAGCAATACATGTTAAGTGACATGGGAACAATCAACTTTTGTTCAGCTAGCTAGTTTTTCACTGTGTTAAACAGTTTCAGTTTATTACCATCAGTGCTGTAGTGAAGTCCAGCTTCTTTCAGATTAGGCAGCTGGCAAAGGTGAAGCCTTTCCTCACACAAAAGCACTTTGAGACAGTTATAACATCTCGGCTGGATTACACTTTATTTTGGAGTCAGTCATCCTCCCTCTCACGTCTCCAGCTGGTGCAAAATGCAGCCGCTCGTCTCCTAACTGGAGCACGTAAGAGGGAGCATATACCTCCCACCCTGGCCTCCCTCCACTGGCTGCCTGTGCACTTTACAGTCCATTTTAAGATTCTTTTATTTGTTTTTAAGTCTTTAAATGCCCCCCCAACCTCTCAGACATGATAACTCTTTTGAACAGGTTCATGCACTTGCTTCCTACACTGCAAAAACTCTAAATCTTACCAGGAATATTTGTCTTATTTCTAGTCAAAACAATCTCATTATATTTAAAATAAGACTGGCATTAAGAAGACACACAAGAATCACATTAAAACGTAGCTCATTTTTAGACACTTTATTCATCTTTCAAACATATTTTCAGTTGAAATAAGTAGAAAAATCTTGATTGTGGTGTAAGTTTTTCTTTCTTATTACAAACACAAGGTTTTTCTACTAGAGACGTTTTGAGAAGAAATTAGATTAATATTCTTGATGATGATTTGGGGTTTTTACAGTGTATGTTTTTTTATACATGCATTTTTTTTATATCAACATTTTTATTATGTGATTATTGTTTGTGATTGATGTTGATCTGAATGATTATCAAATAAATACACTTGATTGTTTTAACTCCAATGTTGTCATTTTTTAGTATCACTACAGTGTTGGATAAATGAAGGATTTGAGCAGATGATGGTGCTGGAGGAGAAGTCATGTGATCATCAGAGTCATCACAGTTCATCCTGTTTGGATCATGTGTCTAAAGTTCACAACACTAACTTCATAGTGGCACTAAAGGATTAAAATTATAATGAGTTAACATCTGGGAACCATGAATATCTGTCCAAAGTTTGGTATCAGTAATATAAGTCTAAACTTTAGGCCACAATGTCTCTTTTAAAGATTTTATTTTTTACCTTTGTTGTTTTTCATCTGCTGCTGTAACAAGTCAATTTTCCACCTCGAGCTGTATCTTTAAAATAAAGCTAATAATAATTTCCCGACCCTGCTCTTCCTCAACCTTCTCCTCTTCCTCCTCCTCATTCACTGTTGGAGAAAAGATTAGGATCCAAACCAGGGCCAGTTGGGATCGAGGATCTTTATTTCCCACATTCAATGATACAAATGAAAGTATCCAAAAGTGTTCAAAAAGAAGTCAGAAAAATACTCATCAAAGCGTCAATATAACTTCACAAAAATGATTAGAAAAGACGGAGACGAAGTTCAGTGCATTAGAGTTTACACTCCCAAAAAAAGGACATAACCCGAGCCTGTCCCGGACCAGACTAAACTTCTTATCTCTGTGACTTGGTTTTTATACTGAGCTGTAAAAGCCCTGCCTTCTTATTCAAATGAGAGGTGAACATGACACGTCTTCCTCAGTGTACGCCCTGTGATTTGTCCAGATGTCATGTTGCCATCTTCCATCAACATAATCTCCACCCTATACGGCCACTCTATCACATTTTGCCACGTAGCGAGTTCACCCCAGTTCAGCGTCTTTGGCACCACTCTATCTCGCCGCTGGCCGTTATCTACATTGGCCGACCTTGACTCCCCCTGCAGGTGGCTGCACACGCAAACTTAACAGTGCTTTCCCACGCTTTGCACTCATCTCTCCTCACTTTCTCAAGACTTTTCCTTGTTTTACGTAACACTCCCCCCTGTGAGACTTGAAAGTGTCATTAAAGTAAAAATGACATATAATGCATGATTACAGCAGATGGTAATGACACGACCATCAGTAGGTAAAGAGTTTCAGAAGGTCACAACAACTAGGAGTTTTTAGCAACTTATCATTGTGTGTTTAACAGAATCAGTTTTATACTTAAAATCACAGACTAAAAACTACTAAAAACTAAAAGTATGTAGGTGATTCTATGAGTCAGACCACATTTAGTTGCAACCCATAATAGTGGTAGCATTAAAAATACTAAAAATCCTCAATAAGTGCTCAACTTAAATTGTCAATGTATTGAACCACCAAAGTGAATACTATAGGTTTTTACAGTTAACAGAGGCTAAACATCTGTCTCCTGTATATATGGTTGTTGGCAGATTGTTAACATGTTATTGCTACACTTTATTTTGCAGGTTGCCGTTATCTACATCACCCGACCTTCACTCCCCCTGCAGGTGGCTGCACACGCCAACTGAACAGTGCTTTCCCACGCTTCACACACACCCCTTCCTTCTCTATCATGTTTTTCCTTCTTTTTTGACCCAACATAGCCTGTATAAAAACAGGAGCACAGCAGACATCTCCACTTTCCAGTCCTTTCACCTCCACAACAGCAACATGGGTCTTTGGGTAAGTTGAGCAGCTGACTCTCTCACCTTTCATTTACACTAAACATTGTGTGTTTCTGTTTTTGTGTCAGTAGTTTCTGTTTCATCCTGATGCAAATGCAAAATACCGAATCATTAGAAAGTTCGTCTGAAACCATTTTAATAAAGGATTAATGCTTATTATGTAAATATTTTCAGTTTTCACACTGATCTACCACAGTTAACTGAGTATTTTAGGGTTTGGACCCAGTGGTCACACGAAACTATCAATTTTTGTTCAGCTAGCTAGTTTTTCACTGTGTTTAACATAGTTTGTGACGACGGAGTATTAGGGCCACGTTGAGAAAAGAAAAATCAATGACTTTCAGATTGAAGTTGTAAATTTACGTGAATAAAGACATAATTTTACGAGAAAAAAGTCCTAAAGTCATTATATGTGGTGCATTATGTAACAACTAGCCTAATCACAAAATGTGGCAACGTTTATATTGTGTTCAATGTGTCATATTATACAAAATGTGATGTTATTACATCATGAGATGGAAATGTTGGATCACACATGATGCTGAACCCCTAAATTAATATCTAAATAAAGTTCATTATCATATTATTATGGTCTACCCAGGTAACACTGTTAGTGGGGCTGCTGGGTTTGGTGGCATCGGACCAGAGCTACCTGCCCATTGACTGTGATGACGTGTATCGCCATGACAACACCAGCCCCAGTGGGGTGTACACCATCTACCCAGGAGGCCCCACCTCACCCCTGCACGTCCTCTGTGACATGGACACTGACGGGGGCAGATGGACCGTCAGTACACCACACCTCATGTCTGATTAGATTTCAGATTTGACGACTGACTGTGATTTCTGTTACAGAGCAGATAGTCATCAAACTCACCTGCTTCAGTTGAAAAGATGTTTCTAAGTCCTGCTAATTGAATCCAGTTTTATTCTGGTTGACTGAATTGTTGTGATTCTCCCTTTCAGGTCTTTCAGAGGAGGTTGGATGGGAGTGAAAACTTCTACAGGCCATGGGAACATTACAAGAAGGGATTTGGGAATGTAGCAGGGGAGCATTGGCTGGGTGAGTCCTAGAGGGAGAATTACAGCTAGATTAAAGTATCTGTGGATTCAATATGCTCTCGTTGTGGTTCTCCTCAGGTCTGGACAACATCTTCCTGCTGACGATGAGGAAGAAGAACGAGCTGCGGGTGGACATGGAGGACTTTGAGGGAGGGGAGGCCTTTGCTCAGTATTCCTCTTTCTTCGTGGACTCTGAGAGGGAAGGATATCGGCTGGATCTGGGCGGCTTCACAGGAGGAACGGCAGGTGAGGGTCACTTCAGTGGAAACCTTTCCTTTTCTTACTTTGAGGTTTTTAACAATGAGCCAGGTGAAGGCTGAATGTTACACTGTGGACAAACAGGCTCAAAAATACTACATGATTTTTGTGAATTCTGTAAAAAAATATTTTTTTGAAAATAGAAAAATTTGGCAGCTTCACTCATTTCACTGTATAAACAATTTATTTTAGCTGGATTAACTGCACTTTTTTTTACCCGTTTCAAATGGAAATTACATTTTGACTCTGTTGTTTCTAGGGGACAGTTTAACAGGCCACAACTCCATGAAGTTCACCACCTATGACAAAGACCAGGATGTGTGGGAGAAAAACTGTGCTCACTTTAATCTTGGTGGATTTTGGTACAGTAACTGCCACTACTCAAACCCCAACGGCCTGTACGCAGCACCTGGTGGCCCTAATAATGTCTGGAACGGTGTTAGTTTCCAAGTCCAATGGTCCACATGGAAAGGCTATGACAACTCCCTGAAGACCATCACCATGAAAATCAGATCAGTCACTAAGTATCCATGCACTTATTGATCTGATCAGCTGTAGATCAATGAGATAATCAGGCCCTCCATCAGGGTTGGAGAGCTGGGATGTTCGGGCATATAATCACTAGTCTGACTGGACTTAATGCCAACAATAACCTCTGAATCAAAATCATCATCAAATGTGTTTTTTGTTTCTAAATCACTGTCAGACATGATAACTCTGTTGAAAAGGTTCATGCACTGATGTGTTGAAATTCACTTTCTTTGTTTTTTTCTGATTTAAAAGAAATGTTTAGTGATGATTATTATTTGTGATTGATGCTGTTCTGAGTGATTATTAAATAAATAAACTTGATTGTTTCAACTCTGTTTCAGTATCAGTTTCATTCCTCGTAGAAAATTCATCATGGTTTAGGTTTTTTATTTATTTGTTTATTTATTTATTTGTTTATTTGCACCAACGGACATATACAAGTACAAAATCAGTAAAAAGATTATTTTAAAAAAGTGCAGGAGGGATCAATGAAGCCCGAAGGGCTTATAAACGATCTCCCCTATTAATCAATTTAATAACTTTATATAACTTTACTCCCCCCTCCCCACCCTATACCCACCCCTCCCCAATTTCACATACATAAGCATACAATTGCATATCCTCATCTTATACACAGACAGATATTTAAATACAACATTTACCTTCAACATTTGGTAATACAACATTTACCATTAGAATTTATATATAGCAAAGAAAAAAGGAGAAAAAAAAAAGAAAAAAAACTAGTAAAAAATAAATAAATACATACAAGACCCAATAATGCACGGATGTGACTAGGTCTGGAGGTATTGTTTGAACTTAATTTTAAATGTATTTATAGAAAAACTAGCTTCTAAAGAATGTTTTCCTCTATTATTTTCAACCGTTAGTACATGCTAATTAGCACTAAATACAAATAAAGATGAGGCTCATGGGAACATCTTTAGTTTCACAAGTCATGAACTGGAGTGTTGGATAAATGAAGAATTTGAGCAGGTGATGGTGCTGGAGGAGAAGTCATGTGATCATCAGGGGGACAGCTCTCCATTCCGACGCACCTCCACTTCGACACCCTGCTGTTCCGAAACACCCTGTTCCGACAGCCTCCGCTCGTGCTGACAGCTGACTGAGGGAGATGCTTTGGTTGGGCTTAGGCAATGAAGAAAGGAGTTGGTTAAGTTTAGTAAAAAGATCAGGTGGAGGCTAGAGAGGCTAGAAGCAGAATGAACGTTAGGCCTTTATGTCATTAATATAAAGTATTTGCTTGTTTTGCAGTTTATTATGCACATGATCCGTTTGACTCCAAAAAGGAAATAAGGATCACTGCGCACTGAGGGTTTCCCCCAGTAGCCTTTTCGAAATAGCGGTGTCTTTAGAAAAAATAGAAAACCCCGCTATTACGATGAATGGAAGTCTATTGTCGGAAAGGCGGGGCTTCGGAAAGGCGGGGTGTAACCGATCATCAGAGTCATCACAGTTCATCCTGTTTGGATCATGTGTCTAAAGTTCACAACACTACTGTCAACCTCATGGTGGCAATAGAAGAAAAGTTGTTATGATTTGACATCTGGGAACCATGAACATCTGTCCAAAGGTATTGGTAATATAAGTAGTTTTCATTTGCTGCTGTATCAGTGGGATCAGTAGGAGCTGAATGTGTTTGGTTGTGTTCTGAGGTTTCTGGTGGAATTCACTCAATTGGCTCTATTTTCGTGAACCAGGCGCAGAAGTGGCGGATTCTCCGTTCGCCTCACGTCCGCCACGCCAAAGGGGTGTGTCTCGGCGCATTTTGCGATTTTGCTTCTATGTACGACGGAGCGCATCCCACCCACATCCCTCCCACAGGCGCAAGTGGGAGGGAAGTGGCGTAGGGGGCGGAGAGTGGGTTTAACTCAGCCGAGTCCGTTCTTCACCAATCAAATGAGCTCCTCTCCTCTCCTTTAAATCCGCCGCGGGAGTTTTTTTCATGGAAGAGGGAGGCAGCAGTGAGACGGGAGGAAAGCGATGTTCTGATCCGGTCCAAGCTCGCAGGGTCTGAACATGGTCTCGCAAACAGACCTCACGGGATGACTATGCAAAAGTAGTCCTGGGGCCTCATTTATCATTGTGGATACACCTTTTTTTACACCCTTTTTCCCTCGTTTTGTGCGTACACCCTTTTCTCCGCAAAATTTGGGATCTATCAAGCCAAAACCTTGCGGGAAAAAGGGCGGAAATTTACACCCATCTTGACCCTGGCGTACCGAGATTTACACCTTTTTTGAGGAACAGGAGGAATTGGCGACGCAGCTGCTCAGTCAGAGAACTGCAGTGAGAGGCAGAGAGGAGCGAGGATAATTATTTAAGACAAATCAAAGCCGTTAAGGATATATAATAACAATATCATAATATTCCCTTAACGGCTTTGATATACACACACATTCTCTCTCTCTCTCTCTCTCTCTCTCTCTCTCACCCACACACACACATCGCACACCATCAAACCAAAAATAATTACAGATGAAATCAAGATATGATCAAGCACACCTGTGTGAGGTAGCTGTATGATCAAGCACACCTGTGGAGCAAGCATATAAAATACTGCGCCGGTGCGTCTGTGCGTAATGGAACAACATGGATCCAGCGGCATTGGGAGTTTTGGACGTCCTGGCACGTGCCATGAGGGGAGGGAGCGGGTGTTCCGGGAGCAACACGATCTGCTGGCCCATGATGATGACTGGCTGATCAGCCGATTTAGACTCCCTAGAGCTGTGCTCTTGGAGCTATGTGCTGAACTGGGTCCAGCATGGGAAAGGAGCACCCGCCGCACCCATGCAATACCAGTACCAATACAGGTAGGTCCATGGACCACATAGTCTACATAGTGGTTGAATAATGAAACCTGTTTACATTTTGAAATTCTAAGTGACCCATGATTTGGCACAGGTATTAACCACACTGGGTTTCCTGGCAACCGGGACATACCAGCGGGAACTAGCCGACAGGTGTGGATAACATTAACATTAACTTGTTGTTGCTGAAACTCCTGTCGGGAATAATCTAATCCTGCAACATCTCTTCGCTATAGATCCGGGATATTGCAGCCGTCACTGAGTGCCATAATGCCTGCAGTCTGGGATGGCCTCATCAGGATGAATGATCGGTACATTCGGTTCCCTTACACTGTGGAGGAGCAGGCCAATACAAAAAGGCGATTTGCAGCAATGTCCGGTTTTCCTAATGTAATCGGAGCCATTGATTGCACGCACATCATGATTAGGGCACCATCGGTGAATGAATTCGTTTATGTCAACTGCAAACATGTGCATACGATCAATACCCAAATCATATGTGACGCCGACATGCTCATAACTAATGTAGTGGCACGGTGGCCTGGCTCTACACATGATTCATTCATCCTGGCGCACAGCAGTGTGGGGGCGAGACTGGAGGCAGGCGCTGCGCGTGACGGCTGGCTTCTTGGTGAGTGCACATACACGCATACATTAAAAGCTGCTGCTTATAATCAACAATTCAAGGCTCTCACCCCATCTTTGTGACTTACAGGTGATAGTGGCTATTTCCTACGGGAGTGGCTCCTCGTTCCCATCCCGGACCCACAGGGTGGCCAGGAAACCCAGTTCAATGAGACGCATGCCCGTGCGCGGTCGACTGTGGAGCGCGCCATCGGCCTGCTAAAAGGCCGATGGCGCTGCTTGGATGCTTCGGGTGGTAGGCTCCTCTACCACCCGAAGAAAGTGTGCAGGATCATCTGGGCCTGTGCAATCCTGCACAACGTGGCCTTGAGGCGTGGGATCGCGCTGCCGCCGGGCCTGCCTCCACCACAACATGTGGATCCCGACCCACAGCCCCCTCCCCGTCATGAAGGTCAACAACGGGGAGTGAGGGCCCGAAATGGTGTGGTCGAGCGTATGTGACCCCTGCTGGGGCCGGGGACGGCGCTGCTTGGGCCGGGGACGGCGCTGCTTGGGCCGGGGACCGGGCTGCTGGGGCCGGGGACGGCGCTGCTTGGGCCGGGGACCGGGCTGCTGGGGCCGGGGACGGCGCTGCTGGGGCCGGGGACGGCGCTGCTTGGCCCGGGGACCGGGCTGCTGGGGCCGGGGACGGCGCTGCTTGGACCGGGGACCGGGCTGCTGGGGCCGGGGTCTGCGCCGGGCACGGCCGTGAGGTCGAGGACGAAGAACTCCCCCTCCTCGGTGTCATCCTCCAAGTCTGAGGGAACATGTGTGTTAAAATCCACATTGTCTGTGCACATTTCCTTATGTTTTCGACATTTGATTTTTTCTTTCACTGGACAGCCATAGTGGCGGATGAACATAAAACTGATTTACCGGGTTCATTTGCAGTCTCGGTCCTCCTCACGTCCGAGTCCCCCTCCTCCACCGGCACTACACCCTCCACCGACTCTGCCCCAATTATGTCCCCGATCATCATGTCCACCGGGGTGAGGTCCGGAGTTGCTGGTCCCCCCCCGGTTGCGGCCACACTTTGGCCGTGGGCAGCCAGCTTTTTCTTTGTTTCCCTCTGTAACAATGGGAGTGACAGTGTTGATATTATTGCATTAGCCTACATATTATGCTGGGTAACACTTTACAATAAGGTACACAAAAAAAGAGTAGTTAATGAGGAACTAAATACTGCCTTATTCCAGATGAAAACTCACTTTCAAGTCGGCCCACTTCTTTCGGATTTCCGCCTCCGTCCTCGTCGTGGCACCTGCCGTGTTCACGGCCCTTGTAACCTCCTGCCACTCGGCCGTCTTCCTCTTGTTGGTGAGGCCGGGGCTGTGGCTGAGATTGTTGCCGGACGAGAAATTGTTTGATCCAACATGTGTTCATCTGTTGTGATTCTCTATGTGTTGTTAGTTATACTGTATGTTATTGTTCCTAAATGAACCACAAACAAAGTGATCAGTTGGTTCAAATACCTGCCAAAGAGGACATTTTTCCTCGCCTGCCTCGTTTTTCCGCCATTATTCACTGTCTTCCACTGACACTCCACAACGCCAAAGAGCGCACATGGCTCATTCATAATGCAGGGAGCTGATTTGCATTGACCACATATGGTTTGCCGGGGCGTTTAGAAGGCGGAGTTGGAGGCGCGGTCACATCCGCAAGGTATTTGGGTCCGTTGGGATTTATCAAGGGGAAATTGCGGAGAGTTGGGTGCACGCACAGTTTGATAGATCTGAAAAACGTGTGTATATTTTGGGTGTACACCATTTTCCTCTTTTCGCCGTACGCAAAAGTTTAGTAGCAGTTTTTTTTTTTTTTTTTTTATTGACCTTTATTTATACAGGTAAAATCTCATTGAGACCCAGGGTCTCATTTACAAGAGCGACCTGTTCAGTTTTACACCCTCTTTGATAAATGAGGCCCCAGGAGGACGTTACTGATACTGTGGGGAGCATACGTCAGTCCGACTGCCCCAAAGTCCGACAGCTCATTTCTCCGACTACTCATTCTACAGCATTAAGGTTAGGTTTAGGGTAAGGAAAAGGGTTAGGGCTACTTAAGTCGGAGAAATGGGAGGTCGGACTAATGGACGCAAAAATAAAGAAATGTATGGTCGGACAAATGGGTAGTCGGACAGACGTGTGGTCGGAGAGATGGGTAGTCGGACAGACGCCACGCGCCCTGATACTGTTACCATGCAGGTTTGCTCTGACATAACGAGAGCCCAGTAAAAAAAAGAAGAAAAAAAACCCACACCTCTTTTCCATTAATAAAGACACTAATATTTAAAAGTGTGTCCACAGATCACAACATTTGCCATGCGTAACTGTCATTAAATCAGAAACAGCTGTGCGTAAAGGACGCATTGCGGAGTGACTCTTTCTTTTCTTTAGAATTTTCCTGAGACAGGAGATGAATAGGTGAATATCTGCTCACGTTGCAGCACTATCTGATGCAGAGACTGATTGTGATTGGCTGAGAGAGATTATAGTTTATTTGTTTTCAGTTTTTCATTATGGTCTCATGATGACACGGCCGCTCCTCTAATTAATCAATAAGTAAATAAATAAATATAGCGGGTCATCGTAATGGCACAGTGCTTAAAGCGATATTCCGGCGTAAGTGAAAGCCACGGTCAAACACACCGTAACACCGAGTCAGACCCCCCCTCGAGAGATCAATTTCCCCGACCGCTAGATTCACGAGTTCCACCAACTTCAGCAAACACCGCACTATCGCCACACACGGCGCTCTGCGGATCCAGTGTCTAACCGCAAAACCACAAATTAAGCCACAAATAATGCTCAGAACTGCACCAAAGCTCATTAATAGTACATTACAGGGTCCCAGCACGTAGGACGAGCCGTCAAACATCCGCTAGCTTCACCTGCTTTCTTCAGCAGACACAACTCACCTACTTCTCCTCCTGGAGCCGCTTGCTGGTGGGGAAGCCCTGACGAGAGGATCACCAGTGCAGCGGAGCTAAAGTAAACGAAAAAGGTAAAGCTAGCGGATGTTTGACGGCTCGTCCTACGTGCTGGGACCCTGTAATGTACTATTGATGAACTTTGGTGCAGTTCTGAGCATTATTTGTGGCTTAATTTGTGGTTTTGCGGTTAGACACTGGATCCGCAGAGCGCCGTGTGTGGCGATAGTGCGGTGTTTGCTGAAGTTGGTGGAACTCGTGAATCTAGCGGTCGGGGAAATTGATCTCTCGAGGGGGGGTCTGACTCGGTGTTACGGTGTGTTTGACCGTGGCTTTCACTTACGCCGGAATATCGCTTTAATGTCAACACAGCAGCAACATGCAGTCATCCACCTGCTCGTAGAACATCACAGCTGCTTTTTTTTTTTTTTTTTTTTTGGTCCTGGTTTCCTCTGTGTTAATTTAGTCAGGTTGAGTTAACATTACACACGCGGACAGCCTTTGATCTGTCATCAGATGTGACGGGACAGTGACATAGATATAAATGTGTGTGCAGATTCAGATAGTTGTATTAAATAGTGGTTGTTGTTATTGTTTATTGCATTTAAATGTGCCTGAAACTGTGGAAAGCTGCCCGTTAGATCTTGGTGACGGTTGCGCACCAGACCCTGGGCAGTCAAAATATGACTAGACTGGCTGCGCTCCGCCGTGCGCCGAGGTTAGACCTGCTTGGAGCTGGCGAGCTTTCGGTGCACTCTCGACGCGGCCTTTTAGCACGAAAATGCCACTATGCCAAGCTGAACCTGTTGACACCTCCCCCTGCTGCGCGACCACACCCATCTTGGCGCACAGAAGTCTGCCAATTTAGCAAATCCGCTGCGTGCCCTGGTGCACTGGAGCAAAATAGCTCTCTGCCAGCTGCGCCAGGGTTCGCCTCGCTGCACCACCCAGAGTTGCGCCGGCAAAATAGAGCCCAATGTGTGTGTGGGGTCACTGCTGTCACCTGGGGAGCTCAGGTGCATATAGGTGGCATTGTTCACTCTCTATAGGTTTTGACCCAGAAGGGCAAACAGTTTTTGACCGCTGTGGCACGGAGGCGCGCTTCATTCCACTGTTTTGTTTGTTTGCTTATTTTCTTTGTTTATGGACAAACACAGCAATAAACCCACTGTGTTGCAACTCAAGGAACAGCGTGGACATTCATTCAATGCAGTATGAGAACAGAGGCCAAGGTGAGGCGTGTCAACCAGGTTATTCTGGAGTTAGAAACCTCAGTAGCTCTAGGATCAGACTAAGCTCCTTTAAAGGGATAGTTCACCCAAAAATGAAATTTCACTCATTATTTAGAGCGAGAAGCCGCAGCCCTTAGTCGGCATGAGGGTGAGTAAATAATGAGAGGAATTTCATGTTTGGGTGAACTATCCCTTTAATAGAAAAAGTATTCTCTTATATGCATTTATGACGGAAACAACCTCAAGCTTTACAATATCTTCAAAACAAAACAAAAAATCATTTTCTAACCCTCCTCCTCCTCCTCCTCCTCCTCCTCCTCATACAGCCTACATAGCTACAGCCTGTATAAAACATTTGTTTTAATGACTGACTGGATATAAAAACAGGACAAATGGATTTTTTTGGGTATCAAGGATATCAGCTCGATCTGCGCAGCTTCACAGGAGGAACGGCAGGTGAGGTTCACTTCTTCACGTCTTCAACAATGAGCCAGGTGAAGGCTGAATGTTACACTGTGGACAAACAGGATAATTAAAATGTTTCTTGTGAATACTGTAAAAAAAAAAAAAAAATATCAGAAAATAGTAACATTTGGCAGCTTCACTGATTTCATCACAAACAAATTTATTTCAACTGGATTAACTGCAAATTTTTTTTATCGTTCCAAATGGAAATTACATTTTGACTCTGTTTCTAGGGGACAGTTCATCATTCGCTGACGTTCACCACTTATGACAAAGACCAGGATGTGTGGGATATAAACTGTGCTCAGTATTATCTTGGTGGATTCTGGTACGGCGGCTGCTACAGGACAAAACCCAACGGTCTGTAGACAATACCTGTCAAATATCATTGAGTCCAGTCGTCAAAACCCACTGAATATCAACCATTTTAATAAAGGAGTAATGCTTATTATATACTGTACATATTTTCAGTTTTCACACTGATCTACAACAATTAATTGAGTATTTTGGAGTTTGGTCACACAAAGCAATGCATTTTAAGTGATATGGGAACAATCAACTTTTGTTCAGCTAGCTAGTTTTCCACTATGTTAACAGTTTTATTTTAGTTTGTTACCATGGAGTATTAGGGCCACATTGACAGTGATTTTAAATTGGATCAGTAAATTAGTGCTGTAGTGAAGTCCAGCTTCTTTCAGATTAGGCAGCTGGCAAAGGTGAAGCCTTTCCTCACACAACAGCACTTTGAGACAGTTATAACATCTGGGCTGGATTACTGCAATGCACTTTATTTTGGAGTCAGTCATCCTGCCTCTCACGTCTCCAGCTGGTGCTAAATGCAGCTGCTCGCCTCCTAACTGGAGCACGTAAGAGGGAGCATACAGTATAACTCCCACCCTGGCCTCCCTCCACTGGCTGCCTGTGCACTTTACAGTCCATTTGAAGATTCTTTTATTTGTTTTTAAGTCTTTAAATGCCCCCCCAACCTCTCAGACATGATAACTCTGTTGAACAGGTTCATGCACTTGCTTCCTACACTGCAAAAACTCTAAATCTTACCAGGAATATTTGTCTTATTTCTAGTCAAAACAATCTCATTATACTTAAAATAAGACTGGCATTAAGAAGACACACAAGAATCACATTAAAACGTAGCTCATTTTAAGACACTTTATTCATCTTTCAAACATATTTTCAGTTGAAATAAGGAGAAAAATCTTGATTGTGGAGCAAGTTTTTCTTTCGTATTACAAACACAAAAAACTTGTTTTCAATGGCAGGTTTTTCTACTTGAGACATTTTGAAAAGAAATAAAACTAATATTCTTGGAATGATTTGGGGTTTTTACAGTGTATGTTTTTTTATACCTGATGCATTTTTTCATATCAAAAATTGTATTAAGTGATTATTGTTTGTGAATGATGCTGATCTGAGGGATTATCAAGTAAATACACTTGATTGTTTTAACTTCAATGTTGTTATTTTTTAGTATCAGTTTTATTCCTCAGTGTAGAAAATGATCTCACTGTTATTTATAAGGACTTAATTTTTTCCCTCTGTTTTTCTCAAAGGGCAGTACATGCTAATTAGCACTAAATACAAATAAAGATGAGGCTGATGGGAACATCTTCAGTTTTACAAGTCATGAACTGTAGTGTTGGATAAATGAAGGATTTGAGCAGATGATGGTGCTGGAGGAGAAGTCATGTGATCATCAGAGTCATCACAGTTCATCCTGTTTAGATCATGTGTCTAAAGTTCACAACACTAACTTCATAGTGGCACTAAAGGATTAAAATTATAAAGCGTTGACATCTGGGAACCATGAATATCTGTCCAAAGTTTGGTATCAGTAATATAAGTCTAAACTTTAGGCTACGATGTCTCTTTTAAACATTTTATTTTTTACCTTTGTTGTTTTTCATCTGCTGCTGTAACAAGTCAATTTTCCACCTCAAGCTGTATCTTTAAAATAAAGCTAATAATAATTTCCCGACCCTGCTCTTCCTCAACCTTCTCCTCTTCCTCCTCCTCATTCACTGTTGGAGAAAAGATTAGGATCCAAAACAGGGCCAGTTGGGATCGAGGATCTTTATTTCCCACATTCAATGATACAAATGAAAGTATCCAAAAGTGTTCAAAAAGTCAGAAAAATACTCATCAAAGCGTCAATAACTTCACAAAAATGATTAGAAAAGACGGAGACGAAGTTCAGTGCATTAGAGTTTACACTCTCAAAAAAAAGGACATAACCCGAGCCTGTCCCGGACCAGACTAAACTTCTTATCTCTGTGACTTGGTTTTTATACTGAGCTGTAAAAGCCCTGCCTTCTTATTCAAATGAGAGGTGAACATGACACGTCTTCCCCAGTGTACGCCCTGTGATTTGTCCAGATGTCATGTTGCCATCTTCCATCAACATAATCTCCACCCTATACGGCCACTCTATCACATTTTGCCACGTAGCGAGTTCACCCCAGTTCAGCGTCTTTGGCACCACTCTATCTCGCCGCTGGCCGTTATCTACATTGGCCGACCTTGACTCCCCCTGCAGGTGGCTGCACACGCAAACTTAACAGTGCTTTCCCACGCTTTGCACTCATCTCTCCTCACTTTCTCAAGACTTTTCCTTGTTTTACGTAACACTCCCCCCTGTGAGACTTGAAGGTGTCATTAAAGTAAAAATGACATATAATGCATGATTACAGCAGATGGTAATGACACGACCATCAGTAGGTAAAGAGTTTCACAAGGTCACAACAAGTAGGAGTTTTTAGCAACGTATCGTTGTGTGTTTAACAGAATCAGTTTTATACTTAAAATCACAAACTAAAAACTACTAAAAACTAAAAGTATGTAGGTGATTATACGAGTCAGACCACATTTAGTTACAACCCATAATAGTGGTAGCATTAAAAATACTAAAAATCCTCAATAAGTGCTCAACTTAAATTGTCAATGTATTGAACCACCAAAGTGAATACTATAGGTTTTTACAGTTAACAGAGGCTAAACATCTGTCTCCTGTATATATGGTTGTTGGCAGATTGTTAACATGTTATTGCTACACTTTATTTTGCAGGTTGTCGTTATCTACATCACCCGACCTTCACTCCCCCTGCAGGTGGCTGCACACGCCAACTGAACAGTGCTTTCCCACGCTTCACACACACCCCTTCCTTCTCTATCATGTTTTTCCTTCTTTTTTGACCCAACATAGCCTGTATAAAAACAGGAGCACAGCAGACATCTCCACTTTCCAGTCCTTTCACCTCCACCACAGCGACATGGGTCTTTGGGTAAGTTGAGCAGCTGACTCTCTCACCTTTCATTTACACTAAAATGATCTGTTTTTGTGGAAGTAGTTTCTGTTTCATCCTGATGCAAATGCAAAATACTGAATCAGTAGAAAGTTCGTCTGAAACCATTTTAATAAAGGATTAATGCTTATTATGTAAATATTTTCAGTTTTCACACTGATCTACCACACTTAACTGAGTATTTTAGGGTTTGGACCCAGTGGTCACACGAAACTATCAATTTTTGTTCAGCTAGCTAGTTTTTCACTGTGTTTAACATAGTTTGTGACCACGGAGTATTAGGGCCACGTTAAGAAAAGAAAAATCAATGACTTTCAGATTGAAGTTGTAAATTTACGTGAATAAAGACATAATTTTACGAGAAAAAAGTCCTAAAGTCATTATATGTGGTGCATTATGTAACAACTAGCCTAATCACAAAATGTGGCAACGTTTATATTGCGTTCAATGTGTCATATTATACAAAATGTGTCGTTATGACATCATGAGATGAAAATGTTGGATCACACATGATGCTGAACCCCTAAATTAATATAAATAAAGTTCATTATCATATTATTATGGTCTACCCAGGTAACACTGTTAGTGGGGCTGCTGGGTTTGGTGGCATCGGACCAGAGCTACCTGCCCATTGACTGTGATGACGTGTATCGCCATGACAACAGCAGCTCCAGTGGGGTGTACACCATCTACCCAGGAGGTCCCACCTCACCCCTGCACGTCCTCTGTGACATGGACACTGACGGGGGCAGATGGACCGTCAGTACACCACACCTCATGTCTGATTAGATTTCAGATTTGACGACTGACTGTGATTTCTGTTACAGAGCAGATAGTCATCAAACTCACCTGCTTCAGTTGAAAAGATGTTTTAAGTGATCTCAAGTCCTGCTAATTGAATCCAGTTTTATTCTGGTTGACTGAATTGTTGTGATTCTCCCTTTCAGGTCTTTCAGAGGAGGTTGGATGGAAGTGAAAACTTCTACAGGCCATGGGAACATTACAAGAAGGGATTTGGGAATGTAGCAGGGGAGCATTGGCTGGGTGAGTCCTAGAGGGAGAATTACAGCTAGATTAAAGTGATATTCCGGCGTAAGTTTAACCCATGGTCTAATGCACCGTAACACCGAGTTAGACCCCCCCTCAAGACATGAAGTCCGCTAACCGCTAGCTTCTCTAGTTGTAGCAACTTTAGCAGGGACCACCATAACAAAACAGCGCAGCAGTGGCGGCTGGTGACTAAAAAAATTGGGGAGGACAGGAACACCAGCCCACAGCATCATGTTATTTTGACTAGTAGGCTACTTAGCCTATACTTTCTTATAATGAAAACAGTAAAACAATGTCTTACAAGATTTAGTAAAAACGACATAATTTTATTAAATCGTACTGTTTTCAGATCAACACAGGTCTAATGATATCATGGATGTGGGATGTAAAAAAAAAAATAAAATAAAAAAAGCTCTTGTCACAGCCTGGCCTCGAACCCACATCACCCGTTTCACAGGCAGCAATGCTAACCACTACACCAACAGCAGATTGGCATGCTACCTGATGATTAGCAGGTCTTTTATTGGTGAGTCAGTTTACCATCAGTAGCTTACCAGTAAACACCACACGCAGTCATTTCTCCTTACTGGTATCTCCTGACTGCTTATCACTGATATCTCCCAACAGTTTATCCAGAAATCTGCTGATATTTACTTTCAAATCAATGCCAATATCCCTGAAAACTCGTATTTCTTGTGCTGAGAGCAGCACGAGCAGCGCGGCAGAGAGTGAAAGTTTGGCGCACATAGCAACAGTAACCAAGGGGGTTGGACTGTCATTGGACCAACCTGCTGTCAATCTTGGGTTCTGATCGCAGGAGAGCCTCCTCCGTAATGACGTCATTTTACGTGTCTCAGCCAATCACAGGTCAGGATGAAGACATCCTAAATGCATTGAGTCAATGGAAGGAGATCCCGCCCCGAGGTCAGTTAGGGAAGTAAAAATCTTAGCACCTCCGTAGAGCCCCTACCTTCCTGCTCCCTGCTCCTCACACAGACTGCTCTGTCTCCTGAGCTGCTGGCGGCGCTGTTCAACCGTTTTAAGTGGATTTTCTTCCAAAAAACAAACTTTTTTGTGATAAAATACATAAATAATATTTTATAAATTATACTGAGATTTGGTAACGATTTATTTCAACCAGTTAATCTTTCTTCAATAAAAAATACATTTCCCTCTTGCCTCTCAGAAATAGAGGAGGACCAACCTCCTCTGCCTCAATGGACCAGCCTCCTCTGCAGCGCAGTATATGGATCCACGCGTAACGGATCAAACAGCCACAAAAAATGCTCAGAACAGCACCAAACGTCATCAACAGTACAAACAGGGTTCAGGGTTTCATTTCGATGGACGCCACTATCAGTTTGAGACCGAGTTTACTTAAGACAAGCTGAAGGAAATGGAGGAGAAAAGTGAAAGACGGAGCGCTGCGGTGGAGGCTATGTCCTGAAAATGGAGGCAAAAGTGACAGGGAGAGAGCTGGTGGAGTCTAAATGCTGGAGCTGGGGGAATCAACTGATCAGTGTGGTGGTCAGTGACTGTCGGTGGCCGCTGACACCAGATGATTGTGCTGCCAGTCGGCCACGGACTAGTTTGTCAGCGCCTGGACTCTATGCTGGACATGGAAAGTTGCGGCATAGCGTAGAACTGGAGCAGAGCTGGCGAGTTGTTTTCGTCTCGTTTCAATAGAAACCAGGTTAAGCTAACAGATGTTTGATGCCTCGTATTATGAGCTGGGACCCTGTTTGTACTGTTGATGACGTTTGGTGCTGTTCTGAGCATTATTTGTGGCTGTAAGTGGCTTTTTGGTCGGTGGATAGTGGATCCGTATACTGCGCTGTTTTGTTATGGTGCTGTCCCTGCTAAAGTTGCTACAACTAGAGAAGCTAGCGGTTAGCGGACTTCATCTCTTGAGGGGGGGTCTGACTCTGTGTTACGGTGCATTAGACCATGGGTTAAAGTTACGCCGGAATATCACTTTAAAGCATCTGTGGATTAAATATGCTCTGGTTGTGGTTCTCCTCAGGTCTGGACAACATCTTCCTGCTGACGATGAGGAAGAAGAACGAGCTGCGGGTGGACATGGAGGACTTTGAGGGAGGGGAGGCCTTTGCTCAGTATTCCTCTTTCTTCGTGGACTCTGAGAGGGAAGGATATCGGCTGGATCTGGGCGGCTTCACAGGAGGAACGGCAGGTGAGGGTCACTTCAGTGGAAACCTTTCCTTTTCTTACTTTTAGGTTTTTAACAATGAGCCAGGTGAAGGCTGAATGTTACACTGTGGACAAACAGGCTAAAAAAAAGATTTTTGTGAATTCTGTAAAAAATAATTTTAGGAAATAGGAAAATTTGGCAGTTTCACTGATTTCATTGTATTAACAATTTATTTTAGCTGGATTCACTGTAATTTTTTCCCCCTGTTTCAAATGGAAATTACATTTTGACTCTGTTGTTTCTAGGGGACAGTTTAACATACCACAACTCCATGAAGTTCACCACATATGACAAAGACCAGGATGTGTGGGATAAAAACTGTGCTCACTTGAATCTTGGTGGATTCTGGTACAACCACTGCCACTACTCAAACCCCAACGGCCTGTACGCACCTGGTGGCCCTAATAATGTCTGGAACGGTGAAAGTTTCCCAATCCATTGGTACACATGGAAAGGCTATGACTACTCCCTGAAGACCATCACCATGAAAATCAGATCAGTCACTAAGTATCCATGCACTTATTGATCTGATCAGCTGTAGATCAATGAGATAATCAGGCCCTCCATCAGGGTTGGAGAGCTGGGATGTTCGGGCATATAATCACTAGTCTGACTGGACTTAATGCCAACAATAACCTCTGAATCAAAATCATCATAAAATGTGTTTTTGTTTCTTTCCTACTCATCTTGTTTCTAAATCACTGTCAGACATGATAACTCTGTTGAACAGGTTCATGCACTCATGTATCAAATTTCTTCGTTTTTTCTGATTTAAAAAAAAAAGTTTAGTGATGATTATTGTTTGTGATTGATGCTGTTCTGAGTGATTATTAAATAAATAAACTTGATTGTTTCAACTCTGCTTTTATTTTTGAAGTTGTCATTTTTTTAGTATCAGTTTCATTCCTTGTAGAAAATGATCTCATAATGATTTAGGTTTTTTCCTGTGTTATATTCAACCAGCAGCACATGCTAATTAGCATTCAATACAAATTGGAACATCTTTACTTTCACAAGTCATGAACTGGAGTGTTGGATAAATAAAGAATTTGAGCAGATGATGGTGCTGGAGGAGAAGTCATGTGATCATCAGAGTCATCACAGTTCATCCTGTTTGGATCATGTGTCTAAAGTTCACAACACTACTGTCAACCTCATGGTGGCACTCAAGGAAAGGTTTTATGATTGGACATCTGGGAATGATGAATATTTGTTCAAAGATTGGTATCGATAATGTAAGTCTAAACTTTAGGCTGCTACTGTATGTCTCTTAGTATTTTTGTTGTTGTTGTTGTTTTTCATCTGCTGCTGTAACAAGTACATTTCCCATCAGTGGGATCAAAAAAAAGTCTTGTCTTTTCCTTTATTTTGTGCATTTCAGTCAGACAACTCACGGTTAAAAATGCAGTTTCATTATATATTTGAGTTTGGCGTCAAGGCTCCAACTTCTTCATTCCCTGAGAATAGGACTTCATTAAAGAATGTGGGAGTGATGAGCGACTATCTTAACCCGGAGCCTACAGGTGGATGCTGGGGTGGTGGGGGGGCAGAAAATAGGGTAGCGCTGAGAGATGCTGCTGTGTCATGGACAATGAGTAAATCACCCGTCTTAAATAGACGGCCAGATTGAGAGGGTGTGTGATGATGTCATGAGAGTGACGCAGCGCAGCTGGAGTTGGCTGCCTGAACTAGTTTCCAGGCTTCGCTCCATTTATGATGAAACAACCTCAAGCTTTACAGTGACTTCAAAACAAAGCTAATAATAATTTTCTAACCCTGCTCCTCCCCTTCCTTCTCCTCTTCTTCTTCTCCCTCCTCATATACATATTGCCTGTATAAAAAATAGGCTATATTTAATGGCTGACCGGCTAAAAAAACAGGACCACAACAGACATCTCCTATTTTGCTCTGAAACAACAACACTTATTTTCCATCACACTTAGCTACAGACATGGGTCTTTGGGTAAGTTGAGCAGCTGACTCTCTCACATTTAATTAATTAATTAAATTAAATTAAATTAAATTAAATTAATTTATTTTTAATTAATTTAATTAATAGTGTGAATGCTGAAAGCATTCACACTATTGTTCTTCTGGTCGGCCATTTTGTTTCTTTATACTTATTCTTACGTCTTCCGCGCACCTAACTACTCCTTCCTACTTTGTGCTGTTTCAACAATTCATATATCAAAATGTGCAGCTATGACTTTTCTCTTTCATACTATTTATACTTTTTACAATATTTAACTTTTTCTGCAATTCAGCTGAAATCCTACTCTGCTCTGCTCTCCTCTGTGTAGTGCATGAAATTCACCACCTGTCTCTGTCTAACCAACTCTGTCTGTAGTGAAGGGGTTAAGGTGCCTGCTCTGCAACTCACAGATTCCTGGTTCGAATCCCAGTTGCGTATTGTTGTCATGTTGTGTTGAATTCTGCTCCCCTCCGTTACCACCTTGGTTTTAGGTGGTCGTCAAGAGACACAGTGATTACATTTGCTTGGTTACAGGTGTTTGTTATCACATTGATCAGTGTCACATCAGCATCAGTATGCTCTCTGTGGCATCCCATTACCAACTCTGGTGGTAGACTAGGGGTTAATGTACCTGCTTTACAATGCAAAGATCCCTGGTTCGAATCCAGGAAGGTTGATGTTGTTATGTTGTGTTGAATTCTGCTCCCACCTCCCACTTTCAATTGGTTTCAGGTGGTCGTTAAAAGACACAGTGATTACTGGTGCCACAATTACAATCCATGACAACATTCCACAGTGTCTGCTCTCTGTGGTTACTCAAAGTCTCAACTCTTTCAACTTTAACCAATACCACTTGGTCTGGTCACATGAGCAAACTTGATAATGCACTATTATTATTGATTTGCACTGGAACTTTGAACACAGCAGAAAAATGTAAAGCGCTTAAATGATTCTTATGCATCATTTCTTGTCCTGCGCTGCCCCCTGTGACCGGCAGAATTAACCTCCCCTTCTCTGCCTTCAATAGGTTACAGGTATTTGTTGTCAGGGTACTCTCTGTGGCGCAGTGGTAGAGTAAATGGTTGGAGATCATGAGGTCATGGGTTCAAAACCAGCCTCTGTCATGTTGCTTCAAACTTTCTTGGTTTCTCTCTTTCTTTCAATAATGTCTTCAGCTCATCCAGCATTGTTTCAACAATTTCTTCAGTTCATTCAGCATTGCTTTCAGCATTCACACCATTTCCATTGTTGGAAATGCTTTTTCTAGTTTACACTAAATATTGTGTGTGTCTGTATTTGTGCACATAGTTTGTATGCCAAATGCCAATTTCTGCATCAGTAGAAAGTTTGTCTTAAATGTAGCGCCCTCTAGACGTCAGGTCTATTTACTGAGGTGTGCTCCCCAAGTTCTTTGAGTTAAGAAATCGCTTTCTTTTTAGGTTAACTAATGCAGGTAAGTAACTACACGGCAATAGATTATTCATGACCTGTTCTATATATTCTCTTCTTGTAACTACTGTTCTTTAACCCAAAGTGTGTTTTTAATACTGTTTTTAGCTTGTATTTATCACTCCTGTAAATAAATGAACTAAAAATGAAATGTGTTTTTATTACACCTAGGTACCCTTTAAGTTTTTTTAAAATGTCCCTACCAACACTCTATATGCTTCTCCTAAACTTAAACACAAGTCAATATGCAAAATAAACAAATGAATGGCAACTGGTGAGTATTAATCAGGGATGTGATTTGCCAAGGACAGAAAAGTAGGAAATTATATGAACCCATAGCGTGATACGGAAACAGTACAGCCATTACACACTCTTAAGTGTAGAAAACAATTAATTTAAGGAGAAAAAAGGTGCAGATATTATTACAGTGACATAATTTTCATCATTTTGAGAGAGAGCCAGTTGTGGCAGGTGAATTACCACTTGATATTGAACATATTTAAAAGCAAAACAAACATGCAGTACTCCGCTCAATTTTAATAATGGGAAAAAAAGTTCTTGAACCATTGAGACCTTCCAGCCAGATGTGTGGTAGGCCTACATGTGTAATATTTTTTGTAGGAAGGAAAAAAATTAAAAATAAATGAAAAAGCTCAACACAAAACATATTTTCACTTTGAAATATTATTCTTTACATTCTTTACCACAACAATATATCTTTATTACATGAAATAAGAAAATAACCCAAAAAATAAATAAATAAATAAAATGAGTGCTTTTTATTTCAAATTATTTATCTCTTACTATTCTTTTCTATCACCCATTTTAATAAAGGATTAATGATTATTATATAAATATTTTCAGTTTTCACACTGATCTACCACAGTTAACTGAGTATTTTGGGGTTTAGACCCAGTGGTCACACAAAGCAATGCATGTTAAATGACATGGGAACAATCAACTTTTGTTCAGCTAGCTCGTTTTCCACTATGTTAAACAGTTTTAGTTTGTTACCATCAGTGCTGAAGTGAAGTCCAGTTTCTTTCAGATTAGACAGCTGGCAAAGGTGAAGCCTTTCCTCACACAAAAGCACTTTGAGACAGTTATAACATCTGGGCTGGATTACTGCAATGCACTTTATTTTGGAGTCAGTCATCCTCCCTCTCACGTCTCCAGCTGGTGCAAAATGCAGCTGCTCGCCTCCTAACTGGAGCACGTAAGAGGGAGCATATAACTCCCACCCTGGCCTCCCTCCACTGGCTGCCTGTGCACTTTACAGTCCATTTTAAGATTATTTTATTTGTTTTTAAGTCTTTAAATGCCCCCCCAACCTCTCAGACATGATAACTCTGTTGAACAGGTTCATGCACTTGCTTCCTACACTGCAAAAACTCTTAATCTTACCAGGAATATTTTTCTTATTTCTAGTCAAAACAATCTCATTATACTTAAAATAAGACTGGCATTAAGAAGACACACAAGAATCACATTAAAACGTAGCTCATTTTAAGACACTTTATTCATCTTTCAGACATATTTTCAGTTGAAATAAGTAGAAAAATCTTGATTGTGGTGTAAGTTTTTCTTTCTTATTACAAACACAAGGTTTTTCTACTAGAGACATTTTGAGAAGAAATTAGATTAATATTCTTGATGATGATTTGGGTTTTTACAGTGTTTGTTTTCTTATACATGCATTTTTTTATATCAAAATTTTTATTATGTGATTATTGTTTGTGATTGATGTTGATCTGAATGATTATCAAATAAATACACTTGATTGTTTTAACTCCAATGTTGTCATTTTTTAGTATCACTACAGTGTTGGACAAATAAAAAAATTGAGCAGATGATGGTGCTGGAGGAGAAGTCATGTGATCATCAGCGTCATCACAGTTCATCCTGTTTGGATCATGTGTCTAAAGTTCACAACACTAACTTCATAGTGGCACTAAAGGATTAAAATTATAATGAGTTAACATCTGGGAACCATGAATATCTGTCCAAAGTTTGGTATCAGTAATATAAGTCTAAACTTTAGGATACAATGTCTCTTTTAAAGATTTTATTTTTTACCTTTGTTGTTTTTCATCTGCTGCTGAAACAAGTCAATTTTCCACCTCGAGCTGTATCTTTAAAATAAAGCTAATAATAATTTCCCGAGCCTGCTCTTCCTCAACCTTCTCCTCTTCCTCCTCCTCATTCACTGTTGGAGAAAAGATTAGGATCCAAAACAGGGCCAGTTGGGATCCAGGATCTTTATTTCCCACATTCAATGATACAAATGAAAGTATCCAAAAGTGTTCAAAAAGAAGTCAGAAAAATACTCATCAAAGCGTCAATATAACTTCACAAAAATGATTAGAAAAGACGGAGACGAAGTTCAGTGCATTCGAGTTTACACTCTCAAAAAAAAGGACATAACCCGAGCCTGTCCCAGACCAGACTAAACTTCTTATCTCTGTGACTTGGTTTTTATACTGAGCTGTAAAAGCCCTGCCTTCTTATTCAAATGAGAGGTGAACATGACACGTCTTCCTCAGTGTACGCCCTGTGATTTGTCCAGATGTCATGTTGCCATCTTCCATCAACATAATCTCCACCCTATACGGCCACTCTATCACATTTTGCCACGTAGCGAGTTCACCCCAGTTCAGCGTCTTTGGCACCACTCTATCTCGCCGCTGGCCGTTATCTACATTGGCCGACCTTGACTCCCCCTGCAGGTGGCTGCACACGCAAACTTAACAGTGCTTTCCCACGCTTTGCACTCATCTCTCCTCACTTTCTCAAGACTTTGCCTTGTTTTACGTAACACTCCCCCTGTGAGACTTGAAGGTGTCATTAAAGTAAAAATGACATATAATGCATGATTACAGCAGATGGTAATGACACGACCATCAGTAGGTAAAGAGTTTCACAAGGTCACAACAAGTAGGAGTTTTTAGCAACGTATCGTTGTGTGTTTAACAGAATCAGTTTTATACTTAAAATCAGAAACTAAAAACTACTAAAAACTAAAAGTATGTAGGTGATTCTATGAGTCAGACCACATTTAGTTACAACCCATAATAGTGGTAGCATTAAAAATACTAACAATCCTCAATAAGTGCTCAACTTAAATTGTCAATGTATTGAACCACCAAAGTGAATACTATAGGTTTTTACAGTTAACAGAGGCTAAACATCTGTCTCCTGTATATATGGTTGTTGGCAGATTGTTAACATGTTATTGCTACACTTTATTTTGCAGGTTGCCGTTATCTACATCACCCGACCTTCACTCCCCCTGCAGGTGGCTGCACACGCCAACTGAACAGTGCTTTCCCACGCTTCACACACACCCCTTCCTTCTCTATCATGTTTTTCCTTCTTTTTTGACCCAACATAGCCTGTATAAAAACAGGAGCACAGCAGACATCTCCACTTTCCAGTCCTTTCACCTTCACGACAGCGACATGGGTCTTTGGGTAAGTTGAGCAGCTGACTCTCTCACCTTTCATTTACACTAAATATTGTGTGTTTCTGTTTTTGTGTCAGTAGTTTCTGTTTCATCCTGATGGAAATGCAAAATACTGAATCAGTAGAAAGTTCGTGTGAAACCATTTTAATAAAGGATTAATGCTTATTATGTAAATATTTTCAGTTTTCACACTGATCTACCACAGTTAACTGAGTATTTTAGGGTTTGGACCCAGTGGTCACACGAAACTATCAATTTTTGTTCAGTTAGCTAGTTTTTCACTGTGTTTAACATAGTTTGTGACGACGGAGTATTAGGGCCACGTTAAGAAAAGAAAAATCAATGACTTTCAGATTGAAGTTGTAAATTTACGTGAATAAAGACATAATTTTACGAGAAAAAAGTCCTAAAGTCATTATATGTGGTGCATTATGTAACAACTAGCCTAATCACAAAATGTGGCAACGTTTATATTGCGTTCAATGTGTCATATTATACAAAATGTGGTGTTATTACATCATGAGATGAAAATGTTGGATCACACATGATGCTGAACCTCTAGATTAATATATAAATAAAGTTCATTATCATATTATTATGGTCTACCCAGGTAACACTGTTAGTGGGGCTGCTGGGTTTGGTGGCATCGGACCAGAGCTACCTGCCCATTGACTGTGATGACGTGTATCGCCATGACAACAGCAGCTCCAGTGGGGTGTACACCATCTACCCAGGAGGCCCCACCTCACCCCTGCACGTCCTCTGTGACATGGACACTGACGGGGGCAGATGGACCGTCAGTACACCACACCTCATGTCTGATTAGATTTCAGATTTGACGACTGACTGTGATTTCTGTTACAGAGCAGATAGTCATCAAACTCACCTGCTTCAGTTGAAAAGATGTTTTAAGTGATCTCAAGTCCTGCTAATTGAAGACAGTTTTATTTGGGTTGACTGAATTGTTGTGATTCTCCCTTTCAGGTCTTTCAGAGGAGGTTGGATGGGAGTGAAAACTTCTACAGGCCATGGGAACATTACAAGAAGGGATTTGGGAATGTAGCAGGGGAGCATTGGCTGGGTGAGTCCTAGAGGGAGAATTACAGCTAGATTAAAGTGATATTCCGGCGTAAGTTTAACCCATGGTCTAATGAACCGTAACACCGAGTTAGTCCCCCCCTCAAGAGATGAAGTCCGCTAACCGCTAGCTTCTCTAGTTGTAGCAACTTTAGCAGGGACCGAACCATAACAAAACAGCGCAGTATATGGATCCACGCGTAACGGATCAAACAGCCACAAAAAATGCTCAGAACAGCACCCAGCGTCATCAACAGTACAAACAGGGTTCAGAGTTTCATTCCGATGGGAGCCACTATCAGTTTGAGACCAAGTTTACTGAAGACAAGCTGAAGGAAATGGAGGAGAAAAGTGAAAGACGGAGCGCTGCGGTGGAGGCTACGTCCTGGAAATGGAGGCTAAAGGTGACAGAGGGAGAGAGGGTGGAGTCTAAATGCTGGAGCTGGGGGAATCAACTGATCAGTGTGGTGGTCAGTGACTGTCGGTGGCCGCTGACACCAGATGATTGTGCTGCCAGTCGGCCACGGACTAGTTTGTCAGCGCCTGGACTCTATGCTGGACATGGAAAGTTGCGGCATAGCGTATTAACTGGAGCAGAGCTGGTGAGTTGTTTTCGTCTCGTTTCAATAGAAACCAGGTTAAGCTAACAGATGTTTGATGCCTCGTATTATGAGCTGGGACCCTGTTTGTACTGTTGATGATGTTTGGTGCTGTTCTGAGCATTATTTGTGGCTGTAAGTGGCTTTTTGGTCGGTGGATAGTGGATCCATATACTGCGCTGTTTTGTTATGGTGCGGTCCCTGCTAAAGTTGCTACAACTAGAGAAGCTAGCGGTTAGCGGACTTCATCTCTTGAGGGGGGGTCTGACTCTGTGTTACGGTGCATTAGACCATGGGTTAAACTTACGCCGGAATATCACTTTAAAACATCTGTGGATTAAATATGCTCTCGTTGTGGTTCTCCTCAGGTCTGGACAACATCTTCCTGCTGACGATGAGGAAGAAGAACGAGCTGCGGGTGGACATGGAGGACTTTGAGGGAGGGGAGGCCTTTGCTCAGTATTCCTCTTTCTTCGTGGACTCTGAGAGGGAAGGATATCGGCTGGATCTGGGCGGCTTCACAGGAGGAACGGCAGGTGAGGGTCACTTCAGTGGAAATCTTTCCTTTTCTTACTTTGAGGTTTTTAACAATGAGCCAGGTGAAGGCTGAATGTTACACTGTGGACAAACAGGCTCAAAAATATTACATGATTTTTGTAAATTTTCTAATATTAATTTTAGAAAATAGAAAAATAATCAGTTTCACTGATTTCACTGTATTAACAAACACATTTATTTTAACTGCATTAACTACAATCTTTTTCCCCGTTCCAAATGGGAATTACATTTTGACTCTTTTGTTTCTAGGGGACAGTTTAACATACCACAACTCCATGAAGTTCACCACCTATGACAAAGACCAGGATAACGATGGGGATGCAAACTGTGCTCAGCATTTTCTTGGTGGATTCTGGTACAACAACTGCCACCACTCAAACCCCAACGGCCTGTACGCACCTGATGGTGTCGCATATGGAAGTGTCCAAATTGAATGGTCCGCATGGAAAGGCAGGGACTACTCCCTGAAGACCATCACCATGAAAATCAGATCAGTCACTAAGTATCCATGCACTTATTGATCTGATCAGCTGTAGATCAATGAGATAATCAGGCCCTCCATCAGGGTTGGAGAGCTGGGATGTTCGGGCATATAATCACTAGTCTGACTGGACTTAATGCCAACAATAACCTCTGAATCAAAATCATCATAAAATGTGTTTTTGTTTCTTTCCTACTCATCTTGTTTCTAAATCACTGTCAGACATGATAACTCTGTTGAACAGGTTCATGCACTGATGTGTTGAAATTCACTTTCTTTGTTTTTTTCTGATTAAAAAAATGTTTAGTGATTATTGTTTGTGATTGATGCTGTTCTGATTGATTATTAAATAAATAAACTTGATTTTATTTTCAAAGTTGTCATTTTTTAGTATCAGTTTCATTCCTCGTAGAAAATGATCTCATGATGATTTAGGTTTTTTCCTCTATTATTTTCAACTAGTAGTACATGCTAATTAGCATTAAAGATGAGGCTGAAGGGAACATCTTTAGTTTCACAAGTCATGAACTGGAGTGTTGGATAAATGAAGAATATGAGCAGATGATGGTGCTGGAGGAGAAGTCATGTGATCATCAGAGTTTAAAATCCACAGCATTACTGTCAACCTCAGAGGAAAAGTTCATATTGGACACCTGGGAACCATGAATATTTTACGTTTACACGACAACGCTCGCAGATGAAAACGACAAAATATTTCATTGGATGTGAACGCAAATAACGCAAAATAAAAATTGAGAACGCAATCCCACTTTTACGTTTTCTGTTCAGATCGTTTCCATGCAAACGTAGCATTAGTGCGAGTAATACAAGTCTAAACTTTAGGCTTGTATGCTTTTTTTGTGATCAGTGCACAAATTGTTTTACATAATAGTCAACTTGTTTGTTGATCACAGACAAATTAAGCTTTTTTCTTTTTTACTTTCACATGTTACAGAGGCGTCGTCATCCTGTCCCACTATCAGGTTGCTCTTCCAGGAAGGTGTCTTCAGATAATCCAGAAAGCATGATGAACTGTTTCAGTTGCCAATGATGTAATATACTGTACACTGACAGTATAATGGTTATACTGTTGTATTGTCTCAACAAGTGAATGCTCTTCATAGTGGGTCAGTCTGTTGTCTCAGACCTGCTCTGTGACACCTGGCTCTCTGTTTTCTGGATGAACAGCAGCTCCTCCCATATCCAGGTAACACCACATGTCTACTTAAAGCAACAGTCCAGCTCAGTGCTTTGTCATATTAAAAAAAAACAAAAAAAACTTTTACTGTACAGTATGTGTGTTATTTACTCATCGAAAGACTTGATGCATCAATTCATGTATTTTAGGCTAAACAGATTTGTTGTGACTTGTCCAAACTAGTTGATGTTTTACTGCAGTTTAATCAGATGTTACAAGTGAAACTTACTTACTTTCCGAAAATATATAGTATCTCATCTAATCTTGACTTATTTTATCTGTATTCATGGTGAAAACAACCTCAAGCTTTATCTTCAAAATGAAGCGAACAGAGGTGGTACTATAGGATCATTCCCCCACCCACCTCCTCCTCCACCTCCTTCCTCCTCATTTACATATGATATAAAACATAGTATTTCTCTGGCTGATTGGATATACAGTACTGTAGAAACTGGACAGCAGCAGTTGTCTCCAAACTTTGTGAAGTTTTTCCCCTTCTGCTCCTCTTTGTCTCGTCCACCACTTTTTGCTCTGAATCAACACTTTTGTCTGGTCTCTGGCAGACATGGATCTTTGGGTAAGTTAACAGCCGACTCAGAAGAAGTGGAGCCCACTAGAAGGAGTCATTTACACAGAATAATGTGTGTGCGTGTTTGTGTTTATGTAGTTTCTCTTTGATCCAAAGTCTGATGAAATGTGATGCCATGCAAACAACTGAACTAAACCTTCCATTACTCGATAGCCTGCAGGGTCGTTTGGAGCCATAGAGACAGACATTGTGTCCTCAGAGGAGAAGTTCAGGTCATATTGTAACTGTTGTTAGATCCCCGGTATTTAGCCCCTATTACTACGGCTTGAACTGGACCAGCTCTCTGTTTAAAGGGTGAGTTCTTGAGTTTTTACGGTCACAGAGTAGAGTAGAAATTCTAGACCTTAATCTGGTGAGGAGGAAACTGGCCCAGCTTCTAACTGTCTTCATTCAGACGTCTGTCCCGCTCCACCAGACCACTAGCCCTGGTAGAGCAGCCCACCCACCCAGGAATAGTCACCTGACACACCCGTTAACAGCAGCTTTCCTCTGTGATCTTTGCACTTGTTATTGGCTTGGTTTGGTTTAAAGGTTTGGAAAAACAACTCTATCAGGAAATCAGAGGGCTGTAGAGGATTAGAGTAGAGAATACTTTATTCATCCCTAACAGGGAAGTGATGGGACCAGTTGAAGCGGTCTGACTACTTCTTCTCAACCCCCACCCCTCCTCCTCCTCCCCCATTCTGACTATAAGTATTTCCTTGTCACACACGGACATGCAGATATTTTTCAGTGAAGCAACTGGGCATTTCAGCAGAAATGAGAAATACCTGCAGGGACGAATATGTTATTTTTGTATTTGTGTTTACACATGTAAACATGAGAAGATGCACAAAATTTTATTTCCCTCTCTGTTTTTTATCCAGGTAACACTGTTAGTGGGGCTGCTGGGTTTGGTGGCATCGGACCAGAGCTACCTGCCCATTGACTGTGATGACGTGTATCGCCATGACAACACCAGCCCCAGTGGGGTGTACACCATCTACCCAGGAGGCCCCACCTCACCCCTGCACGTCCTCTGTGACATGGACACTGACGGGGGCAGATGGACCGTCAGTACACCACACCTCATGTCTGATTAGATTTCACTGAGTGTGAGCCTAGAAGGACAATTTAAAAATTCTTTAAAAATATATCATTTAACAAAAAAAATAGGGAGCCACTAATCAAAAATATTGCTCCACTGGCCACAGGTCACTATCAGCAGTTACAGACCAGCCAATAAAACATGAGAGAGCTCACATGGGTTGAGTCTACAGAATGGTTTAGTTTCTGATATTATGAAGTGATTTCAAGTCCTGCTTATTAAATACATAGGTTTGTTTTAGTTGACTGTTGTGATTCTCCCTTTCAGGTCTTTCAGAGGAGGTTGGATGGGAGTGAAAACTTCTACAGGCCATGGGAACATTACAAGAAGGGATTTGGGAATGTAGCAGGGGAGCATTGGCTGGGTGAGTCCTAGAGGGAGAATTACAGCTAGATTAAAGTATCTGTGGATTCAATATGCTCTCGTTGTCGTTCTCCTCAGGTCTGGACAACATCTTCCTGCTGACGATGAGGAAGAAGAACGAGCTGCGGGTGGACATGGAGGACTTTGAGGGAGGGGAGGCCTTTGCTCAGTATTCCTCTTTCTTCGTGGACTCTGAGAGGGAAGGATATCGGCTGGATCTGGGCGGCTTCACAGGAGGAACGGCAGGTGAGGGTCACTTCAGTGGAAACCTTTCCTTTTCTTATGTAGCGCTTCCTATGTATCCTGGCGCAAAGATACAGCACTAAGGGTTCTTTAACTGTGTTATGTCTGATGCTATTAACTATAGGATTGCTTTATTTGTTATAACCTGTAACCCAGCTTACCTGACACACTCCTCAGAAACCATGAACTGAAAATGACACAGGAGTTTAGTGTTTTTACTTTGATACCTCTGATGTTAAACCACTGTTTTAAAGCTTTTTAAACACTATTTATTAACTGGACATAAGAGGAATTATGACTTAAAACACATGAATTATTTATTCACACCATCAAAAATATTTAGGTAGGCTAGTGGTTGAATAAAGCGAATTTAGAAACACAAATGACACTCTCTTTCTGTCAGAGTATTAATAACTCAATTTAGAGCATCTCAGGAAAATCACATAGGTGACCTTTAATCTCAGAAAATAAATAAAAACCAAAAAACCAGGCAAGTGCCCTTTAAATTCACCTATGCACGGATCTATTTCGACCTCACTCAGACCGTCACCACGGTCTTCACCTTGAATGATGCCCAACCTACTACCTATCCTCGAGACCTTATGACAACAATGTCATGTGTCTGACCTGAGGAGGCACGGCCCCGAGTCTATAAGAGGTTCCGGGTGACGTCGCCTCCGCCTCTTTGCCTTTCTCGCCTCATCCGAGACCGTGAGTATTGTTGTTTCTGGACCCCACCGTCAATCCGCCACTTAGGTGCAGGTGCCGTAGCGTCCCTGAGGATTGTGTGGGTTGGTGAGTTTCTTGTGTTTACCTGAAACGATACCGGACGTGACAGTCCATTCTTTATCCCTGCTCGTTACAGGTGTCTTTCCAGCGTCTGCTTGGTGCACGGTGAGCGATTGGGTGAGTAAGACTTTTGGTTGAGAAAACAGTTCTGCATAGGTGTGCAGTTTGTTTGTAGTATTTGTGATTATTGTTTTTGCCCTGATTGCTGGCTGTGCGCAGTGAGCGGGCGTTTGTGGGGCAGCCCCTCGTGCGTTCGCGCACGTGGTAGGGACGCCACATCTTATGTGTTATTATTATGGTAAGTCACTCAGGACTTTAAAGTAGTAAGTTCTTTGGTTTCTTTTGACTTTGGATAATCCCCCGCTGTTCGCAGTGTGGTGCGTTTTTTTTTTTGGTGGTTACATTTTTTGTTACCTAAATAAAAAAAAAATTAAAAAATTTTTAAAAAAAGATGACCTCCCACGGCTGCAGATACTGTCAGGTGGGCATGGATCCCCGGGATGGCCACAGGGAGTGCCCCCACTGTTTGGGGATGGCACACCTGGTGGAGGATCTGGAAAACCCGTGCCTGTCCGCGGCTGACCTCCCTCTGGAGGAGCGTCGTCGCAGAGTCAAGATGGTGGAAGAGGCAGCTCGGGATAAGCGGGCGGCTCTCCCTCCCCTGGAAGTAGGGGACGGCAGGCGCAGCTCGAAGAGGAGCAGGAGCCACAAGCGGGCGCACAGTCCCGACCATCGTGGAGGACATGGCCCGGAGAAAGCGGCTCGCATATGTGTAACGACAGAGATCGGCCCAGCCCGGAGGCAGCCCGGAGGCTGACAAACAGAGACAGCTGGAGGACACTCAGCTGCAGATTCTGGCTGCCATCCAGAGTCTGTCGGAGAGGCTGACAAGGACTGAAGGTCAGCAACCCGTGGCCGCCCCGGCCACAGAGCCACAGGGGCTGAGTGCGGCCTCTCTTGGGGGCCTACCTTCGTTTCAGGGAGAGAGGTCCGGTTCGCCGGATGTCCTCTCTCTTTATGCCCGCAGCTCTTTTGGGGGGAGTGAGAGCCAGTCCGGGGAGCAGCTCAACTCCTCGCTGTGCTTGGATTCGGAAAGAGGTAGCAGGCAGGACGAAGTCTCCCCAGCACTAGATGTCACAGCCAAGATTCTGAGTGCGGCCAAGATTATCGGGCTCTCGGTGCCGGCAGAGGCCCCAAGTTCAGCGGAAGGGGTGTGGGCTGGAATCGCTAGGCCCCAGCCTTCGGTGTCAGTGCCAGCCGCTGAAGACTATCTGTCGATGCTGCGAAAAGCCTGGAACAGCCCAGCAGCACCGCCCCAGTTTAATGCCGGCTGTCGGAGACTGACTAGACCCCAGTTCTCGTTGGACTCGGGGCTAGCAGACATGCCACCGGTTGAGGGGGAGATGGCAGCCCTGACGTCGCTCGGTCCAGAGCGCGGCACGGCCAACGCTCGTTGCCCGGTGAGGGAATGCCACAAAACGGACAGCCTGGTTTGTCGCATGTATAATGCGGCTGCACGTGCAGCTCGTTCTGGGAACACCTTGGCCATTCTGCTGGCGGCGATCAGGAGGACCGTCGGCAAGGAGGACCAGGACACGCTGAACCTTGTCGAGGCGGCTCAGGTGACTCACGCCCAGCTAACGCGGGATATGGGCGGAGCAATGTCGTCGGCCGTGCTAGCACGCAGGCAGGTATGATTGGCGCAGACTACACTGCCAGAGACTATTAGGAAGGAAATTACTAACTTACCGGTGGTACCGGGTAGAGTGTTTCATCCTGACTCCCAGGGATTGCTGGATAAGCCTGAGAAATCTCGGCGTACGAGGGACAGCGTCCAGCGGACCTTCAGCAGGCAGGGGGCCTCTGGGTACAGGGCAAGGAGCGGCCCCCCAGAGGTCCAGGGCCTCAGGGGAGTGCCTGACACCTCAGGGTCGGCCGTCGAACCTGTTTCCCGGCTGCGCCTGGACAGCTGGGAAAAATCGGTCTCAGATCCATGGGTTCTGTCCTACTATGTGTGCCTCCTCGGAGAGTGGACAGTCTGGTGGGCTTGGCGGAGCAGTTTCAGCCGGGCAGACGGCTGGAAATGGCTCAGTTTCAGAAGTTATTAGGGATGATTTCAGCGGCTGTGACAGTGGTTCCCCTGGGCCTTCTCAGAGCGCGGCCTCTGCAGAGGTGGCTGAATGCTTTTGGTCTTCATCCGAAAACGGACAGACGTGTGAAACTCAGGGTGACACGGCGGTTCGTCCAAGCACTGCGCCCTTGGTCAGACAAGGCCCTCTTGGCCGTGGGGGTTCCATTGGGGAACCTCCCGTCGCGGCGAGCGGTAGTGTCTACGGGCGCCTCCTTGACCGGTTGGGGGGCGGTCTGGGAAGGCAGGACGGTGCGGGGTGTGTGGGGCCCAGGTTGGCAGGGCCAACACATCAACGTGCTGGAGTTGAGGGCAGTCCACCTAGCCTTGATGGAGCTCCTCCCCTTTGTCAGGGGCAGGCATGTATTGGTGAGGTCGGACAACTCCTCCACAGTTTACCATATAAATCACCAAGGGGGGACCAGGTCTCTCCGGTGTCTCCAGGTGACCAGGAGTCTTTTGTTGTGGGCGTTTCCCCATTTCGCGTCCCTCAGCGCGCTCTTCATTCCGGGGGTGGAGAATCTGGCAGCGGATCTCCTATCCAGGACGGGTCCCCTCCCAGGCGAGTGGCGGCTACACCCAGAGGTGGTGGCGTGGCTCTGGTCCCAATTCGGCAGAGCTCAGGTCGATCTGTTTGCGTCCGCAGAGACAGCCCACTGCGATCGATGGTTCTCCCTGGAGTCTCGAGGGGCTCCCCTGGGAATCGATGCACTGTCTCACGAGTGGCCGACCGGCTTGTTGTATGCTTTTCCCCCGTTTCCTCTGATCCCTCATGTCCTCCACAGAGTGGCTGCGGGACACTACAGGGTTCTGTTGGTGGCTCCCAGGTGGCCCGGGAGGCCCTGGTTTCCGGCTCTCCTCCGGCTGGTCCACGATCAACCGTGGCCCCTGCCAATCAGGGCGGATCTGTTGTCCCAGGCAGAGGGACAGATTTGGCACCCCAGGCCAGCGGTTCTGCAGTTGTGGGCGTGGCCACTCTGCAGCCCCAGGCTGAGGAGTTAGACGAGGCAGTGTTGCGGACTATTCGGAGCGCTAGAGCTCCTTCCACACGGACAAGTTACAGCCAGAAATGGAGGGTGTTCTGTCACTGGTGTCGCCAGCAGCAAGTTGACCCTTCCACTTGCTCTGTGCACCTCGTCCTGCGTTTCCTGCAGTCCCTGTTGGATTCTGGGAAGGCTTCTAGCACGGTGCGTTTGTATTCAGTGGCGATTTCGGCCTGTCATGAGCTAATCGGGGGCGTCTCAGTGGGGAGACACCCTTTGGTCTCACAGTTTGTTAGAGGGGCGCGCCGTTTGCGTCCGGGCAGGACGCTTAGGGCTCCCTCATGGGATCTCTCGCTGGTCCTGAGGTCGCTGACTCGAGCCCCATATGAACCGGTGGCACAGGCTGATTTGAAGTCCTTGTCTCATAAAACTTTGTTTCTGCTGGCGATTTGTTCAGCCAAAAGAGTCAGTGAGTTGCATGCTCTGTCCACCAGCGAGCAATGTTTAACCCCTTGGTCGCACTGCACGCGGAAGCTGAGCGCGCGCACTGCGCGCGGCTTCTGGGGCGCTCGGGTGGTCGCACTGAGAGCGTACTTCTCCTCCTCTCTCCTCGCGCGATAGCCTACTCGTATTCACTCGGTTTCCACACACACACGTGTCATTTTAAACGTGTGTGTGTGTCGTGTGCAGACACAACTGACAAATATTTAGGCTACAGACGGACAAGCAACAACTTAATAAATCATCATTTCATTTATTTTATTTTGAAAATCGACCGGATTCTCTTGCCTTTTCTGTGCCCGACTTCCTGTCTGGTACAATCTGGTCTGTCCAGTTTGACAAACTGCGCTCTCGGCGCGCGCGGCTCGCGCAGAAAATAGAAATGAACCGATCCGAAGCGCTCAGTGCGCGCGCACTGCGCTCCACAGCGCGAGATGTGCGACCAGGCAGACTCGTTAACATGTGCGGCTATCTGAAACTGCCTGCGCTTCTGGGCGCTGCGCTTCCGTTCCGCGTCTAGTGCGACCAAGCTGTAAGGTGGAAGGCTGACGACTCGGGGGTCTCGTTGTGGCCTAACCCGGCGTTCCTGCCCAAGGTGGTGAACCCCCAGACGGTGAACCAGGTCATTGAAATCAGCGCGTTTCAGCCAGGCCCGACAGCACAGGCTGATGAGGAGGACTTGGCCATGCGCACGCTTTGCCCCGTGAGGGCGTTGAGGGCCTACTTGGCGCGCACTCACTCTCTCAGGCACTCACATTCACAGCTGTTCGTCTGTTATGGGGGACACAGGCAGGGGGCTGCTGTTTCTAAACAGCGCTTGTCGCACTGGGTGGTAGACACCATCTCACAGGCTTATGAGGGGCAGGGTCTTCCAATACCCAGTGGTCTGGTGGCACACTCTGTGAGGAGTATGGCAACCTCCTGGGCCGCCCTGAAGGGTGTACCCATGGCGGACATTTGTGCTGCTGCATCCTGGACCACCCCATGTACTTTTGCTCGCTTTTACAGGGTCAACGTGGCGACTCCGGCTCCTTTGGGCGTGGCTGTGCTCTCGGCTGCCGGACGGAGCCAGGACGGGGTGGAGTCCTCTGTTCTGCACGACTTTGATGGTATGAGTCATCCAAGGTGAAGACCGTGGTGACGGTCTGAGTGAGGTCGAAATAGATCGTAAGTTATGCCTATAACTATGGATCTATGAGACCGAACGATGACCGTCACCATTCTCTGTCGTTCAGAACCGGCTGAGGCGTTCCAGGCAGGAGGCGGAGGCGACGTCACCCGGAACCTCTTATAGACTCGGGGCCATGCCTCCTCAGGTCAGTCACATGACATTGTTGTCATAAGGTCTCGAGGATAGGTCTACTACCTATGGGGCGCCCCTTGGGCATCATTCAAGGTGAAGACCGTGGTGACGGTCATCGTTCGGTCTCATAGATCCATAGTTATAGGCATAACTTACGTTATCACTGTTAATGGCACAGAATATCTCAACCCTTCATGTAAACTTGTAAACCTCGTTCTAAACGAATATTACTTTTCAAATTTAGTGTGGGCCCACATAAAAATAATAATACAAAAGCCGGCAAAGAAAATAATAAACCCCCCGTTGCAGGCCTGTTAGTGGATGAGTTGTGAGGTGTTGTGGAGCGTTGGCGACGCTGTGTCCGATGCCGTACTCACTCACTCACGCTGAACCAGTCTCTAGTCTCTGTACCTGCAGCCGCTGATACAGGCAAAGTCCCGGCCTCGTCCGAGACTCACAGAAGCCGCTCGTTAACCTCTCGTTGCCGCGACGACATCCGCCAACGTTGGAGGAAAGACACGGCAGGTCTCCCTCAACCACCACAGCTCACCCGAGTTGGTCAAATCCCACGGCGCACTGACTTGGACTCCGTCCGAGCGTCACAGTCTGTCCATGAAGCACTAGCACAACATTAGCAGGTGTGCTATCCTGTAGCCGTCTGGAGAATGGCTCGTTAACTTTCGCACAGTGTATCTCAACTAACTCTGCACTTGACGTAAGAGTAAGGTTACACTCAATAAACACACTTTACATTAGCGAACTTAGCTGCAGACTAATCGCTATGGCGAGAAAAAAAAAACACAGCGGCCATGCTTCGGAACACACCTCAATTCTCCTCCCCTCTCTCTTTTCCTTTTCTCTCCACCCCTATTGTCCCGCCCCTTGGCCAATCCCACAGAGAAAACTTTACATTTCTGCTTACTGACCAATAGTAGCAGGGCAAAATAAAAACACCAAAACAAACAAGTTAGTCTGATTTACCTCGTGTTGAGGAAACTACTCTTCACACACACATTGTAAGAGTTTTTTGTTTTTGTTTTTAAAGGAATATTGCACTATTTTACTTCTGGGATTTATTCCCTGGCTACACTTACTTTTAGGTTTTTAACAATGAGCCAGGTGAAGGCTGAATGTTACACTGTGGACAAACAGGCTAAAAAATACTACATGATTTTTGTGAACTCTGTAAAATGTAAGTTAGAAAATAGAAACATTTGGCAGTTTCACTGATTTCACTGTATAAACAAACACATTTCTTTTAACTGGATTAAATGCACATTTTTTTCCCTGTTCCAAACTGAAAATACATTTTGACTCTGTTGTTTCTAGGGGAAAGTTTCTTATCCGCTGGCTCCATGAAGTTCACCACCTATGACAAAGACCAGGATCAGTGGGAGAAAAACTGTGCTCACCAATATCTTGGTGGATTCTGGTACAACAGCTGCCACTTCGCAAACCCCAACGGCCTGTACGCACCTGATGGCGTCAACTATGATCATGTCTCAATTGTATGGTCCACATGGAAAGGCTGGGACTACTCCCTTAAGACCATCACCATGAAAATCAGATCAGTCACTAAGTATCCATGCACTTATTGATCTGATCAGCTGTAAATCAATGAGATAATCACGCCCTCCATCGGAGTTGGAGATCTGGGATGTTCGGGCATATAATCACTAGTCTGACTGGACTTAATGCCAACAATAAATCAAAATCATCATAAAATGTGTTTTTGTTTTCTTTCCTACTCATCTTGTTTCAAAATCACTGTGATAACTCTGTTGAACAGGTTCATGCACTGATGTATTGAAATTCAGTTTCTTTTGATTTAAAAAAAATGTATTAGGCTACGTGATTATTGTTTGTGATTGATGCTGTTGATTATTAAATAAATAGACTTGATTGTTTCAACTCTGCTTTTACTTTTGAAGCTGTCATTTTTTAGTATCAGTTTCATTCCTTGTAGAAAATGATCTCATAATGATTTAGTTTTTTTTTCCTCTATTATTTTAAACTAGCAGTACAGCACATGGTAATTAGCATCAATACAAATTAAAGATGAGGCTGATTGATAACATCTTTACTTTCACATGAACTGGAGTGTTGGATACATTTTTAATAAATGAGCAGGTGATGGTGCTGGAGGAGAAGTCATGTGATCATCAGAGTCATCACAGTTCATCCTGTTTGGATCATGTGTCTAAAGTTCACAACACTACTGTCAACCTCATGGTGGCAACAGAGGAAACGTTATTATGATTTGACATCTGGGAACCATGAACATCTGTCCAAAGGTATTGGTAATATAAGTAGTTTTCATTTGCTGCTGTATCAGTGGGATCAGTAGGAGCTGAATGTGTTTGGTTGTGTTCTGAGGTTTCTGGTGTAATTCATGTGTGTGGGGTCGCTGCTGTCACCTGGGGAGCTCAGGTGCACATAGGTGGCATTGTTCACTCTCTATACAGTAGGTTTTGACCCAGAAGGGCAAACAGTTTTTGATCACTGTAGCACGGAGGCGCGCTTCATACCACTGTTTTGTTTGTTTGCTTATTTTCTTTGTTTATGGACAAACACAGCAATAAACCCACTGTGTTGCAACTCAAGGAACAGCGTGGACATTCATTCAATGCAGTATGAGAACGGAGGCCAAGGCGAGGCGTGTCAACCAGGTTATTCTGGAGTTAGAAACCTCAGTAGCTCTAGTATCAGACTAAGTTCCTTTAAAGGGATAGTTCACCCAAAAATGAAATTTCACGCATTATTTAGAGCAGTGGTTCCCAACCGGGGGGGCCCGACCCCCCAAGGGGGTCGCCAAAGATCCAGGGGGGGTCGAGAAGCCCTCTTGATTTTAAGGGGTTTAATATTTTTTTAATAATATTTTTTTTAAATGTTAAATAAATGAATAAGCTAAGTATTTGATTCATGTACGTGACAAAATCAACTAAATTCAAGCGCCACATTAAACATTTATTCGTGTATTTAACATTTTAAACAAAAAAGTTCTGGCAACTTATTAGAGCGTGTGTGACTTACACGCCTCTCGTGCAGCGTCTGCTGCACCAACCGCTCTGCACCGAGCTAAGGAGCTAAACGGAGCTGAGATGGCGAAGCGACAGGCAGAGGAGACTGCTGCGGGAAGTTTAAAAAATATGACCATTTATACCTAGAAACGCCGAGAGTAATTTTTGCCCCTAATAGAAAACAGCTGTTTTGTGCCGTGCTCAACATTCACGCCGCTGTCCGGTTGCTTAGCAACGGCTATTACACGCCGTTTGATACTGAAGAGAAGAGGAGGAAATGCGGTGTTAAAAGGTTAAAACGCACTAAAAACAAAATCGCAACAATGTGCATGAAGTGCCTGTGGACATGCAGCGTGTGGACAGTGTTCCGTATTGATCCGAATATAAGACGACCGCGCGTGTGCAGCGTCTGTGTTGCTACTGAAACTGCAGAACCACGGAAAGCACCTCAGTCAAATCATACACGTAAGTTTGTTTGTGTGTGTCTGTGTCTGTGAGTGAGAGAGAGAGGGAGAGAAAAAACGGCGAAATTCAATTCCGAAATAGTCTTGGCTAAAGCAACTGTAAAATTAATAACTATCCCCATAGATTCAAAATTTAAAAGTATTTTTGATCATGCACTACTTATTTAAAAGAAATTATGAAAATGAACAACTTTACACAACTTACTGCTCCTGGAACCATACTTGCCAACCTTGAGACCTCAGAATTAGGGAGATAGGATTCAAAAGGGCCGTGGGGGGGGGGGGGGGCACCAAACTTTACAATAGTAAAAATGTGGGTCCCTTGAGAAAAAGGTTGGGAACCACTGATTTAGAGCGAGAAGCCGCAGCCCTTAGTCGGCATGAGGGTGAGTAAATAATGAGAGGAATTTCATGTTTGGGTGAACTATCCCTTTAATAAAAAGTATTCTCTTATATGCATTTATGACAGAAACAACCTCAAGCTTTACAGTATCTTCAAAACAAAACAAAAAATAATTTCCTAACCCTGCTCCTCCTCCTCATATAGCCTACATACAGCCTGTATAAAACATTTGTTTTAATGACTGACTGGATATAAAAACAGGACAAATGGATTTTTTTGGATATCAAGGATATCAGCTCGATCTGGGCAGCTTCACAGGAGGAACGGCAGGTGAGGTTCACTTGGTTCACAAGTCTTTAAATCCCCCCCAACCTCTCAGACATGATAACTCTGTTGAACAGGTTCATACACTTGCTTCCTACACTGCAAAAACTCTAAATCTTACCAGGGATATTTGTTTTATTTCTAGTCAAAACAATCTCATTATACTTAAAATAAGACTGGCATTAAGAAGACACACAAGAATCACATTAAAACGTAGCTCATTTTTAGACACTTTATTCATCTTTCAAACATATTTTCAGTTGAAATAAGTAGAAAAATCTTGATTGTGGTGTAAGTTTTTCTTTCTTATTACTAACACAAGGTTTTTCTACTAGAGACATTTTGAGAAGAAATTAGATTAATATTCTTGATGATGATTTTGGGTTTTTACAGTGTATGTTTTCTTATACATGCATTTTTTTTGTTTCATGTGATTATTGTTTGTGATTGATGTTGATCTGAATGAGTATCAAATAAATACACTTGATTGTTTTAACTCCAATGTTGTCATTTTTTAGTATCACTACAGTGTTGGATTAATAAAAAAAATGAGCAGATGATGGTGCTGGAGGAGAAGTCATGTGATCATCAGAGTCATCACAGTTCATCCTGTTTGGATCATGTGTCTATAAAGTTCACAACACTAACTTCATAGTGGCACTAAAGGATTAAAATTATAATGAGTTAACATCTGGGAACCATGAATATCTGTCCAAAGTTTGGTATCAGTAATATAAGTCTAAACTTTAGGCTACAATGTCTCTTTTAAAGATTTTATTTTTTACCTTTGTTGTTTTTCATCCGCTGCTGTAACAAGTCAATTTTCCACCTCGAGCTGTATCTTTAAAATGAAGCTAATAATAATTTCCCGACCCTGCTCTTCCTCAACCTTCTCCTCTTCCTCCTCCTCATTCACTGTTGGAGAAAAGATTAGGATCCAAACCAGGGCCAGTTGGGATCGAGGATCTTTATTTCCCACATTCAATGATACAAATGAAAGTATCCAAAAGTGTTCAAAAAGAAGTCAGAAAAATACTCATCAAAGCGTCAATATAACTTCACAAAAATGATTAGAAAAGACGGAGACGAAGTTCAGTGCATTAGAGTTTACACTCCAAAAAAAAGGACATAACCCGAGCCTGTCCCGGACCAGACTAAACTTCTTATCTCTGTGACTTGGTTTTTATACTGAGCTGTAAAAGCCCTGCCTTCTTATTCAAATGAGAGGTGAACATGACACGTCTTCCTCAGTGTACGCCCTGTGACTTGTCCAGATGTCATGTTGCCATCTTCCATCAACATAATCTCCACCCTATACGGCCACTCTATCACATTTTGCCACGTAGCGAGTTCACCCCAGTTCAGCGTCTTTGGCACCACTCTATCTCGCCGCTGGCCGTTATCTACATTGGCCGACCTTGACTCCCCCTGCAGGTGGCTGCACACGCAAACTTAACAGTGCTTTCCCACGCTTTGCACTCATCTCTCCTCACTTTCTCAAGACTTTTCCTTGTTTTACGTAACACTCCCCCCCCTGTGAGACTTGAAGGTGTCATTAAAGTAAAAATGACATATAATGCATGATTACAGCAGATGGTAATGACACGACCATCAGTAGGTAAAGAGTTTCAGAAGGTCACAACAAGTAGGAGTTTTTAGCAACGTATCATTGTGTGTTTAACAGAATCAGTTGAATACTTAAAATCAGAAACTAAAAATACTAAAAACTAAAAGTATGTAGGTGATTCTATGAGTCAGACCACATTTAGTTACAACCCATAATAGTGGAAGCATTAAAAATACTAAAAATCCTCAATAAGTGCTCAACTTAAATTGTCAATGTATTGAACCACAAAAGTGAATACTATAGGTTTTTACAGTTAACAGAGGCTAAACATCTGTCTCCTGTATATATGGTTGTTGGCTGATTGTTAACATGTTATTGCTACACTTTATTTTGCAGGTTGTCGTTATCTACATCACCCGACCTTCACTCCCCCTGCAGGTGGCTGCACACGCCAACTGAACAGTGCTTTCCCACGCTTCCCACACACCCCTTCCTTCTCTATCATGTTTTTCCTTCTTTTTTTGACCCAACATAGCCTGTATAAAAACAGGAGCACAGCAGACATCTCCACTTTCCAGTCATTTCACCTCCACGACAGAGACATGGGTCTTTGGGTAAGTTGAGCAGCTGACTCTCTCACCTTTCATTTACACTAAATATTGTGTGTTTCTGTTTTTGTGTCAGTAGTTTCTGTTTCATCCTGATGCAAACGCAAAATACTGAATCATTAGAAAGTTCGTCTAAAACCATTTTAATAAAGGATTAATGCTTATTATGTTTTCAGTTTTCACACTGATCTACCACACTTAACTGAGTATTTTAGGGTTTGGACCCAGTGGTCACAAGAAACTATCAATTTTTGTTCAGCTAGCTAGTTTTTCACTGTGTTTAACATAGTTTGTGACGACGGAGTATTAGGGCCACGTTAAGAAAAGAAAAATCAATGACTTTCAGGTTGAAGTTGTAAATTTACGTGAATAAAGACATAATTTTACGAGAAAAAAGTCCTAAAGTCATTATATGTGGTGCATTATGTAACAACTAGCCTAATCACAAAATGTGGCAACGTTTATATTGCGTTCAATGTGTCATATTATACAAAATGTGGCGTTATTACATCATGAGATGAAAATGTTGGATCACACATGATGCTGAACCTCTAAATTAATAAATAAAGTTCATTATCATATTATTATGGTCTACCCAGGTAACACTGTTAGTGGGGCTGCTGGGTTTGGTGGCATCGGACCAGAGCTACCTGCCCATTGACTGTGATGACGTGTATCGCCATGACAACAGCAGCTCCAGTGGGGTGTACACCATCTACCCAGGAGGCCCCACCTCACCCCTGCACGTCCTCTGTGACATGGACACTGACGGGGGCAGATGGACCGTCAGTACACCACACCTCATGTCTGATTAGATTTCAGATTTGACGACTGACTGTGATTTCTGTTACAGAGCAGACAGTCATCAAACTCACCTGCTTCAGTTGAAAAGATGTTTTAAGTGATCTCAAGTCCTGCTAATTGAATCCAGTTTTATTTGGGTTGACTGAATTGTTGTGATTCTCCCTTTCAGGTCTTTCAGAGGAGGTTGGATGGGAGTGAAAACTTCTACAGGCCATGGGAACATTACAAGAAGGGATTTGGGAATGTAGCAGGGGAGCATTGGCTGGGTGAGTCCTAGAGGGAGAATTACAGCTAGATTAAAGTATCTGTGGATTAAATATGCTCTGGTTGTGGTTCTCCTCAGGTCTGGACAACATCTTCCTGCTGACGATGAGGAAGAAGAACGAGCTGCGGGTGGACATGGAGGACTTTGAGGGAGGGGAGGCCTTTGCTCAGTATTCCTCTTTCTTCGTGGACTCTGAGAGGGAAGGATATCGGCTGGATCTGGGCGGCTTCACAGGAGGAACGGCAGGTGAGGGTCACTTCAGTGGAAACCTTTCCTTTTCTTACTTTTAGGTTTTTAACAATGAGCCAGGTGAAGGCTGAATGTTACACTGTGGACAAACAGGCTAAAAAATACTACATGGTTTTTGTGAATTGCGTAAAAAATAACTTCAGGAAATAAAAAATGTGGCAGTTTCACTGATTTCACTGTATTAACAAACACATTTCTTTCAGATGGATTAACTGCAATTTTTCCCCCCGTTCCAAATTGAAATTTTGACTCTGTTGTTTCTAGGGGACAGTTTAACAGCCCACCACAACTCCATGAAGTTCACCACCTATGACAAAGACCAGGATGCCTATGTGGATGGAAACTGTGCTCGGAACCTGCTTGCTGGATTCTGGTACCGTGTCTGCCACAACGCAAACCCCAACGGCCTGTACGCACCTGGTAGCGTCAACTATGACTATGTCTCAGTTGAATGGCAAACATGGAAAGGCGTGAACTACTCCCTGAAGACCATCACCATGAAAGTCAGATCAGTCACTAAGTATCCATGCACTTATTGATCTGATCAGCTGTAGATCAATGAGATAATCAGGCCCTCCATCAGGGTTGGAGAGCTGGGATGTTCGGGCATATAATCACTAGTCTGACTGGACTTAATGCCAACAATAACCTCTGAATCAAAATCATCATGAAATGTGTTTTTTGTTTCAAAATCACTGTCAGACATGATAACTCTGTTGAACAGGTTCATGCACTGATGTGTTGAAATTCAGTTTCTTTTGATTTAAAAAAAAATGTATTAAGTGATTATTGTTTGTGATTGATGCTGTTCTGAGTGATTATTAAATAAATAAACTTGATTGTTTCAACTCTGCTTTTACTTTTGAAGCTGTCATTTTTTAGTATCAGTTTCATTCCTCGTAGAAAATGATCTCATCATGATTTAGTTTTTTTTTCCTCTATTATTTTAAACTAGCAGTCATGCTAATTAGCATCAATACAAATTAAAGATGAGGCTGATTGGAACATCTTTACTTTCACATGAACTGGAGTGTTGGATACATTTTTAATAAATGAGCAGGTGATGGTGCTGGAGGAGAAGTCATGTGATCATCAGAGTCATCACAGTTCATCCTGTTTGGATCATGTGTCTAAAGTTCACAACACTACTGTCAACCTCATGGTGGCAATAGAGGAAACGTTATTATGATTTGACATCTGGGAACCATGAACATCTGTCCAAAGGTATTGTTTTCATTTGCTGCTGTATCAGTGGGATCAGTAGGAGCTGAATGTGTTTGGTTGTGTTCTGAGGTTTCTGGTGTAATTCAATGTGTGTGGGGGGTCGCTGCTGTCACCTGGGGAGCTCAGGTGCACATAGGTGGCATTGTTCACTCTCTATAGGTTTTGACCCAGAAGGGCAAACAGTTTTTGATCACTGTGGCACGGAGGCGCGCTTCATACCACTGTTTTGTTTGTTTGCTTATTTTCTTTGTTTATGGACAAACACAGCAATAAACCCACTGTGTTGCAACTCAAGGAACAGCGTGGACATTCATTCAATGCAGTATGAGAACGGAGGCCAAGGCGAGGCGTGTCAACCAGGTTATTCTGGAGTTAGAAACCTCAGTAGCTCTAGGATCAGACTGAGCTCCTTTAAAGGGATAGTTCACCCAAAAATGAAATTTCACGCATTATTTAGAGAGAGAAGCCCCGGCCCTTAGTCGGCATGAGGGTGAGTAAATAATGAGAGGAATTTCATGTTTGGGTGAACTATCCCTTTAATAAAAAGTATTCTCTTATATGCATTTATGACGGAAACAACCTCAAGCTTTACAGTATCTTCAAAACAAAACAAAAAATCATTTCCTAACCCTGCTCCTCCTCCTCCTCCTCCTCGGCCTCCTCCTCCTCCTCCTCATACAGCCTACATACAGCCTGTATAAAACATTTGTTTTAATGACTGACTGGATATAAAAACAGGACAAATGGATTTTTTTGGATATCAAGGATATCAGCTCGATCTGGGCAGCTTCACAGGAGGAACGGCAGGTGAGGTTCACTTGGTTCACAAGTCTTTAAATCCCCCCCAACCTCTCAGACATGATAACTCTGTTGAACAGGTTCATGCACTTGCTTCCTACACTGCAAAAACTCTAAATCTTACCAGGGATATTTGTTTTATTTCTAGTCAAAACAATCTCATTATACTTAAAATAAGACTGGCATTAAGAAGACACTAAAGAATCACATTAAAACGTAGCTCATTTTAAGACACTTTATTCATCTTTCAAACATATTTTCAGTTGAAATAAGTAGAAAAATCTTGATTGTGGAGCAAGTTTTTCTTTCTTATTACAAACACAAGGTTTTTCTACTAGAGACATTTTGAGAAGAAATTAGATTAATATTCTTGATGATGATTTGGGGTTTTTACAGTGTATGTTTTCTTATACATGCATTTTTTTTGTTTCATGTGATTATTGTTTGTGATTGATGTTGATCTGAATGATTATCAAATAAATACACTTGATTGTTTTAACTCCAATGTTGTCATTTTTTAGTATCACTACAGTGTTGGATAAATGAAGGATTTGAGCAGATGATGGTGCTGGAGGAGAAGTCATGTGATCATCAGAATCATCACAGTTCATCCTGTTTGGATCATGTGTCTAAAGTTCACAACACTAACTTCATAGTGGCACTAAAGGATTAAAATTATAATGAGTTAACATCTGGGAACCATGAATATCTTTCCAAAGTTTGGTATCAGTAATATAAGTCTAAACTTTAGGCTACAATGTCTCTTTTAAAGATTTTATTTTTTACCTTTGTTGTTTTTCATCTGCTGCTGTAACAAGTCAATTTTCCACCTCGAGCTGTATCTTTAAAATAAAGCTAATAATAATTTCCCGATCCTGCTCTTCCTCAACCTTCTCCTCTTCCTCCTCCTCATTCACTGTTGGAGAAAAGATTAGGATCCAAAACAGGGCCAGTTGGGATCGAGGATCTTTATTTCCCACATTCAATGATACAAGTGAAAGTATCCAAAAGTGTTTAAAAAGTCAGAAAAATACTCATCAAAGCGTCAATATAACTTCACAAAAATGATTAGAAAAGACGGAGACGAAGTTCAGTGCATTAGAGTTTACACTCCAAAAAAAAAAGGACATAACCCGAGCCTGTCCCGGACCAGACTAAACTTCTTATCTCTGTGACTTGGTTTTTATACTGAGCTGTAAAAGCCCTGCCTTCTTATTCAAATGAGAGGTGAACATGACACGTCTTCCTCAGTGTACGCCCTGTGATTTGTCCAGATGTCATGTTGCCATCTTCCATCAACATAATCTCCACCCTATACGGCCACTCTATCACATTTTGCCACGTAGCGAGTTCACCCCAGTTCAGCGTCTTTGGCACCACTCTATCTCGCCACTGGCCGTTATCTACATTGGCCGACCTTGACTCCCCCTGCAGGTGGCTGCACACGCAAACTTAACAGTGCTTTCCCACGCTTTGCACTCATCTCTCCTCACTTTCTCAAGACTTTTCCTTGTTTTACGTAACACTCCCCCCTGTGAGACTTGAAGGTGTCATTAAAGTAAAAATGACATATAATGCATGATTACAGCAGATGGTAATGACACGACCATCAGTAGGTAAAGACTTTCAGAAGGTCACAACAAGTAGGAGTTTTTAGCAACGTATCGTTGTGTGTTTAACAGAATCAGTTGTTTACTTAAAATCAGAGACTTAAAAATATTAAAAACTAAAAGTATGTAGGTGATTATATGAGTCAGACCACATTTAGTTACAACCCATAATAGTGGTAGCATTAAAAATACTAAAAATCCTCAATAAGTGCTCAACTTAAATTATCAATGTATTGAACCACCAAAGTGAATACTATAGGTTTTTACAGTTAACAGAGGCTAAACATCTGTCTCCTGTATATATGGTTGTTGGCAGATTGTTAACATGTTATTGCTACACTTTATTTTGCAGGTTGCCGTTATCTACATCACCCGACCTTCACTCCCCCTGCAGGTGGCTGCACACGCCAACTGAACAGTGCTTTCCCACGCTTCACACACACCCCTTCCTTCTCTATCATGTTTTTCCTTCTTTTTTGACCCAACATAGCCTGTATAAAAACAGGAGCACAGCAGACATCTCCACTTTCCAGTCCTTTCACCTCCACGACAGCGACATGGGTCTTTGGGTAAGTTGAGCAGCTGACTCTCTCACCTTTCATTTACACTAAATATTGTGTGCATCTGTTTTTGTGTCAGTAGTTTCTGTTTCATCCTGATGCAAATGCAAAATACTGAATCAGTAGAAAGTTCGTCTGAAACCATTTTAATAAAGGATTAATGCTTATTATGTAAATATTTTCAGTTTTCACACTGATCTACCACAGTTAACTGAGTATTTTAGGGTTTGGACCCAGTGGTCACACGAAACTATCAATTTTTGTTCAGCTAGCTAGTTTTTCACTGTGTTTAACATAGTTTGTGACGACGGAGTATTAGGGCCACGTTAAGAAAAGAAAAATCAATGACTTTCAGATTGAAGTTGTAAATTTACGTGAATAAAGACATAATTTTACGAGAAAAAAGTCCTAAAGTCATTATATGTGGTGCATTATGTAACAACTAGCCTAATCACAAAATGTGGCAACGTTTATATTGCGTTCAATGTGTCATATTATACAAAATGTGTCGTTATGACATCATGAGATGAAAATGTTGGATCACACATGATGCTGAACCCCTAAATTAATATATAAATAAAGTTCATTATCATATTATTATGGTCTACCCAGGTAACACTGTTAGTGGGGCTGCTGGGTTTGGTGGCATCGGACCAGAGCTACCTGCCCATTGACTGTGATGACGTGTATCGCCATGACAACAGCAGCTCCAGTGGGGTGTACACCATCTACCCAGGAGGCCCCACCTCACCCCTGCACGTCCTCTGTGACATGGACACTGACGGGGGCAGATGGACCGTCAGTACACCACACCTCATGTCTGATTAGATTTCAGATTTGACGACTGACTGTGATTTCTGTTACAGAGCAGATAGTCATCAAACTCACCTGCTTCAGTTGAAAAGATGTTTTAAGTGATCTCAAGTCCTGCTAATTGAATCCTGTTTCATTTTGGTTGACTGAATTGTTGTGATTCTCCCTTTCAGGTCTTTCAGAGGAGGTTGGATGGGAGTGAAAACTTCTACAGGCCATGGGAACATTACAAGAAGGGATTTGGGAATGTAGCAGGGGAGCATTGGCTGGGTGAGTCCTAGAGGGAGAATTACAGCTAGATTAAAGTGATATTCCGGCGTAAATTTAACCCATGGTCTAATGCACCGTAACACAGAGTTAGACCCCCCCTCAAGAGATGAAGTCCGCTAACCGCTAGCTTCTCTAGTTGTAGCAACTTTAGCAGGGACCGAACCATAACAAAACAGCGCAGTATATGGATCCACGCGTAACGGATCAAACAGCCACTTGTAGCCACAAATAATGCTCAGAACAGCACCCAACGTCATCATCAGTACAAACAGAGTTCAGAGTTTCATTTCGATGGACGCCTCTATCAGTTTGAGACCAAGTTTACTGAAGACAAGCTGAAGGAAATGGAGGAGAAAAGTGAAAGACGGAGCGCTGGGGTGGAGGCTATGTCCTGGAAATGGAGGCTAAAGGTGACAGAGGGAGAGAGCTGGTGGAGTCTAAATGCTGGAGCTGGGGGAATCAACTGATTAGTGTGGTGGTCAGTGACTGTCGGTGGCCGCTGACACCAGATGATTGTGCTGCCAGTCGGCCACGGACTAGTTTGTTAGCGCCTGGACTCTATGCTGGACATGGAAAGTTGCGGCATAGCGTATTAACTGGAGCAGAGGTGGTGAGTTGTTTTCATCTTGTTTCAATAGAAACCACGCTAAGCTAATAGATGTTTGATGCCTCGTATTATGAGCTGGGACCCTGTTTGTACTGTTGATGACGTTTGGTGCTGTTCTGAGCATTATTTGTGGCTGTAAGTGGCTTTTTGGTCGGTGGATAGTGGATCCATATACTGCGCTGTTTTGTTACGGTGCGGTCCCTGCTAAAGTTGCTACAACTAGAGAAGCTAGCGGTTAGCGGACTTCATCTCTTGAGGGGGGGTCTGACTCTGTGTTACGGTGCATTAGACCATGGGTTAAACTTACGCCGGAATATCACTTTAAAGCATCTGTGGATTCAATATGCTCTGGTTGTGGTTCTCCTCAGGTCTGGACAACATCTTCCTGCTGACGATGAGGAAGAAGAACGAGCTGCGGGTGGACATGGAGGACTTTGAGGGAGGGGAGGCCTTTGCTCAGTATTCCTCTTTCTTCGTGGACTCTGAGAGGGAAGGATATCGGCTGGATCTGGGCGGCTTCACAGGAGGAACGGCAGGTGAGGGTCACTTCAGTGGAAACCTTTCCTTTTCTTACTTTTAGGTTTTTAACAATGAGCCAGGTGAAGGCTGAATGTTACACTGTGGACAAACAGGCTAAAAAAAAGATTTTTGTGAATTCTGTAAAAAATAATTTTAGGAAATAGGAAAATTTCACTGTATTAACAATTTATTTTAGCTGGATTCACTGTAATTTTTTCCCCCTGTTTCAAATGAAAACTACATTTTGACTCTGTTGTTTCTAGGGGACAGTTTAACATACCACAACTCCATGAAGTTCACCACCTATGACAAAGACCAGGATGTGTGGGATAAAAACTGTGCTCACCAATATCTTGGTGGATTCTGGTACCGCGGCTGCCACTACGCAAACCCCAACGGCCTGTACGCACCTGGTGGCCCTAATAATGTCTGGAACAATGTTAGTTTCCAAGTCCAATGGACCACATGGAAAGGCTATGACAACTCCCTTAAGACCATCACCATGAAAATCAGATCAGTCACTAAGTATCCATGCACTTATTGATCTGATCAGCTGTAGATCAATGAGATAATCAGGCCCTCCATCAGGGTTGGAGAGCTGGGATGTTCGGGCATATAATCACTAGTCTGACTGGACTTAATGCCAACAATAACCTCTGAATCAAAATCATCATAAAATGTGTTTTTTGTTTCAAAATCACTGTCAGACATGATAACTCTGTTGAACAGGTTCATGCACTGATGTATTGAAATTCACTTTCTTTGTTTTTTTCTGATTTAAAAAAATGTTTAGTGATGATTATTATTTGTGATTGATGCTGTTCTGAGTGATTATTAAATAAATAAACTTGATTGTTTCAACTCTGCTTCAGTATCAGTTTCATTCCTCGTAGAAAATGATCTCATCATGGTTTAGGTTTTTTCCTCTATTATTTTCAACCGTTAGTATATGCTAATTAGCATTAATACAAATTAAAGATGAGGCTCATGGGAACATCATTACTTTCAAAAGTCATGAACTGAAGTGTTGGACACATTTTTTTTTTTTTTTAAATGAGCAGATGATGGTGCTGGAGGAGAAGTCATGTGATCATCAGAGTCATCACAGTTCATCCTGTTTGGATCATGTGTCTAAAGTTCACAACACTACTGTCAACCTCATGGTGGCACTCAAGGAAAAGTTTTATGATTGGACATCTGGGAATGATGAATATTTGTTCAAAGATTGGTATCGATAATATAAGTCTAAACTTTAGGCTGCTACTGTATGTCTCTTAGTATTTTTGTTGTTGTTGTTGTTACATTTCCCATCAGTGGGATCAATAAAAAGTCTTGTCTATTCCTTTATTTTGTGCATTTCAGTCAGACAACTCACGGTTAAAAATGCAGCTTCATTATATATTTGAGTTTGGCGTCAAGGCTCCAACTTCTTCATTCCCTGAGAATAGGATTTCATTAAAGAATGTGGGAGTGATGAGCGACTATCTTAACCCAGAGCGTACAGGTGGATGCTGGGGTGGGGTGGGGGGGGCAGAAAATAGGGTAGCGCTGAGAGATGCTGCTGTGTCATGGACAATGAGTAAATCACCCGTCTTAAATAGACGGCCAGATTGAGAGGGTGTGTGATGATGTCATGAGAGTGACGCAGCAAAGCTGGAGTTGGCTGCCTGAACTAGTTTGCAGGCTTCGCTCCATTTATGATGAAACAACCTCAAGCTTTACAGTGACTTCAAAACAAAGCTAATAATAATTTTCTAACCCTGCTCCTCCCCTTCCTTCTCCTCTTCTTCCTCCCCCTCCTCATATACATATTGCCTGTATAAAAAATATATTTAATGGCTGACCGGCTAAAAAAACAGGACCACAACAGACATCTCCTATTTTGCTCTGAAACAACAACACTTATTTTCCATCACACTTAGCTACAGACATGGGTCTTTGGGTAAGTTGAGCAGCTGACTCTCTCACATTTAATTAGCGTGAATGCTGAAAGCATTCACACTATTGTTCTTCTGGTCGGCCATTTTGTTTGTCAAAATGTGCAGCTTCTTGAATACTTTTATGCTATGACTTTTCTCTTTCATACTATTTATACTTTTTACAATATTTAACTTTTTCTGCAATTCAGCTGAAATCCTACTCTGCTCTGCTCTGCTCTCCTCTGTGTAGTGCATGAAATTCACCACCTGTCATTGATCAGTGTCACATCAGCATCAGTATGCTCTCTGTGGCATCCCATTACCAACTCTGGTGGTAGACTAGGGGTTAATGTACCTGCTTTACAACGTAAAGATCCCTGGTTCGAAACCAGGTTGGGTGATGTTGTTATGTTGTGTTGAATTCTTCTCCCACCTCCCACTTTCAATTGGTTTCAGGTGGTCGTTAAAAGACACAGTGATTACTGGTGCCACAATTACAATCCATGACAACATTCCACAGTGTCTGCTCTCTGTGGTTACTCAAAGTCTCAACTCTTTCAACTTTAACCAATACCACTTGGTCTGGTCACATTAGCAAACTTGATAATGCACTATTATTATTGATTTGCACTGGAACTTTGAACACAGCAGAAAAATGTAAAGTGCTTAAATGATTCTTATGCATCATTTCTTGTCCTGCGCTGCCCCCTGTGACCGGCAGAATTAACCTCCCCTTCTCTGCCTTCAATAGGTTACAGGTATTTGTTGTCAGGGTGCTCTCTGTGGCGTAGTGGTAGAGTAAATGATTGGAGATCATAAGGTCATGGGTTCAAAACCAGCCCCTGTCATGTTGCTTCAAACTTTCTTGGTTTCTCTCTTTCTTTCAACAATGTCTTCAGCTCATCCAGCATTGTTTCAACAATTTCTTCAGTTCATTCAGCATTGCTTTCAGCATTCACACCATTTCCATTGTTGGAAATGCTTTTTCTAGTTTACACTAAATATTGTGTGTGTCTGTATTTGTGCACATAGTTTGTATGCCAAATGCCAATTTCTGCATCAGTAGAAAGTTTGTCTTAAATGTAGCGCCCTCTAGACGTCAGGTCTATTTACTGAGGTGTGCTCCCCAAGTTCTTTGAGTTAAGAAATCGCTTTCTTTTTAGGTTAACTAATGCAGGTAAGTAACTACACGGCAATAGATTATTCATGACCCGTTCTATATATTCTCTTCTTGTAACTACTGTTCTTTAACCCAAAGTGTGTTTTTAATACTGTTTTTAGCTTGTATTTATCACTCCTGTAAATAAATGAACTAAAAATGAAATGTGTTTTTATTACACCTAGGTACCCTTTAAGTTTTTTTAAAATGTCCCTACCAACACTCTATATGCTTCTCCTAAACTTAAACACAAGTCAATATGCAAAATAAACAAATGAATGGCAACTGGTGAGTATTAATCAGGCATGTGATTTGCCAAGGACAGAAAAGTAGGAAATTATATGAACCCATAGCGTGATACGGAAACAGTACAGCCATTACACACTCATTTTAAAGTATTTTTTTTGGCATTTTATGCCTTTATCTGATAGACCAGTAGAGATAGACAGGAAAGGGGGAGGCAGAGAGAGGGGAATGACATGCAGGAAAGGTCCGCCCGACGCGGGACGCGAACCGGGGACGCCTGCGTCTGCATATACATGGGGCGGCCGCCTTAACCACTGCGCCACGCACCGCCCCGCCATTACACACTCTTAAGTGTAGAAAACAATTAATTTAAGGAGAAAAAAACTCAGAAACAGCATGTCAAACAATAGGTGCAGATATTATTACAGTGACATAATTTTCATCATTTTGAGAGAGAGCCAGTTGTGGCAGGTGAATTACCACTTGATACTGAACATATTTAAAAGCAAAACAAACATGCAGTACTCCGCTCAATTTTAATAATGGGAAAAAAAGTTCTTGAACCATTGAGACCTTCCAGCCAGATGTGTGGTAGGCCTACATGTGTAATATTTTTTGTAGGAAGGAAAAAAAATAAAACACAAAACATATTTTCACTTTGAAATATGATTCTTTACATTCTTTACCACAAAAATATATCTTTATTACATGAAATAAGAAAATAACCCAAAAAATGAATAAAATGAGTGCTTTTATTTCAAATTATTTATCTCTTACTATTCTTTTCTATCACCCATTTTAATAAAGGATTAATGATTATTATATAAATATTTTCAGTTTTCACACTGATCTACCACAGTTAACTGAGTATTTTGGGGTTTAGACCCAGTGGCCACACAAAGCAATGCATGTTAAGTGACATGGGAACAATCAACTTTTGTTCAGCTAGCTAGTTTTCCACTATGTTAAACAGTTTCAGTTTATTACCATCAGAGCTGAAGTGAAGTCCAGCTTCTTTCAGATTAGGCAGCTGGCAAAGGTGAAGCCTTTCCTCACACAAAAGCACTTTGAGACAGTTATAACATCTCAGCTGGATTACTGCAATGCACTTTATTTTGGAGTCAGTCATCCTCCCTCTCACGTCTCCAGCTGGTGCAAAATGCAGCTGCTCGCCTCCTAACTGGAGCACGTAAGAGGGAGCATAAAACTCCCACCCTGGCCTCCCTCCACTGGCTGCCTGTGCACTTTACAGTCCATTTTAAGATTCTTTTATTTGTTTTTAAGTCTTTAAATGCCCCCCCAACCTCTCAGACATGATAACTCTGTTGAACAGGTTCATGCATTTGCTTCCTACACTGCAAAAACTCTAAATCTTACCAGGAATATTTGTCTTATTTCTAGTCAAAACAATCTCATTATACTTAAAATAAGACTGGCATTAAGAAGACACACAGGAATCACATTAAAATGTAGCTCATTTTAAGACACTTTATTCATCTTTCAAACATATTTTCAGTTGAAATAAGTAGAAAAATCTTGATTGTGGTGTAAGTTTTTCTTTCTTATTACAAACACAAGGTTTTTCTACTAGAGACATTTTGAGAAGAAATTAGATTAATATTCTTGATGATGATTTGGGGTTTTTACAGTGTATGTTTTCTTATACATGCATTTTTTTATATCAAAATTTTTATTATGTGATTATTGTTTGTGATTGATGTTGATCTGAATGATTATCAAATAAATACACTTGATTGTTTTAACTCCAATGTTGTCATTTTTTAGTATCACTACAGTGTTGGATTAATGAAAAAAAATGAGCAGGTGATGGTGCTGGAGGAGAAGTCATGTGATCATCAGAGTCATCACAGTTCATCCTGTTTGGATCATGTGTCTAAAGTTCACAACACTAACTTCATAGTGGCACTAAAGGATTAAAATTATAATGAGTTAACATCTGGGAACCATGAATATCTGTCCAAAGTTTGGTATCAGTAATATAAGTCTAAACTTTAGGCCACAATGTCTCTTTTAAATATTTTCTTTTTTACCTTTGTTGTTTTTCATCTGCTGCTGTAACAAGTCAATTTTCCACCTCGAGCTGTATCTTTAAAATAAAGCTAATAATAATTTCCCGACCCTGCTCTTCCTCAACCTTCTCCTCTTCCTCCTCCTCATTCACTGTTGGAGAAAAGATTAGGATCCAAAACAGGGCCAGTTGGGATCGAGGATCTTTATTTCCCACATTCAATGATACAAATGAAAGTATCCAAAAGTGTTGAAAAAGAAAAAAATACTCATCAAAGCGTCAATATAACTTCACAAAAATGATTAGAAAAGACGGAGACGAAGTTCAGTGCATTAGAGTTTACACTCCAAAAAAAAATGGACATGACCCGAGCCTGTCCCGGACCAGACTAAACTTCTTATCTCTGTGACTTGGTTTTTATACTGAGCTGTAAAAGCCCTGCCTTCTTATTCAAATGAGAGGTGAACATGACACGTCTTCCTCAGTGTACGCCCTGTGATTTGTCCAGATGTCATGTTGCCATCTTCCATCAACATAATCTCCACCCTATACGGCCACTCTATCACATTTTGCCACGTAGCGAGTTCACCCCAGTTCAGCGTCTTTGGCACCACTCTATCTCGCTGCTGGCCGTTATCTACATTGGCCGACCTTGACTCCCCCTGCAGGTGGCTGCACACGCAAACTTAACAGTGCTGTCCCACGCTTTGCACTCATCTCTCCTCACTTTCTCAAGACTTTTCCTTGTTTTACGTAACACTCCCCCCTGTGAGACTTGAAGGTGTCATCAAAGTAAAAATGACATATAATGCATGATTACAGCAGATGGTAATGACACGACCATCAGTAGGTAAAGAGTTTCAGAAGGTCACAACAAGTAGGAGTTTTTAGCAACTTATCATTGTGTGTTTAACAGAATCAGTTTTATACTTAAAATCAGAGACTTAAAAATACTAAAAACTAAAAGTATGTAGGTGATTCTATGAGTCAGACCACATTTAGTTGCAACCCATAATAGTGGTAGCATTAGAAATACTAAAAATCCTCAATAAGTGCTCAACTTAAATTGTCAATGTATTGAACCACCAAAGTGAATACTATAGGTTTTTACAGTTAACAGAGGCTAAACATCTGTCTCCTGTATATATGGTTGTTGGCAGATTGTTAACATGTTATTGCTACACTTTATTTTGCAGGTTGCCGTTATCTACATCACCCGACCTTCACTCCCCCTGCAGGTGGCTACACACGCCAACTGAACAGTGCTTTCCCACGCTTCACACACACCCCTTCCTTCTCTATCATGTTTTTCCTTCTTTTTTGACCCAACATAGCCTGTATAAAAACAGGAGCACAGCAGACATCTCCACTTTCCAGTCCTTTCACCTCCACGACAGTGACATGGGTCTTTGGGTAAGTTGAGCAGCTGACTCTCTCACCTTTCATTTACACTAAATATTGTGTGTTTCTGTTTTTGTGTAAGTAGTTTCTGTTTCATCCTGATGCAAATGCAAAATACTGAATCAGTAGAAAGTTTGTCTGAAACCATTTTAATAAAGGATTAATGCTTATTATGTAAATATTTTCAGTTCTCACACTGATCTACCACACTTAACTGAGTATTTTAGGGTTTGGACCCAGTGGTCACACGAAACTATCAATTTTTGTTCAGCTAGCTAGTTTTTCACTGTGTTTAACATAGTTTGTGACGACGGAGTATTAGGGCCACGTTAAGAAAAGAAAAATCAATGACTTTCAGATTGAAGTTGTAAATTTATGTGAATAAAGACATAATTTTACGAGAAAAAAGTCCTAAAGTCATTATATGTGGTGCATTATGTAACAACTAGCCTAATCACAAAATGTGGCAACGTTTATATTGCGTTCAATGTGTCATATTATACAAAATGTGTCGTTATTACATCATGAGATGAAAATGTTGGATCACACATGATGCTGAACCCCTGAGTTAATATATGAATAAAGTTCATTATCATATTATTATGGTCTACCCAGGTAACACTGTTAGTGGGGCTGCTGGGTTTGGTGGCATCGGACCAGAGCTACCTGCCCATTGACTGTGATGACGTGTATCGCCATGACAACACCAGCGCCAGTGGGGTGTACACCATCTACCCAGGAGGCCCCACCTCACCCCTGCACGTCCTCTGTGACATGGACACTGACGGGGGCAGATGGACCGTCAGTACACCACACCTCATGTCTGATTAGATTTCAGATTTGACGACTGACTGTGATTTCTGTTACAGACCAGATAGTCATCAAACTCACCTGCTTCAGTTGAAAAGATGTTTTAAGTAGGGCTGTCAAACGATTAATTTTTCTAATCGCGATTAATCGCATTTTTCCCGTAGTTAACGCGCGATTAATCTCTATTAAAAATACACACTAATATATAGGCCTAATATATATGGGCGGGCGGGGGGGGGGGCGGCGTAGCGCGGGGACCGCAGCGCAGCAGGGACAACTCCATGACACTATTGTGAGTGCTTTAGGACGGCTGAGAATGTGAGAAGTGGCGTGTTACTAAAGTTTGGTTGAATGAGAAGCAAGGTGCCAGGTTTTGGCCACACATCAGCTGATCAGGACAGGCAACGGCAAGCTACGCTAAGTTAGCTTCACAGACGGCGAGCTAAGATAAGTTCAGGCTGCAGCCCCTGAACTGGGCTCCAGACACACACAGCTCCAGCTCCAGAGTCACAGCAAGCACACACACATGTACACACACACACCCTAAGTAGTTCAATCAAACCCATAGTTTGAAACAACGCTCAAAACAAACACAGCTCACAACTAAGCATACAAAGTTCGGTAGCTTAATGCTAACGTATATGTAAAATCTCATAGACAGGCTAACAGTAAGTAGCATTCGCTATCGCCATTCCCTCGTCCTCACGGGTAGATCAGCGAGCTAAGTAACGTATCCGCACACTTTCAGAGGTTTACCGCTGCCTGGTTAAACTCTTTTTATGAGATTAATGTTGGTCTCATTGATTAAATTTAACAACTGTGGTGGCAGTGGCATTAGTTTGTTTGCATGAAAAGCGAGCAGGACCGAGCAGGACTGCCTCTGTGCTCCGCTCTCATTCTTCTGAAGGCTCCGTACCGCCACCTGCTGGACTGGAGGTGCCACAGTCCAGCCTTCCAGTCCAGCAGACAGATGACAAAATGGGCCGCGATTAACAACGATTAAAAAAACTTAACGCGTTATTGTTTTTAATTAATCGCATCGCGATTAACGCGTTAATTATGACAGCCCTAGTTTTAAGTGATCTCAAGTCCTGCTAATTGAATACAGTTTTATTTTGGTTGACTGAATTGTTGTGATTCTCCCTTTCAGGTCTTTCAGAGGAGGTTGGATGGGAGTGAAAACTTCTACAGGCCATGGGAACATTACAAGAAGGGATTTGGGAATGTAGCAGGGGAGCATTGGCTGGGTGAGTCCTAGAGGGAGAATTACAGCTAGATTAAAGTGATATTCCGGCGTAATTTTAATCCATGGTCTAATGCAGCGTAACACCGAGTTAGACCCCCCCCTCAAGAGATGAAGTCCGCTAACCGCTAGCTTCTCTAGTTGTAGCAACTTTAGCAGGGACCGAACCATAACAAAACAGCGCAGTATATGGATCCACGCGTAACGGATCAAACAGCCACTTGTAGCCACAAAAAATGCTCAGAACAGCACCAAACGTCATCAACAGTACAAACAGGTTCAGGGTTTCATTTCGATGGACGCCACTATCAGTTTGAGACCGAGTTTACTGAAGACAAGCTGAAGGAAATGGAGGAGAAAAGTGAAAGACGGAGTGCTGCGGTGGAGGCTATGTCCTGAAAATGGAGGCTAAAGGTGACAGAGGGAGAGAGCCGGTGGAGTCTAAATGCTGGAGCTGGGGGAATCAACTGATCAGTGTGGTGGTCAGTGGCTGTCGGTGGCCGCTGACACCAGATGATTGTGCTGCCAGTCGGCCACGGACTAGTTTGTCAGCGCCTGGACTCTATGCTGGACATGGAAAGTTGTGGCATAGCATATTAACTGGAGCAGAGCTGGTGAGTTGTTTTCATCTTGTTTCAATAGAAACCAGGCTAAGCTAATAGATGTTTGATGCCTCGTATTATGAGCTGGGACCCTGTTTGTACTGTTGATGATGTTTGGTGCTGTTCTGAGCATTATTTGTGGCTGTAAGTGGCTTTTTGGTCGGTGGATAGTGGATCCGTATACTGCGCTGTTTTGTTATGGTTGTCCCTGCTAAAGTTGCTACAACTAGAGAAGCTAGTCTCTTGAGGGGGGGGTCTGACTCTGTGTTACGGTGCATTAGACCAGTGATTCTCAAATGGGGGTACTGCAGGGGGTACGTGAAAGGATTAGGAATAAAATGTTTTAAAAAATAAAAATAAAAATAAATTAATGTATTCATAAATATTAAAAACATGTTCACATGTGAAATAAATGGGACTACTCCTGTTATGGAGCAATCTAACGGCCACCTCACTAGACGTGTGAATGTGACGTATGGGAAATGAGCCAGTGCGCATTCATCAACCACCGAAGAAGAAGAAAAAGACGAAGGAGAAAAAAAAAGTAAGCCTAACAACAACTTGAGAATGCAAAACCGTGGGTAAAATATGGAAAAGTGGCTTCTTAAACGAGGGTGTCAGAGAAATGATGAAGAAGAACCAGAAAAAAAGAAAAAAAAGGAATCACAGAAATGCCGCCAGTTCCGTGACGAGTACATCGGAATGGGGTTCACCTGTACATCACAGGATCCCCCGCTAGCTCAGTGTTTTTTATGCAGCGAGCTAAAAGCTAACAGCGCCATGAAGCCATCCCATCTTCAGCGGCATCTCCGGACTAAACACCAACCGTACGTTGGAAATACAATGGACTTTTTTAAGAGAAAACTCGGTGAATTTAAGTCATCACAAGAGAAAATGCAAAAGGCCACAACAACATCAACAAAAGCGCTGGAAGCATCATATTCAGTATCGTTACTTTTGGCAAAAGCCAAGAAACCGTTTAGTCTTGCTGAAGAACTTATTGTCCCAGCAGCGGCTGTGCTTACAGAGACTATGGTGGACAAAGCAGCGGCTGCAAAGGTCAGGACTGTACCGCTGTCAAATGATACGGTTTCACGGAGAATTGACAACATGGGGACAGATATCGTGGCGCAAGTTGTGGAGAAGCTCAGAGCTGGTGAGTTTTCATTACAGCTAGATGAATCAACCGATATCACCGGACAGGCACAGCTCGTTGCTTTCGCAAGATATGTTGACACTGATGACGTCCACGAACACATTATTTTTTGCAAGCAACTGGAGGGGACAACAACTGGTCAGGACATCTTTAACATTGTTAATTCTTTCTTTTTGGACAACGGAATTGACTGGAAGTCCTGCATCAGTGTGTGTACAGACGCAGCAGCGGCGATGACAGGCCGTGTCAAAGGACTTGTCGCACACATAAAGAAGGAGAACCCTGAGGTGATATGGACACACTGTGTTATCCACAGAGAAGCTCTGGCTTCAAAGAAGATGAGCCCAGAGCTTCATTGTGTTTTGAATGATGCCATCAAGGTGATCAACTTTATTAAATCCAGGCCGCTAAATTCACGCCTGTTCCGGAGATTGTGTGACAACATGGGAGCAGAACATACGCAGCTCATCCTACATACAGAAGTACGCTGGCTGTCCAGAGGCAAGGTTCTGAACAGGCTCTTCAAGTTACGTAATGAGGTATGTTGCTTTTTGTCAGAGAACGCGTCTCCTCTCGCCGCCTTGTTTGATGACACCGAGTGGCTTGCAAAGCTTGCATATCTTGCGGACATTTTCGCAAAATTAAATGAACTGAATGTCAGTCTGCAAGGCAGGGACAGTACGGTTTTAAAACTATATGACAGAGTCAGTGGCTTTCTCAAGAAAGCAGCACTATGGAAGAGATGCTGTGCAAAAGGTGACTTCAGCTGTTTTCCTCAGTTTGATGCCTTCATCTCCCGTGAGCAGACACACAGAGAGGCAATCAAAGTCGTGATAGATGGACACTTGACTAACGTAATTGCCAACTTCAAAACATACTTCCCTGACCTAAAGGAGAAGGCAGAACAGCTGGACTGGGTTCGAAATCCATTTACAATGTCTGAAAGCAACTCTGATTTGCTACCTGTTCATGTGAGGGAGGAGCTTGTGGACGTGTCCACAGACCGTGGACTGCAGGATAAATTTCAGCACAGTTCACTGACTGAGTTTTGGGTATATGTGAAGAGGGAGCATCCTGAGTTGGGAAGAAGAGCTCTGGGACAGTTGCTCCAGTTTGGATCTACATACTTATGTGAGGCTTCATTCTCAGCTATGACACAGATAAAAACAAAACAAAGAAATAGACTCTGCCAGGGGCTTGAAAATAGCCTAATAACAGCTGTGGCTTCCTTGCCACCAAGAATCTCAAAGCTCATTAAAGAAGCACAAGGCCATGTGTCACACTAAAATGGACTGTGAACCTGCACACTGTAAATGAACTGCAAATAGCTTTAAAGGATAACTTTCGTTTTTTACAACCTGGACCTTATTTCTAGCATCAAATACGATCATTTAATCACCCTGACAAGTTTGGTGTCATTTGGAGTCGTTTTGACGAAATTAGCCCCAATCGAGTGGCGCGTATATCCGTATAATGCGAGAACACGGGGCACCCAATGCAGCCTCTAAATAACACATTATCCGCCGCAAAACTCGTTCATTTCGCCAATATTTTGTGATGATACACTAGTGTTATTCCCCTCCGAGCCCGTGGTGGCATGTTATCAACATCCTGCTCCTCTAGGTTGACCTACTAACCTCTGACCTGGATGATGTCATCTCCGACGGCGGCGCGGCTAACTTGCTAAGGCTAATGCTATGGTCCGTTTCTGCATGTTTCTGACTCGTCAGAACAAAATGAGCAGCTGGGTGATGTTCAGCTTCGGTCAGCTTCCACAGGCTTCCTCTCCGCAGCCTGGATCCTCACTACAGCTCTGACTAGTTGTGCTAAAAAGGACCCGAATGCCGAAGCGTAATGATTATTATCAGAACGAGCCGGGCACCGGTCGGAGATGACATCATCCAGATCAGAGGTTAGTAGGTCAGCCTGGAGGAGCCGGATGTTGATAACATGCCACCACGGGCTCGGAGGGGAATAACACTAGTGTATTATCACAAAATATTGGCGAAATGAACAAATTTTGCGGCGGATAATATGTTATTTAGAGGCTGCATTGGGTGCCCCGTGTTCTCACATTATACGGATATACGCGCCGCTCGATTGGGGCTAATTTCGTCAAAACGACTCCAAATGACACCAAACTTGTCAGGGTGATTAAATGATCGTATTTGATGCTAGAAATAAGGTCCAGGTTGTAAAAAACGAAAGTTATCCTTTAAACATAAAACTGAGTTGTGACTACTGTATTTGAAAGCAATTATTTTATTGTTACTTATAAAATGACTGAGTTTTTGTGAATCTGATGTGATCTGCAGTGTTAATCCAAATGAAGTAAAAAAAAATATATATATATATAAAGAACCTGACTATTACAACTGTTAATAGAAAGCTACTGATTTGCTGTTATGTTGTCTGAATCTAATGATTCTTTAGTGTTAAATGAAGTTTAAAAAACCTGACAACTATTGTTGAATATAAAGCTTTACTGTTATGTTGTCTGAATCTAATGATTCTGCAAAATGTTATTACAAATGAAGTTTTAAAAAAAACTGACTATTACAACTGTTGTTGAATAGAAAGCTGTACTGATTTGCTGTTATGCTGTTTTGTTTGTAACACAATGACATCAAAACTTATATGGTCACAGAAAAATAAATCTGCTGAGGGCAATAACTGCAATCCTTTCACTCCATTTTAATTTGTTTTTATTACATTCTTAAAAGGTTAGTTATTATTCATTGCTAGCTATTATTTTCTCTTGCCGTTTTCAAAGGAAAATGTTGTAGTAAAGTAAAGGGGGTACTTGGATTCAGATATCAGGGAAAGGGGGTACTCAAGCCAAAAAAGTTTGAGAACCACTGCATTAGACCATGGGTTAAATTTACGCCGGAATATCACTTTAAAGCATCTGTGGATTAAATATGCTCTGGTTGTGGTTCTCCTCAGGTCTGGACAACATCTTCCTGCTGACGATGAGGAAGAAGAACGAGCTGCGGGTGGACATGGAGGACTTTGAGGGAGGGGAGGCCTTTGCTCAGTATTCCTCTTTCTTCGTGGACTCTGAGAGGGAAGGATATCGGCTGGATCTGGGCGGCTTCACAGGAGGAACGGCAGGTGAGGGTCACTTCAGTGGAAACCTTTCCTTTTCTTACTTTTAGGTTTTTAACAATGAGCCAGGTGAAGGCTGAATGTTACACTGTGGACAAACAGGCTAAAAAAAAGATTTTTGTGAATTCTGTAAAAAATAATTTTAGGAAATAGGAAAATTTGGCAGTTTCACTGATTTCACTGTATTAACAATTTATTTTAGCTGGATTAACTGTAATTTTTTCCCCCTGTTTCAAATGGAAATTACATTTTGACTCTGTTGTTTCTAGGGGACAGTTTAACATACCACAACTCCATGAAGTTCACCACTTATGACAAAGACCAGGGGCCTCATTTATCATTGTGGATACACCTTTTTTTACACCCTTTTTCCCTCGTTTTGTGCGTATACCCTTTTCTCCGCAAAATTTGGGATCTATCAAGCCAAAACCTGACGGGAAAAAGGGCGGAAATTTACACCCATCTTGACCCTGGCGTACCGAGATTTACACCTTTTTTGAGGAACAGGAGGAATTGGCGACGCAGCTGCTGAGTCAGAGAACTGCAGTGAGAGGCAGAGAGGAGCGGAGTAGTGTTTACTCTCGACTAGTAATAGTTGTGGAGCGTTGATGCTGGCAATCCAACCCGCTCTGTAACCCGCTCAATAATAACACTAGTTAACTGATAAACAAAGCAGATTGAGATTTTTTGCTTTTTGCTTATAGCCTACACACTCTGAGGGTCCAATCCGACCCCCGCACGGACACGAGTTGAACCATAACACAGGGGAGGCTGTCGGAACGCGCGTAATAAAAAAGAAAGAAAAAAGGGCGAGAATAATCAAATGTGGACAGAGAGAGAGAGAGAGAGCTCCACCAGTCTCTTTATTGTTAATGGACAGGAGTAAAAACAAAAAAAGAAAGAGAAAAGATGACAAGTTTACTGTCAGTAACGTGTGACCTACAGTTTATTGATGATCATGATCAGCTGTGATCCTCCGCCTCCCTCACACATTTTGTGCGTGTTGAAAGCCTACGGTAAATGATCAGACCAACAACAACAAGTGAAGAACTCAGCTGTAGGAAATGACATAAAGCCAGTCCAGCAGAGCTTAATTGTGTCTAGTGGAAAGGCTTCAAAGCAATGGGAACTATCCTGGAAATCCTGCTTTACATTGTTTTAACATCAAGGTAAAAAAAAAAAGGGGGAAAAAAGATTTTCTGTGGCAGATTACATCAGATTATTCCTCTTTCTGCTCCTTTTGTTGAGATTTGGGAGGTTTTTGTTTTTATTGTAGCTTATTAATCATTTTTCTGACTGATTTATTGTCCGATGTGGCCGCGTATCTTTCCCCCGTCCTCCGCTCGTTGTCTTCGCCGTCACCGCTGTCACTTTGTTGTCACTTTGTTGTCACTTTGTAGCCGCTCCACAGAGCGCACATGGCTCATTAATTATGCACGTGAAGACCTTAAATGGATGTATATAGGCGTGTATATAGGCGTATATAGGCGGAGTATGGGGTGTGGTCATGTGCGCAAAATTCTCAGGTCCGTTGAGATTTACCAAAGGGAAATTGCGGAGAGTTGGGTGTACGCACAGTTTGATAGATCTGAAAAACGTGTGGATATTTTGGGTGTACACCATTTTCCTCTTTTCGCCGTACGCAAAAGTTTAGTAGCAGTTTTACACCCTCTTTGATAAATGAGGCCCCTGGATGTGTGGGAGAAAAACTGTGCTCACTATAATCTTGGTGGATTCTGGTACAACCGCTGCCACTACGCAAACCCCAACGGCCTGTACGCACCTGGTGGCCCTAATAATGTCTGGAACGGTGTTAGTTTCCAAGTCCAATGGCAAACATGGAAAGGCTTTCACAACTCCCTTAAGACCATCACCATGAAAATCAGATCAGTCACTAAGTATCCATGCACTTATTGATCTGATCAGCTGTAGATCAATGAGATAATCAGGCCCTCCATCAGGGTTGGAGATCTGGGATGTTCAGGCATATAATCACTAGTCTGACTGGACTTAATGCCAACAATAACCTCTGAATCAAAATCATCATAAAATGTGTTTTTGTTTCTTTCCTACTCATCTTGTTTCTAAATCACTGTCAGACATGATGACTGTTGAACAGGTTCATGCTGATGTGTTGAAATTCAGCTTCTTTTGATTTAAAAAAAAGTATTTAGTGATTATTGTTTGTGATTGATGCTGTTTTGAGTGATTATTAAATAAATAAACTTGATTGTTTCAACTCTGCTTTTACTTTTGAAGCTGTCATTTTTTAGTATCAGTTTCATTCCTCGTAGAAAATGATCTCATAATGATTTAGTTTTTTTTCCCTCTATTATTTTAAACTAGCAGTACAGCACATGCTAATTAGCATCAATACAAATTAAAGATGAGGCTGATTGATAACATCTTTACTTTCACATGAAATGGAGTGTTGGATACATTTTTAATACATGAGCAGGTGATGGTGCTGGAGGAGAAGTCATGTGATCATCAGAGTCATCACAGTTCATCCTGTTTGGATCATGTGTCTAAAGTTCACAACACTACTGTCAACCTCATGGTGGCAATAGAAGAAAAGTTATTATGATTTGACATCTGGGAACCATGAACATCTGTCCAAATGTATTGGTAATATAAGTATTCACCCAGTGGTCTCATTCATGAAACGTTAGTAAATCTGTGTGTAGATTTGCACATAAAAGCTCTCGGTACTAATACTCTACTCCAGATTCATGAACGGTGTGGTAAACTCAGATTTGATGGTAAGCAGGTGTGTAGGATCATGAATGTTGTGTCCATCGTTAATGAACAGGATGTCTTGGTGATCAGCACTCACATAGATCTCCATACATGAATAGCCATATAAGGAGATCCTGACCACCATATTAGGAGGTAGGTGCATCCTGTTCACCTGCGGCCATGACGCAAACTAGGAAAGAGGGGGAGAGAGAAAAAAGAGCGATCGGGGATCAAAGTAATTTTGGATGAAGTGTTGTCCACAAAAAATATTTAATTCTCTTCTGATAGTAGAGGTGTGACTGTGACAGGTCAAAGGCTGGAGGGAAGAAACAGATTTAGTGAATTAAGTACCCTTGGTTCTTAATTCTGAGAAAAGAGCTGTTTAAGAAGTAAAGCCAGAATAGTTTGATATGAAATATGAAAAACAACAACAACAAAAAAAAAACATATCTAGAGCGCTAGAGCAGCCACGGGAGGAGGAGGCTCTTCACAGCCTCAGCTGTAGAGGAGCATGGTTGGATCACCACATGAAGTTATAAAGGCAGGTTATATTGTTACAGAAGCACCAGCCGTCTGTCACAGCTCCATCCAAACCGGGATGGATGCACTGATGGATGGTGGAGGATGATCTGCGCAACCATCTGACCAACAACAACACAAATCAGTTTTTTTCCGGTTTTCTATCAGATTATTATCATCCTTAGATGGAGCCTTGATGTGTTTGTGCTTGTCTGATCCCAAAACCGTCTCTCTCTCCAAATATTTCTAATTGTTTGTTATGTTTAAGTGACGTGTTTCAAAGGCATCGGCGCATTCTGAACATGAGAGAGAGTAATACGGATTGAAATTGTAATTTTCAACTGTGACAAGCAGTTTTTATTTGCATTCCTACATTTACACAAGCGCTACACACAGCCAGGACCAGGTGTAGATTTTGTGAGTAGTTACTCACAAATCTGCACTACTAAAAGATTGATGAATGCGGAAAATCCACGTAAATTCGCGCTACACACGGTTTACACACATCTGTGCTGCTCACGTTTCATGAATGAGACCCACATGTGTGTGTGGGGTCGCTGCTGTCACCTGGGGAGCTCAGGTGCATATAGGTGGCATTGTTCACTCTCTATAGGTTTTGACCCAGAAGGGCAAACACTTTTTGATCACTGTGGCACGGAGGCGTGCTTCATACCACTGTTTTGTTTGTTTGCTTATTTTCTTTGTTTATGGACAAACACAGCAATAAACCCACTGTGTTGCAACTCAAGGAACAGCGTGGACATTCATTCAAAATAATATTTTTGAACGGAGGCCAAGGCGATCGTGTCAACCAGGTTATTCCGGAGTTAGAAACCTCAGTAGCTCTAGGATCACACTGAGTTTTTTAATAGTTCACCCAAAAATGAAATTTCACTCATTATTTAGAGCAATGAATGCAACAGCCCTTAGTCGGCATGAGGGTGAGGAAATAATGAGAGGAATTTCATGTTTGGGTGAACTATCCCTTTAATAAAAAGTATTGTCTTATATGCATTTATGACGGAGACAACCTCAAGCTTTACATTATCTTCAAAACAAAAATAAAAATAATTTTCTAACCCTGCTCCTCCTCCTCCTCCTCCTCCTCCTCCTCCTCCTCCTCATACAGCCTACATAGCTACAGCCTGTATAAAACATTTGTTTTAATGACTGACTGGATATAAAAACAGGACAACAGGATTTTTTTGGATTTCAAGGATATCAGCTCGATCTGCGCGGCTTCACAGAAGACACGGCAGGTGAGGTTCACTTCTTCACATCTTCAACAATGAGCCAGGTGAAGGCTGAATGTTACACTGTGGACAAACAGACTAATTAAAATGTTTTTTGTGAATTCTGTAAAAAATAATTTCAGAAAATAGTAACATTTGGCAGCTTCACTGATTTCATCACAAACAAATTTATTTTAGCTGGATTAACTGCAATTTTTTCCCCCGTTCCAAATGGAAATTACATTTTGACTCTGTTTCTAGGGGACAGTTTATCATTCACCACTTATGACAAAGACCAGGATGTGTGGGATATAAACTGTGCTCAGTATTGTCTTGGTGGATTCTGGTACGGCGGCTGCTACAGGACAAAACCCAACGGCCTGTAGACAATACCTGTCAAATATCATTGAGTCCAGTCGTCAAAACCCACTGAAATATCACCCATTTTAATAAAGGAGTAATGATTATTATGTAAATATTTTCAGTTTTCACACTGATCTACAGCTAACTGAGTATTTTGGGGTTTGGACCCAGTGGTCACACAAAGCAATGCATTTTAAGTGACATGGGAAAAATCAACTTTTGTTCAGCTAGCTAGTTTTTCACTATGTTAACAGTTTTATTTTAGTTTGTTACCATGCAGTATTAGGGCCACATTGACAGTGATTTCAAATTGGATCGGTAAATTAGTGCTGTAGTGAAGTCCAGCTTCTTTCAGATTAGGCAGCTGGCAAAGGTGAAGCCTTTCCTCACACAACAGCACTTTGAGACAGTTATAACATCTGGGCTGGATTACTGCAATGCACTTTATTTTGGAGTCAGTCATCCTCCCTCTCACGTCTCCAGCTGGTGCAAAAACAGCTGCTATCCTAACTGGAGCACGAATCAGGGAGCATTTATGTTATAACTCCCACCCTGGCCTCCCTCCACTGGCTGCTGTGCACTTTACAGTCCATTTTAAGATTCTTTTATTTGTTTTTAAGTCTTTAAATGCCCCCCAACCTCTCAGACATGATAACTCTGTTGAACAGGTTCATGCACTTGCTTCCTACACTGCAAAAACTCTTAATCTTACCAGGATATTACCAGGATATTTGTCTTATTTCTAGTCAAAACAATCTCATTATATTTGAAATTAGACTGGCATTAAGAAGACACACAAGAATCACATTAAAACGTAGCTCATTTTTAGACACTTTATTCATCTTTTCAGTTGAAATAAGGAGAAAAATCTTGATTGTGGAGCAAGTTTTTCTTTCTTATTACAAACAGAAAAAACTTGTTTTCAATGGCAGGTTTTTCTACTTGAGACATTTTGAGAAGAAATAAAACTAATATTGTTGGAATGATTTGGGGTTTTTACAGTGTATGTTTTTTTTTATACCTGATGCATTTTTTCATATCAAAAATTGTATTTCGTGATTATTCTTTGTGAATGATGTTGATCTGAGGGGTTATCAAGTAAATACACTTGATTGTTTTAACGTAAATGTTGTTATTTTTTAGTATCAGTTTTATTCCTCAGTGTAGAAAATTATCTCACTATTATTTATAAGGACTTAATTTTTTCCCTCTGTTTTTCTCAAGCAGTACATGCTAATTAGCAGTAAATACAAATAAAGATGAGGCCGATTGGAACATCTTCAGTTTTACAAGTCATGAACTGTAGTGTTGGATAAATGAAGGATTTGAGCAGATGATGGTGCTGGAGGAGAAGTCATGTGATCATCAGAGTCGTCACAGTTCATCCTGTTTGGATCATGTGTCTAAAGTTCACAACACTAACTTCATAGTGGCACTAAAGGATTAAAATTATAATGAGTTAACATCTGGGAACCATGAATATCTGTCCAAAGTTTGGTATCAGTAATATAAGTCTAAACTTTAGGATACAATGTCTCTTTGAAAGATTTTATTTTTTACCTTTGTTGTTTTTCATCTGCTGCTGTAACAAGTCAATTTCTCACCTCGAGCTGTATCTTTAAAATAAGGCTAATAATAATTTCCCGACCCTGCTCTTCCTCAACCTTCTCCTCTTCCTCCTCCTCATTCACTGTTGGAGAAAAGATTAGGATCCAAACCAGGGCCAGTTGGGATCGAGGATCTTTATTTCCCACATTCAATGATACAAATGAAAGTATCCAAAAGTGTTGAAAAAGTCAGAAAAATACTCATCAAAGCATCAATATAACTTCAGAAAAATGATTAGAAAAGACGGAGACGAAGTTCAGTGCATTAGAGTTTACACTCCCTCCAAAAAAAGGACATAACCCGAGCCTGTCCCGGACCAGACTAAACTTCTTATCTCTGTGACTTGGTTTTTATACTGAGCTGTAAAAGCCCTGCCTTCTTATTCAAATGAGAGGTGAACATGACACGTCTTCCTCAGTGTACGCCCTGTGATTTGTCCAGATGTCATGTTGCCATCTTCCATCAACATAATCTCCACCCTATACGGCCACTCTATCACATTTTGCCACGTAGCGAGTTCACCCCAGTTCAGCGTCTTTGGCACCACTCTATCTCGCCGCTGGCCGTTATCTACATTGGCCGACCTTGACTCCCCCTGCAGGTGGCTGCACACGCTAACTTAACAGTGCTTTCCCACGCTTTGCACTCATCTCTCCTCACTTTCTCAAGACTTTTCCTTGTTTTACGTAACACTCCCCCCTGTGAGACTTGAAGGTGTCATTAAAGTAAAAATGACATATAATGCATGATTACAGCAGATGGTAATGACACGACCATCAGTAGGTAAAGAGTTTCACAAGGTCACAACAAGTAGGAGTTTTTAGCAACTTATCATTGTGTGTTTAACAGAATCAGTTTTATACTTAAAATCAGAAACTAAAAATACTAAAAACTAAAAGTATGTAGGTGATTCTATGAGTCAGACCACATTTAGTTGCAACCCATAATAGTGGTAGCATTAAAAATACTAAAAATCCTCAATAAGTGCTCAACTTAAATTGTCAATGTATTGAACCACAAAAGTGAATACTATAGGTTTTTACAGTTAACAGAGGCTAAACATCTGTCTCCTGTATATATGGTTGTTGGCAGATTGTTAACATGTTATTGCTACACTTTATTTTGCAGGTTGCCGTTATCTACATCACCCGACCTTCACTCCCCCTGCAGGTGGCTGCACACGCCAACTGAACAGTGCTTTCCCACGCTTCACACACACCCCTTCCTTCTCTATCATGTTTTTCCTTCTTTTTTGACCCAACATAGCCTGTATAAAAACAGGAGCACAGCAGACATCTCCACTTTCCAGTCCTTTCACCTCCACGACAGCGACATGGGTCTTTGGGTAAGTTGAGCAGCTGACTCTCTCACCTTTCATTTACACTAAATATTGTGTGTTTCTGTTTTTGTGTCAGTAGTTTCTGTTTCATCCTGATGCAAATGCAAAATACTGAATCAGTAGAAAGTTCGTCTGAAACCATTTTAATAAAGGATTAATGCTTATTATGTAAATATTTTCAGTTTTCACACTGATCTACCACAGTTAACTGAGTATTTTAGGGTTTGGACCCAGTGGTCACACGAAACTATCAATTTTTGTTCAGCTAGCTAGTTTTTCACTGTGTTTAACATAGTTTGTGACGACGGAGTATTAGGGCCACGTTGAGAAAAGAAAAATCAATGACTTTCAGATTGAAGTTGTAAATTTACGTGAATAAAGACATAATTTTACGAGAAAAAGTCCTAAAGTCATTATATGTGGTGCATTATGTAACAACTAGCCTAATCACAAAATGTGACAACGTTTATATTGCGTTCAATGTGTCATATTATACAAAATGTGGCGTTATTACATCATGAGATGAAAATGTTGGATCACACATGATGCTGAACCCCTAAATTAATATATAAATAAAGTTCATTATCATATTATTATGGTCTACCCAGGTAACACTGTTAGTGGGGCTGCTGGGTTTGGTGGCATCGGACCAGAGCTACCTGCCCATTGACTGTGATGACGTGTATCGCCATGACAACACCAGCGCCAGTGGGGTGTACACCATCTACCCAGGAGGCCCCACCTCACCCCTGCACGTCCTCTGTGACATGGACACTGACGGGGGCAGATGGACCGTCAGTACACCACACCTCATGTCTGATTAGATTTCAGATTTGACGACTGACTGTGATTTCTGTTACAGAGCAGATAGTCATCAAACTCACCTGCTTCAGTTCAAAAGATGTTTCTAAGTCCTGCTAATTGAATCCAGTTTTATTCTGGTTGACTGAATTGTTGTGATTCTCCCTTTCAGGTCTTTCAGAGGAGGTTGGATGGGAGTGAAAACTTCTACAGGCCATGGGAACATTACAAGAAGGGATTTGGGAATGTAGCAGGGGAGCATTGGCTGGGTGAGTCCTAGAGGGAGAATTACAGCTAGATTAAAGTGATATTCCGGCGTAAGTTTAACCCATGGTCTAATGCACCGTAACACCGAGTTAGACCCCCCCTCAAGAGATGAAGTCCGCTAACTGCTAGCTTTTCTAGTTGTAGCAACTTTAGCAGGGACCGAACCATAACAAAACAGCGCAGTATATGGATCCACGCGTAACGGATCAAACAGCCACAAAAAATGCTCAGAACAGCACCAAACGTCATCAACAGTACAAACAGGGTTCAGGGTTTCATTTCGATGGACGCCACTATCAGTTTGAGACCGAGTTTACTGAAGACAAGCTGAAGGAAATGGAGGAGAAAAGTGAAAGACGGAGCGCTGCGGTGGAGGCTATGTTCTGGAAATGGAGGCAAAAGGTGACAGAGGGAGATAGCTGGTGGAGTCTAAATGCTGGAGCTGGGGGAATCAACTGATCAGTGTGGTGGTCAGTGACTGTCGGTGGCCGCTGACACCAGATGATTGTGCTGCCAGTCGGCCACGGACTAGTTTGTCAGCGCCTGGACTCTATGCTGGACACGGAAAGTTGCGGCATAGCGTATTAACTGGAGCAGAGCTGGTGAGTTGTTTTCATCTTGTTTCAATAGAAACCAGGTTAAGCTAATAGATGTTTGATGCCTCGTATTATGAGTTGGGACCCTGTTTGTACTGTTGATGATGTTTGGTGCTGTTCTGATCATTATTTGTGGCTGTAAGTGGCTTTTTGGTCGGTGGATAGTGGATCCGTATACTGCGCTGTTTTGTTATGGTGCTGTCCCTGCTAAAGTTGCTACAACTAGAGAAGCTAGCGGTTAGCGGACTTCATCTCTTGAGGGGGGGTCTGACTCTGTGTTACGGTGCATTAGACCATGGGTTAAACTTACGCCGGAATATCACTTTAAAGCATCTGTGGATTAAATATGCTCTGGTTGTGGTTCTCCTCAGGTCTGGACAACATCTTCCTGCTGACGATGAGGAAGAAGAACGAGCTGCGGGTGGACATGGAGGACTTTGAGGGAGGGGAGGCCTTTGCTCAGTATTCCTCTTTCTTCGTGGACTCTGAGAGGGAAGGATATCGGCTGGATCTGGGCAGCTTCACAGGAGGAACGGCAGGTGAGGGTCACTTCAGTGGAAACCTTTCCTTTTCTTACTTTGAGGTTTTTAACAATGAGCCAGGTGAAGGCTGAATGTTACACTGTGGACAAACAGGCTAAAAAAAAGATTTTTGTGAATTCTGTAAAAAATAATTTTAGGAAATAGAAAAATTTGGCAGTTTCACTGTATTAACAATTTATTTTAGCTGGATTCACTGTAATTTTTTTCCCCTGTTTCAAATGGAAATTACATTTTGACTCTGTTGTTCCTAGGGGACAGTTTAACAGGCCACAACTCCATGAAGTTCACCACCTATGACAAAGACCAGGATGTGTGGGAGAAAAACTGTGCTCACTATAATCTTGGTGGATTCTGGTACAAGCACTGCCACATGTCAAACCCCAATGGCCTGTACGCACCTGGCGGCCCTAATAATGTCTGGAACGGTGTTAATTTCCAAGTCCAATGGAACGCATGGAAAGGCAGGGACTACTCCCTGAAGACCATCACCATGAAAATCAGATCAGTCACTAAGTATCCATGCACTTATTGATCTGATCAGCTGTAGATCAATGAGATAATCAGGCCCTCCATCAGGGTTGGAGAGCTGGGATGTTCAGGCATATAATCACTAGTCTGACTGGACTTAATGCCAACAATAACCTCTGAATCAAAATCATCATAAAATGTGTTTTTTTGTTTCTTTCCTACTCATCTTGTTTCTAAATCACTGTCAGACATGATAACTCTGTTGAACAGGTTCATGCTGATGTATTGAAATTCACTTTCTATTGATTTAAAAAAATGTATTAAGTGATTATTGTTTGTGATTGATGCTGTTCTGAGTGATTATTAAATAAATAAACTTGATTGTTTCAACTCTGCTTTTACTTTTGAATTTGTCATTTTTTAGTATCAGTTTCATTCCTTGTAGAAAATGATCTTATCGTGATTTAGTTTTTTTTTCCTCTATTATTTTGAACTAGCAGTACAGCACATGGTAATTAGCATCAATACAAATTAAAGATGAGGCTGATTGATAACATCTTTACTTTCACATGAACTGGAGTGTTGGATACATTTTTACTAAATGAGCAGGTGATGGTGCTGGAGGAGAAGTCATGTGATCATCAGAGTCATCACAGTTCATCCTGTTTGGATCATGTGTCTAAAGTTCACAACACTACTGTCAACCTCATGGTGGCAATAGAGGAAAGGTTATTATGATTTGACATCTGGGAACCATGAACATCTGTCCAAAGGTATTGGTAATATAAGTAGTTTTCATTTGCTGCTGTATCAGTGGGATCAGTAGGAGCTGAATGTGTTTGGTTGTGTTCTGAGGTTTCTGGTGGAATTCAATGTGTGTGTGGGGTCGCTGCTGTCACCTGGGGAGCTCAGGTGCACATAGGTGGCATTGTTCACTCTCTATAGGTTTTGACCCAGAAGGGCAAACAGTTTTTGATCACTGTGGCACGGAGGCGTTCTTCATACCACTGTTTTGTTTGTTTGCTTATTTTCTTTAATAAATAGCAATAAACCAACTGTGTTGCAACTCAAGGAACAGCGTGGACATTCATTCAATGCAGTATGAGAACAGAGGCCAAGGTGAGGCGTGTCAACCAGGTTATTCTGGAGTTAGAAACCTCAGTAGCTCTAGTATCAGACTAAGCTCCTTTTAAGGGCCAATGAGGAGTTTCTATTCGGTTATAAAACAGTCTCACGTTAATGTGGATGAATCTACGCTACCCGCACTTGTTAATGGCTCCATTTTCGATCAATATATCGTTTTGTCTCTATCATTATTTTGTTATTATTAGTGCTGGTGGAAATGCTGGTCGAGCCGACCAGCGTTTCCTTACTTTCGGTTTTGCGGACGCAAATGAGAATAATGGCGATTCGGGCGGCGTTATGGTCGGAACTACGACGGTAACTGAACCTCTTTGAACCTCTGACTTTAATCCTTGATGAATGAAAACATGAGTCCGTCTTGCGCCGGTGGAGGAATTCTACGGTGCGCGCGGAGGCAGCGTGAAAACACTTCGCTTTTCCAAAACTCCTCGTTGTCCCTTTAACTCATTGACTGCCAGCCATTTTCAGAAAAGAGACGCCCATACTGCCAGCCATTTTTGAGGATTTTGACTGAACTGTCAAGACTCACAGAGTATCGGGTTTTATGAGTACATGAATAATAAACATCTCTAAAGAAAGTGTAGACTTTCTTCTTTCACCAGAAAAAAAAAGTTTGTTTCTAGCCTGCTCGGTTGTTTAGAAATCAGCAGTAGAACATAGGGTTGTTTCAGCAAAAACACCATATTTTGACCAAAAAACGGAGAAAACAAGCTTTTTCTGCAGAGAAGCAGAATGGAGACTAATAACTTATTACTCCATGTTTTTTTTGTTCCAGTGACACCTCAAACATCTGAATAATTGTTCACTTCTATAGAACAACAAAAACAACACAGAAAAAAGGCTTGTGATCGCAAAATAACTATTTATTTGCACATATCCAGCTTTTATAGCCGAGTTTAGGATGAAACTCTGAACATACAGGGAGATCTAGCCGGGTTATAGAACAGGAGAGACCCAGACCTCGCTGAGTTACTCTTGCCATGATTTATCGCGCCATGATTAGATCTGTTCTAGATTATGGGTGTGTGGTTTTTGGCTCAGCTGCCAAGTCAGTGCTATGTAAACTGGATCGGGTTCAGGCTAAGGCCTTGAGAGTGTGTAATGGTGCTTTTAGGACAACTCCTATTCCTGCTTTACTTGTAGAAATGTGTGAGTTGCCTCTGGAAATCAGGAGGAAAAAGCTAGGGCTCCGTTACTGGGCTAAGTTGAGTGGTGCCAGTGTTAGTTTTTCATCAAGGTGTTTGCTCGAAAGTTCCTGGGAGTTCTCGGGTGATGGGAAGAAAGTTAATTTTATGCACTGTATTGAGCAGTTGGCGGAGGATTTTGGGGTAGATGGTCAGAGAATGGCTGGGCATGTGTGGTCACCTGTGCCGCCATGGTTTCTTCCTGAACCTGAGGTATGGCTGTCTCTCCTTGGAGAAGGGAGGAATAGTCGAGATAGAGAAGTGAGAAAGATCTTGGGGCAGTATGAAGGATTTATGACATTGTTTACTGATGGGTCAAAAGATCCTGACTCTGGGAAAACTGGGGCTGGGGTCTATGCGGTAGATGAGAATCTTAAGTTTAGTTTTCGGTTATCAAATAATTTATCTGTTTTTGTTACTGAACTGGTGGCAATTTTAAAAGCCCTGGAGTGGGTAGAGCAGAATGAGCCTCAGAACAGTGTTATTTGTTCAGATTCTGCTGCTGCTTTGGTGGCTTTAGAGGGAGGTTCTTCTTCTGCCAGACCTGATCTGATAATGGAGATTTTATGTTGCCTCCTGAGAATTGAGAGGGTCGGGGGTCGAGTGTGTTTTATGTGGGTGCCTGGGCATTGCGGGGTTGAGGGTAATGAAGTGGCTGACAGGTTGGCTAAAGAAGCACTGTCTAAAGGAAATATAGATTTGGATGTATTAATGGGTAAGAGTGAATGTGTGAGTGAATGTACTGACAAACTTGAGGTGCAGTGGCAGATGGTGTGGAATCAGGAGCAGAGGGGAAGGCATTATTATTGTTTACAACCTTCAGTTAAAGGTAGGGTCTGGAGTTTTGTGCCTAAAAATAAAAATTAGACTTTTACAAATGAAATCCATCTGAATCATCACCTATGGGCTTCTAGTGCTGTGTGGTGGGGGCTCTGTCTGCAGCCCCTCCTCCCCCTGCCTGTATTTTGGTTTTTTGGTTTGTTTTGTTCATGTTTTGCTGTGCACGTGGACGTTTCTAGGTGGAGCTAGAGAGTCGCAAATGAGCAGAGACACCTATGGTGAGAGAGTCTGTGTTATCCTCCAGCCAATGACGGAGCTCAGGTGAAGCTACCTGCAGCAGGAGGCTCAGGCCTGTTAGCTGTGCTAGCTGTCTGATGCTACAGGTGAAGCTACCTGCAGCAGGAGGCTCAGGCCTGTTAGCTGTGCTAGCTGTCTGATGCTACAGGTGAAGCTACCTGCAGCAGGAGGCTCAGGCCTGTTAGCTGTGCTAGCTGTCTGATGCTACAGGTGAAGCTACCTGCAGCAGGAGGCTCAGGCCTGTTAGCTGTGCTAGCTGTCTGATGCTACAGGTGAAGCTATACCTGCAGCAGGAGGCTCAGGCCTGTTAGCTGTGCTAGCTGTCTGATGCTACAGGTGAAGCTACCTGCAGCAGGAGGCTCAGGCCTGTTAGCTGTGCTAGCTGTCTGATGCTACAGGTGAAGCTACCTGCAGCAGGAGGCTCAGGCCTGTTAGCTGTGCTAGCTGTCTGATGCTACAGGTGAAGCTATACCTGCAGCAGGAGGCTCAGGCCTGTTAGCTGTGCTAGCTGTCTGATGCTACAGGTGAAGCTACCTGCAGCAGGAGGCTCAGGCCTGTTAGCTGTGCTAGCTGTCTGATGCTACTGAGCCTCTATCTCTCTCAGCATCAGCAGTCAGGACAACAAAGAACAATAAATACAGTCTGAGTGAAGCACTGGAGCCGCGGACCGATTCCCGACCTAGATACCGACACTGGTAACAAGTATTAGCACCATAATAGTGAGTTGGCGCGATGCTAACTTCGGCTAGCTCTCGCGGTTAGCATCCGCGGCTAACACCCGCTAGTTTACCACAATACAGAGGCATAATAACATACACGGAGGCTCCCGGTGTTGGCGAGAGGTCGGCTTATTAATTCCTTTCCTTTATGGTCATGACAACTGTTGCTGTCAGAAGCAGGAGGCTACACAGCTTAGCCTGAGGGGAGGGGCTGAGTTTCACTGTTTTGTTTACAAACTGATAGGGACAAAACTCCAGACCCTACCTTTAAACAGGGCAAATGGGGAGGTAAACTCAGGCGGAGGGATCAGGTTGTTTTAACTAGGCTGAGGTTGGGTCATTGTGGTCTGGCAAATTGCTTAAAAATCATTGGGAAGCATGAGAGTGGGTTGTGTGAGTGTGGGGAACAGGAGACAGTGATTCATGTGTTTTTTTACTGTAGCCTTTATACTGCTCAGAGGAGGCAGTTGTATATGGATCTGACTGATATGGGGCTTAGTGTCATTTCCTTTAAGAGTGTGTTTGCGGTAGGAGAAGGATCAGACTCCTTTGAGAGAGCGGTGCTGAAATTTCTACATTCTTCTGGCCTCTATGAGAGGATTTAATTGATTACTGTTAGGTTTAACTGGTGGAGGGCAGCATTACGCTAGAAAGCGTACAACCTGCCGGAACCCGAGAAGAAGAAGAAGAAGAAGACCTCGCTGACCCACTGAACCGGCTTCACAACAGCTGCAGCTCCGTCTCCTCCTCTCTCTCTCCTCTCTTTCTCTATCTCTCTCTCTCCGCGCTCTGCGTCGGTGGATGCGTACTCGGCACCATGTTTGACCGGAGCGAAGCCACAGTGCGCCCCGCCCCCGCGGGCACACAAACAGCATGGAACAAGCCGTGCGTCAACGGCATCTTGGTGGCCGACCCCGAGTAGGTTTAAGTTTAAGTTTATTGGGATAGCCCCTTGAGATGCAGCATCTCGTTTTCGAGGGGGTCCATTCCAGTAGAAATCAAACACTCCTGCTGCTGTCGAGTTGAGCCGAGTTGAACACACCGCCGCCTCAAAGTTTATAACGCAGAAAAAACCCTGATCATCCCTCGTCTTTGCGACAGTGCTCGCACTATCTCCACGTCTCAAACTCTCACCAATCGCTAGCTGCTTGTAGCCATGCACTCCCTGCCCTCCACAGTCAGTAAAATTATTGTCCATGTTGGATGTAATGATATTGCGCGTAAGCAGTCCGAGATGACGAAAGCTGATTTTAGAGATCTGTTCAGCTTCCTGCGCACCACAGACCAATCAGTGTTCATATCTGGCCCTATTCCAACACTGGGCCTTGGAGATGAGCGGTTCAGCCGAGTTCTCAGCCTCAGCACCTGGCTGAACCAGGCTTGCAGAGACTTCGATCTCACCTATATTGACAATTTTAATTTATTTTGGAATCGGCATTCATACTACAAGTCGGACGGAGTACATCCTAATCTAATGGGCAGTATGATGTTAGCCTCTAATCTGCATCATGCTGTTCAGCATGCGGCACATACTGTCACAAGAGATTGACGGCTGCTTACATCACATAGCTCCCCCCTGCCCCCTGTGGCAGTCCAAACTCCTGTTAGAAGTGAAAATCAGTCTGTGATATCTAATGCAATCTCAATGGCAATATTAAATTATAGTGACGGCACATAGGCCTAAGGAACATTTAAATACCATAACAATAATTAAAAAGAAATTTGAATCTTTCCAACCAGTTAAACAGGCGAAAGTCTTGTGGGACAAAAGAAAAAAACCAAAAGGATTACTTGGTGGACACCTGAACATTAGAAGTATCACGTCAAAGACTGAGCAGCTGGAAACTCTACTGACTGAATTGAATTTGGACTTTCTTTTTATCTCTGAATCATGGTTAACCGCATCTTCACCAAGGTCTATTTTTGCTATACCTGGGTATCATGTCTATAGGAAAGATAGAAAATCAGGCAGAGGGGGAGGAGTTCTCATGTATATACGCGACCATTTTAAATGTGAAGAAATACATCAAAATCTTTTACAAGATATGGAAAGCATTGCTGTCTCCATTATATTGTCCCCTCAAATGATTTTCACAGTTGTTGGGCTCTATCGACCACCCAACTCTAATAATACATTCTACGAGAAATTTAAATGTGTGTTGAAGGAAATTGGTTCCAAAACTGAGTTAATTGTACTGGGTGATTTCAACATAAACTGGGCTGAACGAACAAATAGGAAGAACCTTAAAAGCATATCAGACCAGTACAATCTCTCCCAAATAATCCAAGGTCCAACCAGAGGTACACATTCATCACAAACACAGATAGACCTTATTTTTAGTAACAAACCTGAAAGAATCACTAAATCTTTTAATCTGATAACTGGCATGTCAGATCACAACCTGACCTTAATTGTTAGAAAATTGGAGAAACATAGATATCTATACAGACAAGAGGGTAAAAGATCTCTCAATATTATCCCTAAAAACCTTGTTGCCTCATTTGAGGATAAAATTAAGAAGCTGGATTGGAATGATGTAGTGCTGTCTGATGATGTAGAAGAGGCATCTAAAATCATGATGACCAGAACTAGTGAGACCAAAAATGAATTTTGTAAAAGTGTCTCACATCCACAGAAATTTTTTTTTTTACCTTGGTTAAATGAGAATCTCTGGAAGTTAATGAAGCAGAGAGACTTTGCATTAAAGGCAGCTCTTAAATCTGGATTACCACATGATAAAAGAAAATTTCAGGAACTGCGAAACAAAGTAGTGAAAGAACTGAGGCAGGCAAAAGCCAATTATTTTATCAAACTCATTAACGAGTGCAAAGGAAATAGCACAGTGATTTGGCAAAATATTAATAAAGTCACAAAGAAGGAGGGGAAAATAACCCAAAATTGGGCAATAAAAGAACAATCAAAAGTAATTGAAGACAAAGAACAAATAGCCACAATCTTCAATTCCTACTTTGTGGATTCAGTGCAATGTTTGGCCAAGAATTTTGATGCAGGCCAAAAACCATTATCTCTTGAACCTGCAAATAATGAATTCCCTATTTTTACAATTGAACCCGTTTCAGAATCTGTAGTAATGAAAGTATTTGACTGTCTAAAAGCCTCAAGGTCCATGGACGTCTTTAATCTTGACGCAAGGCTTTTTAAAAATTGTAAATCTGACTTCCGGTGGCGCGCTACACGGCATGGCAGCATAGTGACTGAGCTCCGGGCATCAGCCTCAAATTCAATAATCTTTACTCAGTAGGACTACACATAAACAAACAAATTACACTCCGCTTCGACGATGAACGCGGACAAAGCCAAGAAAGAAAGGTACGAACTGCGCAGTAACTCAGAAAAAGAACTCGAGACGGAGGCTGAAGTTAGCGAAACTCCAAATCAAGATGGAGGCGGCAGAGAGACCGAAACTTTGGATTCAATACGCACTGCGGTGAGTGAAGTTTTGTCTACGGGAATGGCAGCGCTACAAGCCGAATTGAAAAAAGACCTCTCAGACTTCCGCACGTGCTTCATGGAAGATATCAAAAAACAAATGGACGAATTTGTATCAGAAGTAAACCGGAAAATACAGGATGTGACAGGTCAAATTGAGGGGGCAGTGGAACGCGTGGGCCAGATGGAGGAAAACATGCTCGGCATGGAAAGATGGGACATCGGAGTCAAATACACTCTCACTCAGCTGCTCACTAAACAGCGGGTGCTACAGGAAAAGGTGACTGATCTGGAAGGGCTCTCTCGGCGCAATAATATCAGGATTTATGGCATCCCGGAGGACGCCGAGGGCACGTCTGCAGTGACTTTTATTGAAAACTTCATCAAGACGGAGTTGGGGAGCGAGCCCGGCCGTGGACTGGGGATTGAGGGCGCGCACCGCGCCTTGGCACCAAAACCACCACCGAGTGCCCCTCCACGTTCCATGGTGGTTCGTTTCCTCCAGTTCTCGGTCAAAGAAAAGATCCTCCACGCAGCCTGGAAAAAAGAGCTCCGTGTCCAAAACAAACGGGTGTATTTTGATCATGATTATGCAACGGAGGTTCAGAACAAAAGGAAGGAATATATACCCATCAAGAAAATACTGCGAGAGAATGGCGTACGCTTCCAGACCCTGCTAACAAAACTGCGAGCCTTTTTTGACACGGGCTCTGCAACTTACAACAGCGCCGCACAAGCAGCAGAAGACCTGCGGAGGAGAGGATACACGGTGGGCGAGATCCCCGGCAGGATCAGGAGCAAAGACATCTCGGAGGAGACGCTGGCTCGGCTTCTCCCCTGGGAGACAACGGAGGCCCGACCCGGTGGAGAAAAACAACGATTCCAGCGGCAGATCCGAGAGAAACTGAAGGAGTATCGCAGAACGGAACCGGGAGCCACAGCCAGGGATGAGTGAGATATTTAATGATAATCTCCCCACTATCTTATTATTACGTTAAAATACAGGCTGGTGCCTATGGGCAATAGACAGAGCCACCAAACTCTCTTTTCTTTTTTATTTTCTTCTACTGAGTGAGGGCCCCACTCTGTGGCCAGCTCCCTCACTGTCAAAAGCGACATGACAGCTTTTCTGATGGAGGTTCAGTTCAGTGTTCTACTACGTTCTCGATGTTCATCTGTTTTATACTGTATTGTTTATTACCATTGGTCCGGGGTGATACAAGAATGTTTCAATTGCAAGACTGACGCATTATCAATACTATAATTTACAGTCCCTGAATTTAAATGGACTGAATAACCCCATCAAAAGAAGCAAAATGATTGCTAAAATAAAAAGGGAAAAAGTAAACGTGGCATTTTGGCAGGAAACGCACCTTTCAGGTGCTGAACATGAAAAACTTAAAAAGATGGGGTATAGAAATACTTTCTTTTCATCATATAAGAAAGGAAAAAGAAGGGGAGTAGCTATATTGATCTCAAATGCAGTCAAATTCGAATTTATATCCCAAATTAATGATAGAGAAGGTAGATTTGTTTTGGTTAAAGGAAAAATAGACCAAAAAGAAGTAACATTATTTAATGTTTATGCTCCCCCGGGAAGCAATATAAGCTTTTTCAGAAAGATATTTGAACTAATTACATCACAAACATATGGGACTCTTATTTGTGCAGGAGATTTCAATGTGCTTCTCAACCCTTCTTTAGATACAACCAATAGAACAAGAAAAAGAAATTTGACTGAAAAACGTATAAACAAAGTACTTAAAGATTTGGGACTTATTGATGTGTGGCGGGCTCTGAATGGATCAACCCCAGGTTATACTTTTTATCCTGCAAGACACACAGTCCATTCAAGGATTGATTATTTTTTCATGTATAACAAAGACCTTCATAGGTTGAAATATTGCAGAATAGGTCAGAGGGATCTTTCAGACCACTCAGGGATTTTTCTAACTTTACATTTAGATGGAAGACAGCGAAAAACTTTGTGGCGACTTAATACTGGTTTGCTAAATGACCGTACCTTTAGAGATTCAATGGAAAAGGACTTAGCACTATATATGCAGGACAATAATAATGGAGAGGTAAACCCCAGCATATTATGGGATGCTGCTAAAGCTGTTCTCAGGGGGAAGATTATTGCCAGGACGGCTGCACTAAAAAAAATGAAGACCCAAAAATTAGCTGGTCTACAGGAAAAACTGAGAAACCTGGAACAAATACACATAACAAATAAAGAACCCTCGATTATACAACAAATTAGACATACTAAACAGGAAATAGATAAAATATTAAGTGAGGAGGTGGAGAAAAATATAAGATTCATGAAACAAAGATATTATGAGGCTGGCCCTAGGGCTGCAAAATTATTGGCGTGGAGGCTCAAAAAACAACAGGCAGAAAACACTATCCACAAGATCAGGGATCCCACTACAAATAAAATTACTAACAATTTGGACGGCATACAAAAAGCATTTGGAAGATTACAAATCTTTATACTCTCAGTCAGAACAGGTTGATAGCCACTCAGCTGCTGAATTTTTGAGCTCCTTAGACCTTCCCACGTTAGGTAAAGAAGCTAACGATAAACTTACCTCGCCAATAACAAAGGAGGAAATAAGTAAAGCTATCTCAAGTTTGAACACTAACAAATCACCTGGGACGGATGGCTTTCCTCCAGAATGGTATAAGTCAATGAAAGATCACCTGCTCCCCTATTTGGAGTCCAGCTTTAATTATATTCTAAAAGGAGGCTCCCTCCCCCCCTCCTGGAGAGAGGCCTTCATATCTGTGATCCCCAAAGAAGGGAAGGATAGAGTGGACTGTAAAGGGTACAGACCCATTAGTGTTTTAAATTCAGATTATAAACTGTATGCCACCATCCTTGCAAAAAGAATGGAACCTGTAATGCCTTTACTAATAGACGAGGACCAAACAGGATTCATAAAGAATAGACAGACACAGGACAACATAAGAAGAGCCTTACATACAATTGAACAGATTAACAAAGACCAAATCAGTGCCATCATTCTCAGCTTAGACGCTGAAAAAGCTTTTGATTCAGTCGGGTGGGAATCAGTGTTGTTTTTGGCAGGCATTTTAGATTTCGTCTTAGTCTTAGTCTTTCTGACGAAAATTCTTATTAGTTTTCGTCAGTTTTAGTCATTTCTATATGTGATAGTTTTAGTCGACGAAAACTCAACGAGGTTTTAGTCTAGTTTTCGTCAGTTTCAGTGAAAAAAAAGAAGTCTTAATTCAATTAAGGAATAGTTTTACACATAATTTTCACCCAATGGCAAATCATTTATGGTCTTAACCTACGTATATCTTCTCGTCGAGTGACGCCAGGTGTGTTGAGCAGAATGTGCGCTGCATGCAGGTGTGGGTCTGACCACAAGGATGGGATGCAGCAGCGTTGCAGATACTTGTTGATTTTAATTGACAGATAGATTACACGCACAATAAGCAGAAGTGTCTGTGTCTGCACTGTGAACGTCTGACCATCCACTCGTCAGCGCTGCGGAGCCGCTGCAGCGCGCCGACCTCGGTCACCAGAGCAGCTGATCACTGCCTTCACCTGCACCTGCACTCTGATCACAAGCACCGGGCGCTCCGCGGCTCGTCTCAGCAGCGCTGTTCTGTTGTTGACGGAGCCGTTGTTAAATTGTGTGAAGCTGACAATCGCCAATTTGAAATTTAGAGGCGATTGCAGCCCGACCACTAACGTTTTCGTCCGTCCTCGTCTCGTCAACGAAAACTCACACACGTCTCGTCATGTTTTCGTCATCAGAGCGCCGTGTTTATCTCGTCATCGTCTCGTTATCGTCATGAAAAAAAGGGTCGTCAACGAAAATATTTCGTCATCGTCATCGTTGACGAAAACAACACTGGTGGGAATATCTGTATTTAGTTATGAAAAGATTCAATTTTTGTAAGGATTTTATACACTGTATCCAGGCACTTTACACCTCCCCCACGGCAAGAATCAAAGTTAATGGCAGTCTGTCTGATTCTATAAGTTTACAGCGTGGTTGCAGGCAGGGCTGCCCCCTCAGTCCCAACCTATTTAATTTATTCATCGAACCCTTAGCCCAAGCAATACGCCAGGAAACAGAATTAGAGGGTATCGCCATGGGAGGAGAGGAATATAAAATAAGTCTGTATGCGGACGATGTGTTGATCACAATAAAAAATCCTAATTCAGGCCTGCCTCTGTTATGGGGGATATTCAGGATATGCCCTAAATATACATAAAACACAGGTTATGATATTTAATTACACACCTACTGAAGAAATCAACATAATGTATGGTTTTAAATGGAACACACCCTTTATTAAATATCTGGGAGTAAATTTGCCTAAAGACATGTCACAGTTATTCAATGTTAACTATAACAGTATTAACAAAAAAATATATGATGACCTTGATGGGTGGGGCCTGTTGCCTCTCGACTTTGGAAGCAGAATTAGAGCAATAAAAATGAATATTCTCCCTAGGTTATTATATCTTTTTTTATCATTGCCAGTGGAAATTCCTCTGAAACAATTTAGAGAGTGGAACAAACATATTTCACGATTCATTTGGAATAAACAGAGACCAAGGGTAAAATTTTCCACCCTCCAGCTTCCGGAGGAGAGGGGCGGCAGGGCCCTCCCATCTTTAAGGGACTATTATTTAGCAGCCCAACTGAGGCCTCTTGTATATTGGTGTAACCCTTCTTATGAAGCGAAATGGAAAACCATGGAGTTATCTTTAACAGATACACCAATCCATTCACTGCTTGGTTGTGCGGGGATGGAGAAAAAAATACTACATACAGAGAGCCAATGGGTGAACTGTTCATTTAAGGTATGGGGTGAGGTGGTTAAAAAATTTGAACTCCAGAAACAGATAAAACTACTTAGATGGCCAGCGTATGACCCCGAATTCACACCAGCATTATTAGATCACAGATATAAACAATGGACCTATTATGGTGTTACTGCTCTATGCAAAATTGTTAAAAAATGGGAACTTATCAGCTTTAGCAATTTGTGTCAAATGTATGGACTAGGTGGGCAAGACTTCTACAGGTACTTACAGGTCCGTGATTATTTTGGTAAAAAGCTAAAAGGTTGTAACCCAGCAGAGCTACCAGTGTTTATTCATATATTTATGGATGCATATAACTCTGGGAATATTAAAGGACTTATAAGCAAGTTATACCACAGCATCACCTCTCTGAAGAAGGATTCAACAGACTACATAAAACAACGGTGGGAAAAGGAGTTAAATACTGTAATAACAGAGGACATGTGGTCAAAGGCCTGGAAAACACAATCATCCTCCACCAACTCCTGGACCTGGAGAGATTTTTGCTGGAAAAGCTTAATTCGTTTTTTTATAACTCCCAAACAGAAGTCCAAACAGACTGGTACACAAATGACCTGCTGGAGAGAATGTGGAGAAGCTCTTGCTGATCATGCCCATATTTTTTGGTCTTGCCCCTCCATTCAGTCTTTTTGGAGAGAAGTGACAAAAATTATTTCAAAGGTTCTATGTTTTAATATGAATGTATTGTTCACAACTCTCTATCTTGGGAACATGCCAGATGGGTTGAGTGTAGCTGATCAGTACCTACTCAGGGTCTTGCTGGCCTCAAGTAAGAAGGCCATCACAAAATGTTGGCTCCAGAAAAATGCTCCCACTACAGAATCTTTTGTTAATATTGTAAAACAATTACATGTACTAGAGCAAATGACATATTCAATCAGACTCCAAAAAGATCTAGGTGAAAAACGGTGGCAGAAATGGAACGACTACTTAGCAAATGAATGAGATTGTATGCACACATACTGGATGTTATTTTGACTTGTGGACTTATTGATCACCCCCGGACCTTGAATATGGGTAATTGTTCAATGTTTTGTATTTGTTTTTTGTTCTGTAATAAAAGATGAAAATGACTTATAAATAAAGAGTTTTAAAAAAAAAAAACACAGAGTTTCACCGGTTTCACCTGATCATGGGCAGAGTCTGCACCTCTTCACAGGAGGATTGAGTGGAGGATTGCGAGTGGGGTGATGCTGCATTCAAGTGAACTCGGAAGAACGAGACATACCCGGTCCCGTATTGATGCAAAACAGGACGCGATTATTTAATTTGAAAATACGGGATGACTCCATATCGACATGTGGTAACCCTACCCGGCCCTCACCATCGCAATGTGTCGCGTCATAAACACGTTACCACACGCTAATGCCGCTCGCTTCTGACTGCCTCTTCTGAAAGTCCGACTGAATGCAAACGTTACAGCAGAAAACTTGATACATTCTTGAATGTTGAATCACGGAGGACAACGGGACAACTCCGACATTCGAAACACAGTCAGTAGGCTATCTCCTGTAAGATGTGTTCGTTTCACTGTTCAGCATTTACAATGACAATTATATAGTGAAGTTGGCATATTCCAGCTGCCGGCCAATGGCGAGTGGCCTAATAATTTTACTCACCAAATCTTGTTTTTACCCGCATTTGGCGAGTGGCGGGTGCTAATTTTAAACCCTGGCTGGAGACATGATGGACATGTGAGCGGGCGCATGGCGTCTGTCCAATACCCAGTTCTCCGACCATACATTTATTTTTATTTTTGCGTCCATTAGTCCGACCTCCCATTTCTCCGACTTAAGTAGCCCTAACCCTTAACCTTACCCTAAACCTAGCCTTAACGCTGTAGAATGGGAAGTCGGAGAAATGAGACGTCTGACTTTGGGGCAGTCAGACTGACGTATGCTCCCCCATGTGAGCTGCTGTGCACATGAATGATGTCTGTTTCCTCTGCAGGTGAAGCTACAAAGTGTGTGTGAGCTGATGTGGATGTGACCTCAGCAGCATGGATCAGTGTGAGGACAGAGAGGAGGGAGCCCCTCCCTCTAAAACCACTCTGTGTGGGGGACATCAGGACCAGACCAGAGGTCAAAGGTCAGAATTTAAACTGTCTAAAAGTCAGTTGTTGTGTTTATTAAAAGATTGAAGATATTTTTCATCAGTTTTTCTCCAACATGCACATTTATCAGTTGTGTTGTTGTTTCAGGATCCAGCAGCAGAGACCAGACTCTCCTGAACCCAGCTGTCTGTCTTTAAAGAGCAACATGTCAATGGGCGAGTTCATTGACTTTAAAGGATGTGGATCAGCTGATCAGATGTAAGCTGTAACTGACAGTCAGACTCAGGTTATTGTAGAAATGAACTAGCCTCGTAAACCAGCCTCCCCCGGAAATGCATTTAATTCATTTCTCAGGGGGAGTCTGGCCTCGTCCCCGTTGTAACCGTTTCGCCGAAACACTCCGCCTACCGAGCCAATCAGGGACCGAAGAAGAACAGCGATAACGTCTTTTCCTCCAAGAAACTCAACAAGCGCCGACTCTTGCTCTAGTTTAAGTTCTGTAATTGATGGTATTTAATTTAGAACTTCCCTTACTGCCGTTTTTACGCCGCTGTTTGACGCTCCGCCATGTTTGTTGTAGGTGAGTCCAGTCCATGTAGTGATGTTTTCAGGCCCTGATTGGCCAACGTGCTGTGTCAATCACAGCGGCGCCGCTGATTGGCTCGGTAGACGGCCGATTTCTGGCGAAATGGTTTCAACGGGTATGAGGCCAGACTCTCCCTGAGAAATGAATTAAATGCATTTCCGGGGGAGGCTGGTTTACGAGGCTAGAAATGAACCAGTTTGTACGACGTGTTGTTGGACCAGGTCTGAAACCAAAGTGTCTGTGTCTGTTGTGAACGTCCTCAGGGGACATATAAAGTCCATCTTGTATTATGTCTCTGTCCTGATGTTGACTTGACACTGATTCCTCCACAGAGTGGAGCAGGAGAGCTCAGAGGTTCAGTCCAGTGGTCAGTCTGCCCAGCAGCATCAAACACACCTGGACTCCATATTTATGGTGAGGACATGTCCAACAGCTGCTGTTCCATCTGTTGTGTTCACCATCATCTCCATGCTGCACTTTGACACCAGTGGATTGTCAGTCTGTCAGGTTGTAGTTTGATGCTGTCACTCATAGAGTTTCTGTTCCAGCTGCTGGAGGAGAACATGGTCACTTTTGTGAAGAACGAGCTGAAGAAGATCCACAAGCTTCTGAGTCCAGATTACCCAGAATGCTCAGGGAGTCAGAGGGAGGATGAGGAGGTGGTGGACGGTGAGGATGAAGAGCAGAGGAGCATCAGAGATGCATTAGTGAAGATCACAGTGAACTTCCTGAGGAGGATGAAGCAGGAGGAGCTGGCTGAGCGTCTGCAGAGCAGTAAGAGGATTTCTGTAAAGATTCAACATGATGGACAAATGAGACGTTCACGGACATCAACACATGGAGGAAAACATGTTCATATAGTTGTTATTTAGAGGAATTAACTTGTTATATTTATTATTGGTCTGATTTCTTGTGTTTTCATTCAGAACATCTTGCTCCAGTTTGTCGATGTAAACTCAAATCTGCTCTGAAGAAGAAGTTCCAGTGTGTGTTTGAGGGGATCTCTAAAGCAGGAAACCCAACCCCTCTGAACCAGATCTACACAGAGCTCTACATCACTGAGGGAGGGGCTGGAGGGGTCAATGATGAACATGAGGTCAGACAGATTGAAACAGCGTCCAGGAAACCAGACAGACCAGAAACAACCATCAGACAAGAAGACATCTTTAAAGCCCCACCTGGAAGAGACCGACCAATCAGAAGAGTGATGACAAAGGGAGTGGCTGGCATTGGGAAAACAGTCTTAACACAGAAGTTCACTCTGGACTGGGCTGAAGACAAAGACAACCAGGACATACACATCACATTTCCCTTCACCTTCAGAGAGCTGAATGTGCTGAAAGAGAAAAAGTTCAGCTTGGTGGAACTTGTTCATCACTTCTTCTCTGAAACCAAAGCAGCAGGAATCTGCAGCTTTGATCAGTTCCAGGTGGTCTTCATCTTTGACGGTCTGGACGAGTGTCGACTTCCTCTGGACTTCCACAACACTGAGATCCTGACTGATGTGACAGAGTCCACCTCAGTCAACGTGCTGCTGACCAACCTCATCAGGGGGAAACTGCTTCCCTCTGCTCGCCTCTGGATAACCACACGACCTGCAGCAGCCAATCAGATCCCTCCTGAGTGTGTTGACATGGTGACAGAGGTCAGAGGGTTCACTGACCCACAGAAGGAGGAGTACTTCAGGAAGAGGTTCAGAGATGAGCAGCAGGCCAGAGAGATCATCTCCCACATCAAGACCTCACGAAGCCTCCACATCATGTGCCACATCCCAGTCTTCTGCTGGATCACTGCTACAGTTCTGGAGGAGCTGTTGAAGACCAGAAGGAGAGGAGAGCTGCCCAAGACCCTGACTGAGATGTACATCCACTTCCTGGTGGTTCATCTCAAACTGAAGAAGGTCAAGTATGATGGAGGAGCTGAGACAGATCCACACTGGAGTCCAGAGAGCAGGAAGATGATTGAGTCTCTGGGAAAAGTGGCTTTTGAGCAGCTGCAGAAAGGAAACCTGATCTTCTATGAATCAGACCTGACAGAGTGTGGCATCGATATCAAAGCAGCCTCAGTGTACTCAGGAGTGTTCACACAGATCTTTAAAGAGGAGAGAGGCCTGTACCAGGACAAGGTGTTCTGCTTCGTCCATCTGAGTGTTCAGGAGTTTCTGGCTGCTCTTCATGTCCATCTGACCTTTATCAACTCTGGACTCAACCTGATGTCACAACAACAAACATCTTGGTGGTCTCAAGTGTTTAGAGACACATCTACATCTTCCTACCAGAGTGCTGTGGACGAGGCCTCACAGAGTCCAAATGGACACCTGGACTTGTTCCTCCGCTTCCTCCTGGGTCTTTCACTGGAGACCAATCAGAATCTCCTACGAGGTCTGATGACTCAGACAGGAAGTGACTCACGGTCCAATCAGAAAACAGTCCAGTACATCAAGAAGAAGATAGAAGAGACTTCCTCTGCAGAGAAAAGCATCAACCTGTTCCACTGTCTGAATGAACTGAATGATGGTTCTCTAGTGGAGGACATCCAACAGTCCCTGAGATCAGGACGTCTCTCCACAGATAAACTGTCTCCTGGTCAATGGTCGGCTCTGGTCTTCATCTTACTGTCATCAGGAGAAGATCTGGATGAGTTTGACCTGAAGAAATACTCTGCTTCAGAGGAGGCTCTTCTGAGGCTGCTGCCAGTGGTCAAAGCCTCCAACAAAGCTCTGTAAGTGTAGAGATAGTTGGATTTATTCATCATTATATAAAAACACTTCTGTCTTTTCAACAGGACAGAAAATAAATCCCTTCCTTCTTTAATTCTTCTTGATCATCTCTTCAGACTGAGCAGCTGTAACCTCTCAGAGAGAAGCTGTGAAGCTCTGTCCTCAGTCCTCAGCTCCCAGTCCTCTAGTCTGAGACACCTGGACCTGAGTAACAACAACCTGCAGGACTCAGGAGTGAAGCTGCTGTCTGCTGGACTGGAGAGTCCACACTGTAGACTGGAGACTCTCAGGTGAGGATCCATCCAGCTGTTTATCTGATGCCACTTGAACACAGCAGCAGGTGTTGACAGAGGGTTCCTGTGTGTTGTTGTGTGTGTTCAGTCTGTCAGGATGTCTGGTCACAGAGGAAGGCTGTGCTTCTCTGGCCTCAGCTCTGAGCTCCAACCCCTCCCATCTGAGAGAGCTGGACCTGAGCTACAACCATCCAGGAGCCTCAGGACTGAAGCTGCTGTCTGCTGGACTGGAGGATCCAGACTGGAGACTGGACTCTCTCAGGTATGGAGAGGCTGCTGCAGCCACACACACTGTCTGATAGAGGAGGAGGAGCTGGAACATTTTCTATGGCCCCGTTCACATCTGGTCACACCTGGTGTTAACATCTGTCTCAGGTGATTGATGCATTGATGACATCAGATCTGATCACTCAGACCATATTCAGAGGTGGTGTAGGCCACAGTCAAGCCCCGCCCACTCCACTGACGTCCTCTGTCTCAGTCTGACTCGTCCCAACACAGTTTATACTGAAGCTAAAATCTCAGAGTGTTTCCAACATGAGCTGTGCAGCTTCCATCAGTCAGTGATGAACTACTGGGATCAGGAGTTTCTCCTCATGACTTCAGTGTCTCTTCATGACTCACTGTGTCATATTCAGGAGAAGAGATCTCAGTGATGAAACCAGCTGTTGGCAGCTGTGCTCTGAGTCTCTCCAGATGTTTGGATCAGACTTTATTTCAGAGTGTATCAGGAAACATTTCAGCTGCAGCTGGTTGAACTGCTCCTGAACCAACAGTGTTTGACCTGAACAGTCCCAGAGACTGGAGACACCTGTTGAGTGTGGACACACTAACAACAACAAGAATCAAACCATGTCCACTGCTCAGAGACATTCGTCTCCCAGCGTCTCCAACCAAGGAGGAAATAAGAGACAGAAATCAGACGGCACCATCAGGTCTCTGTCTGGTCAGATATTGATGATCAATAATCAGTTCAGTCTCTCTGAGATCCTGATCTTGTCCTGATGAGATCTGTTGTTGTGTTGAGGAGACAGTAAATCACAGTGAGACATCCAGATGTTCTCACTGTCCAGAGACCTGGAGCTGTCAATCAGAAGAGAGTGAGTGTAGTGAACAGTGTAATAATCAGTGTTTGTGGCTGAATGTGTGTGATCAAACAGCTGTTTTCAGACTGTGTGTGTGCTGCTCCAACACGTCTGACTCCAGATCAGATGAAGCCACAAAGTGTCTCCTTAATGAAAGTCTCCAGCAGCTGGAGCTTCACTTTCTGTCTGAGTCCATGTGCTCTGAGCTGAGCCTGGTTCTCTCTGCTCTACAGTTTCTCTGCTTCCTCTGGACTCTGACTTCAAGTCCAGTCAAAATGTGTGGACAGGTTTGATGGAGCTCAGGACTGGTCCTGAGGACGGCTGCTTTGTTGTGTGTCTGACACTGCAGTGACATCACATGGAAAAAACCCATGATGAAGTGTTTCCTCCTGGTCTCCTCCTGCTCTGTATCATCACTAGATAAAGACTCCAGCTCCTTCTTCTCTGTGCTCAGTCTTCATCCATACATCCCAGCCTCCATGTCAACACACTGATACAACAGTGTGTGTGTGAGAGCCATGTAATGTCCATGTGTGCATGCTGACAGAGAACGTGCTGCTCTGACCCCCCTCCTCCTTTCAGGGTGCAGCCTGCTGGAGTCCGATGGTTGACACCAGGTCCATGGAGATGTAAGTGTGTTTTTACTTTGAGCAGCACATTCAACCATCTTCACACTGTCACATCACTGACCTCATGAGTCTTCATCAAACTGTCAAGAACTGATCACATGATCAATAACTGCAGCTGTGTCTTGTTCTCTCCATCAGATTCCTGTCCACTCACAATCGACACAAACACAGTCAACAGATGCATCAAACTGTCTGACAACAAGAGGAAGGCGACACGTGTGGAGGAGCATCAGTCATATCCTGATCATCCAGACAGATTTGACGGGTTTGCTCAGCTGCTGTGTTCAACTGGTCTGACTGGTCGCTGCTACTGGGAGGTCGAGTGGAGAGGAAACGTTTTTATATCAGTGAGTTACAGAGGAATCAGCAGGAAAGGAGACAGTGGAGGCTGTTGGTTTGGATGGAACGATCAGTCCTGGAGTCTGGAGTGCTCTGATGATGGTCGTTACAACGTCTGGCACAATGACATATGGACAGACATCCCCTCCTCCTCCTCCTCCTCCTCCTCCTCCTCCTCCTCCTCCTCCTCCTCCTCCTCCTCCTCTGTCTCTAACAGAGTAGCAGTGTATGTGGACTGTCCTGCTGGCTCTCTGTCCTTCTACAGAGTCTCCTCTGACTCACTGATCCACCTCTACACCTTCAACACCACCTTCACTCAACCTCTCTATCCTGGCTTTGGACTCTGGTCGTCTGGTTCCTCAGTGTCTCTGTGTTGAGTGAAGCAGAGTCTCCTCCTGTCACAGAAACCTTCTCACTGTTGAACAGACAGTTCAGTCTCTACATGTCTGTCTCTGTCTCTCACTCACGTTTTCACATTCATGGATTAAATCAGGTGATTTCTTAATATTTTCTCAATGATTCTTGTAAACTTCTTCCTCCTCCTTTAAAGATGGAAGATTCATGATCAACTTTCCAGGCTGTTTGTGAGCTGGTCACAGGTAAACAGACACAACAAGAAACACAACTGGAAACAAACATAATGTTGTATAGACGCTGAATATAATGAATTACATGTGATTTCTTTTTCTTTGTGGTTTTACTGAATCATTCCTGCATTTCCTGCTGATGAGCCACTAGTCCTACCAGATAATGATTTTTCTGTTAACATGTCACTGAGATAATTATTAAACTGTATTCATCTCTGTCCTGTAAATAATCTGATGTGAAATATATATTGATATATTGCTTATATGTTGCTTTTATAAAACGGTTACCAATAAAGACAATATATATATATATATATCAATTTCATGTAGTTTCAACCAGAAAAATTATCTAATCAAATTGCCCCACTGTGAAAAAACCAGTCCCATCTCTCTGGACGTTAGCTCCAAGTTTGCTCTGCATGTCGTCTTTTCCTCCTCTATTTCTAATAATGTGACGATGTGTGGCTGGTTGCTAGTTTGCTGGTAGGAGGTAAAGCTAGAGGAGGACGCCACTAAAGAAATGTGCTGGTGGGATTTATCTGATCTGAAAACTGATTGTAGAAGCTAAAATATATTTCCTGCCATTTTGCGTTAGTTTAGATGTCATTGCGTTGATTGTGTCATGGCATTGTCACATTGAGTGGGTGTGGTTACTTTCTTTACTTAGTATGTGTGTGTGTGTGTGTGTGTGTGTGTGTGTGTGTGTGTGTGTGTGTGTGTGTGTGTGTGTGTGTGTGTGTGTGTGTGTGTGTGTGTGTGTGTGTGTGTGTGTGTGTGTGTGTGTGTGGTGGCAGGAGTTTCGAACAAAGAGAGAGAGAGCTCATATATTTTTTTGACCGTTAATTCACCATCATAGCACTTATTATTATTTATTGAAAGGGCACGTATTATTTTCCCTTTTGATGTACTGCTTGTTGGCTCTTTTTTTGATTCTTGTCACAATAAACACTCTTAAACTGGACATGAACCCATGGAGTTTTTGAACGCGACACAAACAGGCTCTAAGTCTCAGCGGCTGAAGGTTTGTTGAAAGACGCTGCAACACTGATCTAAAGCACATTTGGTCTTTACATTGATAAAAGGAAAAGGTTGATCTACCTCTTTATTTTGGCATTCCCTCATCGGCTGTATGAACACATCACACCACCCCTTGTCGTCAACACAAAGTGATGTAAAAAAAATCCTCATGTGAGCAGAGACCTTATAACCCCCCAATGTTTAACACCCTTGCCTATGATGCCCCCTGCTGGTCAAAACAAGACACCACACCAACAGACACAAACGATGTTTTTAATATTTTATTCATGTATAAAATACATCATTTTGGGTTTAACCATCTGTGTGTGACGACCTTCACACTAAAACATTGATAAAAATAATAATCGATTGTTTTATTTTCCTAAAGCTTTAACCTAAAATCTACTGAGTTCAGAGTTAATTCTCTCTTAAACCAAACACCAATCATAACCTGATCAGACCTGAACTCATCAACAGCCCAATCACCAATCAATAGCCTAACAGTGAAAGTGAATCAGAGTCAAACAGCATTGAGTTCAGACGTGAGGTCATTGATCAGTGACCTCATCATAAACAACAAACAGAAACTCTGAGGTTGACCTTTGACCTTCATTCAGACTGACGATCTGAAGTTTCTCTTAAAGACACAGTGAACGTTTCTTTGTGAGGTCATGCGACGTTGTGATGTCATCACTCCTCCAGGCTGCCGTCGCTGAGCAGGAAATGAGGTCTGACCAGCGACAGCATGGGGCCCTGGCCAGACAGTACGCCTCGTCCGGCCCGACGCCCTGAGACCGCAGCATCCTCAGCGCGGCGCAGCAGCTTTCTCTGCTGCCGCTCGCCATCACCATGACGAAGCTGAGCGGGCTGTGCAGCTCCTTATAAAATTGTAGAGGTAGTAGACAAGTTCAAATATTTAGGTACATATATTGATTGTAATCTAAATTTTAGTGAAAACAGACTATATTTTTAAAACCTGTAACCAACGTCTCCATCTGCACAAGCTCAACTCCTTCAGACACGTTATGGAAGCACATATGGAAACAGTTTATAAGAACCTGATAAGAGGGCATTCTAACTTTTAACATGGCAATGTGGTATGGTAATCTAAACATAAAAGGACGAAGCAGCTTTTATTATTGGTTACATGCTGCCATTCCGACATACCGCCACTCCGACATACCGCCATTCAGACATTCTACTATTCAGACATGTCACCATTACGACATCCCACTATTCCGACATAAAAACATCCTGCCATTCCGACAGTTTCGTCCCGCCATTCCGACAAGGCGTTTCCATAACGTGTGTGTGTTTCATGTTTTAAGAGATGTGTACGGATGTGAAGCGATACAGCGCCGTTACGCACAACGCACCTCTCTGGTCCGGTGCGCTCTTCTCTTCTCCTCTCCTCCCTCTCATTTCCTCTCCTCTCCAGTACGTGGCTGCTCAGCTCTGGGAGCAGGACTGAGAGAGCGTCCGTCTTTGACCCCTCTGGTCAGGGCGTTTAGATCCGTGTGTCCTGAGTGTCCCCCCTGAGATCTGTGCCATAGCGCGCACCTCCATGTGTGAATGTTTAGCTGTAAACTACTGTTGTTGACTATATATCACATCTGTACACATGTTGTAGTGATGCACTGGGTTTTACCTGGCCATAGAGCAGGGGGGTTAAAATGACAGTGTTGCTCCCCAGGGTTTGTTTTCCATTGTGTATGAGGCCCGGGAAATGATCAATTATATTTGTTGTTTGTGCACGGGTACGGGCGGACCCGTAATGAATGAATGAATGTTTTTTTCTGCTGTCATGGTGTGCGTAATGCGCACACGTGTAGTAATGGGACCGAGGGTTTTAACAGGGAAGTTACGTGGTGTAATGAGGGAGTGAGAAACACAGTCGGCGCTGAGACGGCCGGTGGAGCGGCAATTCTGAAGCGGCGCAGTAGATTTACTTTTCCTCGTGGATTAACCTGTGGATTGTAAAGGCCCGTTTGGACACCACCCGGCCAGGCCCGTTTCAGCCAAAGCGGGACGAGGGAGAGGATTGGTTTGGTCTCCTCGGCGGAGCCGCGGCGTCTCTCCCGTGTGGACACTGGACAGTAGGACAAGCTCTCTCTCTCACTCGCCCTCACCACGCGCCAATACGCACACACACACACACACACACACACCTGCACAGACAGACTGTGCGCTTGTGCACGCGCATTCACACACACTCAGCTGCTGTGACAGCTCACAGACACTTGTCTGGAGGGGGTGGGGGGGCTTTAAAAGATTTGTCAGAATGGCAACACGTTTAAAAAAGAAAAAAATACCGCCATTCCGACCTTAGGAGACGAAAATTGTCGGAATGATGGGACGTTTAATTAAAGGGTTAAGTGTTGCCATTCCGACAATTAGGGCCTAATGTCGGAGTGGCAGCATGTCGGAATGGCGATTGCCCCCCTTATTATTAGGGGAGACCGGGAATGGTTGTAATGTAGCGCTCCCCTCGGTAGTCATGGCGATGAGGGCAGGGCTTTTGGGTTCTTTATCAACTGTTTTCAACCCTGATTAACTCACTTTTAATGTTAGTTTTGAATCTCTATTCTCCTGTAAATTACACACATGAACTGCTTTTAACTTACTTGTAAACTCACCTTTATCTTCTGTTTTTTTTTTTTAAGTATATTTTTTTGGCGTTTTATGCCTTTATTTGATAGATTAGTAGAGATAGACAGGAAAGGGGGAGGCAGAGAGAGGGGAATGACATGCAGGAAAGGTCTGCCCGATGCGGGACGCGAACCGGGGACGCCTGCGTCTGCATATACATGGGGCGGCTGCCTTAACCACTGCGCCACGCACCGCCCCCATTATCTTCTGTTTTTAATAAAGATGTTAAACTCCTCAGGTCTCTGTGTCTTTAATGTAAGTAAATGAAATACACCACACAAGGTTTTAAAGGGACAACGAGGAGTTTTGGAAAAGCGAAGGGTTTTCACACTACCTCCGTGCGCACCGTAGCATTCTTCCACCTCGCGCAAGACGGACTCATGTTTTCATTCATTAATAATTAAAGTCAGAGGTTCAAAGAGGTTCAGTTACCGTCGTAGTTCCAACCATAACGCCGCTATAATCGCCGTTATTCTCATTCGCGTCTGTGAAACCTAAAGTAAGGAAACGCTGGTCGGCTCGACCAGCATTTCTGTATGCTGCTTCCTGTATACATATCACGTGGGCTTCTGCACGGCCACGCCCCTTTAGGGAGACCAGAGGCAGCCTGGAGTGTATTGACTCCAATGGGAAAATTGAACGTGAACACCGATTATGGTCGGGTCTTACTCCCCACAGTCACTGAAGTAAATATTTTCCACAAGCCACATCTCTTCTGAACAATTTGACACGGAAATGGCAATTTTCAGACGGATACATCAGGAGAAAATCCACTTTGTTCAAGACCTGTCTCCGTCTCTACGAAACACTCTCGCGAGATTTGGCACACATCTCCCAGGCAACGTCAAACAAATGGCCGCGAACTCTCGTGAAAATGATTAACATTATTTTTGTCATGTTAAATATGACTGTTACCAGTGTAAATATTTAATGTTAACATGAAAAATTTAAATATCTTACTTACATCTATCTACAAATTGTATAAATCCACACACGATGAGGTGGGGTGACGGTTGGCCCCGCCCACTTAGAGAGACAGGAAGTGTATACAGTTTCTATCATTACCCGATTTGCAACTCTACCCGATCTGTGACAAAAGTGATCTTCGCATGCGCAGACCGGCCGCCATCTTGGACGGCTGCCTACGGCAACTCCACTGGGACAAACTTAATTTGCGTACTGCCCGATTTGCGTACAAGTGTAAGTCGAAGTCTGCTTAAAATTCTGTAAATTTACATAATGATACTGTGAAAAAAATTTTTTTTTAAAAATAAAACCGCGGACATCCGTCACAACACGCCGCGGCAAACTTGTTTATTCAGTGAGTTCTGTGGTAGTTGTGATTGTTTGTGGTTGTCATGGTGATGAAGCCGGCGAGAGTAAAGTCCGCCTCTGTTTTCTGAGCATCAAGATCCACACCACCACAACAAACCCTCAATTTACATTACTAATAAAGTTTGTTTTAAAAAAAAATAAAAAGATAAACCGTCTCTGGCGACGCACAGAGGGCACAGAGAGAGAGCAGTGATCCAATTCAACTAAGTTTGTCCAAGTGAGTTGCCGTACGTGGCTGTTACAAATCGGGTAGCATCGCAGATCGGATAGCGACAGCTGCTCCAATGAACTATCATGAACTATCTTTCCATTTATTCAATATCTTTGGCTTTGGATCGTTGAAGCCTTAAACACAATGGCTGCTTCACCCCGACTGGGCAACAGGAAAGAAAAAAGGTACCTTACAAACCGGTGTTGTATCCTTACACACACAGGCTGATGGCTGGAGAAGAGATGAGTAGAGGAGAAGATCCAGGAGGAAATGAAGACCCGCCACTGCCGATGTCACGGTACTCGCTCGTCGTCTGCAGCTCCAGCTCCTTCCTCACAGTCACTGCTGAACCGGTAGCTTGATGCTAACTAGCACTGTGAGCTAACTAGCTGCTGCGTTAGCTTCTAGCTTCACGTCGTCCTCACGGTTTGAGTAGTCCACTCACCACGAGTCCTCTGGAGAGTCCGGGTTGAACACCTCCACGACCTGGTCACTAAACGTCTCTTTAACAGTCTCTTTTCATTACTGTTTTTCCTACATGCTCCTCGTGTCTTCTTCCTGCTCGCTCCGCCGCTCTCTCTCGGTCTGTGTGCCTGGTTTTTCTGTCCGTACTGAAACCACCTCAGAGGTTACGTTCCGGCCCATCTCAATTAACCCCATAAATGCTGGTACATATTACATTTACAGATAAATTATACTTCAAATAAAACAACAAACACATAATATATACTTTTAAACTTTTTAAACACTTTTATAACATTTTAATGAATTTCATCCTTTTTAATCACACTATTTGCTTGGAAGAAGTGATATTACTTGATATTTTTAACCGGGTTACATGCAGTTTGTGGTCAGTGTCTCCACAGTAGAGACTTTGTTCAGTCCTTTATTTACTCTATTACTACACACAGCGGTGACAGTCAGGCTGGTTGTACCAGTTTAATCTTCACAGTGATGCGATAAACAAATGTATATTCTATGAACCGTCTACTCTGCAGCTCTGGGAATAGAGAAGGTGAGAATAAAAAGCTCAACTCAAACACTTGTAACAAATGAAAACAACTTTATTTGACCGATGCATTTAGTCTCATGGCCTTCATCAGCGTCATCAATTTTAATACCTAGTAGCTTGATGGCACTTGTATTTTGTTTTATTGATCTCTCTTATTGTTGTTTATCAGCACTTGTTTTGTTTTTATTGTTTTCTCTTATTGTTATTTAATTGTTTTTTTCTATTTTATGATCCACTGTAAAGCACCTTGGTACACCGAAAGGTTTGTTTTAAAAAGGGCTGTATAAATAAAGTACATTTACATTTACATTTACATCAAGAAACTCACTGTACAAACAAACTGATCACAAATCCCCTTCAGGACAACTTCCAATAATTGTCAATACACGAAAAATTGATGAATGTGTATGTAAACAAATGTCTTGAGGATCTCTGAACACAGTGCTATCGAGGGTCACCCTATTGTGAGACACTTCAGAGATGTGAACCGTCCAACCGTCTTTCCTTCTTTACATTTCTTGTGTAATGAAGCTCATTCTGTAGGGAAATTCTTAACAAATGTCTTTCCCTATCGTGCTATTCCCTCTTTCTTCTCTTATCATCAACGGTTACTAGTGAATCCTCCTCCTGATGCAGCTCCTCAGCTCACCACCATGTACGCCATCATCCACATCCTTCACTTGTTTCTATTGGTCCAAAACCACATGACCTCATTGTCAAACCCATCTCCACAGGTGTTCAGCTCACTGGCCTGTATGTGGATGAATATGATGGTGGTTGTAGATGAAGGCCATGAGGCAAAGCAGGCAGGGTAATAGTAGACGGTTCACAGAATATGAATTTGTTTATCGCATCACTGTGAAGATAAAACTGCTACAACTGTCACAGGTGACGCTTCCCTGAGGGGAAATAGGAAAAAGACTATATGCTGGGTGACTAGTGTCCATCATAATGCCGAGTGCTTTCTTCCTGCTGCGGGTGGTGTAAATGTCTTGTAACTGTGGTCGTTGTGGTCCTATGATTTTTGATGCTGTTTTACTCTCCTTGTAAGATATTTATAACCTTGTGTTGTAGTATTGCCAAACCATACCAGTATGCATCCAGTCAAGATGCTTTCTACATGTCATTTTCTGTTACTGTAGCTTACTTCCCTCATGTGCCTCCGGTCCATAATATTGTGTGTGATAAACGTTCTTTGTACACTGGGTTTTTTATTTCATGGAGCAAAGTGCAGCGGTGCAGGTTCATTTATCCAGATAAGATTACAGTATCATATCCAACAGGTGAGTCACAGTTCATAGTTTAACACCAACAGTTGATTTTCTCCTGTGGCAGTTACGTGAAGAGAGTGGTTATTTATGTGCAGCTCCACTTACTGATGCCTGGAGGCAGCTTCACCGCCTGAATCAGCCTGTGGAGGAGGCGGAGATGAGCCGCTGCTCTCCCGCTGTCTGAGCTCGTCCAGACAGCCGCTGGGGAACAGCTGGGACTTTGTCTGTGGTGAGTGGTCTGTCATTAGATTTAGGGGGCTTTCACACCTACCTGTTTGGTCCGGACTTTCCAGATAGTTCGGATCAAATTGACAGGTGTGAAAGCTCCCCTCGGACCACGGTCCGGACTAAAGACCGTATTTGGTCCCACCTCAGGAGGTGGTCTCGGTCCGGACTACCCTGGACCAAGGTCCGCTGCTGTGTAGTGTGAAAGCATTTCTTTGGAAGGTTCGAACTATCAGACCAAATACAGGAAGTCACGTCAGATTCGCTCGTGCCGAAAAAAGTAAATAAAAAGAAAAAAAGGAAAAGAGGAGCCGCGGCAACCGGCGGCAACAGGAGATATAGGTTATATATCCTAGGGGAGACCGGGGTTGGTTGTCACACTTTTTACTCATGTATGAATTGCTCATCGTCAAAAAAACTTTGAACAGTAATTCTTACATTAAATGAAAGCTTAAGGTCTTGGCTTGAAACTGGTATCCTTTTTGTTTTTAGAACATATTGCAACAAGAAGTAATTCACCATGAAAGACACTCTGACACAGGGTATAGGGTTTCAGTGATATATTAGGATTTTAAAAGAAGATGTGTAACTTTCTTGTTTTTTGAGCTAGACACACCAAATAACTTTTGTTATTATCATCAGTGCCCCTTCTGTTTAAACAATAAGACTGAGACAGGTGATCAGTTCTCTGAATTATGTTCTTTAATCTCACTTAACAATACAGGAAACGGTTAGATGCACACTTTACATCCAGAGCAGGATGGAACTCATCTGCTTTTACCAATCACCCACCCATGGGCTCAGCAAAACCAAGAACAAACGAGACATGCTGCCATAGAGTGATAACTAATTACATTATTCAACTTTTAAATGTATTAACTAACTTTGAGTAGTACACATTAATTAACTGCTTACTAATAGGCTACATTAATTAATGTGTTTCCTAATCTTAAGTTAATACATAATAATGATTGTTAATATATCTGTAAACAGTTAATTAATGCTTAATAATGTACTAAATGTTAATTAAAGGAATCCTTATTGTAAAGTGTTACCAATCATTTCTTAAACTTTGGTTGGGGTTGGTTGTCACATGTGACAACCAACCCCCAGAGCAGTGAGACAACCATCCCCAACTGACCATTTAACAAACATGTTAAGCTAGCTACCACATAGCTTTAACTTGCTAGCTAAAATATGACTAGGCTACAACAAAAACTACCACTTTTGTTTTGTTAATGAATGTTTTATTGTAAAATGACTAGTAACATATTCTATTATTACAAAAATAACACAAACATGAAAAATTACTCTGACCCATAAAAATTATAAAATATATCCTCACCTCAATGCTAAGTGGGTATTTGACACAATGACTAATGCAAAATGAACAGGAAGTCAGGGCTCAAATTTAGTATCAACATCATGTGGCTGTAATAAGCACTGTGACAACCAACCCGTGAGACAACCAACCCCGGTCTCCCTATCCAGATTTGGTCAGAGGGATGTGTGTGTCAGTGTAGGCTACACTTGTACAGTAAACGTTTACACGGAATTAAACAGTAGAGTGTTTAATATAAATTCCCAAATATAGCCTCTTTTTTTTATACATTGACCCGAATATTTTTTTTTCCGCCGAAAAAAGTCTGAAAAAGACGGATAATTATCAGTGAGTGACACCAAACAACGTCTGCCCCAGCAAGTCACAACTTTTATTTCTCTCTCACACACACACAAGTGACCTGAAGAGATGCAGCATCTGACAGGAGGATCGCGTGTGTGCACATAGCGCGTGTCCCACATACTACAGCTGATCGCTGACGCTCTCATCAATGAGAGCATTTTCGCCGCAGCACGACCCTCTTTCTCTCCTTTCATCAGCTCCAAACTCACTCTTCTGCACCGGGATTACAAACCACAGCAATATTTTTATTCATATTTTTTTCAGAGCACTTTCTATGCGCTAACGTCAGACGCAAGCTCATCCGGCATGACGTTGGTAGATCCTTTAGTCCGCTGTCATAATAGCAGTGTGAATGCGGACTTTACTGGACTAAATGGAAACGTGTGAAAAAAAAAAAAAGGAAAAAAAAAGTCCGGACCAAGGTCCGGACAATTAGGTGTGAAAGTGCCCTTACACTACAGGACTGATGTGGACTCAGTGTGGCGGACTGAGGGGATCACAGGGTTTTAATATGATGTTCAGAAAGACAGTGAACACCACAGAGGCTCCTGCTTCAACAGCTGCTACAGTCTATTGATCAGTACTGTTACTGCATATCATCAGTACAGTCGTCAAGTACTTGTACTTTCCTTGAGTATTTCCTTGTTGTGTTACTTCTTGCTTGTGTTGCAGCTGAGTTGAGGCCCAGTTGTTGTGTGTAACAATCAGCTGTAGCTTGTTTGATCCAGTGGTTTTCTACAGGGACGCTGTCCACACAGACAAGACAACAGTGCTGTGTTGCATTATTATAGAGGTACAGGAAAGACAGAGACTGTATGTATTAATTACATGAGTTTTCAAGTCCTCTGTAGTGAATGAATCCAGGTAAACAATAACATCTGAGTCATCTTTGTTCCTGAGCCGCACTTATTAAACCTACTGTAACATCAGGGATCTTATCAGCAGATGGACTTTGCCCTTGTGGTGGTGGAACAGTTGATGAGGCCAGTGCCTTTCCTGTTACTCATTTATTGTTTAAACGCCTTATATTACTTTATATTACAATACTTTACTTCCCTGTGTGGACAGACTGTGTCACATCAAGTCAGTGGATCTCAGTCCTTGTGTGTGTCAGTGGATGGAAACAGTGGTCCATGGATCATGTTGCTGGGCTGCAGCTTCATGACGCCATCTAGTGGACTGATAGTAGAAGTACAGCAGCTGATGGCAGCTTCCTCTTCCTCACTGCTGTGTGACTGCATTCAGCTGACACTGATATGAAGCAGAGAAGAAGAGCCAATCAGTGGAGGGAGGAGCAGCTGGAGACATGATGGACATGTGAGCTGCTGTGCACATGAATGATGTGTGTTTCCTCTGCAGGTGAAGCTACAAAGTGTGTGTGAGCTGATGTGGATGTGACCTCAGCAGCATGGATCAGTGTGAGGACAGAGAGGAGGGAGCCCCTCCCTCTAAAACCACTCTGTGTGGGGGACATCAGGACCAGACCAGAGGTCAAAGGTCAGAATTTAAACTGTCTAAAAGTCAGTTGTTGTGTTTATTAAAAGATTGAAAATATTTTTCATCAGTTTTTCTCCAACATGCACATTTATCAGTTGTGTTGTTGTTTCAGGATCCAGCAGCAGAGACCAGACTCTCCTGAACCCAGCTGTCTGTCATTAAAGAGCGACCGGTCAAAGGGCTTTCTCATTGACTTTAAAGGAGGACGTGGATCAGCTGATCAGATGTAAGCTGTAACTGACAGTCAGACTCAGGTTATTGTAGAAAAGAACCAGTTTGTACGACGTGTTGTTGGACCAGGGGCCTCATTTATAAAACTGTGCGTAGGAAAGATGACTATAGGTGGCGTACGGAGGAAACCCAGGAATTGCGTGCGCACAAAAACTTTCAGATTTATAAAAGCGTGCGCACGCACGTCCTACGCCTGTTTCCATTTGTAAATCACAACCAATACTAAAATTGGCGCACGTGAAAAAGCCCTTCACCCCGCCCACACGGTGCCTGTATAAGGTCAGGGAACACCCATGATGAATATTCATTCATACCAAATCAACCAATAGACGGCGGGAAGGGGGAGACAAGAGCCGAGGGAATACATTTAACACGTGGGAATACTGGACTGGTTGGACGCGCTAGTTCGGATGAACGAGACTCGGTTCGGGTCGGACCTCCGGCTTCCTTTTTTCTTTCTTTCTTTTGAATGCACTGAATCAGCGCTGACGCTTCATGCAGACGGTTTAGTTGTTGTTGTTTGTTTTTAGGTTTGGAGGAATTGATTGTGGTGCCGGCAACAGTACAAGGAAGTCCGAACCGGCTCGTGCGCTGCTCATCATAAACGTCATGACAGCTGAGCCACTGTGTGTCTTTCACAGTCACTGCCCCCCCTCCCTCCCTCCTTCACGAGCCGGTTCCGACTCACCAGCATCAACTCTCCCGAACCCAGCAAAAAAAAAAAAAAGGCTGATGCGTCAGCGCCGATTCAGTCCATTTCACAATAAGCAACACTATGTGATTTATATATTTACAAATATAAGAAAGACAGAAAAAAGGAAGCCCAAGGTGCGACCGGCACCGCTACCTGAACCAGCGCGTCTGAACCGGCCGGTTGGACCGGGCCGGTACTTCCACATCTGTGAAATTGTTTTAGTGCTTCAATAAATTACATCTCTCTCCCTCTATCTGAATACGAAATTGTCAAAATAGCCTAAATTATGCCTCGTTCTAAATTTTTGCCGATGTATCCTATGATTAAGGCAATATTTGATTATTTCACACTAATGTATCAATTTCACATATTTTCTTTCATTTCATCCCTCTGCTCTTGGTGTCGCCGTTTCCCCGTTTCTCCAGATTTTGTGCGTACGGCAGGGTCAGAGCTGCCGTGGATCTGCGCACATTCTCCCGCCAAGTTTGTTTTTTATAAATCCCAAAACTTGCTGACAAGGTGGCGTACGCCTTCTTTTGTGCGTACGCAGCGTTTATAAATGAGGCCCCAGGTCTGAAACCAAAGTGTCTGTGTCTGTGTGTGAACGTCCTCAGGGGACATATAAAGTCCATCTTGTATTATGTCTCTGTCCTGATGTTGACTTGACACTGATTCCTCCACAGAGTGGAGCAGGAGAGCTCAGAGGTTCAGTCCAGTGGTCAGTCTGCCCAGCAGCATCAAACACACCTGGACTCCATATTTATGGTGAGGACATGTCCAACAGCTGCTGTTCCATCTGTTGTGTTCACCATCATCTCCATGCTGCACTTTGACACCAGTGGATTGTCAGTCTGTCAGGTTGTAGTTTGATGCTGTCACTCATAGAGTTTCTGTTCCAGCTGCTGGAGGAGAACATGGTCACTTTTGTGAAGAACGAGCTGAAGAAGATCCACAAGCTTCTGAGTCCAGATTACCCAGAATGCTCAGGGAGTCAGAGGGAGGATGAGGAGGTGGTGGACGGTGAGGATGAAGAGCAGAGGAGCATCAGAGAGGCGTTAGTGAAGATCACAGTGAACTTCCTGAGGAGGATGAAGCAGGAGGAGCTGGCTGAGCGTCTGCAGAGCAGTAAGAGGATTTCTGTAAAGACTCAACATGATGGACAAATGAGACGTTCACTGACATCAACACATGGAGGGAAACATGTTCATATAGTTGTTATTTAGAGGAATTAACTTGTTATATTTATTATTGGTCTGATTTCTTGTGTTTTCATTCAGAACATCTTGCTCCAGTTTGTCGACGTAAACTCAAATCTGCCCTGAAGAAGAAGTTCCAGTGTGTGTTTGAGGGGATCTCTAAAGCAGGAAACCAAACCCTTCTGAACCAGATCTACACAGAGCTCTACATCACAGAGGGAGGGGCTGGAGGGGTCAATGATGAACATGAGGTCAGACAGATTGAAACAGCGTCCAGGAAACCAGACAGACCAGAAACAACCATCAGACAAGAAGACATCTTTAAAGCCCCACCTGGAAGAGAGCGACCAATCAGAAGAGTGATGACAAAGGGAGTGGCTGGCATTGGGAAAACAGTCTTAACACAGAAGTTCACTCTGGACTGGGCTGAAGACAAAACCAACCAGGACATACACTTCACATTTCCCTTCACCTTCAGAGAGCTGAATGTGCTGAAAGAGAAAAAGTTCAGCTTGGTGGAACTTGTTCATCACTTCTTCTCTGAAACCAAAGAAGCAGGAATCTGCAGCTTTGATCAGTTCCAGGTGGTCTTCATCTTTGACGGTCTGGACGAGTGTCGACTTCCTCTGGACTTCCACAACACTGAGATCCTGACTGATGTGACAGAGTCCACCTCAGTCAACGTGCTGCTGACCAACCTCATCAGGGGGAACCTGCTTCCCTCTGCTCGCCTCTGGATAACCACACGACCTGCAGCAGCCAATCAGATCCCTCCTGAGTGTGTTGACATGGTGACAGAGGTCAGAGGGTTCACTGACCCACAGAAGGAGGAGTACTTCAGGAAGAGGTTCAGAGATGAGCAGCAGGCCAGAAAGATCATCTCCCACATCAAGACCTCACAAAGCCTCCACATCATGTGCCACATCCCAGTCTTCTGCTGGATCACTGCTACAGTTCTGGAGGAGCTGTTGAAGACCAGAGAGGGAGGAGAGCTGCCCAAGACCCTGACTGAGATGTACATCCACTTCCTGGTGGTTTATCTAAAACTGAAGAAGGTCAAGTATGATGGAGGAGCTGAGACAGATCCACACTGGAGTCCAGAGAGCAGGAAGATGATTGAGTCTCTGGGAAAAGTGGCTTTTGAGCAGCTGCAGAAAGGAAACCTGATCTTCTATGAATCAGACCTGACAGAGTGTGGCATCGATATCAAAGCAGCCTCAGTGTACTCAGGAGTGTTCACACAGATCTTTAAAGAGGAGAGAGGCCTGTACCAGGACAAGGTGTTCTGCTTCGTCCATCTGAGTGTTCAGGAGTTTCTGGCTGCTCTTCATGTCCATCTGACCTTCATCAACTCTGGACTCAACCTGATGTCACAACAACAAACATCTTGGTGGTCTCAAGTGTTTAGAGACACATCTACATCTTCCTACCAGAGCGCTGTGGACGAGGCCTTACAGAGTCCAAATGGACACCTGGACTTGTTCCTCCGCTTCCTCCTGGGTCTTTCACTGGAGACCAATCAGACTCTCCTACGAGGTCTGATGACACAGACAGGAAGTGACTCACGGTCCAATCAGAAAACAGTCCAGTTCATCAAGAAGAAGATTGAAGAGACTCCCTCTGCAGAGAAAAGCATCAACCTGTTCCACTGTCTGAATGAACTGAACGATCGTTCTCTAGTGAAGGAGATCCAACAGTCCCTGAGATCAGGACGTCTCTCCACAGATAAACTGTCTCCTGGTCAATGGTCGGCTCTGGGCTTCATCTTACTGTCATCAGGAGAAGATCTGGATGAGTTTGACCTGAGGAAATACTCTGCTTCAGAGGAGGTTCTTCTGAGGCTGCTGCCAGTGGTCAAAGCCTCCAACAAAGCTCTGTAAGTGTAGAGAGAGTTGGATTTATTCATCATTGTATAAAAACACTTCTGTCTTTTCAACAGGACTGAAAATAAATTCCTTTCTTCTTTAATTCCTCATGATCATCTCTTCAGATTGAGCAGCTGTAACCTCTCAGAGAGAAGCTGTGAAGCTCTGTCCTCAGTCCTCAGCTCCCAGTCCTCTAGTCTGAGACACCTGGACCTGAGTAACAACAACCTGCAGGACTCAGGAGTGAAGCTGCTGTCTGCTGGACTGGAGAGTCCACACTGTAGACTGGAGACTCTCAGGTGAGGATCCATCCAGCTGTTTATCTGATGCCACTTGAACACAGCAGCAGGTGTTGACAGAGGGTTCCTGTGTGTTGTTGTGTGTGTTCAGTCTGTCAGGATGTCTGGTCACAGAGGAAGGCTGTGCTTCTCTGGCCTCAGCTCTGAGCTCCAACCCCTCCCATCTGAGAGAACTGGACCTGAGCTACAACCATCCAGGAGCCTCAGGAGTGAAGCTGCTGTCTGCTGGACTGGAGGATCCAGACTGGAGACTGGACTCTCTCAGGTATGGAGAGGCTGCTGCAGTGAGTGTGGTGAACAGTGTAATAATCAGTGTTTGTGGCTGAATGTGTGTGTGATCAAACAGCTGTTTTCAGACTGTGTGTGTGCTGCTCCAACACGTCTGACTCCAGATCAGATGAAGCCACAAAGTGTCTCCTTAATGAAAGTCTCCAGCAGCTGGAGCTTCACTTCCTGTCTGAGTCCATGTGCTCTGAGCTGAGCCTGGTTCTCTCTGCTTCCTCTGGACTCTGACTTCAAGTCCAGTCAAAATGTGTGGACAGGTTTGATGGAGCTCAGGACTGGTCCTGAGGACGGCTGCTTTGTTCCACATGATGTGACTGATCTCAGTGAGTCAGTGTGTTGCAGCTGATCTGTGTGAAGAGCAGAGAAGAACAGAGTCATTGATGATGAGATCCTGATCCGTCCTGTCACTGTGATCAGATGTTTCTATTAGAGCTCCTTCATCCACTCACTGCTGCTGTGGCTCCTGTGGAAACCTGCTCACAGCCTCCTTCTTCAGCTTCCTGGGGAGTTTTCTTCAAACAAACAAGTTGTGTTCACACTCAGTGTTTCTCACTAAACTCACTGTTTCACTGAGCTCTAACAAACCTGTTGAGTGTGTTTCCTTCCTCATCAAACACTGAAACCATCCACTGTTCACAGCTGCCGCCTTCTTCTCTTCTTCTCCACCTGTTGTGTCTTCATCTTATTTGCTGTGACGTGTGTTTTGCAGCTTGAGAGTCAGAGTGAAAGTGTGTGTCTGACACTGCAGTGACATCACATGGAGAAAACCCATGATGAAGTGTTTCCTCCTGGTCTCCTCCTGCTCTGTATCATCACTAGAAAAAGACTCCAGCTCCTTCTTCTCTGTGCTCAGTCTTCATCCATACATACCAGCCTCCATGTGAACACAGTGATAAAACAGTGTGTGTGTGTGAGAGCCATGTAATGTCCATGTGTGCATGCTGACAGAGAAGCTGCTGCTCTGACCCCCCTCCTCCTTTCAGGGTGGAGCCTGCTGGAGTCCCATGGTTGACACCAGGTCTGAGGAAGTGTAAGTGTGTTTACATTCAACCATCTTCACACTGTCACATCACTGACCTCATGAGTCTTCATCAAACTGTCAATAACTGATCACATGATCAATAACTGCAGCTGTGTCTTGTTCTCTCCATCAGATTCCTGTCGACTCACAATCGACACAAACACAGTGAAAACAAACATCAAACTGTCTGACGACAACAGGAAGATGACACTTGTGGAGGAGGATCAGTCATATCCTGATCATCCAGACAGATTTGACTACTGGGAACAGCTGCTGTGTTCAACTGGTCTGACTGGTCGCTGCTACTGGGAGGTCGAGAGGAGAGGAAATGTTTATATATCAGTGAGTTACAGAGGAATCAGCAGGAAAGAAGGCAGTGGAGACTGTTGGTTTGGAGGGAACGATCAGTCCTGGAGTCTGAGCTGCTATGGTGGTGGTTACTCCGTCTGGCACAATGGCAGACGGACAGATATCACCTCCTCCTCCTTCTCCTCCTCCTCTGTCTCTAACAGAGTAGCAGTGTATGTGGACTGTCCTGCTGGCTCTCTGTCCTTCTACAGAGTCTCCTCTGACTCACTGATCCACCTCTACACCTTCAACACCACCTTCACTCAACCTCTCTATCCTGGGTTTAGACTCAGGTCGTTTGGTTCCTCAGTGTCTCTGTGTTGAGTGAACCAGAGTCTCCTCCTGTCACAGAAACCTTCTCACTGTTGAACAGACAGTTCAGTCTCTACATGTCTGTCTCTGTCTCTCACTCACGTTTTCACATTCATGGATTAAATCAGTTGATTTTAAAAATATTTTCTCAATGATTCTTGTAAACTTCTTCCTCTTCCTTTAAAGATGGAAGATTCATGATCAACTTTACAGGCTGTTTGTGAGCTGGTCACAGGTAAACAGACACAACAAGAAACACAACTGGAAACAAACATAATGTTGTATAGACGCTGAATATAATGAATTACATGTGATTTCTTTTTCTTTGTGGTTTTACTGAATCATTACTGCATTTCCTGCTGATGAGCCACTAGTCCTACCAGATAATGATTTTTCTGTTAACATGTCACTGAGATAATTATTAAACTGTATTCATCTCTGTCCTGTAAATAATCTGATGTGAAATATATATTGATATATTGCTTATATATTGCTTTTATAAAACTTTTACCAATAAAGACAATATGAAAGAGGAATACACAATCAATTTCATGTAGTTTTTATTCAACCAGAAATATTATCTAATCAAATCGCCCCACTGTGAAAAAACCAGTCCCATCTCTCTGGACGTTAGCTCCAAGTTTGCTCTGCATGTCGTCTTTTCCTCCTCTATTTCTAATAATGTGACGATGTGTGGCTGGTTGCTAGTTTGCTGGTAGGAGGTAAAGCTAGAGGAGGACGCCACTAAATAAATGTGCTGGTGGGATTTATCTGATCTGAAAACTGATTGTAGAAGCTAAAATATATTTCCTGCCATTTTGCGTTAGTTTTGATGTCATTGCGTTGATTGTGTCATGGCATTGTCACATTGAGTGGGTGTTACTTTCTTTACTTAGTATGTGTGTGTGTGTGTGTGTGTGTGTGTGTGTGTGTGCGTGCGTGCGTGCGTGCGTGCGTGCGTGCGTGCGTGCGTGCGTGTGTGTGGTGGCAGGAGTTTTGAACAAAGAGAGAGAGAGCTCATATATTTTTTGTTGACCGTTAATTCACCATCATAGCACTTTATTCTCTCATCATTATCATCATTATTATTTATTGAAAGGGCACGTATTATTTTCCCTTTTGATGTACTGCTTGTTGGCTCTTTTTTTGATTCTTGTCACAATAAACACTCTTAAACTGGACATGAACCCATGGAGTTTTTGAACGCGACACAAACAGGCTCCAAGTCTCTCAGCGGCTGAAGGTTTGTTGAAAGACGCTGCAACACTGATCTAAAGCACATTTGGTCTTTACATTGATAAAAGGAAAAGGTTGATCTACCTCTTTATTTTGGCATTCCCTCATCGGCTGTATGAACATATCACACCACCCCTTGTCGTCAACACAAAGTGACATGTAAAAAAAATCCTCATGTGGGCAGAGACCTTATTATCCCCTAATGTTTAACGCCCTTGCCTATGATGCCCCCTGCTGGTCAAAACAAGACACAACACCAACAGACACAAACGCTGTTTTTAATATTTTATGTAAGGGATAGGGCTGTCAGGCGATTAAAAAAATTAATCTAATTAATTACAGGATTTGTAATTAATTAATCTAATTAATCTCATATCTGCTAACGGTACCCAAATAAAGAATTTGATGTATACACATCTATGTCAGTTTTCAAACAAAAGGCAAAATCTTTTTGCTTCAAGGTTTTATTTGTACTCCAAATTGAAGATTAGCCAGCCATACAGTTAAAATGGCATACGTAAAATAAAAAGAGGAATAAAGCCATATATTAAGCGGGAATAGCATCAAAGATGTTAATCAAACCCACACAGTTTCAAACAACGTTCAAAACGCACAGAGCCAGTATCACAACTCAACATAAATCCCGTTAGCTTAATGCTAATGTATATGTAAAATCTCATAGACGGGCTAACAGTAATTAGCATTCGCTATCGCCATTCCGCGGCACCAACAGCCATAGCAGTAAAGCTGATAAAAAACATGCTTTGATGCTGGCTTTAGCGCTGTTAACATGTCACAGTTCTGACAGTTTTTCATGCGAGAAAGTCACAGTTTGTGGTCAGTTTGCCCCGGCGTTTGTTTGGGAGGAGTGTAGAGTCTGTGTGAGCCGCGACCGAGCACCAGGGCAGCGGCTGTCAGAGCTGCAGCAGCCGCTCTACGGACCTCATCTGCCGGCGGCAGTCTCTCGTCCTCCCGGCGGGGTAGACAACGAGCCAAGTAACGTATCCGCACGCTGTCATACATTTACCGCTGGCTGGTTAAACTCTTTTTAGGAGATTAATGTTGGTCTCATTGATTAAATTTAACAACATTCTATATCTATGGGCGTGTCGCCACTCTGTTTAATCTACCGCTCTGGTCAGCCTGCTTTGACTAGTGACGCGGGTGGGGAGTGACGAACACATCACGTCCGGACCGGACAAGTGCCTCCCTACGGGTCATGCAATGGGCCAAATTTAAAGTGCTCGCGCATTGAATTGCCACTCAGAATTAATTGCGTTAATTTTTCTAACGCGCTAATTTGCAGTGTAATTAATTAATCTAATTAACGCGTTAAACTGACAGCCCTAGTAAGGGATAATGTATAGTTGGTCGGTTGTTATGGAGAAATAAACCCCGACATGTATGTCGGGGTTTAGCAAGTATGGAAGGGGTTTATTTCTCCATAACAACCGACCAACTATACATTATCCCGCTTAGAACACGGCCTACGAGTAAAATTATTAATTTGAAACATAATGTTGATCAAAATACGACTTCAATCGATTTTTAATTGCATCATTTAGCGAATCTGCGAGACTGCACGTCCGCTGCTGATCCTCCTCCCGGTCCCGTCGTGCATTTAAAGCCTTTGACAACAATCAGTGGATCGATTGATTACCATACACGTGTTACGATGTGTGTGTTGTGTGTAGACGTATCTGTCATAGCCTAAACAAGAGATTATAACTTTACCGTTTAGCCTACGGGTGCGTTTGTGTGGCGGAGCCGCGGTGCCACCGAGACGAGAGGAGAGCTGAGACCGGGTCAGAGGCTCTGATCAGCAGCCACGATGTGGAAGGAGCCGCCGCTCTCCTTGTAACAAGTTACAAGCCATTTATCTAACATCACTATTAGTCCGAGGCTGTTTAATTACCATAAACAACGAAACATAAGGTAAAGTTTCTCTTTGCTGTATGCTGATATAACGAGTGATTGCTCCTCCAGTCGACCGTTGCTACGGAGTCCCTAGCAACGGTGATTATTGTCCGCTCAGCGGTGTCTATCGAAAAATAATCACCGCAGAATTTTGGTGATTGACCAATCAGGATCGAGTATTCAAGTGAGCCGTGTTCTAATCATGTATAAAATACATCATCTCTAATCTCTCTGCAACAAACGACAGAAACAAATGTCACAGTTTGGGTTTAACCATCTGTGTGTGACGACCTTCATACTAAAACATCAGTAATAATAATAATCAATTGTTTGATTTTCCTAAAGTTTTAACCTAAAATCTTCTGAGTTCAGAGTTAATTCTCTCTTGAACCAAACACCGATCTTAAAAGGGAAGAATAACTACGAAAGCCGAAAGTCAAGGCATGAAGAAGCTCCAAATCCTGAAATCTCCATTTAGAAAACAAACTGAAATGTGTGAGAAAAATACATTATTAGAGAGGTTTTTACTAATCCCCTTAATTAAATCATTGAAAGATTGATGAGCTGTTTTCATTTAGAACACTGCCTTGTTGCCATGACAAGTCTCACTGCTTGGATGAGAAAGAGGTCTGTGACACCTCCATCCATCCATGGAACACATCCAATTTAAGATTAATTTCAACTTGGTAAAAGCAAAAAGGTTTACATTTTCCGAATCCTAAGACCTTGCTGAACAAGGACATGTTCCTTTGGTGTTTCCAGAGTAGAAATTGTTGCTTCTATAGCAGGTTAGAAACAGAGGTATTTCTGCTTTTCTCAGAAATTCAGCTCCTACTTTTGAATGAGACTGAATGAGAGGAGGGGAGGGAACTGGCTGCACTCAGAGGCTTAGAGTTCAAATTCTGTTAGCCTCTCTGCGTTTTCGAGCACACTGTGAGAAACAGGACAAGTTTGTCTACAAACCTGGAGAAAATTATTTGTCTAGAGTGAAATTTGTGGCTGTGGCGGCAGGTTAGAGAGCCAAGTGTCAGAGGATTTTCAGACAGTCTCTCTAGCTCTGAACATTCCGTCCCATAGACTGCCATGTTAAATCTGATTTTGTCAAAATTGATCATGATCAGTTGAAGGGTACTGATCAATAACCGTAGAAGATATGACAACCAACACAAACAAGTCTGGGCTCATCCTCCGCCGTCAGTCATCCTCGTCATTGTTGCATATTGCATCAATTATTACAAAATATGGGTGTTGCACTTTTTCTGAAGAAAAATGAAATAACTTGGAGCATTATGTAATAAACCGCCAAATGTTCATCTCAATCAGAAAAAATATTATGCTATCAGAGCAACATTGACTTTAAACATACCAGCATGAATCATAAATAACAACTAGAAAAAGCATTTCCAACAATGGAAATGGTGTGAATGCTGAAAGCAATGCTGAATGAACTGAAGAAATTGTTGAAACAATGCTGGATGAGCTGAAGACATTGTTGAAAGAAAGAGAGAAACCAAGAAAGTTTGAAGCAACATGACAGAGGCTGGTTTTGAACCCATGACCTCATGATCTCCAACCATTTACTCTACCACTGCACCACAGAGGGCACCCTGATATCAAATACCTGTAACCTATTGAAGGCAGAGAAGGGGAGGTTAATTCTGCCGGTCACAGGGGGCAGCGCGGGACAAGAAATGATGCATAAGAATCATTTAAGCGCTTTACATTTTTCTGCTGTGTTCAAAGTTCAAGTGCAAATCAATAATAATAGTGCATTATCAAGTTTGCTCATGTGACCAGACCAAGTGGTATTGGTTAAAGTTGAAAGAGTTGAGACTTTGAGTAACCACAGAGAGCAGACACTGTGGAATATTGTCATGGATTGTAATTATGGCACCAGTAATCACTGTGTCCTTTAACGACCACCTGAAACCAATTAAAAGTGGGAGGTGGGAGCAGAATTCAACACAACATAACATCACCCAACCTGGATTCAAACCAGGGATCTTTGTGTTGTAAAGCAGGTACATTAACCCCTAGTCTACCACCAGAGTTGGTAATAGGATGCCACAGAGAGCATACTCATGCTGATGTGACACTGGTCAATGTGATAACAAACACCTGTAACCAAGCAAATGTAATCACTGTGTCTCTTAACGACCACCTGAAACCAATTGAAGGTGAGGGAGGGGAGCAGAATTCAACACAACATAACAACAATACACACCTGGGATTCGAACCAGGAATCTGTGAGTTGCAAAGCAGGCACCTTAAAGGGATAGTTCGGGTCTTTTGATATGAATCTATATGGCTTCCCCATCACTAGTTACATGCTGTGACAGCGACTTTTCCCGGACCGCATCCCGTGAGCGGAGTTCCGGCCCGGTTTCGGTGCTGACGAATGTAGTCCAGCTAGTTGGCTGGGGTCACGAAAGTAAAGCGTTTTGCTTCTCAAAACAATATGCGTTCAAAAGAGTGATACATTTGCATCACAAAACCGTTGTCCAGGAAAAAGTCTGACCTCGCAATCGCTTGGCGCTATTTTCTCTCCCTCCATATCGCTGCGCGCTGCCGCCTGTAGACGCCTGTGCACGTTTCCATCAGCTGTTTCACTGAGTTTACTGCTCGGATAGTTCACATAAACTTATCTGACTATGACAGTTCATGGTGGAAGATCAGACCTACAAACATACACAGACAGACAGCGTGCATCACCTGCAGTACCGGACGGTGCTGCTGAAAGAAAAAGAACGGTACTCTCCAGCCAGCTGAAGCAGCAAACCTGCAGCTGTCAGAGGAGCCTCGCTCTCTCTTCAGTCGGTGTTTGGCTGCACTTCGTTTAAAATAGTTCAACGTGTGAAGATCTATAACCGCCATCTGAACAGCGGTCAGCTGAGCCAGAGCACAGTGGACATGGCTGCTGTGTATAACGGCAAGAAAAAAAAAGTCGTCCTGATTGTCTGTGTACATTTGTCGGACTGAATCACGGACTGCGCTGCATTACTGATCATCACCCGGTCACCCTGTCTGTCACAGCTACAACTGTGGGTCTAACTTCAGCTTCCCTGTCCCTGCTCTCTCTCTGTGTGTGTCTGCCTGTTTTAACTCCATCTGACGAGGTTCAGCATCACAGCCTATATTCAGGTTCATAATGGTCTCCATTTGGCTCTGTGCTAAAACAAGGGATGGCTTCATCACTTGTGTCATAATCAGATAGCCTATGTTTATGTGAACTATCCAAGCAGTAAACAGTGAAACAGCTGATGGAAACGTGCACAGGCGTCTACAGGCGGCAGCGCGCAGCGATATGGAGGGAGAGAAAATAGCGCCAAGCGATTGCGAGGTCAGACTTTTTCCTGGACAACGGTTTTGTGAAGCAAATGTATCACTCTTTTGAACGCATATTGTTTTGAGAAGCAAAACGCTTTACTTTCGTGACCCCAGCCAACTAGCCGGACTACATTCGTCAGCACCGAAACCGGGCCGGAACTCCGCTCACGGGACGCGGTCCAGGAAAAGTCGCTGTCACAGCATGTAACTAGTGATGGGGAAGCCATATAGATTCATATCAAAAGACCCGAACTATCCCTTTAACCCAGAGCCTACAGGTGGATGCTGGGGTGGTGGGGGGGCAGAAAATAGGGTAGCGCTGAGAGATGCTGCTGTGTCATGGACAATGAGTAAATCACCCATCTTAAATAGACGGCCAGATTGAGAGGGTGTGTGATGATGTCATGAGAGTGACGCAGCGCAGCTGGAGTTGGCTGCCTGAACTAGTTTGCAGGCTTCGCTCCATTTATGATGAAACAACCTCAAGCTTTACAGTGACTTCAAAACAAAGCTAATAATAATTTTCTAATCCTGCTCCTCCCCTTCCTTCTCCTCTTCTTCCTCCCCCTCCTCATATACATATTGCCTGTATGAAACATATATTTAATGGCTGACCGGCTAAAAAAAACAGGACCACAACAGACATCTCCTATTTTGCTCTGAAACAACAACACTTATTTTCCGTCACACTTAGCTACAGACATGGGTCTTTGGGTAAGTTGAGCAGCTGACTCTCTCACATTTAATTTACACCAAATATTGTGTGTGTCTGTGTTTGTGCACATAGTTTGTATGCCAAATGTCAATTTCTGCATCAGTAGAAAGTTTGTCTTAAATGTAGCGCCCTCTAGACGTCAGGTCTATTTACTGAGGTGTGCTCCCCAAGTTCTTTGAGTTAAGAAATCGCTTTCTTTTTAGGTTAACTAATGCAGGTAAGTAACTACACGGCAATAGATTATTCATGACCCGTTCTATATATTCTCTTCTTGTAACTACTGTTCTTTAACCCAAAGTGTGTTTTTACTACTGTTTTTAACTTGTATTTATCACTCCTGTAAATAAATGAACTAAAAATGAAATGTGTTTTTATTACACCTAGGTACCCTTTAAGTTTTTTTTAAAATGTCCCTACCAACACTCTATATGCTTCTCCTAAACTTAAACACAAGTCAATATGCAAAATAAACAAATGAATGGCAACTGGTGAGTTTTAATCAGGGATGTGATTTGCCAAGGACAGAAAAGTAGTAAATTATATGAACCCATAGCGTGATACGGAAACAGTACAGCCATTACACACTCTTAAGTGTAGAAAACAATTAATTTAAGGAGAAAAAAACTCAGAAACAGCATGTCAAACAATAGGTGCAGATATGATTACAGTGACATCATTTTCATCATTTTGAGAGAGAGCCAGTTGTGGCAGGTGAATTACCACTTGATATCGAACATATTTAAAAGCAAAACAAACATGCAGTACTCCGCTCAATTTTAATAATGGGAAAAAAAGTTCTTGAACCATTGAGACCTTCCAGCCAGATGTGTGGTAGGCCTACATGTGTAATATTTTTTTAGGAAGGAAAAAAATTAAAAATAAATGAAAAAGCTCAACACAAAATATATTTTCACTTTGAAATATTATTCTTTACATTCTTTACCACAAAAATATATCTTTATTACATGAAATAAGAAAATAACCCAAAAAATAAATAAAATGAGTGCTTTTTATTTCAAATTATTTATCTCTTACTATTCTTTTCTATCACCCATTTTAATAAAGGATTAATGATTATTATATAAATATTTTCAGTTTTCACACTGATCTACCACAGTTAACTGAGTATTTTGGGGTTTAGACCCAGTGGCCACACAAAGCAATGCATGTTAAGTGACATGGGAACAATCAACTTTTGTTCAGCTAGCTAGTTTTCCACTGTGTTTAACAGTTTCAGTTTATTACCATCAGTGCTGTAGTGAAGTCCAGCTTCTTTCAGATTAGGCAGCTGGCAAAGGTGAAGCCTTTCCTCACACAAAAGCACTTTGAGACAGTTATAACATCTCAGCTGGATTACTGCAATGCACTTTATTTTGGAGTCAGTCATCCTCCCTCTCACGTCTCCAGCTGGTGCAAAATGCAGCCGCTCGCCTCCTAACTGGAGCACGTAAGAGGGAGCATATAACTCCCACCCTGGCCTCCCTCCACTGGCTGCCTGTGCACTTTACAGTCCATTTTAAGATTCTTTTATTTGTTTTTAAGTCATTAAATGCCCCCTCAACCTCTCAGACATGATAACTCTGTTGAACAGGTTCATGCACTTGCTTCCTACACTGCAAAAACTCTAAATCTTACCAGGAATATTTGTCTTATTTCTAGTCAAAACAAATTATATTTAAAATAAGACTGGCATTAAGAAGACACACAAGAATCACATTAAAACGTAGCTCATTTTTAGACACTTTATTCATCTTTCAAACATATTTTCAGTTGAAATAAGGAGAAAAATCTTGATTGTGGAGCAAGTTTTTCTTTCTTATTACAAACAGAAAAAACTTGCTTTCAATGGCAGGTTTTTCTACTTGAGACATTTTGAAAAGAAATAAAACTAATATTCTTGGAATGATTTGGGGTTTTTACAGTGTATGTTTTTTTTTTATACCTGATGCATTTTTTCATATCAAAAATTGTATTTAGTGATTATTGTTTGTGAATGATGCTGATCTGAGGGATTATCAAGTAAATACACTTGATTGTTTTAACGTCAATGTTGTTATTTTTTAGTATCAGTTTTATTCCTCAGTGTAGAAAATTATCTCACTATTATTTATAAGGACTTAATTTATTCCCTCTGTTTTTCTCAAGCAGTACATGCTAATTAGCAGTAAATACAAATAAAGATGAGGCCGATCTTCAGTTTTACAAGTCATGAACTGTAGTGTTGGATAAATGAAGGATTTGAGCAGATGATGGTGCTGGAGGAGAAGTCATGTGATCATCAGAGTCATCACAGTTCATCCTGTTTGGATCATGTGTCTAAAGTTCACAACACTAACTTCATAGTGGCACTAAAGGATTAAAATTATAATGAGTTAACATCTGGGAACCATGAATATCTGTCCAAAGTTTGGTATCAGTAATATAAGTCTAAACTTTAGGATACAATGTCTCTTTTAAAGATTTTATTTTTTACCTTTGTTGTTTTTCATCTGCTGCTGTAACAAGTCAATTTCTCACCTCGAGCTGTATCTTTAAAATAAAGCTAATAATAATTTCCCGACCCTGCTCTTCCTCAACCTTCTCCTCTTCCTCCTCCTCATTCACTGTTGGAGAAAAGATTAGGATCCAAACCAGGGCCAGTTGGGATCCAGGATCTTTATTTCCCACATTCAATGATACAAATGAAAGTATCCAAAAGTGTTGAAAAAGTCAGAAAAATACTCATCAAAGCATCAATATAACTTCAGAAAAATGATTAGAAAAGACGGAGACGAAGTTCAGTGCATTAGAGTTTACACTCCCTCCAAAAAAAGGACATAACCCGAGCCTGTCCCGGACCAGACTAAACTTGTTATCTCTGTGACTTGGTTTTTATACTGAGCTGTAAAAGCCCTGCCTTCTTATTCAAATGAGAGGTGAACATGACACGTCTTCCTCAGTGTACGCCCTGTGATTTGTCCAGATGTCATGTTGCCATCTTCCATCAACATAATCTCCACCCTATACGGCCACTCTATCACATTTTGCCACGTAGCGAGTTCACCCCAGTTCAGCGTCTTTGGCACCACTCTATCTGGCCACTGGCCGTTATCTACATTGGCCGACCTTGACTCCCCCTGCAGGTGGCTGCACACGCTAACTTAACAGTGCTTTCCCACGCTTTGCACTCATCTCTCCTCACTTTCTCAAGACTTTTCCTTGTTTTACGTAACACTCCCCCTGTGAGACTTGAAGGTGTCATTAAAGTAAAAATGACATATAATGCATGATTACAGCAGATGGTAATGACACGACCATCAGTAGGTAAAGAGTTTCAGAAGGTCACAACAAGTAGGAGTTTTTAGCAACTTATCATTGTGTGTTTAACAGAATCAGTTTTATACTTAAAATCAGAGACTAAAAAATACTAAAAACTAAAAGTATGTAGGTGATTCTATGAGTCAGACCACATTTAGTTGCAACCCATAATAGTGGTAGCATTAAAAATACTAAAAATCCTCAATAAGTGCTCAACTTAAATTGTCAATGTATTGAACCACCAAAGTGAATACTATAGGTTTTTACAGTTAACAGAGGCTAAACATCTGTCTCCTGTATATATGGTTGTTGGCAGATTGTTTCTATGTTATTGCTGCACTTTATTTTGCAGGTTGCCGTTATCTACATCACCCGACCTTCACTCCCCCTGCAGGTGGCTGCACACGCCAACTGAACAGTGCTTTCCCACGCTTCACACACACCCCTTCCTTCTCTATCATGTTTTTCCTTCTTTTTGACCCAACATAGCCTGTATAAAAACAGGAGCACAGCAGACATCTCCACTTTCCAGTCCTTTCACCTCCACGACAGCGACATGGGTCTTTGGGTAAGTTGAGCAGCTGACTCTCTCACCTTTCATTTACACTAAATATTGTGTGTTTCTGTTTTTGTGTAAGTAGTTTCTGTTTCATCCTGATGGAAATGCAAAATACTGAATCAGTAGAAAGTTCGTCTGAAACCATTTTAATAAAGAATTAATGCTAATTATGTAAATATTTTCAGTTTTCACACTGATCTACCACACTTAACTGAGTATTTTAGGGTTTGGACCCAGTGGTCACACGAAACTATCAATTTTTGTTCAGCTAGGTAGTTTTTTACTGTGTTTAACATAGTTTGTGACGACGGAGTATTAGGGCCACGTTAAGAAAAGAAAAATCAATGACTCTCAGATTGAAGTTGTAAATTTACGTGAATAAAGACATAATTTTACGAGAAAAAGTCCTAAAGTCATTATATGTGGTGCATTATGTAACAACTAGCCTAATCACAAAATGTGGCAACGTTTATATTGCGTTCAATGTGTCATATTATACAAAATGTGGCGTTATTACATCATGAGATGGAAATGTTGGATCACACATGATGCTGAATTCCCTGAGTTAATATATAAATAAAGTTCATTATCATATTATTATGGTCTACCCAGGTAACACTGTTAGTGGGGCTGCTGGGTTTGGTGGCATCGGACCAGAGCTACCTGCCCATTGACTGTGATGACGTGTATCGCCATGACAACAGCAGCTCCAGTGGGGTGTACACCATCTACCCAGGAGGCCCCACCTCACCCCTGCACGTCCTCTGTGACATGGACACTGACGGGGGCAGATGGACCGTCAGTACACCACACCTCATGTCTGATTAGATTTCAGATTTGACGACTGACTGTGATTTCTGTTACAGAGCAGATAGTCATCAAACTCACCTGCTTCAGTTGAAAAGATGTTTCTAAGTCCTGCTAATTGAAGACAGTTTTATTTTGGTTGACTGAATTGTTGTGATTCTCCCTTTCAGGTCTTTCAGAGGAGGTTGGATGGGAGTGAAAACTTCTACAGGCCATGGGAACATTACAAGAAGGGATTTGGGAATGTAGCAGGGGAGCATTGGCTGGGTGAGTCCTAGAGGGAGAATTACAGCTAGATTAAAGCAGATATCAGTGGAATGTTTTTGTTAATATAAGTCCTAAATAGTCCTATTTTCCGTCAGCAATCACTTACATGGAGTGTTTCAGCCGTAACACGAGTCTCTCCGTCACTCTGCTCTGCTGTAAACCAGGAGAAAACTTTCCTTGTGGGATACAAGTGTTATCCAATGAGGAGAGAGAACGGCATGAAGGGCTGTGTGTGCAGCCAAGGGATGCGCGTGAATGTGGTGACGTAGGGACGAGGACCAATAGATGCCTGACGAGGGCGGGGGCTGCTAACTCATGGTGCGTTCAAGGAAACTCGTACTTTGTGTTTTTCCTTCCTGTGAAGTCATACCAGTTCGATCTGGTACGAGTTCACGGGTCGGAAGTTACGAGAGGCCGTTATAGTGACTTTCACAGGCAACAGGACGGTAAAAACACGAGCTACGGGTTACCTGGAACGCTACAAAGTTGTAGTTGTGACTTGAAGCTGTAACTTACGGTTTCAAAAGCCTGCCTTGAATGCAGCATTAGCCAAAACGGCCGAACCGCTGATATCTGCTTTAAAGTATCTGTGGATTAAATATGCTCTCGTTGTGGTTCTCCTCAGGTCTGGACAACATCTTCCTGCTGACGATGAGGAAGAAGAACGAGCTGCGGGTGGACATGGAGGACTTTGAGGGAGGGGAGGCCTTTGCTCAGTATTCCTCTTTCTTCGTGGACTCTGAGAGGGAAGGATATCGGCTGGATCTGGGCGGCTTCACAGGAGGAACGGCAGGTGAGGGTCACTTCAGTGGAAACCTTTCCTTTTCTTACTTTTAGGTTTTTAACAATGAGCCAGGTGAAGGCTGAATGTTACACTGTGGACAAACAGGCTGAAAAAAAGATTTTTGTGAATTCTGTAAAAAACAATTTTAGGAAATAGGAAAATTTGGCAGTTTCACTGATTTCACTGTATTAACAATTTATTTTAGCTGGATTCACTGTAATTTTTTTCCCCTGTTTCAAATGGAAATTACATTTTGACTGACATTTTGTTGTTTCTAGGGGACAGTTTAACATACCACAACTCCATGAAGTTCTCCACTTATGACAAAGACCAGGATATCCATGAGAATTTAAACTGTCCTCACTATAATCTTGGTGGATTCTGGTACCGCACCTGCCACAGCGCAAACCCCAACGGCCTGTACGCAGCACCTGGTGGCCCTAATAATGTCTGGAACGGTGTTAGTTTCCAAGTCCAATGGTCCACATGGAAAGGCTATGACAACTCCCTTAAGACCATCACCATGAAAATCAGATCAGTCACTAAGTATCCATGCACTTATTGATCTGATCAGCTGTAGATCAATGAGATAATCAGGCCCTCCATCAGGGTTGGAGAGCTGGGATGTTCGGGCATATAATCACTAGTCTGACTGGACTTAATGCCAACAATAACCTCTGAATCAAAATCATCATGAAATGTGTTTTTTGTTTCAAAATCACTGTCAGACATGATAACTCTGTTGAACAGGTTCATGCACTGATGTATTGAAATTCACTTTCTTCGTTTTTTCTGATTTAAAAAAAATGTTTAGTGATGATTATTGTTTGTGATTGATGCTGTTCTGAGTGATTATTAAATAAATAAACTTGATTGTTTCAACTCTGCTTTTATTTTTGAAGTTGTCATTTTTTAGTATCAGTTTCATTCCTCGTAGAAAATGATCTCATCATGGTTTAGGTTTTTTCCTGTGTTATTTTCAACCAGCAGCACATGCTAATTAGCATTAAATACAAATAAAGATGAGACTGATTGGAACATCTTTACTTTCACAAGTCATGAACTGGAGTGTTGGATAAATAAAGAATTTGAGCAGGTGATGGTGCTGGAGGAGAAGCCATGTGATCATCAGAGTCATCACAGTTCATCCTGTTTGGATCATGTGTCTTAAGTTCACAACACTACTGTCAACCTCATGGTGGCACTCAAGGAAAAGTTTAATGATTGGACATCTGGGAATGATGAATATTTGTTCAAAGATTGGTATCGATAATATAAGTCTAAACTTTAGGCTGCTACTGTATGTCTCTTAGTATTTTTGTTGTTGTTGTTTTTCATGTTCAAGTTCAAGTTCACTTTTATTTATATAGCACATTTAAAAGACCTGTTATGGTCAGCCAAAGTGCTTTACAGCACAGAAATAAAGAACAATTTACATATAATAATATTACACAAAATTACATACAATAATATTACACACACGCATATACACATCCCAAAATTATATACATACTATGTACACGCATATCCATGATGAAGGCACAGCAGATTAAATCATGGTCCAAAGGCCAGGGAAAAAAGGTAAGTCTTTAGGGCAGACTTGAACCTCTCTACTGAGTCTGCTAATTTAATGTGTAGAGGCAGGCTATTCCACAACTTGGGCGCAGCAACTGAGAAGGCCCGATCACCTTTTTTCTTCAATTTTGGACGTGGTTCAGCCAACAATAGCTCTCCAGATGAACGCAGAGCTCTAGTTGGAGGACGGACTTGGATGAGTTCCTTCAGATATAGTGGGGCCAGACCAGTTAAGATTTTAAAAACAATTAATAGCACTTTAAAATCAATTCTAAAACGGATGGGGAGCCAGTGAAGGGATGCCAGAACAGGGGTGATGTGTTGACGTTTTTTGGTACCAGTCAGAAGGCGGGCAGCAGCATTCTGCACCAGCTGCAGGCGACGAAGTGAGTTATGATCAAGACCAATATATAAGGAGTTGCAGTAGTCAAGTTTGCAGGATATAAAAGCATGGATGACACTCTCCAGGTCTTTAAAAGATAAATAAGGCTTGACTTTTGAAAGTGTACGAATTTGATGGAAGGACCCTTTTACCACTGTGCTGATCTGTTTTTTAAAATCAAGGTTGGAATCCAGTGTAACACCAAGGCTTTTTATAAAAGGGGTGGTTTTAAAAGCAAGGAGATCCTGTGCATCAAATGAATTCAAAGGAAGGCCAAAGACAGTTACCTCCGTTTTTTTGTCATTGAGGTTGAGTTGGCTGAGGCTCATCCAATTTTTGATGTCAGCAAGACAAGCTAAGAGAGGTTTCAGTGGGTCCTTGGTGTACAGCCAGAGAGGGAGGTAGATCTGTACGTCATCTGCATAACAATGAAAAGATATATTGTGCTTGCGAAAGATGGATCCCAGAGGCAGCATGTATAAGGAAAATAACAGGGGGCCTAGAATAGACCCTTGGGGTACTCCACATGTAAGGGGGGCCACCATAGAGGAAAAGTTTCCAATCTGTACAGAAAAGCTCCTATTGGTCAAATATGACTTGATCAGTGTGAGGGCTGTCCCTTTAATGCCCACTTGGTGTTCTAACCGTGATAAGAGTGTCTCATGGTCTACAGTATCAAATGCCGCTGTCAAGTCCAGGGTCATTAGAATCGCTGGGCATCCTGAATCTAAGGTCATGGCAATATCATTAAAAACTTTCAGCAGGGCAGTTTCACAGCTATGGCGAGGCCTGAAGCCAGACTGAAACTTCTCAGAGATGTCGTTGGTCTCCAGAAATGACAATAACTGGTTGGCCATTACTTTCTCTAAAACTTTGGATAAAAATGAAAGTTTGGAGATGGGTCGGAAATTAGAAAGGACAGTGGGGTCAAGGTTAGGTTTCTTAATTAGTGGCTGTACTATGGCATGTTTCAGAGATGCTGGAAAATATCCTGAGCTGAAACAAGCATGGACTAACCTGAGGATGAAAGGGCCAGTAGAGTTGAAAACATTCTTAAAAAGGCGAGAGGGAATACAGTCAGACAGGCAGTTTGTGGGGCGGAGCTCTTTGACAACAGCTGACAACTCCTCTAAAGTTATTGGCTCAAACTGGCTTAAGACAGCAGAGCATAGGTGGGGCTCAGCGGTGTTATATCTTCCGTTCTCTTAATATAACAATGATATCTCGGACCACGACGTATCTTCAAAAGATTTATTGATAGCGGTGCAACTCGTTAGCCCATGGCTACACATACAACAACAACCTAGCGGAGGTTACCCAGCATGCACCAGGTGCATCTCAACTACGGGTCCTAGTGTAACCCAAAATACACAACATCTCCTCCCCTCTTACAAAGGATGTACTACAGAAACAACAGGGGAGTGTCTACTCAAATTCTTCTGTCTTCTCTGTAACATGACAGTACAATATCATAAACATTTTCCATTTTTCTTCATTTGTTCAACTGATTACAACAACGAAACTTTTTATTTTACTAATAATTATTTTTTTCTTTTATAATGAACCTAACTTGGGAGCGAGGGTAGACCACCTCAACCCCCCCATGACCCATGGGGATTATTCTGCCCCGTTGACTTGGGTCAGGTGCTCTAACTTAATAACTCAGGCGAGCAGGAGACCGCCGCTCTCTGGTGGGGTATCTGCGGTCTGTAGAAACATCAGTCTCTTTGTTCTTTGGTGTCGAGTCTGCTTCTGGCACGGATGCAGCAGAAGATGTCTCAGTCTCTTTTCCAGTCACATCCGCAACTGGAACCGTTGTCTCTGATGTGTTTACTTGCACTGGTGGATAAACTGATGAGTTGATTAGTGCCTCCGTAGGATCTTCAGAAAACCGTTCTACAGACACTGGTGAGGTCTGCAGAAGTTGATCCACGTGCCGTCTCCAAACACTATCAGCAACTTGTACTGTGTATGAGACTGGTCCAGTTTGTGCAATTACAGTTGCAGGAACCCACTTAAGTTCCCCTCTGTAGTTCCTGGCAAGCACAGAGTCACCTGGGCTGAAAACTCTCTCCTTGCCCTGTTGACCTCTGTACATTATTTGTTTCTCTTGTTGTTTTTGTACAATGTCTTTCACTGCTGACGGTCTCAAGAGATCAAAGGTCGTGCGCAGATCTCTCTTGAACATCAGGTTGGCGGGAGACGTCTTGGTGGTTGCATGTGGACTGTTTCGGTAGTTAAGCAGAAATTTGTGCAGTCTCTGATGTAGTGTTCCTTGACCTTGTGATGATTTCAGTGCGTGTTTCATTGTCTGAACGAACCTTTCTGCGAGGCCGTTTGTTGCAGGATGGTATGGAGCTGATGTAATGTGCTGCACTCCATTAGCCTGCAGGAAAGCTTCCATTTCCTGTGAAACCAGTTGAGGTCCATTGTCAGAGACTAGCTGTGTAGGAGATCCAAACCTACTGAACATTTCTCCAAGTGCTTCTATGGTCTTTTCTGTGGTGGTTGATTTCATGATAGTCACTTCAGGCCATTTGCTGTGTGAATCAACCGCAACAAGAAACATTCTGTCCTCATATGGACCTGCGAAGTCAATGTGCACACGATGCCATGGCTCCTGTGGGAACTCCCAGGGGTGAAGAGGAGCTAATGGCGGGTTGTTTCGAACCTTGTGACAAGATGAACAGCTTTTAGCTATTCCTTCAATCTGTTTGTCCATATTTGGCCACCAAAAATAGCTTCTCGCTATTTCCTTCATTCTCACTATTCCACTGTGTCCCGCATGAAGTTGCTGTAACACTTTTGTTTGAAGTGACAGGGGAATAATGACTCTCCTCCCCCATAGCAAACATCCCGACTGTACAGAAAGCTCCGCCCGCTTTCCAAGGAAGGGCTTCAAGTTTGCATCCTCACCTGTAGGAAGACCCTTAACGATCAAGTCCATCACTGTCGACAACACAGGGTCATTTCTGGTCGCTTTCTTTACCTGCACAGCCGATACAGGCGCTTTTTCTACCTCCCTGAAGTAGAGGATCTCCACCGTGTCCGAGTCCGGTTTCTTGACAGGAAGCGGTAACCTGGATAAACCATCAGCGTTGCAGTGAGACTCAGATTTGCGATACTTTATGTCATACGAATGTCCAGATAACAGCAACGCCCATCTCTGCAGGCGAGATGCAGCAAGGGACGGAATCCCCGTGTGAGGTCCCAGGATGGTCGTGAGAGGTCTGTGGTCAGTTAAAAGTGTAAACTTCCTACCATATAAGTACTGGTGAAATTTTCTAACACCAAATACAATGCTCAGAGCCTCTCGTTCCAGCTGCGCATAATTGGACTCAGCCTTGTTTAGTGTTCTCGACGCGAAAGCAATTGGCTTTTCCTGGCCATTTGGAAGTACATGGGAAATCACTGCCCCTACCCCATACGGAGAGGCGTCGCAGGCAAGCTGAATCGGGAGCGAAGGATTGAAGTGGGTTAAGACCTCTGATGCAGTCAGAGAATCCTTTGCTTTCTGAAAAGCCTCCTGGCAGCTTGCTGTCCACTGCCATGTTTCCTCTTTTCGTAGCAGGTTATGTAGTGGTTTCAGAAGTGATGCCAAGCTCGGTATAAACCGTCCGTAGTAATTCAACAGTCCTAAGAACGACTTAAGCTGGCTGACGTTTTGTGGTGGCGGTGCGTCCACAATCGCTGTGATTTTCGAAGGTGCAGTATGTAGTCCATTAGCGTCGATCACATGACCTAAATATTCCACAGATGATTGGAAGAAGTCACATTTCTCCTTACGGACTCTCAATCCGTATTCCTCCAGTCTCTGAAGAGTTGCATCCAAGTTGCGCAGATGCTCCTCATCATCTGCTCCTGTACACAGGATATCATCCAGGTAACACTGCACTCCGGGTAATCCGCTCAGGATTTGATCAATAGCTCGCTGAAACAATGCTGGAGCTGATGTGATGCCAAAAGGCAATCTGCAGTATCGAAAAAGTCCTTTGTGTGTGTTGACAGTCAGCATTTCACGTGACTGCTCCTCGACATGCATTTGTAAGTAAGCCTGGTTGAGATCTATTTTGCTGAACTTTTGTCCCCCACTCAGGCCAGCAAACAAGTCATCGATCAGAGGAAGAGGATACTGCTCAGCTGTTAGTACAGGGTTAACTGTTACCTTGAAATCTCCACAGATCCGAATTCCTCCGTCCTTTTTCGGAACCGGAACGATGGGCGTGGCCCACTCGCTCGTCGTCACAGGCTCCAAAACTCCATTTTTGACCAGCGCGTCCAAGTCAGCCTCCACCTTGGGCCGGATGGCGTAAGGGACCGGTCTCGCTTTCATGAACACCGGTTTGCTGTCAGGCTTGACATGCAGCTTCACTGTTATTTTTTTCATGCTGCCCAACTCCTCACGAAAAACTTCTTTGTGCTTTTCCAGGATAGTCTGCAGCTGACTGGAACCGTGTGACAGCTTCCTTATTTCCTGCCAGTTGAGTCTGATTCTCCTGAGCCATTCACGGCCCATTATGGCAGGACAGTTCTTTTCGGTTATGTACACTGGCAGTTTGGCTGTTTGGTCATTACATTGAACAGTCACCTCAGTCATTCCTTTGATCTGCACTCGGTGTCCAGTGTATCCTTTAAAGACTGTGTCGGAAGGTCGGAGTGGAAGGTGCTTCAGAAATTTCCTGTACACATCATATGACACTAATGATGCTTTTGATCCTGTGTCTATCTGCATTTTTACAGAATGTCCTTCCAGCTTGGGTCTGGCCCAAAAGCCATCTGAAGTGTCATCAACAGTCAATATTCGCACAGTATTTATTGCAGTCGACACTTCTTCTTCTGAGGAATCACTCAGTCTGTCCTCATCATGCTTGACCGTGCGAACATGTCTTTCCTTTTTGAATTTTGCCGTGTCTCTTTTATTTCCAAACTTTGAGCCTTTGTCCTTGCTCTTCTTGTTCCTGCATGCACGTGCAACATGGCCTTTTTTTCCACAGTTGTTGCAGTCCATTTCCTTGCACCAGCAATCATTAGCAAGGTGTCCTAACTTGCCACAGCGGAAACATGGCCCTGCATTTGTTTTACCACTGTCCACTTTGTGTACTCTGCCTGTAGCATGCAGAGCATGAGCTTCTTTTGAAGCTAGTTCCATTGTCACACTAATATTAATTGCTTTGTCAAGAGTCAAGTCACTTTCTGTGAGTAATTTCTTCTGTGCAGCTTCATTTCTTAATCCACACACTAGTCTGTCTCTTAGCGTGTCATTTAAAGCATCTTTAAACTCACAGTATTCGGCTAATTTGCGTAATGATGCCACAAACATGGTGACAGACTCACCCTCCTCTTGGTTTCGTTTGTGAAACCTGAATCTTTCAGCGATCACCAGGGGCTTGGGTGAAAAATGCTTGGTCAGTGTGTCCACAATTTCCGCGAAAGTTTTACTTCCTGGCTTTGCTGGTTGTACAAGGCTCCGTAGCAGGTTAAAAGTCTTTGGGCCGATCACACTCAAAAAAATGGGCACCAGTTTATCATCCTGTATTCCATTAGCTGCGACGAAATATCCGAAGCGCTCTGTGTAGGAGCTCCACTGCTCCGCGCTTTCATCAAAGGGACCGATCGAGCCAATAACTCCAGCCATTTCTTGCTCCTGGTTATATGGCGTCCCTTCCCGTAACGTCGAGGCTTTTTCCGGCGTTACTCACGGTGTGTTTCCCTTGTTCCTTTCCCGCTGCACACTCCTCCCCGCTTAGCTGAAGGCAGTCGCATCCACCGGAGCACACATGGCGAAGCTTCTCTCCCCGGCGGCGTCTAACACCCGGCAGCGCGAGGCATCCACAGGAAAAAAAACAAAAACGGCACAAACACTCCTCCGTCGCGTACTGCAGCGTTGGCCCAGCCGTCCTCGTCGCCACTTTTGTTATATCTTCCGTTCTCTTAATATAACAATGATATCTCGGACCACGACGTATCTTCAAAAGATTTATTGATAGCGGTGCAACTCGTTAGCCCATGGCTACACATACAACAACAACCTAGCGGAGGTTACCCAGCATGCACCAGGTGCATCTCAACTACGGGTCCTAGTGTAACCCAAAATACACAACAAGCGGGGTCAGGGAAGACAGCAGGTGAGACTGATCGCAAGGCAGAGATTTTATCAATAAAGAAGTTAGCAAAACTATCACAGAGAGCGGGAGTAGGTGTTATTGGGTCACTGTTTCGAGGGTTTACAATGGAGTCCAGAACATTAAAAAGGGCTTTAGGCCTATTAATGTTACTAGACACAAGGTTGGAAAAATAGGTTGTTTTCGCAACTTTCATCGCTTTCTGGTACTCTTGGAGACAGTCTCGCAGTATATCATATGACACCTGTAATTTATCCTTCTTCCATTTCCTCTCAGCACGTCTGCAAGAACGTCTGAGAGAGCGGATGGAATCATTAATCCAGGGTTCAGACTGGGTCTTAGAGCTTCTAGTTCGAAACGGGGCAATAGAGTCTAGTATAGAAGTGCATTTGGAGATAAAAAGAGTCACAAGTTCATCAGGACAGAGAGTGCTACACTCATTCAGAGATGAGTTTACAAAATCCTCAAAGGTGTTACACAATTCCAGAGATGTATCCGAGTTTATAACCCGAAATCGATGAGCTGGTGAGTTTGCGGGAGCAGCAGAGAGGGGAATCATAGTAGAGAACACAACAGGCAAATGGTCTGAAATGCAGGCACTGTTACAGATTTCATTTATACTGACAGAGAGACCATAGGACAACACCAGATCGAGTGTATGCCCTTTTTCATGTGTTGGGCCGGACACCCACTGTATAAGTTCAAAGGAATCAACAAGAGAGAGGAACTCCTTCACCATTGGTTTATCTTTACAACAAACATGGATGTTCAAGTCTCCTATGATCAAGCACCGATCATATGTCATAAGAATATTCGACAGGAGAGTTTCAAAATCCTGAATAAAATTCTTATTGTGTTTTGGGGGGCGATAAATTAGTGCGAGTGCCACAGGAGGGGACGAGTTCAACTCAATGAGCTGCAACTCAAAACTAGATTGTGTGGCATGAGGAATTTGTTTGCAGTGAAAGCTAGATTTATACACACAAGCCGTCCCACCTCCTCTGCTGGTAGTACGTGGAGTACTGAAAAGGTGCTGCTGTAACAAGTACATTTCCCGTCAATGGGATCAATAAAAAGCCCTGACTTTTCCTTCCTTCAGTCAGACAACTCACGGTTAAAAATGCAGCTTCATTATATATTTGAGTTTGGCGTCAAGGCTCCAACTTCTTCATTCCCTGAGAATAGGATTTCATTAAAGAATGTGGGAGGCTATGAAATCACCATTTCATAGCCTCAAGTCACTTGTTTGATAACAATAGTGTCCCAGCTCCTCCTGACCCTGTACTCACGACTGCATCCAACCCATCAGCAGTCTTTACATTGAGACCGGTTAGCTATGCCGAGGTAATGAAAGCACTTACTCTCATTGACCCCAAGAAATCCAAAGGTGAAGATGATCTTGACCCATATCTCCTGCATCTGAGTGCCCACTTAATTGCCGCGCCACTCACACACATCTTTAATTTGACATTTTCATCTGGTAAAATCCCGGCTGTGTGGAAGGCTGCACAGGTTGTCCCATTATTCAAGGGTGGTACTGCTAATGCTTTAGACAATTATCGACCAATCTCAAAGCTCTGCTGCTTAGCCAAAATCCTAGAATCTCTGGTGAATTCCCAATTGCGGGCCTTTTTGGACTCAAATAACATCCTTCAACCAGAACAGTCAGGCTTCAGACCGGGTCACAGCACTTGTTCTTAATAACATCATTAATGGGTTAGACTCTCACCAGCACTGTACAGCTCTTTTCATTGATTTATCAAAAGCCTTTGACACGGTAGATCATAACATCCTATTACACAAACTCACGTCCATCGGCCTTGATAACAGCTCTCTTAACTGGTTCTCCAACTATCTCACCGGGAGAACGCAAGCAGTTGCTGTAGATGGATTTAGATCCAGCTCGCTTTTATTGCACAAGGGAGTGCCACAAGGGTCCGTTCTTGGCCCTCTCCTATTCTCACTATGTTAATAATATTGTTACTCCCTCCCCAGCCTGCAATGTCCATTATTACGCAGATGATACTATTTTATACTGCATTGCTCCAACTCTCAACTCAGCTGTTGATAATTTACAGTCTTCTTTCAACCATTTTCAGTTGTCTCTGTTAGCTCTTAAACTTGTACTGAACTCCAGCAAAACTAAATGTATGTTGTTTACAAGGTCCCACGTTAACATCTCCCCTCTCAGTATCCACACTTTAGATGGACAACTTATTGAAACTGTCAACACTTACAAATACTTGGGCATCTGGCTGGACTCAAAGCTTTCTTACCGTAACCACGTGGATTACCTGACAAACAAACTTAGGTCCAGAATTGGCTTTCTATACAGAAACAAGTCCTGCTTCTCATTACAGAGTAAGAAGATTATTGTTCATGCCTCTGTAATGTCTGTACTTGATTTCAATGATGTGATACATATGCATGCTTCAGCCTCAACCTTGAAACCTCTCGACGCTATCTTTCACAGTGCTCTACGCTTTATTACCGTGGACCCATATTCAACACACCATTGCACCTTATATAGCAAGGTGGGCTGGCCTTCACTCACCACCCGCAGAGAACAGCACTGTCTACTATTCATTTACAAAGCACTACTCGGGATGCTTCCCCCATATCTAACTTCACTCTTAAACTCTCGTGCCATAGGTCTCCTTACCCACTCCCAGTCCCACATCAGACTCCACCTCCCTTACATAAATTCAGAACTAGGAAAAACTGCCTTCTCTTTCTATGCCCCGCACCGATGGAATAAACTACAAAACTCACTGAAATTCGATACATTTATCTCACTTGAGGCTTTCAAGAATCTACTCTGCACCACAGTATTGGGGGCTCAGACCCAGGTGTGCACCTGCTTTAACTAGTAATTCTATTAACTCCTGTCTTTATAACTGTATTTTATTGTGTTGCATTTTGTTGTGTTGTATTGATGTCTTCTTGTGATCTCTGTATGTTACAGGGCGTCCTTGAAAAAGAGAGCTTGCTCTCAACGGACCTACCCTGTTAAAATAAATGTTAAATAAAATAAAATTTAAAAAATGAGCGACTATCTTAACCCAGAGCCTACAGGTGGATGCTGGGGTGGTGGTGGGGCAGAAAATAGGGCAGCGCTGAGAGATGCTGCTGTGTCATGGACAATGAGTAAATCACCCGTCTTACAGTAAATAGACGGCCAGATTGAGAGGGTGTGTGATGATGTCATGAGAGTGACGCAGCGCAGCTGGAGTTGGCTGCCTGAACTAGTTTGCAGGCTTCGCTCCATTTATGATGAAACAACCTCAAGCTTTACAGTGACTTCAAAACAAAGCTTATAATAATTTTCTAACCCTGCTCCTCCCCTTCCTTCTCCTCTTCTTCCTCCCCCTCCTCATATACATATTGCCTGTATAAAAAATATATTTAATGGCTGACCGGCTAAAAAAACAGGACCACAACAGACATCTCCTATTTTGCTCTGAAACAACAACACTTATTTTCCGTCACACTTAGCTACAGACATGGGTCTTTGGGTAAGTTGAGCAGCTGACTCTCTCACATTTAATTTACACCAAATATTGTGTGTGTCTGTGTTTGTGCACATAGTTTGTATGCCAAATGCCAATTTCTGCATCAGTAGAAAGTTTGTCTTAAATGTAGCGCCCTCTAGACGTCAGGTCTATTTACTGAGGTGTGCTCCCCAAGTTCTTTGAGTTAAGAAATCGCTTTCTTTTTAGGTTAACTAATGCAGGTAATACGGCAATAGATTATTCATGACCCGTTCTATATATTCTCTTCTTGTAACTACTGTTCTTTAACCCAAAGTGTGTTTTTAATACTGTTTTTAGCTTGTATTAATCACTCCTGTAAATAAATGAACTAAAAATGAAATGTGTTTTTATTACACCTAGGTACCCTTTAAGTTTTTTTTAAATGTCCCTACCAACACTCTATGCTTCTCCTAAACTTAAACACAAGTCAATATGCAAAATAAACAAATGAATGGCAACTGGTGAGTATTAATCAGGGATGTGATTTGCCAAGGACAGAAAAGTAGGAAATTATATGAACCCATAGCGTGATACGGAAACAGTACAGCCATTACACACTCTTAAGTGTAGAAAACAATTAATTTAAGGAGAAAAAAACTCAGAAACAGCATGTCAAACAATAGGTGCAGATATTATTACAATGACATAATTTTCATCATTTTGAGAGAGAGCCAGTTGTGGCAGGTGAATTACCACTTGATATTGAACATATTTAAAAGCAAAACAAACATGCAGTACTCAGCTCAATTTTAATAATGGGAAAAAAAGTTCTTGAACCATTGAGACCTTCCAGCCAGATGTGTGGTAGGCCTACATGTGTAATATTTTTTGTAGGAAGGAAAAAAATTAAAAATAAATGAAAAAGCTCAACACAAAACATATTTTCACTTTGAAATATGATTCTTTACATTCTTTACCACAAAAATATATCTTTATTACATGAAATAAGAAAATAACCCAAAAAATGAATAAAATGAGTGCTTTTTATTTCAAATTATTTATCTCTTACTATTCTTTTCTATCACCCATTTTAATAAAGGATTAATGATTATTATATAAATATTTTCAGTTTTCACACTGATATACCACAGTTAACTGAGTATTTTGGGGTTTAGACCCTGTGGCCACACAAAGCAATGCATTTTAAGTGACATGGGAACAATCAACTTTTGTTCAGCTAGCTAGTTTTGTACTACATTAAACAGTTTCAGTTTATTACCATCAGTGCTGTAGTAAAGTCCAGCTTCTTTCAGATTAGGCAGCTGGCAAAGGTGAAGCCTTTCCTCACACAACAGCACTTTGAGACAGTTATAACATCTCGGCTGGATTACTGCAATGCACTTTATTTTGGAGTCAGTCATCCTCCCTCTCACGTCTCCAGCTGGTGCAAAATGCAGCTGCTGGCCTCCTAACTGGAGCACGTAAGAGGGAGCATACAACTCCCACCCTGGCCTCCCTCCACTGGCTGCCTGTGCACTTTACAGTCCATTTGAAGATTCTTTTATTTGTTTTTAAGTCTTTAAATGCCCCCCCAACCTCTCAGACATGATAACTCTGTTGAACAGGTTCATGCACTTGCTTCCTACACTGCAAAAACTCTAAATCTTACCAGAATATTTGTCTTATTTCTAGTCAAAACAATCTCATTATACTTAAAATAAGACTGGCATTAAGAAGACACACAAGAATCACATTAAAACGTAGCTCATTTTAAGACACTTTATTCATCTTTCAAACATATTTTCAGTTGAAATAAGGAGAAAAATCTTGATTGTGGTGTAAGTTTTTCTTTCTTCTTACAAACACAAGGTTTTTCTACTAGAGACATTTTGAGAAGAAATTAGATTAATATTCTTGATGATGATTTTGGGTTTTTACAGTGTATGTTTTCTTATACATGCATTTTTTTTATATCAAAAATTTTATTATGTGATTATTGTTTGTGATTGATGTTGATCTGAATGATTATCAAATAAATACAGTTGATTGTTTTAACTCCAATGTTGTCATTTTTTAGTATCACTACAGTGTTGGATTAATAAAAAAATTGAGCAGATGATGGTGCTGGAGGAGAAGTCATGTGATCATCAGAGTCATCACAGTTCATCCTGTTTGGATCATGTGTCTAAAGTTCACAACACTAACTTCATAGTGGCACTAAAGGATTAAAATTATAATGAGTTGACATCTGGGAACCATGAATATCTGTCCAAAGTTTGGTGTCAGTAATATAAGTCTAAACTTTAGGCTACAATGTCTCTTTTAAAGATTTTATTTTTTACCTTTGTTGTTTTTCATCTGCTGCTGTAACAAGTCAATTTTCCACCTCGAGCTGTATCTTTAAAATAAAGCTAATAATATTTTCCCGAGCCTGCTCTTCCTCAACCTTCTCCTCTTCCTCCTCCTCATTCACTGTTGGAGAAAAGATAAGGATCCAAAACAGGGCCAGTTGGGATCGAGGATCTTTATTTCCCACATTCAATGACACAAATGAAAGTATCCAAAAGTGTTGAAAAAGAAAAAAATACTCATTAAAGCGTCAATATAACTTCACAAAAATGATTAGAAGAGACGGAGACGAAGTTCAGTGCATTAGAGTTTACACTCCAAAAAAAAAAGGACATAACCCGAGCCTGTCCCGGACCAGACTAAACTTCTTATCTCTGTGACTTGGTTTTTATACTGAGCTGTAAAAGCCCTGCCTTCTTATTCAAATGAGAGGTGAACATGACACGTCTTCCTCAGTGTACGCCCTGTGATTTGTCCAGATGTCATGTTGCCATCTTCCATCAACATAATCTCCACCCTATACGGCCACTCTATCACATTTTGCCACGTAGCGAGTTCACCCCAGTTCAGCGTCTTTGGCACCACTCTATCTCGCCGCTGGCCGTTATCTACATTGGCCGACCTTGACTCCCCCTGCAGGTGGCTGCACACGCAAACTTAACAGTGCTTTCCCACGCTTTGCACTCATCTCTCCTCACTTTCTCAAGACTTTTCCTTGTTTTACGTAACACTCCCCCCTGTGAGACTTGAAAGTGTCATTAAAGTAAAAATGACATATAATGCATGATTACAGCAGATGGTAATGACACGACCATCAGTAGGTAAAGAGTTTCACAAGGTCAGAACAAGTAGGAGTTTTTAGCAATTTAACAGAATCAGTTTTATACTTAAAATCAGAGACTTAAAAATACTAAAAACTAAAAGTATGTAGGTGATTCTATGAGTCAGACCACATTTAGTTGCAACCCATAATAGTGGTATCATTAAAAATACTAAAAATCCTCAATAAGTGCTCAACTTAAATTGTCAATGTATTGAACCACAAAAGTGAATACTATAGGTTTTTACAGTTAACAGAGGCTAAACATCTGTCTCCTGTATATATGGTTGTTGGCAGATTGTTAACATGTTATTGCTACACTTTATTTTGCAGGTTGCCGTTATCTCCATCACCCGACCTTCACTCCCCCTGCAGGTGGCTGCACACGCCAACTGAACAGTGCTTTCCCACGCTTCACACACACCCCTTCCTTCTCTATCATGTTTTTCCTTCTTTTTTGACCCAACATAGCCTGTATAAAAACAGGAGCACAGCAGACATCTCCACTTTCCAGTCCTTTCACCTCCACGACAGCGACATGGGTCTTTGGGTAAGTTGAACAGCTGACTCTCTCACCTTTCATTTACACTAAATATTGTGTGTTTCTGTTTTTGTGTCAGTAGTTTCTGTTTCATCCTGATGCAAATGCAAAATACTGAATCGGTAGAAAGTTCGTCTGAAACCATTTTAATGAAGGATTAATGCTTATTATGTATATATTTTCAGTTTTCACACTGATTGACCACACTTAACTGAGTATTTTAGGGTTTGGACCCAGTGGTCACACGAAACTATCAATTTTTGTTCAGCTAGCTAGTTTTTCACTGTGTTTAACATAGTTTGTGACGACAGAGACGTTAAGAAAAGAAAAATCAATGACTTTCAGAGTGAAGTTGTAAATTTACGTGAATAAAGACATAATTTTATGAGAAAAAAGTCCTAAAGTCATTATATGTGGTGCATCAATGTGTCATATTATACAAAATGTGACGTTATTACATCATGAGATGAAAATGTTGGATCACACATGATGCTGAACCCCTGAGTTAATATATGAATAAAGTTCATTATCATATTATTATGGTCTACCCAGGTAACACTGTTAGTGGGGCTGCTGGGTTTGGTGGCATCGGACCAGAGCTACCTGCCTATTGACTGTGATGACGTGTATCGCCATGACAACAGCAGCTCCAGTGGGGTGTACACCATCTACCCAGGAGGCCCCACCTCACCCCTGCACGTCCTCTGTGACATGGACACTGACGGGGGCAGATGGACCGTCAGTACACCACACCTCATGTCTGATTAGATTTCAGATTTGACGACTGACTGTGATTTCTGTTACAGAGCAGATAGTCATCAAACTCACCTGCTTCAGTTCAAAAGATGTTTCTAAGTGATCTCAAGTCCTGCTAATTGAATCCAGTTTTATTTGGGTTGACTGAATTGTTGTGATTCTCCCTTTCAGGTCTTTCAGAGGAGGTTGGATGGGAGTGAAAACTTCTACAGGCCATGGGAACATTACAAGAAGGGATTTGGGAATGTAGCAGGGGAGCATTGGCTGGGTGAGTCCTAGAGGGAGAATTACAGCTAGATTAAAGTATCTGTGGATTCAATATGCTCTCGTTGTGGTTCTCCTCAGGTCTGGACAACATCTTCCTGCTGACGATGAGGAAGAAGAACGAGCTGCGGGTGGACATGGAGGACTTTGAGGGAGGGGAGGCCTTTGCTCAGTATTCCTCTTTCTTCGTGGACTCTGAGAGGGAAGGATATCGGCTGGATCTGGGCGGCTTCACAGGAGGAACGGCAGGTGAGGGTCACTTCAGTGGAAACCTTTCCTTTTCTTACTTTTAGGTTTTTAACAATGAGCCAGGTGAAGGCTGAATGTTACACTGTTTGTGAATTCTGTAAAAAATAATTTTAGGAAATAGGAAAATTTGGCAGTTTCACTGATTTCATTGTATTAACAATTTATTTTAGCTGGATTCACTGTAATTTTTTCCCCCTGTTTCAAATGGAAATTACATTTTGACTCTGTTGTTTCTAGGGGACAGTTTAACATACCACAACTCCATGAAGTTCACCACATATGACAAAGACCAGGATGTGTGGGATAAAAACTGTGCTCACAATAGTCTTGGTGGATTCTGGTACCGCGCCTGCTACTACTCAAACCCCAACGGCCTGTACGCACCTGGTGGCCCTAATAATGTCTGGAACGGTGAAAGTTTCCCAATCCATTGGTACACATGGAAAGGCTATGACTACTCCCTGAAGACCATCACCATGAAAATCAGATCAGTCACTAAGTATCCATGCACTTATTGATCTGATCAGCTGTAGATCAATGAGATAATCAGGCCCTCCATCAGGGTTGGAGAGCTGGGATGTTCGGTCATATAATCACTAGTCTGACTGGACTTAATGCCAACAATAACCTCTGAATCAAAATCATCATAAAATGTGTTTTTGTTTCTTTCCTACTCATCTTGTTTCTAAATCACTGTCAGACATGATAACTCTGTTGAACAGGTTCATGCACTGATGTATCAAATTTCTTCGTTTTTTCTGATTTAAAAAAAAAAGTTTAGTGATGATTATTGTTTGTGATTGATGCTGTTCTGAGTGATTATTAAATAAATAAACTTGATTGTTTCAACTCTGCTTTTATTTTTGAAGTTGTCATTTTTTTAGTATCAGTTTCATTCCTTGTAGAAAATGATCTCATAATGATTTAGGTTTTTTCCTGTTATTTTCAACCAGCAGCACATGCTAATTAGCATTAAATACAAATTGGAACATCTTTACTTTCACAAGTCATGAACTGGAGTGTTGGATAAATAAAGAATTTGAGCAGATGGTGGTGCTGGAGGAGAAGTCATGTGATCATCAGAGTCATCACAGTTCATCCTGTTTGGATCATGTGTCTAAAGTTCACAACACTACTGTCAACCTCATGGTGGCAATAGAGGAAAAGTTTTATGATTGGACATCTGGGAATGATGAATATTTGTTCAAAGATTGGTATCGATAATATAAGTCTAAACTTTAGGCTGCTACTGTATGTCTCTTAGTATTTCTGTTGTTGTTGTTGTTACATTTCCCATCAGTGGGATCAATAAAAAGTCTTGTCTTTTCCTTTATTTTGTGCATTTCAGTCAGACAACTCACGGTTAAAAATGCAGCTTCATTATATATTTGAGTTTGGCGTCAAGGCTCCAACTTCTTCATTCCCTGAGAATAGGATTTCATTAAAGAATGTGGGAGTGATGAGCGACTATCTTAACCCGGAGCCTACAGGTGGATGCTGGGGTGGTGGGGGGGCAGAAAATAGGGTAGCGCTGAGAGATGCTGCTGTGTCATGGACAATGAGTAAATCACCCGTCCTAAATAGACGGCCAGATTGAGAGGGTGTGTGATGATGTCATGAGAGTGACGCAGCGCAGCTGGAGTTGGCTGCCTGAACTAGTTTGCAGGCTTCGCTCCATTTATGATGAAACAACCTCAAGCTTTACAGTGACTTCAAAACAAAGCTAATAATAATTTTTTAACCCTGCTCCTCCCCTTCCTTCTCCTCTTCTTCCTCCCCCTCCTCATATACATATTGCCTGTATAAAAAATATATTTAATGGCTGACCGGCTAAAAAAACAGGACCACAACAGACATCTCCTATTTTGCTCTGAAACAACACTTATTTTCCGTCACACTTAGCTACAGACATGGGTCTTTGGGTAAGTTGAGCAGCTGACTCTCTCACATTTAATTAGTGTGAATGCTGAAAGCATTCACACTATTGTTCTTCTGGTCGGCCATTTTGTTTCTTTATACTTATTCTTACGTCTTCCGCGCACCTAACTACTCCTTCATACTTTGTGCTGTTTCAACAATTCATATATCAAAATGTGCAGCTTCTTGAATACTTTTATGCTATGACTTTTCTCTTTCATACTATTTATACTTTTTACAATATTTAACTTTTTCTGCAATTCAGCTGAAATCCTACTCTGCTCTGCTCTCCTCTGTGTAGTGCATGAAATTCACCACCTGTCTCTATCTGACCAACTCTGTCTGTAGTGTAGGGGTTAAGGTGCCTGCTCTGCAATTCACAGATTCCTGGTTCGAATCCCAGATGTGTATTGTTATGTTGTGTTGAATTCTGCTCCCACCTCCCACTTTCAATTGGTTTCAGGTGGTCGTTAAAAGACACAGTGATTACTGGTGCCACAATTACAATCCATGACAACATTCCACAGTGTCTGCTCTCTGTGGTTACTCAAAGTCTCAACTCTTTCAACTTCAACCAATACCACTTGGTCTGGTCACATGAGCAAACTTGATAATGCACTATTATTATTGATTTGCACTGGAACTTTGAACACAGCAGAAAAATGTAAAGCGCCTAAATGATTCTTATGCATCATTTCTTGTCCTGCGCTGCCCCCTGTGACCGGCAGAATTAACCTCCCCTTCTCTGCCTTCAATAGGTTACAGGTATTTGTTATCAGGGTGCTCTCTGTGGCGTAGTGGTAGAGTAAATGGTTGGAGATCATGAGGTCATGGGTTCAAAACCAGCCTCTGTCATGTTGCTTCAAACTTTCTTGGTTTCTCTCTTTCTTTCGACAATGTCTTCAGCTCATCCAGCATTGTTTCAACAATTTCTTCAGTTCATTCAGCATTGCTTTCAGCATTCACACCATTTCCATTGTTGGAAATGCTTTTTCTAGTTTACACTAAATATCAGTGGTGGTAACGTTACTCAAAAATAGTAACTAGTTACAGTTACTAGTTACTTCATTAAAAAAGTAACTCAGTTACTAACTCAGTTACTTAAACCAAAAAGTAATGCGTTACTGAAAAAGTAACTTTTCCGTTACTTTAAAAGGGTTTTTTTTTTCTAATGCTCCCATTAAATAAAGGTTATGAATTCCCCTCTAACCTCATGTCAGTTCTGTAGCTACTGATGCTGATGAAAAAACGTGTTTTTTATCTGTTATCATCACCATCCTGCTGCATGATGTCAGCATGTACAGCAGCTTGAACTGCAAAAAAAAAAAAAAATGAGGAAAGGCCTACGTCTTATTTTGACCGAGTTCCATTCAATGACCGAAATAAATTCACTCCAGCGGTTGTTGTTTTTTCTCTCGATCGATCAGCTGTGTTTACCCAGAGCGGTCGCTCTGTGTTTACCGTTTCAGACGTCCGTCTGTCGGACTCCAGTACCGCGGCTGCTCGGTGGAGTGGGTGCAGTGTGTCTCTGTGACTCTGGAGCTTCGGTCTCGGATGCTGCGTTAGCTAACGTTACCGTAGCTCGCCGTCATGCTGCTCTGACCCGGTCCTCTTCATGGAGCGTGTCTGATTACGTGTGGGACGCTAGAGGGCAGCCACCAAGCGCTTTGTTTTTCACATGTGCTCTGTTCTTTCAATTCAATGAAACTTTATTGATCGCTGAAATGTTATGGGAAGTGTGTGCCGCTGTAAAATCTCAATAAAAGGAACGGAAAGGAACGGAGTAACGCAGTGTTTGGTAACGGGAACGGAGTTACTGATTTAAAAAAACAACGCGTTACGTTATTAGTTACTGAAAAAAGTAACGCCGTTAGTAACGCCGTTATACTCTAACGCCGTTATACTCTAACGCCGTTATTACCAACACTGCTAAATATTGTGTGTGTCTGTGTTTGTGCACATAGTTTGTATGCCAAATGCCAATTTCTGCATCAGTAGAAAGTTTGTCTTAACTCTTTCACTGCCAAAGACGAGTTAACTCGTCTTTGATCATCCATGCGTGGTCTGCCAAAGACGAGATAACTCGTCTTTGCGTTTTTTTAATTGCAACATCATGCTGAACGTCTTGCCCTCCTCCACTGTGAAGATCAGACTTGTACTATCAAAATAAAGTGCAGAAAAAACATTTGGATTAACAGGTATAAAAAAATATAGCGTATTTCTCCCCCCTCATGGAGCGGTGCGGTGTCTGACTGCAGCAGGGCTGCTCGTCACACACCGGCCGCCGGTGAGAGGGGGGCGGCGGCGGCGGCGGTCATGGCGGCTCGACAGCTGGTTGAAGCTCCGTACAGCTCCGTGATACAAAGCACACACGTTAGTAACAACAACCCCGTTGATCACTGGTCGTTAGTCGTCAACAGCGTTTGGAAAATCGCCAGATTTAGTGAGAAATCACACCGAGAGCAGCTTGAAAATCCCGCGGTCTAGTGGAGGACGACCAGTAGCTAAATGTTGTGTCTTTTGTCATCAAAAGTCATTTGTCAGTGTTGATTTCATTGTTGTTTACAAGAGAACAGCTGTACAGATGTTGAGGTGTCACTAAAGCTAAATATAATGGAGCCAGTTGCACTGGTTCACCTGAAAATCACAGCCGACACAAAAACCTCTTTTTCTCAAGATTTTGCTGCCAAAATGGCATTTTGGGCTAAACCCACCTATATTCAACCGCCAATTTCACAAGACTGGAACAAGATAGAAACAAACAGGTTTTTTTGCTGGAAAGTAGAGACCCTCATCTTTCCTTTGATAGGCTGAATGTGTATTTATTAAAAGTAGGTAGGTACATGGTGGGTCTACCAAAATCAGTCAAAAAGCTGGAAAATGCCTGGCAAGCTGGAGGACGCTGCTCTGAGAATGGCTGGCAGTCAAAGAGTTAAATGTAGCGCCCTCTAGACGTCAGGTCTATTTACTGAGGTGTGCTCCCCAAGTTCTTTGAGTTAAGAAATCGCTTTCTTTTTAGGTTAACTAATGCAGGTAAGTAACTACACGGCAATAGATTATTCATGGCCCGTTCTATATATTCTCTTCTTGCAACTACTGTTCTTTAACCCAAAGTGTGTTTTTAATACTGTTTTTAGCTTGTATTTATCACTCCTGTAAATAAATGAACTAAAAATGAAATGTGTTTTTATTACACCTAGGTACCCTTTAAGTTTTTTTTAAATGTCCCTACCAACACTCTATTATGCTTCTCCTAATCTTAAACACAAGTCAATATGCAAAATAAACGAATGAATGGCAACAATCAGGCATGTGATTTGCCAAGGACAGAAAAGTAGGAAATTATATGAACCCATAGCGTGATACGGAAACAGTACAGCCATTACACACTCTCAAGTGTAGAAAACAATTAATTTAAGGAGAAAAAAACTCAGAAACAGCATGTCAAACAATAGGTGCAGATATTATTACAGTGACATAATTGTCATCATTTTGAGAGAGAGCCAGTTGTGGCAGGTGAATTACCACTTGATATTGAACATATTTAAAAGCAAAACAAACATGCGATACTCAGCTCAATTTTAATAATGGGAAAAAAAAGTTCTTGAACCATTGAGACCTTCCAGCCAGATGTGTGGTAGGCCTACATGTGTAATATTTTTTGTAGGAAGGAAAAAAAAATAAAAATAAATGAAAAAGCTCAACACAAAACATATTTCTACTTTGAAATATGATTCTTTACATTCTTTACCACAAAAATATATCTTTATTACATGAAATAACCCAAAAAATGAATAAAATGAGTGCTTTTTATTTCAAATTATTTATCTCTTACTATTCTCTTCTATCACCCATTTTAATAAAGGATTAATGATTATTATGTAAATATTTGCAGTTTTCACACTGATCTACCACAGTTAAGTGAGTATTTTGGGGTTTAGACCCAGTGGTCACACAAAGCAATGCATGTTATGTGACATGGGAACAATCAACTTTTCACTATGTTAAACAGTTTCAGTTTATTACCATCAGTGCTGTAGTAAAGTCCAGCTTCTTTCAGATTAGGTAGCTGGCAAAGGTGAAGCCTTTCCTCACACAAAAGCACCTTGAGACAGTTATAACATCTCAGCTGGATTACTGCAATGCACTTTATTTTGGAGTCAGTCATCCTCCCTCTCACGTCTCCAGCTGGTGCAAAATGCAGCTGCTCGCCTCCTAACTGGAGCACGTAAGAGGGAGCATAGAACTCCCACCCTGGCCTCCCTCCACTGGCTGCTGTGCACTTTACAGTCCATTTGAAGATTCTTTTATTTGTTTTTAAGTCTTTAAATGCCCCCCCAACCTCTCAGACATGATAACTCTGTTGAACAGGTTCATGCACTTGCTTCCTACACTGCAAAAACTCTAAATCTTACCAGAATATTTGTCTTATTTCTAGTCAAAACAATCTCATTATACTTAAAATAAGACTGGCATTAAGAAGACACACAAGAATCACATTAAAACGTAGCTCATTTTAAGACACTTTATTCGTCTTTCAAACATATTTTCAGTTGAAATAAGGAGAAAAATCTTGATTGTGGTGTAAGTTTTTCTTTCTTCTTACAAACACAAGGTTTTTCTACTAGAGACGTTTTGAGAATAAATTAGATTAATATTCTTGATGATGATTTGGGGTTTTTACAGTGTATGTTTTCTTATACATGCATTTTTTTTATATCAAAATTTTTATTATGTGATTATTGTTTGTGATTGATGTTGATCTGAATGATTATCAAATAAATACACTTGATTGTTTTAACTCCAATGTTGTCATTTTTTAGTATCACTACAGTGTTGGATTAATAAAAAAAAATGAGCAGATGATGGTGCTGGAGGAGAAGTCATGTGATCATCAGAGTCATCACAGTTCATCCTGTTTGGATCGTGTGTCTAAAGTTCACAACACTAACTTCATAGTGGCACTAAAGGATTAAAATTATAATGAGTTAACATCTGGGAACCATGAATATCTGTCCAAAGTTTGGTATCAGTAATATAAGTCTAAACTTTAGGCTACAATGTCTCTTTTAAAGATTTTATTTTTTACCTTTGTTGTTTTCCATCTGCTGCTGTAACAAGTCAATTTTCCACCTCGAGCTGTATCTTTAAAATGAAGCTAATAATATTTTCCCGACCCTGCTCTTCCTCAACCTTCTCCTCTTCCTCCTCCTCATTCACTGTTGGAGAAAAGATTAGGATCCAAACCAGGGCCAGTTGGGATCGAGGATCTTTATTTCCCACATTCAATGATACAAATGAAAGTATCCAAAAGTGTTCAAAAAGTCAGAAAAATACTCATCAAAGCATCAATATAACTTCACAAAAATGATTAGAAAAGACGGAGACGAAGTTCAGTGCATTAGAGTTTACACTCCAAAAAAAAAAGGACATAACCCGAGCCTGTCCCGGACCAGACTAAACTTCTTATCTCTGTGACTTGGTTTTTATACTGAGCTGTAAAAGCCCTGCCTTCTTATTCAAATGAGAGGTGAACATGACACGTCTTCCTCAGTGTACGCCCTGTGATTTGTCCAGATGTCATGTTGCCATCTTCCATCAACATAATCTCCACCCTATACGGCCACTCTATCACATTTTGCCACGTAGCGAGTTCACCCCAGTTCAGCGTCTTTGGCACCACTCTATCTGGCCGCTGGCCGTTATCTACATTGGCCGACCTTGACTCCCCCTGCAGGTGGCTGCACACGCAAACTTAACAGTGCTTTCCCACGCTTTGCACTCATCTCTCCTCACTTTCTCAAGACTTTTCCTTGTTTTACGTAACACTCCCCCCTGTGAGACTTGAAGGTGTCATTAAAGTAAAAATGACATATAATGCATGATTACAGCAGATGGTAATGACATGACCATCAGTAGGTAAAGAGTTTCACAAGGTCACAACAAGTAGGAGTTTTTAGCAACTTATCGTTGTGTGTTTAACGGAATCAGTTTTATACTTAAAATCAGAGACTAAAAACTACTAAAAACTAAAAGTATGTAGGTGATTCTATGAGTCAGACCACATTTAGTTGCAACCCATAATAGTGGTAGCATTAACAATACTAAAAATCCTCAATAAGTGCTCAACTTAAATTGTCAATGTATTGAACCACAAAAATGAATACTATAGGTTTTTACAGTTAACAGAGGCTAAACATCTGTCTCCTGTATATATGGTTGTTGGCAGATTGTTTATGTTATGTCTATGTTATTGCTACACTTTATTTTGCAGGTTGCCGTTATCTACATCACCCGACCTTCACTCCCCCTGCAGGTGGCTGCACACGCCAACTGAACAGTGCTTTCCCACGCTTCACACACACCCCTTCCTTCTCTATCATGTTTTTCCTTCTTTTTTGACCCAACATAGCCTGTATAAAAACAGGAGCACAGCAGACATCTCCACTTTCCAGTCCTTTCACCTCCACGACAGCAACATGGGTCTTTGGGTAAGTTGAGCAGCTGACTCTCTCACCTTTCATTTACACTAAAATGATCTGTTTTTGTGTCAGTAGTTTCTGTTTCATCCTGATGCAAATGCAAAATAGAAAGTTCGTCTAAAACCATTTTAATAAAAGGAATGTAAATATTTTCAGTTTTCACACTGATCTACTACAGTTAACTGAGTATTTTAGGGTTTGGACCCAGTGGTCACACGAAACTATCAATTTTTGTTCAGCTAGCTAGTTTTTCACTGTGTTTAACATAGTTTGTGACGACGGAGTATTAGGGCCACGTTAAGAAAAGAAAAATCAATGACTTTCAGATTAAAGTTGTAAATTTACGTGAATAAAGACATAATTTTACGAGAAAAAGTCCTAAAGTCATTATATGTGGTGCATTATGTAACAACTAGCCTAATCACAAAATGTGGCAATGTTTATATTGCGTTCAATGTCATATCATACAAAATGTGGCGTTATTACATCATGAGATGAAAATGTTGGATCACACATGATGCTGAACCCCTAAATTAATATATAAATAAAGTTCATTATCATATTATTATGGTCTACCCAGGTAACACTGTTAGTGGGGCTGCTGGGTTTGGTGGCATCGGACCAGAGCTACCTGCCCATTGACTGCGATGACGTGTATCGTCATGACAACAGCAGCGCCAGTGGGGTGTCCACCATCTACCCAGGAGGCCCCACCTCACCCCTGCACGTCCTCTGTGACATGGACACTGACGGGGGCAGATGGACCGTCAGTACACCACACCTCATGTCTGATTAGATTTCAGATTTGACGACTGACTGTGATTTCTGTTACAGAGCAGATAGTCATCAAACTCACCTGCTTCAGTTCAAAAGATGTTTCTAAGTGATCTCAAGTCCTGCTAATTGAATCCAGTTTTGTTTGGGTTGACTGAATTGTTGTGATTCTCCCTTTCAGGTCTTTCAGAGGAGGTTGGATGGGAGTGAAAACTTCTACAGGCCATGGGAACATTACAAGAAGGGATTTGGGAATGTAGCAGGGGAGCATTGGCTGGGTGAGTCCTAGACGGAGAATTACAGGTAGATTAAAGTGATATTCCGGCGTAAATTTAACCCATGGTCTAATGCACCGTAACACCGAGTTAGACCCCCCCTCAAGAGGTGAAGTCCGCTTACCGCTAGCTTCTCTAGTTGTAGCAACTTTAGCAGGGACCAAACCATAACAAAACAGCGCAGTATATGGATCCACGCGTAACGGATCAAACAGCCACAAAAAATGCTCAGAACAGCACCAAACGTCATCAACAGTACAAACAGGGTTCAGAGTTTCATTTCGATGGACGCCACTATCAGTTAGAGACCGAGTTTACTGAAGACAAGCTGAAGGAAATGGAGGAGAAAAGTGAAAGACGGAGCGCTGCGGTGGAGGCTATGTCCTGAAAATGGAGGCAAAAGTGACAGGGAGAGAGCCGGTGGAGTCTAAATGCTGGAGCTGGGGGAATCAACTGATCAGTGTGGTGGTCAGTGACTGTCGGTGGCCGCTGACACCAGATGATTGTGCTGCCAGTCGGCCACAGACTAGTTTGTCAGCGCCTGGACTCTATGCTGGACATGGAAAGTTGCGGCATAGTGTATAACTGGAGCAGAGCTGGTGAGTTGTTTTCAATAGAAACCAGGTTAAGCTAACAGATGTTTGATGCCTCGTATTATGAGCTGGGACCCCGTTTGTACTGTTGATGACGTTTGGTGCTGTTCTGAGCATTATTTGTGGCTGTAAGTGGCTTTTTGGTCAGTGGATAGTGGATCCGTAAACTGCGCTGTTTTGTTATGGTGGTCCCTGCTAAAGTTGCTACAACTAGAGAAGCTAGCGGTTAGCGGACTTCATCTCTTGAGGGGGGGTCTGACTCTGTGTTACGGTGCATTAGACCATGGGTTAAACTTACGGCGGAATATCACTTTAAAGCATCTGTGGATTAAATATGCTCTCGTTGTGGTTCTCCTCAGGTCTGGACAACATCTTCCTGCTGACGATGAGGAAGAAGAACGAGCTGCGGGTGGACATGGAGGACTTTGAGGGAGGGGAGGCCTTTGCTCAGTATTCCTCTTTCTTCGTGGACTCTGAGAGGGAAGGATATCGGCTGGATCTGGGCGGCTTCACAGGAGGAACGGCAGGTGAGGGTCACTTCAGTGGAAACCTTTCCTTTTCTTACTTTTAGGTTTTTAACAATGAGCCAGGTGAAGGCTGAATGTTACACTGTGGACAAACAGGCTAAAAAAAAGATTTTTGTGAATTCTGTAAAAAATAATTTTAGGAAATAGGAAAATTTGGCAGTTTCACTGATTTCATTGTATTAACAATTTATTTTAGCTGGATTCACTGTAATTTTTTCCCCCTGTTTCAAATGGAAATTACATTTTGACTCTGTTGTTTCTAGGGGACAGTTTAACATACCACAACTCCATGAAGTTCACCACTTATGACAAAGACCAGGATGTGTGGGAGGAAAACTGTGCTCACAATAATCTTGGTGGATTTTGGTACGGCGGCTGCCACTACTCAAACCCCAACGGCCTGTACGCACCTGGTGGCCCTAATAATGTCTGGAATGGTGTAGATTTCCCAATCCAGTGGTACACATGGAAAGGCTGGAACTACTCCCTTAAGACCATCACCATGAAAATCAGATCAGTCACTAAGTATCCATGCACTTATTGATCTGATCAGCTGTAGATCAATGAGATAATCAGGCCCTCCATCAGGGTTGGAGAGCTGGGATGTTCGGGCATATAATCACTAGTCTGACTGGACTTAATGCCAACAATAACCTCTGAATCAAAATCATCATCAAATGTGTTTTTGTTTCTTTCCTACTCATCTTGTTTCAAAATCATTGTCAGACATGATAACTCTGTTGAACAGGTTCATGCACTGATGTATTGAAATTCACTTTTTTTGTTTTTTTCTGATTTAAAAAAATGTGTTTAGTGATTATTGTTTGTGATTGATGCTGTTCTGAGTGATTATTAAATAAATAAACTTGATTGTTTCAACTCTGCTTTTATTTTACAAGTTTTCATTTTTTAGTATCAGTTTCATTCCTCGTAGAAAATGATCTCATGATGATTTAGGTTTTTTCCTCTATTATTTTCAACTAGTAGTACATGCTAATTAGCATTAAAGATGAGGCTGATGGGAACATCTTTAGTTTCACATGTCACGAACTGGAGTGTTGGATAAATGAAGGATTTGAGCAGATGATGGTGCTGGAGGAGAAGTCATGTGATCATCACAGTTCATCCTGTTTGGATCATGTGTTTAAAATCCACAGCATTACTGTCAACCTCAGAGGAAAAGTTAATATTGGACACCTGGGAACCATGAATATTTTACGTTTACACGACAACGCTCGCAGATGAAAACAACAAAATATTTCATTGGATGTGAACGCAAATAACGCAAAATAAAAATTGAGAATGCAATCCCACTTTTACGTTTTCTGTTCAGATCGTTTCCATGCAAACGTAGCATTAGTGCGAGTAATACAAGTCTAAACTTTAGGCTTATATGCTTTTTTGGTGATCAGTGCACAAATTGTTTTACATAATAGTCAACTTGTTTGTTTAACACAGACAAATTCAGCTTTTTTCTTTTTTACTTTCACATGTTACAGAGGCGTTGTCATCCTGTCCCACTATCAGGTTGCTCTTCCAGGAAGGTGTCTTCAGATAATCCAGAAAGCATGATTAACGGTTTCAGTTGCCAATGATGTAATATACTGTACACCGACAGTATAATGGTTATACTGTTGTATTGTCTCAACAAGTGAATGCTCTTCATAGTGGGTCAGTCTGTTGTCTCAGACCTGCTCTGTGACACCTGGCTCTCTGTTTTCTGGATGAACAGCAGCTCCTCCCATATCCAGGTAACACCACATGTCTACTTAAAGCAACAGTCCAGCTCAGTGCTTTGTCATATTAAAAAAAAACAAAAAACTTTTACTGTATGTGTGTTATTTACTCATCCAAAGACTTGATGAATCAATTCATGTATTTTAGGCTAAACAGATTTGTTGTGACTTGTCCAAACTAGTTGATGTTTTACTGCAGTTTAATCAGATGTTACAAGTGAAACTTACTTACTTTCCGAAAATATATAGTATCGCATCTAATCTTGACTTATTTTATCTGTATTCATGATGAAAACAACCTCAAGCTTTATCTTCAAAATGAAGCGAACAGAGGTGCTACTATAGGATAATTCCCCCACCCACCTCCTCCTCCACCTCCTTCCTCCTCATTTACATATGATATAAAACATAGTATTTCTCTGGCTGATTGGATATACTGTAGAAACTGGACAGCAGCAGTTGTCTCCAAACTTTGTGAAGTTTTTCCCCTTCTGCTCCTCTTTGTCTCGTCCACCACTTTTTGCTCTGAATCAACAACAGTTTTGTCTGGTCTCTGGCAGACATGGATCTTTGGGTAAGTTGACAGCCAACTCAGAAGAAGTGGAGCCCACTAGAAGGAGTCATTTACACAGAATAATGTGTGTGCGTGTTTGTGTTTATGTAGTTTCTCTTTGATCCAAAGTCTAATGAAATGTGATGCCATGCAAACAACTGAACTAAACCTTCCATTACTCGATAGCCTGCAGGGTCGTTTGGAGCCATAGAGACAGACATTGTGTCCTCAGAGGAGAAGTTCAGGTCATATTGTAACTGTTGTTAGATCCCCGGTTTTTAGCCCCTATTACTACGGCTTGAACTGGACCAGCTCTCTGTTTAAAGGGTGAGTTCTCGAGTTTTTACAGTCACGGAGTAGAGTAGAAATTCTAGACATTGTTTAAGCTGGTGAGGAGGAAACTGGCCTAGCTTCTAACTGTCTTCATCCAGACGTCTGTCCCGCTTCACCAGACCACTAGCCCTGGTAGAGCAGCCCACCCACCCAGGAATAGTCACCTGACACACCCGTTAACAGCAGCTTTCCTCTGTGATCTTTGCACTTGTTATTGGCTTGGTTTGGTTTAAAGGTTTGGAAAAACAACTCTATCAGGAAATCAGAGGGCTGTAGAGGATTAGAGTAGAGAATACTTTATTCATCCCTAACAGGGAAGTGATGGGACCAGTTGAAGCGGTCTGACTACTTTTTCTCAACCCCCACCCCTCCTCCTCCTCCCCCATTCTGACTATAAGTACTTCCTTGTCACACACAGACATGCAGATATTTTTCAGTGAAGCAACTGGGCATTTCAGCAGAAATGAGAAATACCTGCAGGGAGTGACGAATGTGTTATTTTTGTATTTGTGTTTACACATGTAAACATGAGAAGATGCACAAAATTTTATTTCCCTCTCTGTTTTTTATCCAGGTAACACTGTTAGTGGGGCTGCTGGGTTTGGTGGCATCGGACCAGAGCTACCTGCCCATTGACTGTGATGACGTGTATCGCCATGACAACACCAGCCCCAGTGGGGTGTACACCATCTACCCAGGAGGCCCCACCTCACCCCTGCACGTCCTCTGTGACATGGACACTGACGGGGGCAGATGGACCGTCAGTACACCACACCTCATGTCTGATTAGATTTCAGATGAGAAACACTGAGTGTGAGCCTAGAAGGACAATTTAAAAATTCTTTAAAAATATATCATTTAACAAAAAAAATAGGGAGCCACAAAAATATTGCTCCACTGGCCACAGGTCACTATCAGCAGTTACAGACAGGGCAGTTGCTAGGAATTCTGGGCCCCGTGAAAGAATATCGGTGTGGGCCCCTCTACCGTATTCATTGCCACCTTCGATTTTCTTGTTTTTCAGTGTTCTTGATGGTGTCTGGTGTAATACACGAATTTGTTTCCTTTTTTACGATTAACGACTTAACAAGTCAGAGTATTATTATGTAAATTATGTATTATAAGTTGTCTATTCTATTACACCTCTGATTGCAAATACATTTTCAATTAACCCCTCAACAAACAAGTAGTAGGTGTTTTATTGTATTTAACAATCAAGCACTGATATGCAAAAAAAAAACAAAGTGTCCTGGCTCAAGAAGTCTACAGGTAAATATGTAGCATTTAACTCAAATGTGCAAGTAAAACAAAGAGCACATAGAATACATTGTTGTAAAACAAATATAATATCAAAAACAACAACAAGCCTTATCTATTCTCAATTAAAGTTTAAATTGGCTTGTTTGTTCACTGTGAGAGCCCTAGATTGGTGGCGCAGCGCAGGTGGCGCAAGGTATCGCAGCCCGTCTATTGCAAGTTTGAAGCAGCGCAGACTGGCTCAAAGTCTAGTTGGGAGATTGGCAGATCGCGCTCCGCCAATATGGGTGTGGCGGCGCAGCAGGAGGCGGTGTCACAGATTCAGCTTGGTGAAGCGGAAGTTTCGTGAGAAAATGTCCCGCCGACTCTGCGCCGAAAGCAGACCACCTCAAAGCAGGTCTATCTCGGCGCAAGGCGAAGTGGAGCTGGCGGAGAGGGAGATTGGTTGACCGGCGAACAGTCCACACACGTCAGCAAAACCTCACAGACAGGTTTCCACTGTTCCAGACGCATTTAGATGCAATAAATAACCACAATAACCGCTATTTAATGCAACTAATGGAATTAACACGTGAATTTATATCTATAAAGAGTGTCCCATCACATCTGACGTCAGATCAAAGGCTGTTGGCAGCGTAATGAAAACTCCACCTGATTTAACTCAGCAGGGACGAACTGGCACTGGAGCTGTGGATTGCGGACTGAGGGACTGCATGTCACTACCATGTTGAGATGTGATCATCCGCGTTATTTTTTTTATTTACTTATTAATTTATCAACGGGCCAGCGACGTCAGGCAGCTGTAATGAAAAACAAAAAACAAACATCTCTCAACCACAACAGCCTCGGTGTTAGATAGTCAGTATATAGTTTCTCTCATAACACAAAAAAGGAAAAGGACAAACAGACAGAGAGAGGGAGGGAGGGAGGGGGGAGAGAGCGAGAGCGTCCTTTACGCGGATTCCATCCCTGTTACGGTGTTTGTTTATATTGTGATTAGTGTACATGTTACACTCGGATCCAAGAATCTTGAGCGGATCTTGTGTAGTTTATAAAAAAAAGTTTATTTACCAGCGGAAAAGCCCAGCAACAAAATAACAGGCAGGAAAACAAAACAACTGACACACTGTAACGTTTTTGTAAGTCTCTTTCCTGGGGGGTCTCTACGTCATGTTTTTCTTTTAACTGCTGCCTCGCGCTGGGTTTACATTAACATTCACAGGAATATAAGGTTAACTCAATTCACCTCTCATCTCTACACAGGGTTTGAATAAATGTTTGTTTCTTTATTAGTTTAGTTGTTTTTTTTACACTGGCTAGCGGTTCTCAGTGTATCAGATCAAACCTGTTTAAGGATATTAAACTCATTATTCAGCCACTCTGAGCTCGGACCTCCGGACCAAAACAGCTGTTTCCTCCTGGGAGAGGTTCGGCCTGTGGCGTCGCTGTCTCCTCCTCTCCTCCGTCCATGTCAAAGTAGGAAATGACATCACCGCGGCTCAGTTAAAGGTGAGGAGAGGAGCTCATTTGATTGGTGAAAATCGGAATCGGCTGTGTTAATCCCACTTCAGCCTTTCTCTCCTCCTCCTGCCTGCCTCACGCCCCCGACTCCTCCCTCCTCGGCATTTGCGCCTGGAGGAGGGACAAGGGGCGTGGGTGCGCCGGTCTATACCGGACTTCGCGGCTCACGATTCTTGCAAAACGCGCCTGGACACACCCAGTTGACGTGGCGCAGGTGCGCTGCGAGTTGACTCCGATCGGTCTGCCAATCTAGGGCCCTAAGTCTCATCAGAAAGCCCAACGCCAAGACCACACTGAACACATCATGATAACGTAACTGACCTTCGTCAGATACTCATAATTACTGAGTGGAACTTGAATGCGTCATAATACAATTCAATGCAACCTCTGAGTGGGCGCATACTGGAGCACTGTCAGTGCCAGTGACAGTGTGAAACAAACACACACACTGTAGTAGCCTCCAAATTAGTAACGTTTAGTTATAGCTACTCTAGGAACCGTCGCTCTACAATGAATTAATGAATGAATTGATTTTTTTTTTTTTTAATGAACTGGCGACTTGTCCAGAGTGTGGCGCGGTCGGGTGACAGCGAGGCTCCAGCCTGCGCCCCGTCAATGGTAATGTTACAGACATTGAATGAACGAGTAGGCAAATTGATTAGTTTTACTCTCACCATTCTTTGTAAAAAAGTGTTTTATATCCTGGGCCCCTGCTCTGCTGCTCCTACTCTTGGCCTCCTTCTCAACTTTCTGGTGTCCAGACTTTTGCTTTTTGGGGGCCATCCTAACCCTGCCGGAGTTCGCTCGCTTCCATTTTTTTCCGAGGAGGAAGAACGAACCGCTGTGTGGACCAAACCATTTTTTAAGAAGGGGTCAGGGGGGTTATTGAAATTAATATTAATATAAATTATATATTATACAATATATTAAAATTAAAATATTGTATGACTTGTGGCTTTGTTTTAATTCAGATTCATTCGTATGAATATATGAGTCATTCCATGGAAACGGTGCAGAATGGACTTGGACATTTTCAATTTTTTTACCAAAATGCATCATTTGTATGTATACCCCACAGCATTAAGGATATTTTTAACTATCAGAAAAACATATTTTCCCATCTCAGGCATTGGCTCTCTATTATTATTGGTCAATTTTTCTAGATGTGGGCAATGTTATTCTTCAACCCCGTTACGGACACAATGAAACCTCCCTGAATATGATCATAAAATGTATTTCTCAAGAAAACTATATTTTCATATTAATCAGATGTCCCCCACACTAATTCAATAATTGCAAATACAAAAATTCTATAAAATCTCACTTTTTTGTTATGCTAAACCCTGAAATGTCTGTTTTTGTGAAAGTGCTGTTGTCATTTTTCATCAAAAGCATAGTTTAACTGAAGAATCTTCACCAAAATCAATAATCTTATGATACCTCTCAACATTTTAGACAGAAGTCAACAAACATTGAATTAGTTTTTTTCACATTTTAAAAAAATAATCTATGAAAATATGGCTGTGACGGGGTTGAGACTAGCGTAACGGGGTTGAAGATGTAACGGGGTTGAAGGGACAAGTACAGTTGAACATGAATAGGTTGTTTTTTTAACTCTAAAATTCACTGTATAGAATTTAATATTAACTTTGTATTTCATTGTGTAAGCATAAGAAGCAGGGGTGTATTATTTGACATTATTAGATTTGTTTTTCAACCTTGGGGTCGGGGCCCCATGCAGGGTCGCCTGGAATTCAAATGCAGTCGCCTTAAATTTCTAGTAATTAAAAACATACTGATAAAAATATATATTTTTTAAACAAATTATTATTCTTTTTAAAATTATGATACAACACCACAGACACAATCTAAAAAAAAACTGCATTCTATACTTTCACTTTCTCCCATATAAATGGAGTTAAAGCAGATATCAGTGATCCGGCCGTTTTGGCTAATTAATAATAATATTAATAATTACAGCTTCAAGTCACGACTACGACTTTGTAGCGTTCCAGGCAAACTTCCGACCCGTGAACTTGTACCAGATCGAACTGGTATGACTTCACAGGAAGGAAAGTTTCCTTGAACGCACCATGAGTTAGCAGCCCCCGCCCTCGTCAGGCATCTATTGGTCCTCGTACCTACGTCACCACATTCACGATGCGATGCATCCCTTGGCTGCACACACAGCCCTTCGTGCCGTTCTCTCTCCTCATTGGATAACACTTGTATCCAACACGGAAAGTTTTCTCCTGGTTTACAGCAGAGCAGAGTGACGGAGAGACCAAACACTCTATGGAAGTGATGCTGACGATGGAAAATGAAAAACGATGGAACATTTAGGACTTAGAGGAACTAAAACATTCCGCTGACTTCTGCTTTAAAATAAAATGCAGCATATAAAAATATCTGAGCTGGCGCATTTTGATTGATAGCCGCAATCATGTGACTGCACATGATCAATATTAGATTAATATCAGTGGTGTTATTTACAACTACAACATTTGTGTTTATTTATACATTTGTGTTTGTATCTATTTACGTACGTATGTGTGCCTCTGCGCACCGTGCGTGTGTGCTTGGTAATTAGGATCTCAAGGATGTCAAAGAAAAGAAAATCAGACATAAGACGTTTTTGTAGAAGTCAAAGTGTAAGTCACTTAAAAAGAATTGCTTCAACAGTAGGCCTGGGCTGTAGATATTGAGTAACAACCAATATTTAATGCCTAAGAGATACTGTACGCTTTTTAAAAAAAGTTAGTAACTACTTATAATTGTCAGTTAAAGGAGAATTTTTTACATTTTTTACAACCTGGACCTTATATCTGCTACGAAATTAGTTCATTTCACCAATATTTTCTTCTGCTAGTACTATTCCCCTCTGAGTCCGGGGTTAGCTGTTATCAACACCCGGGGTTGTAGGTTGACTTGCTGACCTCTGACCTGGATGATGTCATCTCTGCTAATCACAACTAATGCTACTGTTCGTTCTACGTGTTTCCTACTTGTCAGAACAAAATGATCAGATGGATGAAGTTCAGCTTCCATAGTAGCCTGGTTGTCACGACTTTCCAATGTTGATACTCAGCATTGGGTCTGGCCAAGACATTAAGAGAATCGATTTCTCAAAGCGCATCCTTCAAACCTGCTTTGCCCGCCTCCCTCAGTCTGCTATTGGTCGAAGCCAGAGTAGGCGTTGTCGAAGCTTCTACTGCTGCTCTACTGCATCACTTAGTGAACACACCTCTACCTTGAGCCGCTGGAGATGCTCAACGTTGATTGGCTCTCGAAAAATAGGGCAGAGTTCCCGAAAATTCAGGAGACAGAAATCCTTTAGATAGCGTGGTTGGCCAGACTAGAAGTCAGCAGCGTTTTTGCGAGGCGTGACGTCACTAGTGTGGGCGCGACCAGGCTACTTCCATAGGCTTCCTCAACACAACCTGGACTCACTAAAGCTCCGGCTAGTTGAGATAAAAATTAACGTTAAGGCGTGCCCGACACTCTTCTGCCTTTCTGCAGCTGTTGTCGGTGCCATCTTACTCAGATCTTAAACATGGAACATGGATTACATTCAGCATGCATGTGGCATACAATGTTGATCAAATGTAATAATAATTAATGTAAATAACTGCATGACTTTGCAACCCAAGTGTTAAAATCACAACCCCGTCACGCCCTCACAACCCTGTTACAATCAAAAACGTAACGGGGTTGAGTGTGACGGGGTTGTGATTTTTGTACAAAATGGCCACTGCTCTAAATTGTGAATACCAGACAGAGAACACAAGGCATGCATGAGATTCAGAATTAGCATAATTCTTGAAATAACAAAAAATCTTTTTCTTAAGTAAGAGTTTTCTATCTTTTTTTCATGTGACGGGGTTGAGTCGTTATGCTTGACGACTACAACTTCACAAGATAATTGACCAAAATAAACTAAAAGAAGGGAGCCACTGGCCTGCTTCTGTTGTTCTGCTGTCCAAAAGACTCAAGTGATGTCACTTCCTGAAGAACAGGCTTGTAGGGATCATACCATTGTTTTTATGGGGGGAGAATCATTTGTGTAACGGGGTTGAGGGATTACCGGGTACAGGACTAAATAATGTGATTTTAATTAATAATTATCATTTGATTTTGACATAAAATATTACCAACAATTAAGAACAGATATATGTTTAGGTTTATATCAAAATATATGGACTTTTTTACAGTTTAAATTGTTATATCCAAAGTATACTTTCATTGAAGGCCACCGGGGACATGACAAAACTGGGGGTGTCAACACAAAAACAGTATAATTTCTCATAAAAAGATAAAAATTGAAGTCATGTTTTTTACACTGTATCAAAGGATACATTTCAATCTATTTGTAAAGTTGTTAAAATATAGATTTTTGTGACCCAGTGGATAAAATATATCCTAATTGGTGATAGGGACTCAAAATGCACCGTTTTCATGGAATGACTCATATATTAGTTCAGTGTACGCATAATAATTTTGTCATAGAGGATACTGGGGGCTCTGTGTGGGCCCCCAGCAGGCTGTGGGCCCTTATAATTGTCATCACCTTTCCCCCCTATATGACGGCCCTGGTTGCAGACCAGCCAATAAAACATGTGAGAGAGCTCACATGGGTTGAGTCTACAGAATGGTTTAGTTTTTGATATTATGAAGTGATTTCAAGTCCTGCTTATTAAATATATAGGTTTGCTTTAGTTGACTGTTGTGATTCTCCCTTTCAGGTCTTTCAGAGGAGGTTGGATGGGAGTGAAAACTTCTACAGGCCATGGGAACATTACAAGAAGGGATTTGGGAATGTAGCAGGGGAGCATTGGCTGGGTGAGTCCTAGAGGGAGAATTACAGCTAGATTAAAGTATTTGTGGATTAAATATGCTCTCGTTGTGGTTCTCCTCAGGTCTGGACAACATCTTCCTGCTGACGATGAGGAAGAAGAACGAGCTGCGGGTGGACATGGAGGACTTTGAGGGAGGGGAGGCCTTTGCTCAGTATTCCTCTTTCTTCGTGGACTCTGAGAGGGAAGGATATCGGCTGGATCTGGGCGGCTTCACAGGAGGAACGGCAGGTGAGGGTCACTTCAGTGGAAACCTTTCCTTTTCTTATGTAGCGCTTCCTATGTATCCTGGCGCAAAGATACAGCACTAAGGGTTCTTTAACTGTGTTATGTCTGATGCTATTAACTATAGGATTGCTTTATTTGTTATAACCTGTAACCCAGCTTACCTGACACACTCCTCAGAAACCATGAACTGAAAATGACACAGGAGTTTAGTGTTTTTACTTTGATACCTCTGATGTTAAACCACTGTTTTAAAGCTTTTTAAACACTATTTATTAACTGGACATAAGAGGAATTATGACTTAAAACACATGAATTATTTATTCACACCATCAAAAATATTTAGGTAGGTTAGTGGTTGAATAAAGCGAATTTAGAAACACAAATGACACTCTCTTTCTGTCAGAGTATTAATAACTCAATTTAGAGCATCTCAGGAAAATCACATAGGTGACCTTTAATCTCAGAAAATAAATAAAAACCAAAAAACCAGGCAAGTGCCCTTTAAATTCACCTATGCACGGATCTATTTCGACCTCACTCAGACCGTCACCATGGTCTTCACCTTGAATGATGCCCAACCTACTACCTATCCTCGAGACCTTATGACAACAATGTCATGTGTCTGACCTGAGGAGGCACGGCCCCGAGTCTATAAGAGGTTCCGGGGGACGTCGCCTCCGCCTCTTTGCCTTTCTCGCCTCATCCGAGACCGTGAGTATTGTTGTTTCTGGACCCCACCGTCAATCCGCCACTTAGGTGCAGGTGCCGTAGCGTCCCTGAGGATTGTGTGGGTTGGTGAGTTTCTTGTGTTTACCTGAAACGATACCGGACGTGACAGTCCGTTCTTTATCCCTGCTCGTTACAGGTGTCTTTCCAGCGTCTGCTTGGTGCACGGTGAGCGATTGGGTGAGTAAGACTTTTGGTTGAGAAAACAGTTCTGCATAGGTGTGCAGTTTGTTTATAGTATTTGTGATTATTGTTTTTGCCCTGATTGCTGGCTGTGCGCAGTGAGCGGGCGTTTGTGGGGCAGCCCCTCGTGCGTTCGCGCACGTGGTAGGGACGCCACATCTTATGTGTTATTATTATGGTAAGTCACTCAGGACTTTAAAGTAGTAAGTTCTTTGGTTTCTTTTGACTTTGGATAATCCCCCGCTGTTCGCAGTGTGGTGCGTTTTTTTTTTTGGTGGTTACATTTTTTGTTACCTAAATAAAAAAAAATTTAAAATTTTTTTAAAAAAAGATGACCTCCCACGGCTGCAGATACTGTCAGGTGGGCATGGATCCCCGGGATGGCCACAGGGAGTGCCCCCACTCTTTGGGGATGGCACACCTGGTGGAGGATCTGGAAAACCCGTGTCTGGCCGCGGCCGACCTCCCTCTGGAGGAGCGTCGCCGCAGAGTCAAGATGGTGGAAGAGGCGGCTCGGGATAAGCGGGCGGCTCTTCCTCCCCTGGAAGTGGGGGACGGCAGGCACAGCTCGAAGAGGAGCAGGAGCCACAAGCGGGCGCACAGTCCCGACCGTCGTGGTGGACATGGCCCGGAGAAAGCGGCTCGCATAGATCGACCCAGAGATCGGCCCAGCCCAGAGGCTGACAAACATAAACAGCCGGAGGACACTCAGCTGCAGATTCTGGCTGCCATTCAGAGTCTGTCGGAGAGGCTGACAAGGATTGAAAGTCAGCAACCCGTGGCTTCCCCGGCCACAGAGTCACAGGGGCTGAGTGCGGCCTCTCTTGGGGGCCACCTTCGTTCCAGGGAGAGAGGTCCGGTTCGCCGGATATCCTCTCTCTTTATGCCCGCAGCTCTTTTGGGGGGAGTGAGAGCCAGTCCGGGGAGCAGCTCAACTCCTCGCTGTGCTTGGATTCGGAGAGAGGTAGCAGGCAGGACGAGGTCTCCCCGGCACTAGATGTCACAGCCAAGATTCTGAGTGCGGCCAAGATTATCGGGCTCTCGGTGCCGGCAGAGGCCCCAAGTTCAGCGGAAGGGGTGTGGGCTGGAATCGCTAGGCCCCAGCCTTCGGTGTCAGTGCCAGCCGCTGAAGACTATCTGTCGATGCTGCGAAAAGCCTGGAACAGCCCAGCAGCGCCGCCCCAGTTTAATGCCGGCTGTCGGAGACTGACTAGACCCCAGTTCTCGTTGGACTCGGGGCTAGCAGACATGCCACCGGTTGAGGGGGAGATGGCAGCCCTGACGTCGCTCGGTCCAGAGCGCGTCACGGCCAACCCTCGTTGCCCGGTGAGGGAATGCCACAAAACGGACAGCCTGGTTTGTCGCACGTATAATGCGGCTGCACGTGCAGCTCGTTCTGGGAACGCCTTGGCCATTCTGCTGGCGGCGATCAGGAGGACCGTCGGCAAGGAGGACCAGGACACGCTGAACCTTGTCGAGGCGGCTCAGGTGACTCATGCCCAGCTAACGCGGGATATGGGCGGAGCAATGTCGTCGGCCGTGCTAGCACGCAGGCAGGTATGATTGGCGCAGACTACACTGCCAGAGACTATTAGGAAGGAAATTACTAACTTACCGGTGGTACCGGGTAGAGTGTTTCATCCTGACTCCCAGGGATTGCTGGATAAGGCTGAGAAATCTCGGCGTACGAGGGACAGCGTCCAGCGGACCTTCAGCAGGCAGGGGGCCTCTGGGTACAGGGCAAGGAGCGGGCCCCAACCTCCACCTCAGGGTACGTGGTCCCGTTCCTTCGACAGGCGACAGGGCGCAGACATGGGGACCTCTGGAGGGACTGCTCGGCAGCCGTCACAGCGCCAGAATTACGGGTCCCGGTCAGGTCATCGCGGAACGCCGCAGAAGAGGCGCCCCCCCAGAGGTCCAGGGCCTCAGGGGAGTGCCTGACGCCTCAGGGTCGGCCGTCGAACCTGTTTCCCGGCTGCGCCTGGACAGCTGGGAAAAATCGGTCTCAGATCCATGGGTTCTGTCCACTGTGGGGGCAGGATACAGGATCCAGTTTCGATGGCGGCCCCCTCCCTTTACCGGGGTCCACACGACGCTGGTGAAGGATACAGTCCAGGCGCAGGTGTTGGCGGCAGAGGTCGCAACCCTCCTACAGAAGGAGGCGATCGAAAGAGTAGACGCCAGCGCACAGCGCACTGGGTTCTACTGCAAGTACTTTTTAATTCCGAAAAAAGATGGCGGCCTGCGACCGATTTTAGATTTGAGGCACCTGAACAAATTTGTGAAGGTCCTCCCATTCAAAATGTTGGCTACAAAACAGATTCTACACACCATCGAAGAAGGGGAGAGGTTCACTTCACTGGATCTGAAGGACGCCTATTTCCACGTCCCCATCCACAGAGACCACTGGCCGTTCCTCCGCTTTGCATTTCAGGGGCAGGCCTACCAGTTCAGGGTCCTCCCCTTTGGCCTGTCCCTGTCTCCCAGGGTGTTCACCAGGGTGGTGGCGGCAGCACTGTCTCCTTTGCAGGAAAGAGGTCTAAAGATTTTGCCGTACCTGGACGACTGGTTGATCTGTGCCCCCAGTCGCAGCCAGGTGCTCACAGACACGAAGTTGGTATTGGACCACATTCAGGAGCTGGGCTTCAATCTCAAACCTACACAGCACGCGGTGTTTGTTGGGCTGCTTCTCAACTCGGTCACTATGTGTGCCTCCTCGGAGAGTGGACAGTCTGGTGGGCTTGGCGGAGCAGTTTCAGCCGGGCAGACGGCTGGAAATGGCTCAGTTTCAGAAGTTATTAGGGATGATTTCAGCGGCTGTGACAGTGGTTCCCCTGGGCCTTCTCAGAGCGCGGCCTCTGCAGAGGTGGCTGAATGCTTTTGGTCTTCATCCGAAAACGGACAGACGTGTGAAACTCAGGGTGACACGGCGGTTCGTCCAAGCACTGCGCCCTTGGTCAGACAAGGCCCTCTTGGCCGTGGGGGTTCCATTGGGGAACCTCCCGTCGCGGCGAGCGGTAGTGTCTACGGGCGCCTCCTTGACCGGTTGGGGGGCGGTCTGGGAAGGCAGGACGGTGCGGGGTGTGTGGGGCCCAGGTTGGCAGGGCCAACACATCAACGTGCTGGAGTTGAGGGCAGTCCACCTAGCCTTGATGGAGCTCCTCCCCTTTGTCAGGGTCAGGCATGTATTGGTGAGGTCGGACAACTCCTCCACAGTTTACCATATAAATCACCAAGGGGGGACCAGGTCTCTCCGGTGTCTCCAGGTGACCAGGAGTCTTTTGTTGTGGGCGTTTCCCCATTTTGCGTCCCTCAGGGCGCTCTTCATTCCGGGGGTGGAGAATCTGGCAGCAGATCTCCTATCCAGGACGGGTCCCCTCCCAGGCGAGTGGCGGCTACACCCAGAGGTGGTGGCGTGGCTCTGGTCCCAATTCGGCAGAGCTCAGGTCGATCTGTTTGCGTCCGCAGAGACAGCCCACTGCGATCGATGGTTCTCCCTGGAGTCTCGAGGGGCTCCCCTGGGAATCGATGCACTGTCTCACGAGTGGCCGACCGGCTTGTTGTATGCTTTTCCCCCGTTTCCTCTGATCCCTCATGTCCTCCACAGAGTGGCTGCGGGACACTACAGGGTTCTGTTGGTGGCTCCCAGGTGGCCCGGGAGGCCCTGGTTTCCGGCTCTCCTCCGGCTGGTCCACGATCAACCGTGGCCCCTGCCAATCAGGGCGGATCTGTTGTCCCAGGCAGAGGGACAGATTTGGCACCCCAGGCCAGCGGTTCTGCAGTTGTGGGCGTGGCCACTCTGCAGCCCCAGGCTGAGGAGTTAGACCCGAGGCAGTGTTGCGGACTATTCGGAGCGCTAGAGCTCCTTCCACACGGACAAGTTACAGCCAGAAATGGAGGGTGTTCTGTCACTGGTGTCGCCAGCAGCAAGTTGACCCTTCCACTTGCTCTGTGCACCTCGTCCTGCGTTTCCTGCAGTCCCTGTTGGATTCTGGGAAGGCTTCTAGCACGGTGCGTTTGTATTCAGTGGCGATTTCGGCCTGTCATGAGCTAATCGGGGGCGTCTCAGTGGGGAGACACCCTTTGGTCTCACAGTTTGTTAGAGGGGCGCGCCGTTTGCGTCCGGGCAGGACGCTTAGGGCTCCCTCATGGGATCTCTCGCTGGTCCTGAGGTCGCTGACTCGAGCCCCATATGAACCGGTGGCACAGGCTGATTTGAAGTCCTTGTCTCATAAAACTTTGTTTCTGCTGGCGATTTGTTCAGCCAAAAGAGTCAGTGAGTTGCATGCTCTGTCCACCAGCGAGCAATGTTTAAGGTGGAAGGCTGACGACTCGGGGGTCTCGTTGTGGCCTAACCCGGCGTTCCTGCCCAAGGTGGTGAACCCCCAGACGGTGAACCAGGTTATTGAAATCAGCGCATTTCAGCCAGGCCCGACGGCACAGGCAGATGGGGAGGACTTGGCCATGTGCACGCTTTGCCCCGTGAGGGCGTTGAGGGCCTACTTGGCGCGCACCCACTCTCTCAGGCACTCACATTCACAGCTGTTTGTCTGCTATGGGGGACACAGGCAGGGGGCTGCTGTTTCTAAACAGCGCTTGTCACACTGGGTGGTAGACACCATCTCACAGGCTTATGAGGGGCAGGGTCTTCCAATACCCAGTGGTCTGGTGGCACACTCTGTGAGGAGTATGGCAACCTCCTGGGCCGCCCTGAAGGGTGTGCCCATGGCGGAAATTTGTGCTGCTGCATCCTGGACCACCCCATGTACTTTTGCTCGCTTTTACAGGGTCAACGTGGCGACTCCGGCTCCTTTGGGCATGGCTGTGCTCTCGGCTGCCGGACGGAGCCAGGACGGGGTGGAGTCCTCTGTTCTGCATGACTTTGATGGTATGAGTCATCCAAGGTGAAGACCGTGGTGACGGTCTGAGTGAGGTCGAAATAGATCGTAAGTTATGCCTATAACTATGGATCTATGAGACCGAACGATGACCGTCACCATTCTCTGTCGTTCAGAACCGGCTGAGGCGTTCCAGGCAGGAGGCGGAGGCGACGTCACCCGGAACCTCTTATAGACTCGGGGCCGTGCCTCCTCAGGTCAGTCACATGACATTGTTGTCATAAGGTCTCGAGGATAGGTAGTAGGTTGGGCATCATTCAAGGTGAAGACCGTGGTGACGGTCATCGTTCGGTCTCATAGATCCATAGTTATAGGCATAACTTACGTTATCACTGTTAATGGCACAGAATATCTCAACCCTTCATGTAAACTTGTAAACCTCGTTCTAAACGAATATTACTTTTCAAATTTAGTGTGGGCCCACATAAAAATAATAATACAAAAGCCGGCAAAGAAAATAATAAACCCCCCGTTGCAGGCCTGTTAGTGGATGAGTTGTGAGGTGTTGTGGAGCGTTGGCGACGCTGTGTCCGATGCTGTACTCACTCACTCACGCTGAACCAGTCTCTAGTCTCTGTACCTGCAGCCGCTGATACAGGCAAAGTCCCGGCCTCGTCCGAGACTCACAGAAGCCGCTCGTTAACCTCTCGTTGCCGCGACGACATCCGCCAGCGTTGGAGGAAAGACACGGCAGGTCTCCCTCAACCACCACAGCTCACCCGAGTTGGTCAAATCCCACGGCGCACTGACTTGGACTCCGTCCGAGCGTCACAGTCTGTCCATGAAGCACTAGCACAACATTAGCAGGTGTGCTATCCTGTAGCCGTCTGGAGAGTGGCTTGTTAACTCCGTAGCTTCGTAGCTCACAGTCTTTCGCACAGTGTATCTCAACTAACTCTGCACTTGACGTAAGAGTAAGGTTACACTCAATAAACACACTTTACATTAGCGAACTTAGCTGCAGACTAATCGCTATGGCGAGAAAAAAAAAACACAGCGGCCATGCTTCGGAACACACCTCAATTCTCCTCCCCTCTCTCTTTTCCTTTTCTCTCCACCCCTATTGTCCCGCCCCTTGGCCAATCCCACAGAGAAAACTTTACATTTCTGCTTACTGACCAATAGTAGCAGGGCAAAATAAAAACACCAAAACAAACAAGTTAGTCTGATTTACCTCGTGTTGAGGAAACTACTCTTCACACACACATTGTAAGAGTTTTTTGTTTTTGTTTTTAAAGGAATATTGCACTATTTTACTTCTGGGATTTATTCCCTGGCTACAGTTACTTTTAGGTTTTTAACAATGAGCCAGGTGAAGGCTGAATGTTACACTGTGGACAAACAGGCTAAAAAATACTACATGATTTTTGTGAACTCTGTAAAATGTAAGTTAGAAAATAGAAACATTTGGCAGTTTCACTGATTTCACTGTATAAACAAACACATTTCTTTTAACTGGATTAAATGCACATTTTTTCCCCTGTTCCAAACTGAAAATACATTTTGACTCTGTTGTTTCTAGGGGAAAGTTTCTTATCCGCTGGCTCCATGAAGTTCACCACCTATGACAAAGACCAGGATCAGTGGGAGAAAAACTGTGCTCACCAATATCTTGGTGGATTCTGGTACAACAGCTGCCACTTCGCAAACCCCAACGGCCTGTACGCACCTGATGGCGTCAACTATGATCACGTCTCAATTGTATGGTCCACATGGAAAGGCTGGGACTACTCCCTTAAGACCATCACCATGAAAATCAGATCAGTCACTAAGTATCCATGCACTTATTGATCTGATCAGCTGTAGATCAATGAGATAATCACGCCCTCCATCGGAGTTGGAGATCTGGGATGTTCGGGCATATAATCACTAGTCTGACTGGACTTAATGCCAACAATAAATCAAAATCATCATAAAATGTGTGTGTGTTTGTTTTCTTTCCTACTCATCTTGTTTCAAAATCACTGTGATAACTCTGTTGAACAGGCTCATGCACTGATGTATTGAAATTCAGTTTCTCTTGATTTAAAAAAAATGTATTACGTGATTATTGTCTGTGATTGATGCTGTTCTGAGTGATTATTAAAGCCCCAGTATGTGACATTTACCCCCATCTAGCGGTGCGGTTGCATGTCGGCACGTATTCTTGCTGTTGCGTTTACGTAAACTCGGGCAGAAGTCAGAAAAACAACAGACGCTGCATGTAGCAGGATAAACAAGCCTCTATGTAAACAAACGGTCCACCAGCACGAGGCAAAACAATACCGGCGTGACAATATGTTGTCATGGTGATGTCGTATTGTTTACCTGACCCACGTTTTACCGTCTTTCTCTCGTCGAGTAAAATAACATCCAGTCTGTTTGCCGACGGCGTCACTCTCGGCGTCATTCAGGTGTCTGACTGCACCTGAAGGCAACACCAGCGCCTCGTCCTTCCTCACACCAGCCTACACGGTGGTGACAGTTTTAACAGGCGCCGTCTGGAAAACTTTCTCCCCGAGCCGAGAAGCTGCGGCGGCCCGAGTTTGTGGTTAACTACGGTCACAGTGACACTGAACGTAAAACATGGCGATTCAACATGGCAGAGAAGGTTCGGTGAACCCCCCCCCTGTATGTTTGTAACGACTTGTAACAACTCATTCTAAGGTACGAGAAAGCGCTCGTTTGTATGCGGGCGCGATTCCACTTCAGTGAAATATGTATTTATGAAAGCGATATTTGATTTTTGTCAATAAAAAGCCAGTAAAGTCCCATACTGTCCCTTTAAATAAATAGACTTGATTGTTTCAACTCTGCTTTTACTTTTGAAGCTGTCATTTTTTAGTATCAGTTTCATTCCTCGTAGAAAATGATCTCATAATGATTTCGGTTTTTTTCCCACTATTATTTTAAACTAGCAGTACAGCACATGGTAATTAGCATCAATACAAATTAAAGATGAGGCTGATTGATAACATCTTTACTTTCACATGAACTGGAGTGTTGGATACATTTTTAATAAATGAGCAGGTGATGGTGCTGGAGGAGAAGTCATGTGATCATCAGAGTCATCACAGTTCATCCTGTTTGGATCATGTGTCTAAAGTTCACAACACTACTGTCAACCTCATGGTGGCAATAGAGGAAACGTTATTATGATTTGACATCTGGGAACCATGAACATCTGTCCAAAGGTATTGTTTTCATTTGCTGCTGTATCAGTGGGATCAGTAGGAGCTGAATGTGTTTGGTTGTGTTCTGAGGTTTCTGGTGTAATTCAGTGTGTGTGTGGGGTCGCTGCTGTCACCTGGGGAGCTCAGGTGTACATAGGTGGCATTGTTCACTCTCTATAGGTTTTGACCCAGAAGGGCAAACAGTTTTTGATCACTGTGGCACGGAGGCGAGCTTCATTCCACTGTTTTGTTTGTTTGCTTATTTTCTTTGTTTATGGACAAACAGCAATAAACCCACTGTGTTGCAACTCAAGGAACAGCGTGGACATTCATTCAATGCAGTATGAGAACGGAGGCCAAGGCGAGGCGTGTCAACCAGGTTATTCTGGAGTTAGAAACCTCAGTAGCTCTACTATCAGACTGAGCTCCTTTAAGGGGATAGTTCACCCGAAAATGAAATTTCACTCATTATTTAGAGAGAGAAGCCCCGGCCCTTAGTCGGCATGAGGGTGAGTAAATAATGAGTGAAATTTCATTTTTGGGTGAACTATCCCTTTAATAAAAAGTATTGTCTTATATGCATTTACGACGGAAACAACCTCAAGCTTTACAGTATCTTCAAAACAAAACAAAAAATCTTTTTCTAACCCTGCTCCTCCTCCTCATACAGCCTACATAGCTACAGCCTGTATAAAACATTTGTTTTAATGACTGACTGGATATAAAAACAGGACAACAGGATTTTTTTGGAAATCAAGGATATCAGCTCGATCTGCGCGGCTTCACAGGAGGAACGGCAGGTGAGGGTCACTTCGATGGAAATGTTTCCTTTTCTTAGGTCTTCAACAATGAGCCAGGTGAAGGCTGAATGTTACACTGTGGACAAACAGGCTAATTAAAATGTTTCTTGTGAATTCTGTAAAAAATAATTTCAGAAAATAGTAGAAAAATCATTCCAAATGGAAATTACATTTTGACTCTGTTTCTAGGGGACAGTTTATCATTGGCTGACGTTCACCACTTATGACAAAGACCAGGATGTGTGGGATATAAACTGTGTTCAGTATTGTCTTGGTGGATTCTGGTACGGTGGCTGCTACAGGACAAAACCCAACAGCCTGTAGACAATACCTGTCAAATATCATTGAGTCCAGTCGTCAAAACCCACTGAATATCAACCATTTTAATAAAGGAATAATGATTATTATGTAAATGTTTTCAGTTTTCACACTAATCTACTACAGTTAACTGAATATTTTGGGGTTTAGACCCAGTGGCCACACAAAGCAATGCATTTTAAGTGACATGGGAACAATCAACTTTTGTTAAGCTAGATAGTTTTCTACTATGTTAAACAGTTTTAGTTTGCTACCATGGAGTATTAGGGTCACATTGACAGTGATTTTAAATTGGATCGGCAAATTAGTGCTGTAGTGAAGTCCAGCTTCTTTCAGATTAGGCAGCTGGTAAAGGTGAAGCCTTTCCACACACAACAGCACTTTGAGACAGTTATAACATCTGGGCTGGATTACTGCAATGCACTTTATTTTGGAGTCAGTCATCCTCCCTCTCACGTCTCCAGCTGGTGCTAAATGCAGCCGCTCGCCTCCTAACTGGAGCACGTAAGAGGGAGCATATAACTCCCACCCTGGCCTCCCTCCACTGGCTGCCTGTGCACTTTACAGTCCATTTTGAGATTCTTTTATTTGTTTTTAAGTCTTTAAAAGCCCCCCCAACCTCTCAGACATGATAACTCTGTTGAACAGGTTCGTGCACTTGCTTCCTACACTGCAAAAACTCTAAATCTTACCAGGAATATTTGTCTTATTTCTAGTCAAAACAATCTCATTATACTTAAAATAAGACTGGCATTAAGAAGACACACAAGAATCACATTAAAACGTAGCTCATTTTTAGACACTTTATTCATCTTTCAAACATATTTTCAGTTGAAATAAGGAGAAAAATCTTGATTGTGGTGTAAGTTTTTCTTTCTTATTACAAACACAAGGTTTTTCTACTAGAGACATTTTGAGAAGAAATTAGATTAATATTCTTGATGATGATTTTGGGTTTTTACAGTGTATGTTTTCTTATACATGCATTTTTTTATATCAAAATTTTTATTATGTGATTATTGTTTGTGATTGATGTTGATCTGAATGATTATCAAATAAATACACTTGATTGTTTTAACTCCAATGTTGTCATTTTTTAGTATCACTACAGTGTTGGATTAATAAAAAAAATGAGCAGATGATGGTGCTGTAGGAGAAGTCATGTGATCATCAGAGTCATCACAGTTCATCCTGTTTGGATCATGTGTCTAAAGTTCACAACACTAACTTCATAGTGGCACTAAAGGATTAAAATTATAATGAGTTAACATCTGGGAACCATGAATATCTGTCCAAAGTTTGGTATCAGTAATATAAGTCTAAACTTTAGGCTACGATGTCTCTTTTAAATATTTTATTTTTTACCTTTGTTGTTTTTCATCTGCTGCTGTAACAAGTCAATTTTCCACCTCGAGCTGTATCTTTAAAATAAAGCTAATAATGATTTCCCGACCATGCTCTTCCTCAACCTTCTCCTCTTCCTCCTCCTCATTCACTGTTGGAGAAAAGATTAGGATCCAAAACAGGGCCAGTTGGGATCGAGGATCTTTATTTCCCACATTCAATGATACAAATGAAAGTATCCAAAAGTGTTGAAAAAGAAGTCAGAAAAATACTCATCAAAGCAAAAATATAACTTCACAAAAATGATTAGAAAAGACGGAGACCAAGTTCAGTGCATTAGAGTTTACACTCCAAAAAATAAAAGGACATAACCCGAGCCTGTCCCGGACCAGACTAAACTTCTTATCTCTGTGACTTGGTTTTTATACTGAGCTGTAAAAGCCCTGCCTTCTTATTCAAATGAGAGGTGAACATGACACGTCTTCCTCAGTGTACGCCCTGTGATTTGTCCAGATGTCATGTTGCCATCTTCCATCAACATAATCTCCACCCTATACGGCCACTCTATCACATTTTGCCACGTAGCGAGTTCACCCCAGTTCAGCGTCTTTGGCACCACTCTATCTCGCCGCTGGCCGTTATCTACATTGGCCGACCTTGACTCCCCCTGCAGGTGGCTGCACACGCAAACTTAACAGTGCTTTCCCACGCTTTGCACTCATCTCTCCTCACTTTCTCAAGACTTTTCCTTGTTTTACGTAACACTCCCCCCTGTGAGACTTGAAGGTGTCATCAAAGTAAAAATGACATATAATGCATGATTACAGCAGATGGTAATGACACGACCATCAGTAGGTAAAGAGTTTCAGAAGGTCAGAACAACTAGGTGTTTTTAGCAACTTATCATTGTGTGTTTAACAGAATCAGTTGTATACTTAAAATCAGAGACTTAAAAATACTAAAAACTAAAAGTATGTAGGTGATTATATGAGTCAGACCACATTTAGTTGCAACCCATAATAGTGGTAGCATTAAAAATACTAAAAATCCTCAATAAGTGCTCAACTTAAATTGTCAATGTATTGAACCACCAAAGTGAATACTATAGGTTTTTACAGTTAACAGAGGCTAAACATCTGTCTCCTGTATATATGGTTGTTGGCAGATTGTTTCTATGTTATTGCTACACTTTATTTTGCAGGTTGCCGTTATCTACATCACCCGACCTTCACTCCCCCTGCAGGTGGCTGCACACGCCAACTGAACAGTGCTTTCCCACGCTTCACACACACCCCTTCCTTCTCTATCATGTTTTTCCTTCTTTTTTGACCCAACATAGCCTGTATAAAAACAGGAGCACAGCAGACATCTCCACTTTCCAGTCCTTTCACCTCCACGACAGAGACATGGGTCTTTGGGTAAGTTGAGCAGCTGACTCTCTCACCTTTCATTTACACTAAAATGATCTGTTTTTGTGTCAATAGTTTCTGTTTCATCCTGATGCAAATGCAAAATACTGAATCATTAGAAAGTTCGTCTGAAACCATTTTAATAAAGGATTAATGCTTATTATGTAAATATTTTCAGTTTTCACACTGATCTACCACACTTAACTGAGTATTTTAGGGTTTGGACCCAGTGGTCACACGAAACTATCAATTTTTGTTCAGCTAGCTAGTTTTTCACTGTGTTTAACATAGTTTGTGACGATGGAGTATTAGGGCCACGTTAAGAAAAGAAAAATCAATGACTTTCAGATTGAAGTTGTAAATTTACGTGACTAAAGACATAATTTTACGAGAAAAAAGTCCTAAAGTCATTATATGTGGTGCATTATGTAACAACTAGCCTAATCACAAAATGTGGCAACGTTTATATTGCGTTCAATGTGTCATATTATACAAAATGTGGCGTTATGACATCACAAGATGAAAATGTTGGATCACACATGACGCTGAAGCCCTGAGTTAATATATAAATAAAGTTCATTATCATATTATTATGGTCTACCCAGGTAACACTGTTAGTGGGGCTGCTGGGTTTGGTGGCATCGGACCAGAGCTACCTGCCCATTGACTGTGATGACGTGTATCGCCATGACAACAGCAGCTCCAGTGGGGTGTACACCATCTACCCAGGAGGCCCCACCTCACCCCTGCACGTCCTCTGTGACATGGACACTGACGGGGGCAGATGGACCGTCAGTACACCACACCTCATGTCTGATTAGATTTCAGATTTGACGACTGACTGTGATTTCTGTTACAGAGCAGATAGTCATCAAACTCACCTGCTTCAGATGAAAAGATGTTTCTAAGTGATCTCAAGTCCTGCTAATTGAATCCAGTTTTATTTGGGTTGACTGAATTGTTGTGATTCTCCCTTTCAGGTCTTTCAGAGGAGGTTGGATGGGAGTGAAAACTTCTACAGGCCATGGGAACATTACAAGAAGGGATTTGGGAATGTAGCAGGGGAGCATTGGCTGGGTGAGTCCTAGAGGGAGAATTACAGCTAGATTAAAGTGATATTCCGGCGTAAGTTTAACCCATGGTCTAATGCACCGTAACACCGAGTTAGACCCCCCCCATCAAGAGATGAAGTCCGCTAACCGCTAGCTTCTCTAGTTGTAGCAACTTTAGCAGGGACCGAACCATAACAAAACAGCGCAGTATATGGATCCACGCGTAACGGATCAAACAGCCACTTGTAGCCACAAAAAATGCTCAGAACAGCACCCAACGTCATCAACAGTACAAACAGGTTCAGGGTTTCATTTCGATGGACGCCACTATCAGTTTGAGACCGAGTTTACTGAAGACAAGCTGAAGGAAATGGAGGAGAAAAGTGAAAGACGGAGCGCTGCGGTGGAGGCTATGTCCTGGAAATGGAGGCTAAAGGTGACAGAGGGAGAGAGCTGGTGGAGTCTAAATGCTGGAGCTGGGGGAATCAACTGATCAGTGTGGTGGTCAGTGACTGTCGGTGGCCGCTGACACCAGATGATTGTGCTGCCAGTCGGCCACAGACTAGTTTGTCAGCGCCTGGACTCTATGCTGGACACGGAAAGTTGCAGCATAGCGTATTAACTGGAGCAGAGCTGGTGAGTTGTTTTCATCTTGTTTCAATAGAAACCACGCTAAGCTAATAGATGTTTGATGCCTCGTATTATGAGCTGGGACCCTGTTTGTACTGTTGATGATGTTTGGTGCTGTTCTGAGCATTTTTTGTGGCTACAAGTGGCTGTTTGATCCGTTACGCGTGGATCCATATACTGCGCTGTTTTGTTATGGTGCGGTCCCTGCTAAAGTTGCTACAACTAGAGAAGCTAGCGGTTAGCGGACTTCATCTCTTGAGGGGGGGTCTGACTCTGTGTTACGGTGCATTAGACCATGGGTTAAACTTACGCCGGAATATCACTTTAAAGCATCTGTGGATTAAATATGCTCTGGTTGTGGTTCTCCTCAGGTCTGGACAACATCTTCCTGCTGACCATGAGGAAGAAGAACGAGCTGCGGGTGGACATGGAGGACTTTGAGGGAGGGGAGGCCTTTGCTCAGTATTCCTCTTTCTTCGTGGACTCTGAGAGGGAAGGATATCGGCTGGATCTGGGCGGCTTCACAGGAGGAACGGCAGGTGAGGGTCACTTCAGTGGAAACCTTTCCTTTTCTTACTTTTAGGTTTTTAACAATGAGCCAGGTGAAGGCTGAATGTTACACTGTGGACAAACAGGCTAAAAAAAAAGATTTTTGTGAATTCTGTAAAAAACAATTTTAGGAAATAGGAAAATTTGGCAGTTTCACTGATTTCATTGTATTAACAATTTATTTTAGCTGGATTCACTGTAATTTTTTCCCCCTGTTTCAAATGGAAATTACATTTTGACTCTGTTGTTTCTAGGGGACAGTTTAACATACCACAACTCCATGAAGTTCACCACCTATGACAAAGACCAGGATGTGTGGGATAAAAACTGTGCTCACAATAATCTTGGTGGATTCTGGTACCGCGCCTGCTACTACTCAAACCCCAACGGCCTGTACGCACCCGGTGGCCCTAATAATGTCTGGAATGGTGTATATTTTCCAATCCAATGGTCCACATGGAAAGGCGTGAACTACTCCCTGAAGACCATCACCATGAAAATCAGATCAGTCACTAAGTATCCATGCACTTATTGATCTGATCAGCTGTAGATCAATGAGATAATCAGGCCCTCCATCAGGGTTGGAGAGCTGGGATGTTCGGGCATATAATCACTAGTCTGACTGGACTTAATGCCAACAATAACCTCTGAATCAAAATCATCATAAAATGTGTTGTTTTTTTTCTTTCCTACTCATCTTGTTTCTAAATCACTGTCAGACATGATAACTCTGTTGAACAGGTTCATGCACTGATGTATTGAAATTCACTTTCTTTGTTTTTTCTGATTAAAAAAAAATGTATTTAGTGATTATTGTTTGTGATTGATGCTGTTCTGAGTGATTATTAAATAAATAAACTTGATTGATTCAACTCTTCTTTTATTTTTGAAGTTGTCATTTTTTTAGTATCAGTTTCATTCCTTGTAGAAAATGATCTCATAATGATTTAGGTTTTTCCCTCTATTATTTCCAACTAGTAGTACATGCTAATTAGCAGTAATACAAATAAAGATGCGGCTGATTGGAACATCTTTAGTTTCACAAGTCATGAACTGGAGTGTTGGATACTTTTTTTTTTTAATGGCCAGATGATGGTGCTGGAGGAGAAGTCATGTGATCATCAGAGTCATCACAGTTCATCCTGTTTGGATCATGTGTCTAAAGTTCACAACACTACTGTCAACCTCATGGTGGCAATAGAAGAAAAGTTATTATGATTTGACATCTGGGAACCATGAACATCTGTCCAAAGGTATTGGTAATATAAGTAGTTTTCATTTGCTGCTGTATCAGTGGGATCAGTAGGAGCTGAATGTGTTTGGTTGTGTTATAGCCTCGTAAACCAGCCTCCCCCAGAAATGCATTTAATTCATTTCTCAGGGGGAGTCTGGCCTCATCCCCGTTGAAACCGTTTCGCCAGAAATCAGCGTCGCCGCTGTGATTGACACAGCACGTTGGCCAATCAGGGCCTGAAAACATCGCTACATGGACTGGACTCACCTACAACAAACATGGCGGAGCGTCAAACAGCGGCGTAAAAACAGCAGTAAGGGAAGTTCTAAATGAAATACCATCAATTACAGAACTTAAACAAGAGCAAGAGTCGGCGCTTGTTGAGTTTCTTGGAGGAAAACGAAACGGTTACAACGGAGATGAGGCCAGACTCCCCCTGTGATATGAAATGAAATGTATTTCTGGGGGAGGCTGGTTTACGATAGCCTGACTCTCACCAGACCCTTGTAGTTCCGCAAAGCTCCACCAGAGGCGCTACGCTCAGCTTCACACAAGGGTCTGGACTCGAGGCCAATGCAAACTCCTGCACGGGAGCAAAAAATAATGAACCAATCAGGATCGCCGGGCGGGACTTTCGATTCAAACAACAATGGCAGCTCGCAGCAAGGAGTCGTGCGTTGGCATTGATTCTGTTATTTCAACTGTTTTGTCGAATCTATCGAATATTAATTCTTTGAAAAATGAACAGAGAACGGTTTTGAAGGCATTTATTGGTGGCAAGGATGTTTTCGCTCTTCTTCCGACGGGGTTTGGCAAGTGGTTTATCCAATCACATACAAGGATTTTTTTACAAGGCCCCGCCTTCTGAAATACATCGCCTATGGAGCAGTCCCAGACCCTTGTGTGGAGCTCAGCGTAGCTTTGCGGAACTACAAGGGTCTGGCGAGAGTCAGGCTAGGTTTACGAGGCTAGTGTTCTGAGGTTTCTCAAATTTCGCGCCGGAGGATAAAACATATGTTCAACGACACGACTGGACAACGTACAGAGCAGCAGTAGGGCTGGTAACTTTACCGTCTATCAACCCACCACGACTTAGCTCATCTCACTGGTTGTCAAACTGCAAGTTTTTGGGCGATTGTGAACCACATACGGCTTCCGCTGCAGTTTTTTTTCTCCCACCACTGTATCAGTCAGTGAAAGCAGCCCCTGCTGGAGGATCCCTCGCCTGAAAGCCCAGGTAAAAGCCCTAAAGTACAGCTGTCATGTCGGAGGTGAACGTATGGTTATCCCCATATTTACACTTGCTCAAGTCGAAAAAAAAGTCCGATCGTATCTGAACATCTCTATATTGCTGCTGCCGCCGCCGCTGTAGCAGCAGTAGCAGCAACAATAACAATATCCTTCTCTACAAACGTTTTGTTTTTCGTCCCAGGAAATGTAATGAAGCTTGCAAGGCCTATGGTTACGGGTCAGGTGACGGTTGCTAACGTAGGATTGGTCAATAGCGGTTTTAGGGCGGAGTTTGCGAAGGGCAAATTCACTCAATGTGTGTGTGGGGTTGCTGCTGTCACCTGGGGAGCTCAGGTGCATATAGGTGGCGTTGTTCACTCTCTATAGGTTTTGACCCAGAAGGAAAAACGTTTTTTGACCGCTGTGGCACGGAGGCGCGCTTCATTCCACTGTTTTGTTTGTTTGCTTATTTCTTTGTTTATGGACAAACACAGCAATAAACCCACTGTGTTGCAACTCAAGGAACAGCGTGGACATTCATTCAATGCAGTATGAGAACAGAGGCCAAGGCGAGGCGTGTCAACCAGGTTATTCTGGAGTTAGACACCTCAGTAGCTCTACTATCAGACTGAGCTCCTTTAAAGGAATAGTTCACCCAAAAATGAAGCTTTACAGTATCTTCAAAACAAAACAAAAAATCATTTTCTAACCCTGCTCCCCCCATCCTTCTCATACAGCCTGTATAAAACATTTGTTTTAATTGGTGACTGGCTGTTGAAACAGGACAACAGGATTTTTGGGATATCAAGATATCAGCTGGATCTTTGGGGCGGTGCGTGGCGCAGTCGTTAAGGCAGCCGCCCCATGTATATGCAGACGCAGGCGTCCCCGGTTCGCGTCCCGCATCGGGCAGACCTTTCCTGAATGTCATTCCCCTCTCTCTGCCTCCCCCTTTCCTGTCAATCTCTACTAGTCTATCAAATAAAGGCATAAAAAAAACGCCAAAAAAATATACTTAAAAAAAAAAAAAAGATATCAGCTGGATCTGGGCGGCTTCACAGGAGGAACGGCAGGTGAGGGTCACTTCGATGGAAATGTTTCCTTTTCTTAGGTCTTCAACAATGAGCCAGGTGAAGGCTGAATGTTACACTGTGGACTGTTGTTTCTAGGGGACAGTTCATCATTGGCTGACGTTCACCACTTATGACAAAGACCAGGATGTGTGGGATATAAACTGTGCTCAGTATTATCTTGGTGGATTCTGGTACGGTGGCTGCTACAGGACAAAACCCAACGGCCTGTAGACAATACCTGTCAAATATCATTGAGTCCAGTCGTCAAAACCCACTGAAATACCACCTATTTTAATAAAGGCTTAATGCTTATTATATAAATATTTTCAGTTTTCACACTGATCTACTACAGTTAAGTGAGTATTTTGGGGTTTGGACCAAGTGGTCACACAAAGCAATGCATTTTAAGTGACATGGGAACAGTCAACTTTTGTTCAACTAGCTAGTTTTCCACTACCATAGATGAACAAATAGCCGCCCGCGTGCAAATACCCGCCTGGGCTCTAACAGCCACCGGGGTCTGAGCTCATTTGGCATAATAAACGCTGGTTCAATTAGACACCCGGGCAATTAAAGCATTGATATCAGTGGAATGTTTTTGTTAATCTAAGTCCTAAATAGTCCTATTTTCCGTCAGCATCACTTCCATAGAGTGTTTGGTCTCTCCGTCACTCTGCTCTGCTGTAAACCAGGAGAAAACTTTCCTTGTAGGATACAAGTGTTATCCAATGAGGAGAGAGAACGGCATGAAGGGCTGTGTGTGCAGCCAAGGGATGCGCGTGAATGTGGTGACGTAGCACGAGGACCAATAGATGCCTGACGAGGGCGGGGGCTGCTAACTCATGGTGCGTTCATGGAAACTCGTACTTTGTGTTTTTCCTTCCTGTGAAGTCATACCAGTTCGATCTGGTACGAGTTCACGATTGGAAGTTACGAGTGGCCGGGAAATTTCACATACAACAGGACGGTAAAAACACGAGTTACGGTTATACCTGGAACACTACAAAGTCGTCGTTGTGACTTGAAGCTGTAACTTACGATTTCAAAAGCCTGCCTTGAACGCAGCATTAGCCGAAACGGCCGTGCCGCTGATATCTGCTTTAAAGGATAACTTTAGTTTTTTACAACCTGGACCTTATTTCTAGCATCAAATACTTTCATTTACTCACCCTGACAACTTTGGTGTCATTTGGAGTCGTTTTGACGAAATTAGCCCCAATCGAGCGGCGCGTATATCCGTATAATGCGAGTACACGGGGCACGCAATGCAGCCTCTAAATAACACATTATCCGCCGCAAAATTTGTTCATGTCGCCAATATTTTGTGATGATACACTAGTGTTATTCCCCTCCGAGCCCGTGGTGGCATGTTATCAACATCCTGCTCCTCTAGGTTGACCTACTAACCTCTGATCTGGATGATGTCATCTCCGACCGGTGCCCGGCTCGTTCTGATAATAATCATTACGCTTCGGCATTCGGGTCCTTTTTAGCTCAACTAGCCAGAGCTGTAGTGAGGATCCAGGCTGAGGAGAGGAAGCCTGTGGAAGCTGAACTTCATCCAGCTGCTCATTTTGTTCTGACGAGTCAGAAACACGCAGAAACGGACCATAGCATTAGCGATAGCAAGTTAGCCGAGCCGCACCGCTGTCGGAGATGACATCATCCAGATCAGAGGTCAGTAGGTCAACCTAGAGGAGCAGGATGTTGCTATATTATTTTTTTAGGAAGGAAAAAAATTAAAAATAAATGAAAAAGCTAAACACAAAATATATTTTCACTTTGAAATATTATTCTTTACATTCTTTACCACAAAAATATATCTTTATTACATGAAATAAGAAAATAACCCAAAAAATAAATAAATAAATAAAATGAGTGCTTTTTATTTCAAATTATTTACCTCTTACTATTCTTTTCTATCACCCATTTTAATAAAGGATTAATGATTATTATATAAATATTTTCAGTTTTCACACTGATATACCACAGTTAACTGAGTATTTTCGGGGTTTAGACCCAGTGGCCACACAAAGCAATACATGTTAAGTGACATGGGAACAATCTACTTTTGTTCAGCTAGCTAGTTTTCCACTGTGTTAAACAGTTTCAGTTTATTACCATCAGTGCTGTAGTGAAGTCCAGCTTCTTTCAGATTAGGCAGCTGGCAAAGGTGAAGCCTTTCCTCACACAAAAGCACTTTGAGACAGTTATAACATCTGGGCTGGATTACTGCAATGCACTTTATTTTGGAGTCAGTCATCCTCCCTCTCACGTCTCCAGCTGGTGCAAAATGCAGCCGCTCGCCTCCTAACTGGAGCACGTAAGAGGGAGCATATAACTCCCACCCTGGCCTCCCTCCACTGGCTGCCTGTGCACTTTACAGTCCATTTGAAGATTCTTTTATTTGTTTTTAAGTCTTTAAATGCCCCCCCAACCTCTCAGACATGATAACTCTGTTGAACAGGTTCATGCACTTGCTTCCTACACTGCAAAAACTCTAAATCTTACCAGGAATATTTGTCTTATTTCTAGTCAAAACAATTTCATTATATTTAAAATAAGACTGGCATTAAGAAGACACACAAGAATCACATTAAAACGTAGCTCATTTTAAGACACTTTATTCATCTTTCAAACATATTTTCAGTTGAAATAAGTAGAAAAATCTTGATTGTGGAGCAAGTTTTTTTTCTTATTAGAAACACAAAAAACTTGCTTTCAATGGCAGGTTTTTCTACTAGAGACATTTTGAGAAGAAATAGAACTGATTTTCTTGGAATGATTTGGGGTTTTTACAGTGTATGTTTTTTATACCTAATGCATTATTTCATACCAAAAATTGTATTAAGTGATTATTGTTTGTGAATGATGCTGATCTGAGGGGTTATCAAATAAATACACTTGATTGTTTTAACTTCAATTTTCTTATGCTAATTAGCACTAAATACAATTAAGGATGAGGCTGATGGGAACATGTTTAGTTTCACAAGTCATGAACTGTAGTGTTTGATAAATGAAGGATTTGAGCAGATGATGGTGCTGGAGGAGAAGTCATGTGATCATCAGAGTCATCACAGTTCATCCTGTTTGGATCATGTGTCTAAAGTTCACAACACTAACTTCATAGTGGCACTAAAGGATTAAAATTATAATGAGTTGGGACTTCCGGTTGACTTCCACATGGAGCAGACGTAGGTCCTGTCAGCTCCCGTTTCTCTTCAATTATTTTATGCACTTATTCGCTTATTATTGATCCAGTTGGACGTAACGGTTAAACAGTCGACGGGCTCCTTCAAATGTACTGATTCATAGCTCCAGCGGCCAGGAAAAAGTATACAGAGCGGAAAGAAAAATAACCAACAGTTAAGCTAACAAGCTAACTAACGAGGCAACATGGCGACAGGTGGTCAACTCACAGCTGAACTCCTCCGTGAAGAACTCCGGCTCTCCCGTGAAGCTATCCTGACTGATTTTAGAGCAGAAATGTCCTCCCTCCACAAAGAGTTGAGGCAAGAAATCGAAGCTATACGGTCAGAGACATCAACAAGCCTTCATGGCCTGCGCCATGAGATGGGAGAAGAGATGAATAAACTTCGGCAGGAGCAAGCCCTGATGGTCACCGAACAAAATGACATGGCACACAGCCTCACCGACGCTCAAGACCGCATTCAGCAACTGGAGCGCCTCGAGGACTCGAACGCGAAAGAGCTGAAACGGCTGAAGGAGAAATGTTTTGATCTCGAGAGCCGCAGTCGCCGCCAAAATTTGAGGTTTGTCGGCATCCCGGAGGGGGCGGAAGGTACGAGCCCCACAAAATTCATAGCGGAGTTAATTCCTGAAGTCCTGGGAGCCGAGAACTTTCCCTCCGCGGTGGAGATAGATCGAGCCCATCGCTCACTAGCGCCGAAACCGAAAAAAGGAGCACGACCAAGAGCATTCATCGTTCGGCTGCATTACTATGCACAAAAGGAAAAAATCGTGGGTCTCGCTAAAGGCAAGAGCCCCCTCACCTTCCGGGGCACACCGATACACATCTACCCAGACCTGCCGGCTGAGGTGAGCAAGCTCCGGGCTACTTTTAATGGGATAAAAGCAAAGCTCCGAGAAGCGAAGATCGATTACAGCCTCTACTTTCCGGCGGTTCTCGTTCTCAACCTGAATGGTGTCCGGCATTCTTTCAACTCCCCGCAAGAAGCTGAAGATTTTTACAACGCGAAGATATCCCCGCAGCAGGAGGGATGAGTGATTTCTCCCGGTTTTCGCTGGCAGCGGGACGGACTATAAGTTGAGATTTACAGCGGCTGGAATTCCACGAGTCTGACGGTCTGCAGACAGTGTGTTTTTTTTTTCTTTTCTTTTTTTAAAATTATTATTATGTGATCTACAGATGCCGATAATAACTGCCATCCACCTGGAATAACCAGCGGTAAGACTGTAACCTCACCATAACTCAATGCTGACACCTGTTAAGGACTTTTGGACTAAACCGTTATAACGTTACCCTTCTGGCAAAGTTACCTCCTCAGAGTTTATTCTGGTTCTTTTTTAGTAACAGCATTTTTAAGACTAGTATGTGTACTAGTGTGTACTTCCATTCCTAACACAGTTGAATCTAACTCAGTGAAGTGTTTTGGGACAGCAATAACTTGAAAGCTGTGTGTAAAAAAAAAAAAAAAAAAAAACGGGGAGAGGGAAAAAAAAAACAGTGTAACATTTATCTCTAAGTTAAAGGGAGCTAAACCTAGTTGGTTTAAGCTGAGTACTTCAGCATCCCGGTGCAGTAGCACCAAGTTTAAGTTGAGGAAAACGTGGGTTTTGTACACCTTTCAATTGGGGAAAGGTGCGGGAGGGAAGTTGGGTTTATCTTTATATGTGTCATTCAATGGTTGTTACAACAGTTGCAGTTTTATTTGTGTATTGTGTTATGTGGCTATGTTAGCATGTCGGGAGCCAAGAGGGGATGGCTAGTGCAGTCAACACGGGGGAAAGCTTAGCCCAGTTTGTCACCTGGAATGCAAAAGGACTAAATAGTGCTGTGAAGAGAAGTAGAGTTTTAACTCATCTCAAAAAATTAAAGGTGAATATTGTTTTTCTTCAAGAGACCCACTTGAGAAATCAAGACCATGGCCGCTTACATAAGGGCTGGGTGGGACAAGTATATCACTCCTCCTTTCAGTTTAAATCTAGGGGAGCCGCGATATTAATAAGCAAAACAACTCCTTTTGTTTGTTCTCATTCGTTCTCTGACCAGCAAGGCAGGTTTGTGATTGTAGAGGGAAGGCTATATAATGTCCCCCTGGTCTTGGTTTGTACATACGCTCCCAATATTGATGACGCTCAATTCTTCTTATCATTGTGGTCTTCAATTCCAAATCTAAACTCCCACCATTTAATCATGGGAGGAGATTTCAATTGCGTCTTAAACCCAAATTTAGACAGATCTTCCCAAATTCCCCGACCACCTTCTAGGGCAGCAGAAAGCATTAAATCCTTTCTTGAGGATTATGGTGTTGCGGACCCCTGGCGGTTTAATAATCCAAATTCTCGTTGCTTCTCCTTTTTCTCCCCTGTCCACCAATCATATTCGCGAATTGATTTCTTTCTTATTGATCGAAAACTCTTGTCGCATGTGAAACACTGCGAATACAAAGCAATTGTAATTTCAGACCATGCCCCCCATATACTACAACTATCTTTTCAACATAAATCAGGAGCTGCCAACTGGCGATTCAACAACTTATTGCTAAAAGATAATGCTTTTGTCTCATTCATCTCTACCCAGATAGAGCAATTTGTTTCTATTAATAATAATGGGGAGGTCTCGAAGGGGACACTTTGGGAAGCTCTTAAAGCTTACATTCGTGGCCAGATAATTTCTTATAGTGCATCCTCCAACCGATCCCGCCTTCAACGTCTGTCAGAGATTTCAGAGGAAATACAAAAAATTGATCGTCAACATGCCGAAACACCATCGCCTGATCTTTACAGCAAAAGGATTTCCCTACAGTCAGAATTTGACCTCCTTTCCACGGACGAATCAGCTAAATTATTATTGCAGACTAGACATAGATTGTATGAACAGGGTGAGAAGGCTGGGCGCTTACTGGCTCAACAGATCCGCCGATCAGCTGCATCCCGACTTATTACGGAGATTCGCTCAAACACAGGTGAAATACTTACTGACCAACAGGAAATTAACAATGTATTTAAATCTTTTTACACGAACCTCTACAGCTCGGAATCTAAAGGTGACCATAGATTAATAGATGATTTCCTAAACAAATTACAAATTCCAACAGTAGAAGCAAATCAGAAGGCTAATCTTGAAGAGTCCTTCTCTTCTATTGATTTAGAGCTTGCAATAAAAAACATGCAGGGCTCCAAAACTCCTGGCCCCGATGGTTTCACCGCTGAATTCTTCAAAGTTTTTTCCAAATTAATCTCGCCTGTGTTACTTGAAGCCTTTAATGAGGCCTTTATCGTAAAAACTCTGCCCCCTACCTTTTATCAGGCATCTATATCAGTTTTATTAAAGGAGGGAAAAGACCCAAAGGAACCAGGATCTTATCGACCCATTAGCCTTTTAAACGTGGATACCAAATTATTAGCCAAGATGCTAGCCACCCGACTGGAAGGGGTTCTCCCATCAATTATAGCACCAGACCAAACTGGATTTATTAAAAATCGCTTCTTGTTTTCGAACCTCCGCAGGCTCTACAATGTACTATATTCCCCTGGTCGGGCCCCTCAGCGTCCAGAGGTCCTTCTTTCCCTGGACGCTGAGAAGGCCTTTGACCGCGTCGAGTGGGACTTCCTTTTTGCTGTTCTAAAGAGGTTTGGCTTTGGTGACAAATTTATAACCTGGGTGGAGCTACTGTATCAGTGTCCCCTCGCTTCTGTGTTAACCAACTCCTTTAGGTCCTGCTACTTTCCCCTGCATCGAGGTACAAGGCAGGGTTGCCCCCTGTCCCCGCTTCTGTTTGCCCTCTCTATTGAGCCTCTGGCCATTGCCCTGCGCTCTCTAAAGAGTTATGATGGGATTCATAGAGGAGGGATTGAAAATAGAGTATCTTTATACGCAGACGACTTACTTTTATACATAACAAACCCACAGAGATCTATTCCTAACATAATGTCAGTTTTAAAGGAATATGGTCAGGTTTCTGGTTATAAACTAAATTAATCTAAAAGCGAGCTTTTTCCAATTAATAAGTCTGCACTGAGTCTCTCATATTCTCACTTCCCTTTCAAAATAACAACAAATTCTTTTAAACATCTGGGTGTAGTGGTAACAAGGAGTATAGCCGGTCTGTTTGCTGCTAATTTTAAGCCACTGCTTGAACGCACTATTCACGATCTGGAAAGGTGGTCCCATCTTCATATCACCCTAGCAGGTCGAACCAATGCTGTAAAAATGAATGTCCTTCCAAAATTTCTGTTCTTATTTCAAACTATCCCAATAGTAATACGGAAATCCTTTTTCAAGACCCTTGACAAAATTATTTCAAATTTTATATGGAACAAAAAGAGACCCAGAATTAGGAAAGCTTATATACAGCGGCCAAAACCTGGTGGAGGGATGGGACTACCTAATTTTCAGCTTTATTATTGGTCGTGTAATATTCGTGTTCTAGCATTTTGGGTACAGTCTGATAAACAGGATGAGAATCCTTTTTGGGTGCAGATGGAATATAATTCCTGTGATATGACATCTTTGACTGCCCTCTTGTTTTCCCCAATGCCTTTATCATTGCATTATGTTAAGAATAATCCCATTGTAACCCAATCCCTGAAAATATGGTCTGGGGTGAGAAAACAGTATGGTTGGCACAAGGGCTCCCTACTTGCTCCCATCTATCCAAATCACCTTTTCTCCCCGTCTGTTATGGATGACTCTTTTGATACTTGGAAACGTAATGGTATAATCAATATGAAGGCTCTATTCATAGATAAAACATTTCCCACCTTTTTACAGTTACAAAGGAAATTTAATTTACCACGACCACACCTTTTCAAATTCTTTCAGATTCGTAGTTATATTAAAACGAACACTCCCTCCTATCCCAATCTGACTGAGGAGTCCCCTATGGAAACCCTGTTTTCCTTCAAGCCTTCAAAAAGGGGTGCAATTTCCTTCTTTTATAATCTCCTGTCCAATCAACAAAGCCTATCACTTGAACTTATAAAGTCTGCATGGGAGAGTGATTTAGGGGTGACCTTAACAGCCGAGCAATGGAAAAAAGCCCAAGAGGGGGTGCACACAGCCTCAATTTGTGCCCGACATGGCCTCATCCAATTTAAGGTGCTGCATCGCCTTCACTTTTCTAAGTTGAGACTCTCAAGAATGTTCCCAAATGTGGACCCATTGTGTGATAGGTGTGGGCTCTCCCCAGGTTCTCTAGCACACTCTTTTTGGCTCTGTCCTTATTTACACACCTATTGGAGCTCGATTTTCAACTCCCTATCAGAAGTTTTCAAAATGGTGGTTCACCCAGATCCTGTAATAGCCATTTTTGGGGTAGTGAGAGAGAACAATCAAAATCTTTCTGGATCCAAATTGAAAATTATAAAATTTGTTACTTTATTGGCACGGAGACTGATCCTCCTCAACTGGAAAAACCCTCAGCCACCGAGCTGGACTCAGTGGCTGAGGGAAATCTTACAGCTCCTTAAACTTGAAAAGTTGAGATACATAGTGTGTGGCTCCCCAGATAGCTTTGAAAACATTTGGAATCCATTCATAGAATACATTAAAAACAAGCTTTAATTCCTGCTCTTTTCTCATTGCTCCCCAGATGTACTGGACCTATACTACTTAACATGTATACATTTGCTATATAGCCCATCATAATGTACAAATCTTTTTCTTTTTCACTCTATGCAACTGTAATGTAAATGTTTGTCTTTTTTTTTTTTTTCTTTGTTGCTGTTGTTTTTTTTTTGTTATTGTCATCATGTCTAATTTTGTATGTTTTTTTCGTGCACAGTCCATTTAAGTTGTGTCGTTAAACTCTTGAAAAAATCAATAAAAATATTGGGGAAAAAAAAAAAATTATAATGAGTTAACATCTGGGAACCATGAATATCTGTCCAAAGTTTGGTATCAGTAATATAAGTCTAAACTTTAGGCTACAATGTCTCTTTTAAATGTTTTATATATTTTTTTACCTTTGTTGTTTTTCATCTGCTGCTGTAACAAGTCAATTTTCCACCTCAAGCTGTATCTTTAAAATAAAGCTAATAATAATTTCCCGAGCCTGCTCTTCCTCAACCTTCTCCTCTTCCTCCTCCTCATTCACTGTTGGAGAAAAGATTAGGATCCAAAACAGGTCCAGTTGGGATCGAGGATCTTTATTTCCCACATTCAATGATACAAATGAAAGTATCCAAAAGTGTTCAAAAAGTCAGAAAAATACTCATCAAAGCGTCAATATGACTTCACAAAAATGATTAGAAAAGACGGAGACGAAGTTCAGTGCAATAGAGTTTACACTCCCCAAAAAATGGACATGACCCGAGCCTGTCCCGGACCAGACTAAACTTCTGATCTCTGTGACTTGGTTTTTATACTGAGCTGTAAAAGCCCTGCCTTCTTATTCAAATGAGAGGTGAACATGACACGTCTTCCTCAGTGTACGCCCTGTGATTTGTCCAGATGTCATGTTGCCATCTTCCATCAACATAATCTCCACCCTATACGGCCACTCTATCACATTTTGCCACGTAGCGAGTTCACCCCAGTTCAGCGTCTTTGGCACCACTCTATCTCGCCGCTGGCCGTTATCTACATTGGCCGACCTTGACTCCCCCTGCAGGTGGCTGCACACGCAAACTTAACAGTGCTTTCCCACGCTTTGCACTCATCTCTCCTCACTTTCTCAAGACTTTTCCTTGTTTTACGTAACACTCCCCCCTGTGAGACTTTAAAGTCTCATCAAAATAAAAATGACATATAATGCATGTAATGTCCACAGCAGATCTAGGAGAGCTGTGGTCTATGACAGCATTGTATTCATATAGCGCCCCCTGTTGATGAACATGGTTAGAGCAGGATGTGGCGAACAGAGGGTACCGCATGTAAACCGGAAGTGTTGTTGTGTGTACAAAGAGCGGACAGTAAAAGAACACAGTACACCTGAACGGAGTGTCTTTCATTTCTTAAATACAAAACATAGAGACATTACACTGGCGACGAGGAAGAGCGCAACCCGCACGGCAAGGAAGTTAAGTCGGACTCAAAAAAAAAAAAAAAAAGACGACGGAGGGAAAACAACACACCGAGGGAGTTGCTAAGCTAAAAAGACAGAGCTAACCCAGAACAACACCGTCATGTCGCTCGCGAGCAGTGTCGCTGTTCCCCCGTTTGATACTGAAAGTGATCCCAGCTCCATCGGGCCTCGGTGGATTAAATGGACACAAAGGTTTGAAAATTACACCACTGCCATGAACATAGCAGGAGATGCTAGGCTAAAAGCATTGATGCTGCACGTAGCAGGAGAGCGAGTGCACGATATTTATGATACCATGGCGGCAGCGACCGACAAGTATGCAGACACGAAAGAGAAGCTCACGGGCTATTTTTCACCCAAAAAGAACGTGCAATATCAAGTCTACATGTTCAGGAAAGCTGTGCAGCAACCAGGAGAGGATCTGGACAGATACCACACCAGGCTACGCATGCTTGCGAAGAACTGTGAGTTTGTTGACATAGACTCTGAAATTAAAGCACAACTGATACAAAGCTGCACATCATCTAGACTACGCAGGAAAGCATTGAGAGAGCCCGACATGACATTAAACGGACTTTTAGACCATGGCAGAACACTTGAACTCTCTGAAATACAAGCTAAAGGCATGGAACAGGGTGCAGCTGCTACTGTGAATGTAGTACATCAGAGAGCTCAGAACAAGCACGTAGCTGGACACAAATACACAACAAGAAGCAAACCAAACAATCAGTGCAGGAACTGTGGAGGCAGATACCCACATGAAGAAGACTGCCCTGCAAAAGGCAAAACGTGTAGAGCATGTGGTAAACAAAACCATTTTGCAAAGCAATGCCGCTCGACTCCCAGAAACAAAGACACAAAACAATACAAAGACAGTAAGCAAAAGTACACACATCAGAGAGTACACCATGTGACCAGCACTGTACCCAAAGACGACAAAAAGGCAGCGTCTTCCAGCAGTGATGATGAGTATGTGTTTGTAGTAAACACGAAGACCACAAAGCTGCCACAGACCAACATCAAAATAAACAACCTGAGTGTGTCAGTCCTAGTGGATTCCGGTGCTACAGCAAACATCATCAGCAAGACGACATATGAGAGATTAGAGCCACGCCCGCAGCTACGACAGACGCAGTGGCGACTGGTCATTAGGGGCAGGTGGGGCAGAGCCCCACCAGTCATCACGAGAGGAAAAGAGTGCCAAATACATTGTTATTTCTAATCTTCAATGGTCATTATCTTCTATAATTTGTTATCTACGAGTACAGCATTTTTCTAAATAATATATAATTTGTGTTACGATTTTAGTTGAGGTTTATTTGTCCCTCCCTCGCTGCTTCGGACCGCAGTTCTCCTGATTAGCGTCTGTGGTAGCTATGGTTACGGAGTCACGTCGGTGCAGCGCGCTGTGCGTCGGTGGGGCAGAGCTGGAGCTGCCCCTCTCCCTCAATGCAAAGTACTGTGTACAGGAGAAAACACGACTGCGCATGCTCACAGCGTTTATGCATTAATGTAGACGGCAGAAATTAGATGGACAGTGGGGCAGTCAGCCCGGAGCCCCACCACAGCGTCATCTCGCATGGCAGAGCTGATTGGCTCTCTGTCTGTGGCGTGTCTGGACAGTCGGCAAGAAGCGGGAAAAACAAATCTCTCTCAGAGGAAACTCGCTGATCCAGCTGATCTAGCCAACACTAACTACTGCAACTTGGAAAAATGATCGACATCACCAACAGCTGATCTGATCGATACAAAGCTGATTGACAGCTCCATCTTTACACATCCAGTCAACTGAGTTTGATTGTGCTGTTAAACACGGCCTAAAGTCCGACCACCGGCACCGCGGCTACCGCCACACTGAGCCTCACACCGGGGAGACGTCTCTGCCTCCTCCGTTCACGTTCATCCATGAGAACACCTGCCGAGGCGGCGCCGTTCACCGGACTGACCGGAGTTCAGACCGACCGGTGACCACGGTGCGCCGAGGAAATGTTGTGACTCATCATGGGAGTGAATTTCTCCGGCGGTCCGTCCGGGTCCGGTTCGACAGGTCCAGCAGTTATTGGTGAGTGACAGCGTAGGCTATTCATCATCATGCTGCCTTTATGGCGCTGGTCTGTGCATTTACTATGTTTATTTATTTTATTCAAACCGAACAATATGTTGTTATAGATTTAAAGCAGAGGGATAATTCACGTAATTAATTGTAGCTAATAGAAATCCGCTATTGTTGTGCTGGATCTCCAGACGGTGACGAGTGGTCATAAGGTTGTTGTTGTTGTTGTCGTCGTCGTCATAAGGTTGTTGTCATAGAATGGATCTGTTCCCCAAGTCGTGTGTGTGTCTCCGTTGTGGTCTTCAGTAGGCTACTGAGCTCTTTGCTGCTCCCTCCTTGTTCTCTCATTTGCTCTGAGTTTGGTTTTGTCATCTTATGACGTGGATTTTTAGACTACATTCTTCATTTAGGCGTGTGTGATTGCTACAATGCATTAATCTCTGATGAACACATCAGTAACAACAGAAAGCACTGTTTTTTCTCGTGTGCGGCAATTCTATGAAATGATGGTGCCCCACCACTTTTTTACATGTAAAAACGCCACTGGACAGACGGCAACAAAAATCTTTCCTTATCGCTCCAAAGTCCCTCTCCCTGTTGTTGGTGCATTTGAAGGACAAGTCACAAAAGGAAGCAAACAGTCTCAAAGCATGTTCTACGTCATTCAAGGAGACAGCTTTTCCATACTGAGCTATGACACATCTACAGAACTTGGATTGATCAAAATAATCACCTCCCTGTCACCTGCACCAACTACCACGACAGTTGCAGAGGAGCTCGTCAGCAGCTATCCGGAGCTATTCGAAGGAATTGGCAAGCTGAAAGACTTTCAGGTAAAGCTTCACATCAACTCCGATGTACAGCCGACATGCCAACCACACAGACGTGTGCCATTCCATGTACGACAGAAAGTGGAAGACGAGCTGCGGAAACTAGAAGCGGACGACATTATTGAAACAGTGTCAGGTCCCACACCATGGGTATCCCCTATTGTAACACCCCCCAAGCCAAAGGACCCAGACAAGGTGAGAATCTGTGTAGACATGCGTCAAGCCAACACTGCAATTGAACGTGAACGTCACATCACACCCACAGTGGATGACGTCATTCATGCACTGAATGGAGCCACTGTGTTTTCTAAATTGGACTTGACAGCAGGGTATCACCAGTTAGAGCTCCACCCAGAGAGCAGATATATAACTACATTCACCACTCACCTTGGTCTGAGGCGCTATAAACGTTTGAACTTTGGCATCTCATCAGCAGCGGAGGTTTTTCAAAACACAATCTGCCAGACTCTCCAGGGCCTCAGAGGGGTAAAAAACCTGAGTGACGACATTATCGTCTATGGCATCACTCAGTCTGAGCATGATGAAAATCTCAGAGCAGTGTTTCAGAGGATCAAGGAGAGCGGCCTCACACTCAACCGAAAAAAATGTGAATTCAACAAGTCCAAACTTGAATTCTTTGGATTCATCTTTTCTGCCGACGGCATCTCAGCGGATCCCAAAAAGGTGGCAGCCATACAACAGGCCAGTGACCCACAGGATCCTGGTGAAATCAGGAGTCTGCTTGGAATGGCTAACTACTGCTCTCGGTTCATAAAAGACTTTGCCTCCATCTCTGCTCCACTGCGCACGCTCACGAGGAAAGACGCACCGTGGGAGTGGGGTCCAGACCAGGCAGCAGCACTCAGAGCAATCAAAGACGGTCTCACCAGTGCCACCACCATGTCGTATTTCGATCCAAATAAAGACACAGAGCTGATCGTCGATGCCAGCCCCGTCGGGCTAGGGGCAATCCTGTATCAAAAGGTGAAAGGAGAGAGATGCACCATAGCATATGCCAGCCGCGCTCTCAGTGACGTGGAAAAACGCTATTCACAAACAGAGCGGGAAGCGCTAGCTGTGGTGTGGGGTTGTGAACATTACCACCTATACATCTATGGACATCCATTCACACTAGTGACTGACCACAAAGCCCTTGAAATCATCTGGAACAATCCCAGATCCAAACCACCCGCCAGAATTGAACGTTGGGGACTGAGGCTTCAGCCATACAACTTCAGGGTGGAGTACAGGAAAGGAGCTGAGAACCCAGCTGACTACATCTCCCGCCATCCTGCGCTCACACAAACCAACGACAGCACACGGGCAGCAAAGGTAGCAGAGGAGTACATCAACTTCGCCTCACTTCATGCCACGCCCAAAGCGATGACTCTCACTGAGATTAAAGAAGAGACTCTGAAAGACCCAGTCTTACAAAAGGTCAGTGCGCACATAAGAAACAACACATGGCACAAGATCACAAATGACACACACCACTCTACTGTGCTGAAACAGTTCAAACAGATCAGCAGTGAACTAACAGTGTCCCCCACTGATGACATCATTCTGAGAAACACAAGAATAGTCATCCCCTCGACTCTACAAGACAGAGTTTTGCAGCTTGCACATGAGGGACATCAGGGTATAGTCAAGACAAAAACACTCCTCAGGACAAAAGTTTGGTTTCCAAACATGGACCAGCAAGCAGAGGCCACAGTCAGGAACTGTATAGCATGCCAGGCAAACACACCAGTCACTCACACAGAGCCGTTACAGATGTCTGAGTTACCTGAAGCTCCGTGGCATAGCACAAGTGCAGACTTTTATGGACCTCTCCCCACAGGAGAGTATCTGCTGGTTATCATCGATGACTACACACGATACCCAGTAGTTGAAGTCATTAAGTCAACTTCTGCTAACACAGTCATACCAGTCATGGACAAAGTGTTTTCCACATTTGGAATTCCCAGGGTCCTTAAGTCAGATAATGGCCCTCCCTTCAACAGCGACCAGTTTGCCCAGTTTGCAACATATCTAGGATTTCACCATCGCAAGATCACGCCGCAGTGGCCTCAGGCCAATGCCACTGCAGAACGTTTCATGCGCACACTAGGCAAGAGCATCCGTGCTGCAGGAACACTGAATATTCCGTGGAAACAACATCTCAACATCTTCCTGAGAGAATATCGTTCCACACCACACAGCACTACAGATGCCTCACCAGCAGAACTGTTATTCCAGCGACAGATCTACACAAAAATCCCAACAGCCACAGTCATTGTCAACAGCTCAGATCGCACAGTCAGAGCAAAAGATCATGCTGCCAAAAGCAAGATGAAAACCTACGCTGACACTCACCGTCACGCCACGCCGAGCACTTTCAGTCCAGGAGACACAGTGCTTCACCGACAGCCCAAGCACAACAAGATCACCACGCCCTACAACGCCGAGCCATACAAAATATCAAGGGTCAAAGGCTCAATGATCACCGCGACAAAAGATGGACACTCAATCACCAGGAACTCATCCTTTTTCAAAAAGATCCCCACTGCACCTCAGAGCATTCCACCGGACTCTGACGATGGCAGTGATGTCACAGCCGAGGACACGCCACCTCCGAGATATCCTTCTCGGCAAAATAGACGTCCTCCTCCTTATCTTCGTGAATATGAGTAGTGTTGGATATCTGCATGGACTGTCATAGACTGTGAACTAATCACTCATGGCATCAGAGACTGTTGCACCTCATGGACTGACAATGTTGTTACTTAAAACCTGTTTCAAAATGATGATTATTGTTGTATATGTCGTTCTAGGTGAATAGGTTCAACACACAAAGTATAAGGCTGTTTTGTTACAGTACAGAGGTTTGTTTTCAGGTATAACCCCAAGCAGAGTTGCAGCATTTAATAGTTCAATGAAAGTAAGTATGAAAGCTGCAGCCACTATGTTCATCTGACATATGTATAGAATTAATTACCTTTAAAGTTAAGCTGTCGCTTAAAAAAAAAAAAGAAAAGAGTGATGTAATGTCCACAGCAGATCTAGGAGAGCTGTGGTCTATGACAGCATTGTATTCATATAGCGCCCCCTGTTGATGAACATGGTTAGAGCAGGATGTGGCGAACAGAGGGTACCGCATGTAAACCGGAAGTGTTGTTGTGTGTACAAAGAGCGGACAGTAAAAGAACACAGTACACCTGAACGGAGTGTCTTTCATTTCTTAAATACAAAACATAGAGACATTACAATGCATGATTACAGCAGATGGTAATGACACGACCATCAGTAGGTAAAGAGTTTCACAAGGTCACAACAAGTAGGAGTTTTTAGCAACTTATCGTTGTGTGTTTAACAGAATCAGTTTTATACTTAAAAAAAGAGACTTAAAAATACTAAAAACTAAAAGTATGTAGGTGATTCTATGAGTCAGACCACATTTAGTTGCAACCCATAATAGTGGTAGCATTAAAAATACTAAAAATCCTCAATAAGTGCTCAACTTAAATTGTCAATGTATTGAACCACCAAAGTGAATACTATAGGTTTTTACAGTTAACAGAGGGTGAACAACTGAACAGTGCTTTCCCACGCTTCACACACACCCCTTCCCTCTATCATGTTTTTCCTTCTTTTTTGACCCAACATAGCCTGTATAAAAACAGGAGCACAGCAGACATCTCCACTTTCCAGTCCTTTCACCTCCACGACAGCGACATGGGTCTTTGGGTAAGTTGAGCAGCTGACTCTCTCACCTTTCATTTACACTAAATATTGTGTGTATCTGTTTTTGTGTCAGTAGTTTCTGTTTCATCCTGATGGAAATGCAAAATACTGAATCCTTAGAAAGTTCGTCTGAAACCATTTTAATAAAGGATTAATGCTTATTATGTAAATATTTTCAGTTTTCACACTGATCTACCACACTTAACTGAGTATTTTAGGGTTTGGACCCAGTGGTCACACGAAACTATCAATTTTTGTTCAGCTAGCTAGTTTTTCACTGTGTTTAACATAGTTTGTGACGACGGAGTATTAGGGCCACGTTAAGAAAAGAAAAATCAATAACTTTCAGATTGAAGTTGTAAATTTACGTGAATAAAGACATAATTTTACGAGAAAAAGTCCTAAAGTCATTATATGTGGTGCATTATGTAACAACTAGCCTAATCACAAAATGTGGCAACGTTTATATTGCGTTCAATGTGTCATATTATACAAAATGTGTCGTTATGACATCACAAGGTGAAAATGTTGGATCACACATAATGCTGAACCCCTAAATTAATATATAAATAAAGTTCATTATCATATTATTATGGTCTACCCAGGTAACACTGTTAGTGGGGCTGCTGGGTTTGGTGGCATCGGACCAGAGCTACCTGCCCATTGACTGTGATGACGTGTATCGCCATGACAACAGCAGCTCCAGTGGGGTGTACACCATCTACCCAGGAGGCCCCACCTCACCCCTGCACGTCCTCTGTGACATGGACACTGACGGGGGCAGATGGACCGTCAGTACACCACACCTCATGTCTGATTAGATTTCAGATTTGACGACTGACTGTGATTTCTGTTACAGAGCAGATAGTCATCAAACTCACCTGCTTCAGATGAAAAGATGTTTTAAGTGATCTCAAGTCCTGCTAATTGAATCCAGTTTTATTTTGGTTGACTGAATTGTTGTGATTCTCCCTTTCAGGTCTTTCAGAGGAGGTTGGATGGGAGTGAAAACTTCTACAGGCCATGGGAACATTACAAGAAGGGATTTGGGAATGTAGCAGGGGAGCATTGGCTGGGTGAGTCCTAGAGGGAGAATTACAGCTAGATTAAAGTATCTGTGGATTAAATATGCTCTGGTTGTGGTTCTCCTCAGGTCTGGACAACATCTTCCTGCTGACGATGAGGAAGAAGAACGAGCTGCGGGTGGACATGGAGGACTTTGAGGGAGGGGAGGCCTTTGCTCAGTATTCCTCTTTCTTCGTGGACTCTGAGAGGGAAGGATATCGGCTGGATCTGGGCGGCTTCACAGGAGGAACGGCAGGTGAGGGTCACTTCAGTGGAAACCTTTCCTTTTCTTACTTTTAGGTTTTTAACAATGAGCCAGGTGAAGGCTGAATGTTACACTGTGGACAAACAGGCTCAAAAAAAGATTTTTGTGAATTCTGTAAAAAATAATTTTAGGAAATAGGAAAATTTGGCAGTTTCACTGATTTCACTGTATAAACAATTTACTTTAGCTGGATTCACTGTAATTTTTTCCCCGTTTCAAATGGAAATTACATTTTGACTCTGTTGTTTCTAGGAGACAGTTTAACAAACCACAACTCCATGAAGTTCACCACCTATGACAAAGACCAGGATGTGTGGGAGAAAAACTGTGCTCACCATAGTCTTGGTGGATTCTGGTACATTAACTGCAACTACTCAAACCCCAACGGCCTGTACGCAGCACCTGGTGGCCCTAATAATGTCTGGAACAGTGTTAGTTTCCAAGTCCAATGGTCCACATGGAAAGGCTGGGACTACTCCCTTAAGACCATCACCATGAAAATCAGATCAGTCACTAAGTATCCATGCACTTATTGATCTGATCAGCTGTAGATCAATGAGATAATCAGGCCCTCCATCAGGGTTGGAGAGCTGGGATGTTCGGGCATATAATCACTAGTCTGACTGGACTTAATGCCAACAATAACCTCTGAATCAAAATCATCATAAAATGTGTTTTTGTTTCTTTCCTACTCATCTTGTTTCTAAATCACTGTCAGACATGATAACTCTGTTGAACAGGTTCATGCACTGATGTGTTGAAATTCACTTTCTTAGTTTTTTTCTGATTTAAAAAAATGTATTAAGTGATTATTGTTAGTGATTGATGCTGTTCTGAGTGATTATTAAATAAATAAACTTGATTGTTTCAACTCTGCTTTTATTTTTGAAGTTGTCATTTTTTAGTATCAGTTTCATTCCTCGTAGAAAATGATCTCATAATGATTTAGTTATTTTTCCTGTCAACTAGCAGTACATGCTAATTAGCATTAATACAAATAAAAGATGAGGCTCATGGGAACATCATTACTTTCAAAAGTCATGAACTGGAGTGTTGGATACATTTTTAATAAATGAGCAGATGATGGTGCTGGAGGAGAAGTCATGTGATCATCAGAGTCATCAGTTCATCCTGTTTGGATCATGTGTCTAAAGTTCACAACACTACTGTCAACCTCATGGTGGCAATAGAAGAAAGGTTATTATGATTTGACATCTGGGAACCATGAACATCTGTCCAAAGGTATTGGTAATATAAGTAGTTTTCATTTGCTGCTGTATCAGTGGGATCAGTAGGAGCTGAATGTGTTTGGTTGTGTTCTGAGGTTTCTGGTGGAATTCAGTGTGTGTGGGGTCGCTGCTGTCACCTGGGGAGCTCAGGTGCATATAGGTGGCATTGTTCACTCTCTATATGTTTTGACCCAGAAGGGCAAACAGTTTTTGATCACTGTAGCACGGAGGCGTTCTTCATACCACTGTTTTGTTTGTTTGCTTATTTTCTTTGTTTATGGACAAACACAGCAATAAACCCACTGTGTTGCAACTCAAGGAACAGCGTGGACATTCATTCAAAGCAGTATGAGAACAGAGGCCAAGGTGAGGCGTGTCAACCAGGTTATTCTGGAGTTAGAAACCTCAGTAGCTCTACTATCAGACTGAGCTCCTTTAAAGGGCCAACGAGGAGTTTCTATTCGGTTATAAAACAGTCTCATGTTAATGTGGATGAATCTACGCCACCCACACTTGTTAATGGCTCCATTTTCGATCAATATATCGTTTTGTCTCTATCATTATTTTGTTATCATTAGTGGTGGCGGAAATGCTGGTCGAGCTGACCAGCGTTTCCTTACTTTCGGTTTCGCGGACGCAAATGAGAATAACGGCGATTCGGGCGGCGTTATGGTCGGAACTACGACGGTAACTGAACCTCTTTGAACCTCTGACTTTAATCCTTGATGAATGAAAACATGAGTCCGTCTTGCGCCGGTGGAGGAATTCTACGGTGCGCGCGGAGGCAGCGTGAAAACACTTCGCTTTTCCAAAACTCCTCGTTGTCCCTTTAAAGGGATAGTTCACCCAAAAATGAAATTTCACTCATTATTTAGAGCGAGAAGCCGCAGCCCTTAGTCGGCATGAGGGTGAGTAAATAATGAGAGGAATTTCATGTTTGGGTGAACTATCCCTTTAATAAAAAGTATTGTCTTATATGCATTTATGACGGAAACAACCTCAAGCTTTACAGTATCTTTAAAACAAAACAAAAAATAATTTTCTAACCCTGCTCCTCCCCATCCTCCTCCTCCTCCTCCTCCTCCTCCTCCTCCTCCTCCTCATACAGCCTGTATAAAACATGTGTTTTAATGGCTGACTGGCTATAAAAACAGGACAACAGGATTTTTTTGGAAATCAAGGATATCAGCTCGATCTGCGCGGCTTCACATGAGGAACGGCAGGTGAGGTTCACTTCGATGGAAACATTTCCTTTTCTTAGGTCTTCAACAATGAGCCAGGTGAAGGCTGAATGTTACACTGTGGACAAACAGGATAATTAAAATGTTTCTTGTGAATTCTGTAAAAAATAATTTCAGAGAATAGTAATTTGGCAGCTTCACTGATTTCATCACAAACAAATTTATTTTTGCTGGATTAACTGCAATGTTTTTCCCCGTTCCAAATGGAAATTACATTTTGACTCTGTTGTTTAGGGGACAGTTTATCATTCGCTGACGTTCACCACTTATGACAAAGACCAGGATGTGTGGGATATAAACTGTGCTCAGTATTATCTTGGTGGATTCTGGTACGGCGGCTGCTACAGGACAAAACCCAACAGTCTGTGTGAGGTGGGTGAGAGGTGACTGAACAACTCTCTGTCTAAAACTGACATTTTATCTAGTTTTTATCCTGATTCCTCTGACACACTCCTTGGGCTTTGGTCGTGTCTAACCACCTCTCTCAGCCGGAGAAAGGATTTTAGTCATCGGACGTGGATTTCCATAGTTTTAAAGAACTTTCTGTCGGACTGTTTGTATTGGTGGCTAAGCTAATTAGCTCGCTCTGCTAAGCTAAGAGCTACATCCATGGCTGCCCCGGCTGCGGCTCTACTCACCCACCCACACGGGTGCGATGGCTGTCTCCAAAAGTCACAGTCAATCGCCGAACTTGAACGCCGAATTTCCGATCTTTACTGGATCCATAATGCAGAAAAACACATAGACTCTATCATCACAATGGGCGCAGGTCCGCCTGTCAACTCAGCCGAGTTGGACACCACCATGCCGGCTTCTAACGCTATCCCGCCGGTCTTGGCGAGCGGAGCTCCTGCCTCCGTCTCTCAGCTGGCCACTGGATCCGGGGGCGCCCCGCCAGCTACAGCTGGACTGGCTGCATCGGTCATGCCGTCATACCAATCGGACGATCACTGGCACCCGCTGGGTGCAAAACCCAAAGTTGTGCCTGCTGCTGCACTGAACTTTACACCGAACCCGAGACGCAGAGCACATAGTTCCACCCCACGGCAGAAGCCGGGGTTCGTGGCACCAGGCAAGAAGGCACGTAGGACCAGCCTGCAACCCACCTGTGAACTCCAGCTGTCCAACCGGTATGACCTCCTGAGTCTGGATGAATTCCCACCGCTGAATGCAGAGAGAGAATGCCAGTGGCTGCTCTCAGGCGGGTCACCCCGGCCGGTGTTTCCATCCCTGCAGCTGAAGCTGGCGGTCCTGTACTGGTGGCTCCAGCGGCTGTCTCCATCCCTGCGGTCTCGGCGCACCCACAACCACGGCAGAGTGCATCCAGTTCTGCTGGCCTATCGTCACGTCACAAGCCGCCCCGAGATGCAGCACGAGGGCACCCCCTGGTGTCCTCCCTTCGCGGTGCTGCTTCCAAGCCTCAGCGCGCGGAGAGCAGATCCTCATCTGATCGAAGCGAGGTTCAACCGCCCTGTAACGCCCGCCAATGTAATAATGCCCACAAACGTAATAAACCACAAACGTTATAAAAATATGCAGCTTGTAATGTAATAATCCTCCAAATGTAATACATTTTCCACAAACGTAATAGCCGCTGCCTACTACAAACGTAACACGCGATTTCCCACAAATGTAGTAACTATTACGTTTGTAGAGATTTATTACGTTTGTGGGGAAGTGAAAATCTCCAACTTTCAATGTTGTAATAACTTCCCACAAATGTAATAACGCAATGAATAATGGTCGTTGTGTTGGTGATTATTGTTGTTTATACCCACGAAGAGCCTATACTGACCTTGCGAAATACAACTGCTGACTCTCCACTCCACGATCACGGGGAGCCCACACCCCCCAACCCCACCCCGCAAGCAGCTTTCAGTTTTTTCTCTTTCTCAATCGCTACTGTCTGCGGTATCGATATGGTTACATGCTGCCATTCCGACATACCGCCATTCAGACATTCTACTATTCAGACATGTCACCATTACGACATCCCACTATTTCGACATGTCCTGAGTGTCCCACCTGAGATCTGTGCCATAGCGCGCACCTCCATGTGTGAATGTTTAGCTGTAAACTACTGTTGTTGACTATATATCACATCTGTACACATGTCGTAGTGATCCACTGGGTTTTACCTGGCCATTCTATTGGAGCAGGGGGGGTCAAATTACAGTGTTGCTTGCTCCCCAGGGTTTGTTTTCCATTGTGTATGAGGCCAGGGAAATGATCAATTATATTTGTTGTTTACGCACGGGAACGGGCGGACCCGTAATGAATAAATGAATGTTTTTTTCTGCTGTCATGGTGTGCGTAATGCGCACAGGTGTAGTAATGGGACCGAGAGTGACGTGGTGAGATGAGGGGACTGAGAAACACAATCGGCGCCGGGACGGCCGGTGGAGCATCAATTCTGAAGCGGCGCAGTGGATTTACTTTCCCTTCATTAACCTGTGGATTGTAAAGGCCCGTTGGGACACCGCCCGGCCAGGACGAGGGAGAGGATTGGCGTGGTCACCTCGGCGTCTCTCCCGTGTGGACAGTATGACAAGCTGTCTCTCACCACGCGCCAATACGCACACACACCTGCATGAAAATTGACTGTGCCATCGCGGCCCCCCCCCCACACACACACACACACACACCTGCAAGGACAGAGACTGTGCGCTCGTGCACGCGCACTCACACACACACAGATCCGTGTGGCCTGAGTGTCCCACCTGAGATCTGTGCAATAGCGCGCACCTCCATGTGCATGTTTAGCTGAACTACTGTAGTTGACTATATATCACATCTATACATCTGTGGACTGTGGCGCCGTCAAAATAGGCCTACAGAACATTAAGTTTAGTCAGTATGTGGGCTACTGGGCTACTCTGCCTCTGTGCGTAAAGACGCATGGGCTCCGAGAGCTCCACTCAGTGAGTGACAGTGCACAACACTGTCCAGGTTCAGCTCATAGACATCTGGATAGGCTGAGAGTAACCGCGGGGAGACTGAGCTTGCTTCGCGATACTGTACGCCTCACACACTCACGCATGACGTATAGCTATTGATAAACAATCAAAGCATTTGATAGACTCACGAACTGAAATAAAAATGCAGCACAGTTCATTTTAGTAATTCATTTTTTTTATCGGCAGCTGTGAAGATGTGAGGTGGACTTGGCTCTTAAAAACACAGATACAACTTTTTTTATATAAAATAATCAGAGCCATGGCCCCCCCTTTTTTATTTTATTTTATTTATTTATTTATTTATTTAATCAAGCTATCCACGCCTACAGTATGTCATCTCTCTCACCGCTGTCTGACTTGATGTTTTGTAGACACACCACTTATCAGTCTAAAAAAAATAAGGTTTCACTGACAGCGGCGAGAGAGAGAAAACTGAAAGCTGCTTGCGGGGTGGGGTTGGGGGGTGTGGGCTCCCCGTGATCGTGGAGTGGAGAGTCAGCAGCTGTATTTCGCAAGGTCAGTATAGGCTCTTCGTGGGTATAAACAACAATAATCCATGCTTTTATATCCTGCAAACTTGACTACTGCAACTCCTTATATATTGGTCTTGATCAGAACTCACTTCGTCGCCTGCAGCTGGTGCAGAATGCTGCTGCCCGCCTTCTGACTGGTACCAAAAAACGTCAACATATCACCCCTGTTCTGGCATCCCTTCACTGGCTCCCCATCCGTTTTAGAATTGATTTTAAAGTGCTATTAATTGTTTTTAAAATCTTAACTGGTCTGGCCCCACTATATCTGAAGGAACTCATCCAAGTCCGTCCTCCAACTAGAGCTCTGCGTTCATCTGGAGAGCTATTGTTGGCTGTACCACGTACAAAATTGAAGAAAAAAGGTGATCGGGCCTTCTCAGTAGCTGCGCCCAAGCTATGGAATAGCCTGCCTCCACACATTAAATTAGCAGACTCAGTAGAGAGGTTCAAGTCTGCCCTAAAGACTTACCTTTTTTCCCTGGCCTTTGGACCTTGATTTAATCTGCTGTGCCTTAATCATGGATATGCGTGTACATAGTATGTATATAATTTTGGGATGTGTATATGCGTGTGTGCAATATTATTGTATGTAATTTTGTGTAATATTATTATATGTAAATTGTTCTTTATTTCTGTGCTGTAAAGCACTTTGGCTGACCGTAACAGGTCTTTTAAATGTGCTATATAAATAAAAGTGAACTTGAACTTGAACTTGAATAATCACCAACACAACGACCATTATTCATTGCGTTATTACATTTGTGGGAAGTTATTACAACATTGAAAGTTGGAGATTTTCACTTCCCCACAAACGTAATAAATCTCTACATACGTAATAGTTATTACATTTGTGGGAAATCGCGTGTTACGTTTGTAGTAGGCAGCGGCTATTACGTTTGTGGAAAATGTATTACATTTGGAGGATTATTACATTACAAGCTGCATATTTTTATAACGTTTGTGGTTTATTACGTTTGTGGGCATTATTACATTGGCGGGCGTTACACGCCCCCCACCCCCCCCCGAGACGTCCTCTCTCCACCAACCACTTTAATTGTCGGGGACTCCATTGTTAGGCAAGTCCGTCTCCCCAATGCGGTTACTCGCTGCTTCCCCGGGTCTAGCGTGTCTGTCATCTTAAATAAACTCCCGGAGCTTTTGCACTCCCTGCCCTCCACAGTCAGTAAAATTATTGTCCATGCTGGATGTAATGATATTGCGCGTAAGCAGTCCGACATGACGAAAGCTGATTTTAGACATCTGTTCAGCTTCCTGCGCACCACAGACCAATCAGTGTTCATATCTGGCCCTATTCCAACACTGGGCCGTGGAGATGAGCGGTTTAGCCGAGTTCTCAGCCTCAGCACCTGGCTGAACCAGGCTTGCAGAGACTTCGATCTCACCTATATTGACAATTTTAATTTATTTTGGAATCGGCATTCATACTACAAGTCGGACGGAGTACATCCTAATCTAATGGGCAGTATGATGTTAGCCTCTAATCTGCATCATGCTGTTCAGCATGCGGCACATACTGTCACAAGAGATTGACGGCTGCTTACATCACATAGCTCCCCCCTGCCCCCTGTGACAGTCCAAACTCCTGTTAGAAGTGAAAATCAGTCTGTGATATCTAATGCAATCTCAATGGCAATATTAAATTATAGTGACGGCGGTCCTACACATAGGCCTAAGGAACATTTAAATACCATAACAATAATTAAAAAGAAATTTGAATCTTTCCAACCAGTTAAACAGGCGAAAGTCTTGTGGGACAAAAGAAAAAAAACAAAAGGATTACTTGGTGGACACCTGAACATTAGAAGTATCACGTCAAAGACTGAGCAGCTGGAAACTCTACTGACTGAATTGAATTTGGACTTTCTTTTTATCTCTGAATCATGGTTAACCGCATCTTCACCAAGGTCTATTTTTGCTATACCTGGGTATCATGTCTATAGGAAAGATAGAAAATCAGGCAGAGGGGGAGGAGTTCTTATGTATATACGCGACCATTTTAAATGTGAAGAAATACATCAAAATCTTTTACAAGATATGGAAAGCATTGCTGTCTCGATTATATTGTCCCCTCAAATGTCTTTCACAGTTGTTGGGCTCTATCGACCACCCAACTCTAATAATACATTCTACGAGAAATTTAAATGTGTGTTGAAGGAAATTGGTTCCAAAACTGAGTTAATTGTACTGGGTGATTTCAACATAAACTGGGCTGAACGAACAAATAGGAAGAACCTTAAAAGCATATCAGACCAGTACAATCCTCTCCCAAATAATCCAAGGTCCAACCAGAGTTACACAATCATCACAAACACAGATAGATCTTATTTTTAGGAACAAACCTGAAAGAATCACTAAATCTTTTAATCTGATAACTGGCATGTCAGATCACAACCTGACCTTAATTGTTAGAAAATTGGAGAAACATAGATATCTATACAGACAAGAGGGTAAAAGATCTCTCAATATTATCCCTAAAAACCTTGTTGCCTCATTTGAGGATAAAATTAAGAAGCTGGATTGGAATGATGTAGTGCTGTCTGATGATGTAGAAGAGGCATCTAAAATCATGATGACCAGAACTAGTGAGACCAAAAATGAATTTTGTAAAAGAGTCTCACATCCACAAAAAAAAAAACATAATTTACCTTGGTTAAATGAGAATCTCTGGAAGTTAATGAAGCAGAGAGACTTTGCATTAAAGGCAGCTCTTAAATCTGGATTACCACATGATAAAAGAAAATTTCAGGAACTGCTAAACAAAGTAGTGAAAGAACTGAGGCAGGCAAAAGCCAATTATTTTATCAAACTCATTAACGAGTGCAAAGGAAATAGCACAGTGATTTGGCAAAATATTAATAAAATCACAAAGAAGGAGGGGAAAATAACCCAAAATTGGGCAATAAAAGAACTATCAAAAGTATTTGAAGACAAAGAACAAATAGCCACAATCTTCAATTCCTACTTTGTGGATTCAGTGCAATGTTTGGCCAAGAATTTTGATGCAGGCCAAAAACCATTATCTCTTGAACCTGCAAATAATGAATTCCCTATTTTTACAATTGAACCCGTTTCAGAATCTGTAGTAATGAAAGTATTTGACTGTCTAAAAGCCTCAAGGTCCATGGACGTCTTTAATCTTGACGCAAGGCTTTTTAAAAATTGTAAATCTGTATTATGTAAGCCTTTAACTCATCTGATCAATCTGTCCATAAGAAACTCACACTTCCCTTCCTCATGGAAGACAGCAGTAGTCACACCAGTTTTTAAATCGGGTGAAAGGAATACCCCGTCAAATTATAGACCCATTAGTATCCTCCCAATAGCTTCTAAAATTGCTGAAAAGGTTGTCTGTGATCAGTTGGTTTCTTACTTAAATGAAGGCAATTTCAGCCTGCACCCAATGCAATTTGGTTTTCGAAAGCATTATTCAACAGAATCAGCAAACTGTTTTTTTGTGGAACAAATCAAAAACTATCTTGACAAAGGTGGGGTTGTGTTTTTAGATTTAAGAAAGGCCTTTGACACCGTTAACCATAACATTTTACTTTCCAAACTTTCCAAATTTAATTTGTCAGCCAATGCCCTGACCTGGATGGAGTCCTACCTAAACCACAGGAAACAGTGTACAAGAGTCTGTGATAAGCGTTCCTCTTTTGCAGACTGTACAGTAGGGGTCCCCCAAGGGTCTATTTTAGGACCAATCTTATTTAGTATATATATTAATGACCTTCCTCAAGTTTGTCCAGATGTTTTCACCCAAATGTATGCTGATGATACTGTGATTTTCACCCATGCAAGAAACAAAGATGATGTTGCAGCCAATCTGACTACTGCAATGAGCAAGGTGTCAGATTGGCTAGCAAACTCTTGTCTAACACTTAATATTAGTAAAACAACTTGTATGTACTTCACAAAGAGGATTAATAACTCAGTTAACCCTGATATCTTAATTAATGGCGAGATCATCAAGAGTGTGACACATGTTAAGTACTTAGGCATAGTAATTGATACCAACTTGTCCTTTAAAAAGCAAGTAAGTAGGGTCATTAAAAATGTTAAATTTAATCTGAATAACTTCAAGAGCATCAGGCACCAGTTGTCGCCATTCACAGCTAAACTCTTTGTGCAGACTATGATTTTTCCTCATTTGTCTTACTGTGTAACAACCTGGTCACAGGCCGGTGTAACTGTACTGAAGCCTGTTTACGCACTTTATAAACAAATTTTAAAAGCACTAGATAAAAAACCAAAGGATTATCATCACTGCAACATTCTTAAAAAATATGATCTTTTAAATTTTGATAATCTCATGTTTTATTCTGATGTTTGTCTGATGTTTAAAATTATTCATAACCTGGCGCCCCCTCCCCTTATGGAATGCCTATCCTGCCCCAGCAGTGGCAGAGCTGGCAGGACTAGAGCATCTACTCGGGGTGACTGGGTGCCACAGTTTAGAAGAACAACTTTTGGACAATCTGCCTTTTCTATTAGAGTCATAGAGAGGTGGAACTCTATACCAACACATATAAGAGACTCTGGAAGTCTAGCAGATTTCAAGTCCAGTCTAAAGTCCTGGTTAAAAAAATCACAGAAATGTAACCACCTATGACTGACAGGCATGTAGCCTATTCTGACTACACCGATGGAATTTTATGTATTGTTTTATTTGTATGCATTGTATTTATTGTACTGATGGTTGCTTCTTCTGTTTGCCTGTCCAGGGACAACAGATGTAAATTAGCTGTCAGCTAACTCTGGTACAATTGCTCAAATTGTGCACTGTCCCTGTAAAAATAAAGTAATAATAAACAATACCTGTCAAATATCATTGAGTCCAGTCGTCAAAACCCACTGAATATCAACCATTTTAATAAAGGTTTAATGCTTATTATATAAATATTTTCAGCTTTCACACTGATCTACTACAGTTAACTGAGTATTTTGGGGTTTAGACCCAGTGGTCACACAAAGCAATGCATTTTAAGTGACATGGGAACAATCAATTTTTGTTCCGCTAACTAGTTTTCCTGTTAAACAGTTTTAGTTTGTTACCATCAGTGTTGTAGTGAAGTCCAGCTTCTTTCAGATTAGGCAGCTGGCAAAGGTGAAGCCTTTCCACACACAAAAGCACTTTGAGACAGTTATAACATCTGGGCTGGATTACTGCAATGCACTTTATTTTGGAGTCAGTCATCCTCCCTCTCACGTCTCCAGCTGGTGCAAAATGCAGCCGCTCGCCTCCTAACTGGAGCACGTAAGAGGGAGCATATAACTCCCACCCTGGCCTCCCTCCACTGGCTGCCTGTGCACTTTACAGTCCATTTTAAGATTCTTTTATTGGTTTTTAAGTCTTTAAATGCCCCCCAACCTCTCAGACATGATAACTCTGTTGAACAGGTTCATGCACTTGCTTCCTACACTGCAAAAACTCTAAATCTTACCAGGAATATTTGTCTTATTTCTAGTCAAAACAAATTATATTTAAAATAAGACTGGCATTAAGAAGACACACAAGAATCACATTAAAACGTAGCTCATTTTTAGACACTTTATTCATCTTTCAAACATATTTTCAGTTGAAATAAGGAGAAAAATCTTGATTGTGGTGTAAGTTTTTCTTTCTTATTACAAACACAAGGTTTTTCTACTAGAGACATGTTGAGAAGAAATTAGATTAATATTCTTGATGATGATTTTGGGTTTTTACAGTGTATGTTTTCTTATACATGCATTTTTTTTATATCAAAATTTTTATTATGTGATTATTGTTTGTGATGTTGATCTGAATGATTATCAAATAAATACACTTGATTGTTTTAACTCCAATGTTGTCATTTTTTAGTATCACTACAGTGTTGGATTAATAAAAAAAAAAAGAGCAGATGATGGTGCTGGAGGAGAAGTCATGTGATCATCAGAGTCATCACAGTTCATCCTGTTTGGATCATGTGTCTAAAGTTCACAACACTAACTTCATAGTGGCACTAAAGGGTTAAAATTATAATGAGTTAACATCTGGGAACCATGAATATCTGTCCAAAGTTTGGTATCAGTAATATAAGTCTAAACTTTAGGCTACAATGTCTCTTTTAAAGATTTTATTTTTTACCTTTGTTGTTTTTCATCTGCTGCTGTAAGAAGTCAATTTTCCACCTCGAGCTGTATCTTTAAAATAAAGCTAATAATAATTTCCCGACCCTGCTCTTCCTCAACCTTCTCCTCTTCCTCCTCCTCATTCACTGTTGGAGAAAAGATTAGGATCCAAAACAGGGCCAGTTGGGATCGAGGATCTTTATTTCCCACATTCAATGATACAAATGAAAGTATCCAAAAGTGTTGAAAAAGTCAGAAAAATACTCATCAACGCATCAATATAACTTCACAAAAATGATTAGAAAAGACGGAGACGAAGTTCAGTGCATTAGAGTTTACACTCTCAAAAAAAAGGACATAACCCGAGCCTGTCCCGGACCAGACTAAACTTCTTATCTCTGTGACTTGGTTTTTATACTGAGCTGTAAAAGCCCTGCCTTCTTATTCAAATGAGAGGTGAACATGACACGTCTTCCTCAGTGTACGCCCTGTGATTTGTCCAGATGTCATGTTGCCATCTTCCATCAACATAATCTCCACCCTATACGGCCACTCTATCACATTTTGCCACGTAGCGAGTTCACCCCAGTTCAGCGTCTTTGGCACCACTCTATCTCGCCGCTGGCCGTTATCTACATTGGCCGACCTTGACTCCCCCTGCAGGTGGCTGCACACGCAAACTTAACAGTGCTTTCCCACGCTTTGCACTCATCTCTCCTCACTTTCTCAAGATTTTTCCTTGTTTTACGTAACACTCCCCCCTGTGAGACTTGAAGGTGTCATTAAAGTAAAAATGACATACAATGCATGATTACAGCAGATGGTAATGACACGACCATCAGTAGGTAAAGAGTTTCACAAGGTCACAACAAGTAGGAGTTTTTAGCAACGTGTCGTTGTGTTTAACAGAATCAGTTGTTTACTTAAAATTAGAGACTAAAAAATACTAAAAACTAAAAGTATGTAGGTGATTCTATGAGTCAGACCACATTTAGTTGCAACCCATAATAGTGGTAGCATTAAAAATACTAAAAATCCTCAATAAGTGCTCAACTTAAATTGTCAATGTATTGAACCACAAAAGTGAATACTATAGGTTTTTACAGTTAACAGAGGTTAAACATCTGTCTCCTGTATATATGGTTGTTGGCAGATTGTTAACATGTTATTGCTACACTTTATTTTGCAGGTTGCCGTTATCTACATCACCCGACCTTCACTCCCCCTGCAGGTGGCTGCACACGCCAACTGAACAGTGCTTTCCCACGCTTCACACACACCCCTTCCTTCTCTATCATGTTTTTCCTTCTTTTTTGACCCAACATAGCCTGTATAAAAACAGGAGCACAGCAGACATCTCCACTTTCCAGTCCTTTCACCTCCACGACAGAGACATGGGTCTTTGGGTAAGTTGAGCAGCTGACTCTCTCACCTTTCATTTACACTCAATATTGTGTGTTTCTGTTTTTGTGTCAGTAGTTTCTGTTTCATCCTGATGCAAATGCAAAATACTGAATCATTAGAAAGTTCGTCTGAAACCATCTTAATAAAGGATTAATGCTTATTATGTAAATATTTTCAGTTTTCACACTGATCTACCACACTTAACTGAGTATTTTAGGGTTTGGACCCAGTGGTCACACGAAACTATCAATTTTTGTTCAGCTAGCTAGTTTTTCACTGTGTTTAACATAGTTTGTGACGACGGAGTATTAGGGCCACGTTAAGAAAAGAAAAATCAATGACTTTCAGATTGAAGTTGTAAATTTACGTGAATAAAGACATCATTTTACGAGAAAAAAGTCCTAAAGTCATTATATGTGGTGCATTATGTAACTAATCTAATGTAACTAACTAATGTAACTAATGTCTAGCCTAATCACAAAATGTGGCAACGTTTATATTGCGTTCAATGTGTCATATTATACAAAATGTGGTGTTATTACATCATGAGATGAAAATGTTGGATCACACATGATGCTGAACCCCTAAATTAATATCTAAATAAAGTTCATTATCATATTATTCTGGTCTACCCAGGTAACACTGTTAGTGGGGCTGCTGGGTTTGGTGGCATCGGACCAGAGCTACCTGCCCATTGACTGTGATGACGTGTATCGCCATGACAACAGCAGCTCCAGTGGGGTGTACACCATCTACCCAGGAGGCCCCACCTCACCCCTGCACGTCCTCTGTGACATGGACACTGACGGGGGCAGATGGACCGTCAGTACACCACACCTCATGTCTGATTAGATTTCAGATTTGACGACTGACTGTGATTTCTGTTACAGACCAGATAGTCATCAAACTCACCTGCTTCAGATGAAAAGATGTTTCTAAGTGATCTCAAGTCCTGCTAATTGAATCCAGTTTTATTTGGGTTGACTGAATTGTTGTGATTCTCCCTTTCAGGTCTTTCAGAGGAGGTTGGATGGGAGTGAAAACTTCTACAGGCCATGGGAACATTACAAGAAGGGATTTGGGAATGTAGCAGGGGAGCATTGGCTGGGTGAGTCCTAGAGGGAGAATTACAGCTAGATTAAAGTATCTGTGGATTAAATATGCTCTGGTTGTGGTTCTCCTCAGGTCTGGACAACATCTTCCTGCTGACCATGAGGAAGAAGAACGAGCTGCGGGTGGACATGGAGGACTTTGAGGGAGGGGAGGCCTTTGCTCAGTATTCCTCTTTCTTCGTGGACTCTGAGAGGGAAGGATATCGGCTGGATCTGGGCGGCTTCACAGGAGGAACGGCAGGTGAGGGTCACTTCAGTGGAAACCTTTCCTTTTCTTACTTTTAGGTTTTTAACAATGAGCCAGGTGAAGGCTGAATGATACACTGTGGACAAACAGGCTCAAAAATACTACATGAATTTTGTGAATTCTCAAAAATAGAAAAAAATGTCAGTTTCACTGATTTCACTGCATGAACAAACACATTTCTTTTAGCTGGATTACCTACATTATTTTTTATTATTTTTCCAAATGGAAATTACATTTTGACTCTGTTGTTTCTAGGGGACAGTTTAACAGCCCACCACAACTCCATGAAGTTCACCACCTATGACAAAGACCAGGATGTGTGGGAGAAAAACTGTGCTCACCATAATCTTGGTGGATTCTGGTACAACATCTGCCACAATGCAAACCCCAACGGCCTGTACGCACCTGGTGGCCCTAATAGTGTCTGGTCCTGTGGAAGTTTCCAAGTCCAATGGTCCACATGGAAAGGCTATGACTACTCCCTTAAGACCATCACCATGAAAATCAGATCAGTCACTAAGTATCCATGCACTTATTGATCTGATCAGCTGTAGATCAATGAGATAATCACGTCCTCCATCAGGGTTGGAGAGCTGGGATGTTCGGCCATATAATCACTAGTCTGACTGGACTTAATGCCAACAATAACCTCTGAATCAAAATCATCATGAAATGTGTTTTTTGTTTCTTTCCTACTCATCTGGTTTCTAAATCACTGTCAGACATGATAACTCTGTTGAACAGGTTCATGCACTGATGTATTGAAATTCACTTTCTTTGTCTTTTTCTGATTAAAAAAAAAGTATTTAGTAATTATTATTGTTTGTGATTGATGCTGTTCAGAGTGATTATTAAATAAATAAACTTGATTGTTTCAACTCTGCTTCATTATCAGTTTCATTCCTCGTAGAAAATGATCTCATCATGGTTTAGGTTTTTTCCTCTGTTATTTTCAACCGTTAGTACATGCTAATTAGCAGTAATACAAATTAAAGATGAGGCTCATGGGAACATCATTACCTTCAAAAGTCATAAACTGAAGTGTTGGATACTTTTTTTTTTTAAATGAGCAGGTGATGGTGCTGGAGGAGAAGTCATGTGATCATCAGAGTCATCACAGTTCATCCTGTTTGAATCATGTGTCTAAAGTTCACAACACTACTGCCAACCTCATGGTGGCACTAGAGGAAAAGTTTTATGATTGGACATCTGGGAATGATGAATATTTGTTCAAAGATTTGTATCGATAATATAAGTATCAACTTTAGGCTGCTACTGTATGTCTCTTAGTATTTTTGTTGTTGTTTTTCATCTGCTGCTGTAACAAGTACATTTCCCATCAGTGGGATCAATAAAAAGTCTTGTCTTTTCCTTTATTTTGTGCATTTCAGTCAGACAACTCACGGTTAAAAATGCAGCTTCATTATATATTTGAGTTTGGCGTCAAGGCTCCAACTTCTTCATTCCCTGAGAATAGGACTTCATTAAAGAATGTGGGAGGCTATGAAATCACCATTTCATAGCCTCAAGTCACTTGTTTGATAACAATAGTGTCCCAGCTCCTCCTGACCCTGTACTCACGACTGCATCCAACCCATCAGCAGTCTTTACATTGAGACCGGTTAGCTATGCCGAGGTAATGAAAGCACTTACTCTCATTGACCCCAAGAAATCCAAAGGTGAAGATGATCTTGACCCATATCTCCTGCATCTGAGTGCCCGCTTAATTGCCGCGCCACTCACACACATCTTTAATTTGACATTTTCATCTGGTAAAATCCCGGCTGTGTGGAAGGCTGCACTGGTTGTCCCATTATTCAAGGGTGGTGCTGCTAATACTTTAGACAATTATCGACCAATCTCAAAGCTCTGCTGCTGAGCCAAAATCCTAGAATCTCTGGTGAATTCCCAATTGCGGGCCTTTTTGGACTCAAATAACATCCTTTAACCAGAACAGTCAGGCTTCAGACCGGGTCACAGCACTTGTTCTTAATAACATCATTAATGGGTTAGACTCTCACCAGCACTGTAGGGGAGACCGGGGTTGGTTGTCTCACGGGTTGGTTGTCACAGTGCTTATTACAGCCACACTAGGGGGCGCTGTGACATGATGTTGATATTAAATTTGAGCCCTGACTTCCTGTTCATTTTGCATTAGTCATTGTGTCAAATACCCACTTAGCATTGAGGTGAGGATATATTTTATAATTTTTATGGAGTAATTTTTCATGTTTGTGTTATTTTTGTAATAACAGCTTATATGTTACTAGTCATTTTACAATAAAACATTCATTAACAAAACAAAAGTGGTAGTTTTTGTTGTAGTCATATTTTAGCTAGCAAGCTAAAGCTATGTGGTAGCTAGCTTAACATGTTTGTTAAATGGTCAGTTGGGGATGGTTGTCTCACTGCTCTGGGGGTTGGTTGTCACATGTGACAACCAACCCCAACCAAAGTTTAAGAAATGATTGGTAACACTTTACAATAAGGATTCCTTTAATTAACATTTAGTACATTATTGAGCATTAATTAACTGTTTACAGATATATTAACAATCATTATTATGTATTACTTAAGATTAGGAAACACATTAATTAATGTAGCCTATTAGTAAGCAGTTAATTAATGTGTACTACTCAAAGTTAGTTAATACATTTAAAAGTTGAATAATGTAATTAGTTATCACTCTATGCATTACTCAGCATTAATTAACACATTAGTTTATATATTGATGCTTAATAATGTTGTAACTAACGTTAATTAAGGGACCCTTATTGTAAAGTGTTACCAAATGATTTTTTCAGCTGAGGATATGCAGACAGTGATTGTTTGTTTTGTGTTTTTTGTTGGTAGAATGGTCAGGAACTTCAGGAGAAAGACAGACAGGGCAGGCACGCCAGCAGATCTAATGCTCATGGCTGTGAGGCAGGTAAAGCTCTCAGGCAGGAGCATACGCAGCACAGCAAAGGACTTTGAAATAAACTATAGGACACTGACCCTCTACTGCCAAAAAATGTCGAGCGATGATATTGAGGGCAGGGCTACAACTCCGTCAGTGCCAGTGGGCTACATAAAAAATAGACTGATTTTCAGCAATGACCAGGAAAGGCAGCTAAAAGACTATGTCATTAAGGCCTCTGACATCTACTATGGTCTTGCACCAAAAGAAGTCCGTGGTCTGGCTTACCAGTATGCAGTTTCACAGAAAATCACTATTCCACAGTCCTGGAGTGACACCAGTAGAGCCAGTGCAGAGTGGTTCAGTGGCTTTTTAAAGCGCCACCCGTCACTCTCTATCCGTGCGCCAGAGGCTACAAGCTTGGCACGGGCGTCAAGTTTTAACCGGGGAAATGTTGGTCTGTTCTTCAACAACCTTGAGAGGGTCATGTCAAAATACAGATTTGGACCTAACGACATCTGGAATATGGATGAGACCGGTGTGACGACCGTCCACAAACCAAATAAAGTTGTAGCACGGAAAGGCCACAAACAAGTGGGTAGTCTCACTTCGGCTGAAAGGGGTACACTCGTGACCATCGCCACTGCTGTTTCAGCTACTGGAAACAACATCCCCCCATACTTTGTTTTCCCCAGGGTTAATTTCAGGGACCACTTCCTTAAAAATGGGCCGGTTGGAAGTAGAGGGGGAGCAAACATCTCAGGCTGGATGAAGGAGGAACATTTTGTTGACTTCTTGAAGCACTTTGTTAACCACACAAAATGTTCCAAGGAGAAGCCCTCCCTGCTGCTGTTGGACAATCACGGGTCGCATCTCTCTGTGAAGGGCCTTGACTATGCTAAAGAAAATGGTGTGGTCATACTTTCATTTCACCCACACTGCTCACACAAGCTACAGCCCCTCGACAGGTCAGTGTATGGACCTTTTAAGAGGCATGTCAGCTCTGCGTGTGATGCCTGGATGTTGCAAAACCCAGGGAAGACAATGTCCATATATGACATTCCAGGTATTGTGGCCATTGCCTATCCACTTGCTGCTACCCCTAGCAACATTCAGGCAGGTTTTAGGGTGAGTGGGATCTACCCATTTAACAGGGATGTGTTTGAGGAGTATGAGTTTGCCCCATCTTTTGTAACGGATCGCCCCCTGGATCCCACCTCCACTGTGCAGCAGTGGCGTAGGCAGAATTTTAATTTTGGGTGGGCCAGTACAAAATCGGATGGGCCATCTTTTCTCAGAAGGACAGTGCATCTAGCGCACATCACTGTCAATCATTTTATTGCACAACCTGTTTTTCAGTTTTTTTGTAATTGACTATTTGATACCTAATGATCTTTCCTGCCACTATGATGATAAACTGTATTTAACTGTAGCCTACGTACCTATGTGAACAATATAATTCGGGCTACCTGTACAAAAGGTCGTCCCTCTGAGCATTATTCTTTTAAGATCGTTGATAATTGTTGTGCATGTAAATTCCTACACTGCTGTGGTCCACGAACGCACCACTTGCGCATTGATCACCTCAGAGCAGATATCGGCTGAACAGTCAGTCTGTCATACAGTAACCAATCACACAAGCAGCTCCATATTGTCCCTGTGTGATGTTCAGAGACTGTTTAGATGTCTGTCTAGACTGTCTAGAGGCCTAGATGCACCTGTGACTGTGACAGGCCTGTAAGCCTGTACATATTCTCATTTGTCCAGGTCATAGTTTTCCAAGAAGAGTTTAAATCGAACGCAACTGGACTTGCTTCATCAGTTCCTGTACCCTACGCATCTGACCAGGCCGGGATGCGTAGGCTACAGGAACTTATGAAGCCTCTTGGATGAGAGGTGAAACGTCTTCCCAGACAAAATCAAGTCCAGTTGCGTTCGATTTAAACTCTTCTTGGGACAGGTCTGTAGCTACGCCTTGACCTCATGCCAGCTGATCAACTGTAGTAGCCTGGAGGAAGCTCCGCTGTTCGCTGACGAGCGTTTTTAAAAAAAAAATCAAGCTCCAGTAGTGACCGGCTAAATTACGGGAGGATACTAGCTGTGCTGAAGCACCGGGGTTAGGGTTAGAGCTGCGTTCATGAGCAGTGATGAGGCAGTCATCAGTTAGGCTGTCTGCAACTTTTTGACTCGTTACTCACTGGTCACGTGCTACATGCTGAGTCCAGTAGCCTATTATACAACAGGTAACATTGTCTCTTTTCACCTCCTCTCTCCCGTATGTGCTCAGTGCGCTGCACCAACGTTTTAAATAGAGATCCGCTACATGACTGTTGGCTTTGTTTACATTTCACCGAACAACACTGAAAACGATCGGTTAACTAATTTAATTTAATCAATTAAAAGTTTCTGAAACGTGGACGGGCGGGCCAGTGATTCGTCTGGGCGGCACTGGCCCGGCCAGGCCCACTCCTGCCTACGCGCCTGCTGTGCAGCAGCAGGCCCTTGCTCCCTGCTCCTCCACCGGGCTACAGCAGCAGGCTCCTCCCTCCTCCACTGGCCACTCCTCCATCGGTCACTCCTCCACCGGGCTACAGCAGCAGGCTCCGGTTTGTGTTGAAATGTTGTGTATTTCTGATTCTAACCTGGTACTTCCTTCATATTGAGTATGTGAGTGTTTTTCCTTGAATTCCTCTTCAGACTGAGCAGCTGTGACCTCTCAGAGAGAAGCTGTGAAGCTCTGTCCTCAGTCCTCAGCTCCCAGTCCTCTAGTCTGAGACACCTGGACCTGAGTAACAACAACCTGCAGGACTCAGGAGTGAAGCTGCTGTCTGCTGGACTGGAGAGTCCACACTGTAGACTGGAGACTCTGGACCTGAGTAACAACAACCTGCAGGACTCAGGAGTGAAGCTGCTGTCTGCTGGACTGGAGAGTCCACACTGTAGACTGGAGACTCTCAGGTGAGGATCCATCCAGCTGTTTATCTGATGCCACTTGAACACAGCAGCAGGTGTTGACAGAGGGTTCCTGTGTGTTGTTGTGTGTGTTCAGTCTGTCAGGATGTCTGGTCACAGAGGAAGGCTGTGCTTCTCTGGCCTCAGCTCTGAGCTCCAACCCCTCCCATCTGAGAGAGCTGGACCTGAGCTACAACCATCCAGGAGCCTCAGGAGTGAAGCTGCTGTCTGCTGGACTGGAGGATCCAGACTGGAGACTGGACTCTCTCAGGTATGGAGAGGCTGCTGCAGCCACACACACTGTCTGATAGAGGAGGAGGAGCTGGAACATTTTCTATGGCCCCGTTCACACCTGCTCACACCTGCTATTAACATCATGACATCAGATCCCATCAGTGAGACCATATCCAGAAGTGGTGTAGGCCACAGTCAAGCTCCGCCCACTCCACTGACATCCTCTGTCTCAGTCTGACTCATCCCAACACAGTTTAGACTGAAGCCAAAATCTCAGAGTGTTTCCAACATGAGCTGTGCAGCTTTCATCGTCACGGTGATGAACTAGTGGGATCAGGAGTTTGTCCTCATCATGACTCACTGTGTCATATTCAGGAGAAGAGATGTCAGTGATGAAAGCAGCTGTTGGCAGCTGTGCTCTGAGTCTCTCCAGATGTTTGGATCAGGAAACATTTCAGCTGCAGCTGCTTGAACTGCTCCTGAACCAACAGAACAGTCCCAGAGACTGGAGACACCTGTTGAGTGTGGAGGACACACTAATAACAACACATGCAGCAACAAGAATCAAAGCATGTCCACTGCTCAGAGACATTGGTCTCCCAGCGTCTCCAACCAAGGAGGACATAAGAGACAGAAATCAGGTCTCTGTCTGCTCAGATATTGATGATCAATAATCAGCTCAGTCTCTCTGAGATCCTGATCTTGTCCTGATGAGATGTCTTGTTGTGTTGAGGAGACATCCAGATGTCCTCACTGTCCTCACAGAGGCCTGGAGCTGTCCATCAGAAGAAAGGGAGTGTAGTGAACAGTGGAAGAATCAGTGTTTGTGGCTGAATGTGTGTGTGATCAAACAGCTGTTTTCACACTGTGTGTGTGTGTGTGTGTGTGTGTGTGTGTGTGTGCTGACTCCAGATCAGATGAAGACACAAAGTGTCCCTCCTCCACTGGCCACTCCTCCACCGGTCACTCCTCCACCGGGCTACAGCAGCAGGCTCCTCCCTCCTCCACTGGCCACTCCTCCATCGGTCACTCCTCCACCGGGCTACAGCAGCAGGCTCCTCCCTCCTCCACTGGCCACTCCTCCATCGGTCACTCCTCCACCGGGCTACAGCAGCAGGCTCCTCCCTCCTCCACTGGCCACTCCTCCATCGGTCACTCCTCCACCGGGCTACAGCAGCAGGCTCCTCCCTCCTCCATCGGTCACTCCTCCACCGGGCTACAGCAGCAGGCTCCTCCCTCCTCCACTGGCCACTCCTCCACCAGGCTACAGCAGCAGGCTCCTCCCTCCTCCACTGGCCACTCCTCCACCGGGCTACAGCAGCAGGCTCCTCCCTCCTCCACTGGCCACTCCTCCACCGGGCTACAGCAGCAGGCTCCTCCCTCCTCCATCGGTCACTCCTCCACCGGGCTACAGCAGCAGGCCCTAGCTGCTACCACCTCCACTGGGGTACAGCAGGATGGTTTGCCTACGCTAGAAGATATCCGCCCCTTTCCAAAGGCTGGTCCAAGGAAGCCATTACAGAAAAGGAGAAAACGCACGAGTGCTGTTTTGACGGATACTCCCGTGAAAGCAGAGATTGAAAACGAAAAACAGGCTGCTGAGGCTAGAAAGAGAATTTTTAGCCAGAAAAAAAAAGTGCCCACAGATGTTTCCCAAAACTACACTCAGCCCTCAAAAAGTAGTGTCCCACCTAAAAAGAAGAAGGTCAAGAAGACAAGGCGAGAAGAAGAATCCTCTGATGATGATGATGAATGTTTCTGCCTGGTCTGTGTTGAGCCATACAAAAATAGCAAGTCCAGAGAAGTATGGCTCCGATGTTCTGGCTGCCAGAAGTGGGCTCACAGGGACTGCACCCCCGGCAATCCGGGGGCATACATTTGTCACAACTGTGACTCATGTGACTCTGAGTGAAGCACAGGGTTTCATACCGAAAAGTGAGAGAAGCTCAGCATTTGATATTGTTTTTGTTCCCAAGTGCTTGTGCTGTATGTTGTGTTTTGTGACAGCGGAAGGCTGTGAGTTTGTGTTACTTCTTTGATGAGCTTGGCTTGTTGTCGCAAAACAAAAATTAAAAAGAAAGTAAAAAAAAAACAAAAAAAACAGATGAGTTCGATCCTGCTCTGGATGTAAAGTGTGCATCTAACCGTTTCCTGTATTGTTGATTTTTAGAGCCTCCTCTCTTCTGATGGCAGCGTGTCTCGTTTGTTCTTGGTTTTGCTGAGCCCATGGGTGGGTGATTGGTAAAAGCAGATGAGTTCCATCCTGCTCTGGATGTAAAATGTGCATCTAACCGTTTCCTGTATTGTTAAGTGAGATTAAAGAACATAATTCAGAGAACTGATCACCTGTCTCAGTCTTATTGTTTAAACAGAAGGGGCACTCATGATAATAACAAAAGTTATTTGGTGTGTCTAGCTCAAAAAACAAGAAAGTTACACATCTTCTTTTAAAATCCTAATATATCACTGAAACCCTATTGAACCTCCATAGGGACAACCAACCCCATACCCTGTGACAACCAACCCCGTGATGGGGTTGGTTGTCACATTGTGTCAGAGTGTCTTTCATGGTGAATTACTTCTTGTTGCAATATGTTCTAAAAACAAAAAGGATACCAGTCTCAAGCCAAGACCTTAAGCTTTCATTTAATGTAAGAATTACTGTTCAAAGTTTTTTTGAAGATGAGCAATTCATACATGAGTAAAAAGTGTGACAACCAACCCCGGTCTCCCCTACAGCTCTTTTCATTGATTTATCAAAAGCCTTTGACACGGTAGATCATAACATCCTATTACACAAACTCACGTCCATCGGCCTTGATAACAGCTCTCTTAACTGGTTCTCCAACTATCTCACCGGGAGAACGCAAGCAGTTGCTGTAGATGGATTTAGATCCAGCTCGCTTTTATTGCACAAGGGCGTGCCACAAGGGTCCATTCTTGGCCCTCTCCTATTCTCACTATATGTTAATAATATTGTTACTCCCTCCCCAGCCTGCAATGTCCATTATTACGCAGATGATACTATTTTATACTGCATTGCTCCAACTCTCAACTCAGCTGTTGATAATTTACAGTCTTCTTTCAACCATTTTCAGTCGTCTCTGTTAGCTCTTAAACTTGTACTGAACTCCAGCAAAACTAAATGTATGTTGTTTACAAGGTCCCACGTTAACATCTCCCCTCTCAGTATCCACACTTTAGATGGACAACTTATTGAAACTGTCAACACATACAAGTACTTGGGCATCTGGCTGGATTCAAAGCTTTCTTACCGTAACCACGTGGATTACCTGACAAACAAACTTAGGTCCAGAATTGGCTTTCTATACAGAAACAAGTCCTGCTTCTCATTACAGAGTAAGAAGATTATTGTTCATGCCTCTGTAATGTCTGTACTTGATTTCAATGATGTGATATATATGCATGCTTCAGCCTCAACCTTGAAACCTCTCGACACTATCTTTCACAGTGCTCTACGCTGTATTACCGGGGACCCATATTCAACACACCATTGCACCTTATATAGTAAGGTGGGCTGGCCTTCACTCACCACCCGCAGAGAACAGCACTGTCTACTATTCATTTACAAAGCACTACTTGGGATGCTTCCCCCATATCTAACTTCACTCTTAAACTCTCGTGCCATAGGTCTCCTTACCCACTCCCAGTCCCACATCAGACTCCACCTCCCTTACATAAATTCAGAACTAGGAAAAACTGCCTTCTCTTTCTATGCCCCGCACCGATGGAATAAACTACAAAACTCACTGAAATTCGATACATTTATCTCACTTGAGGCTTTCAAGAATCTACTCTGCACCACAGTATTGGGGGCTCAGACCCAGGTGTGCACCTGCTTTAACTAGTAATTCTATTAACTCCTGTCTTTATAACTGTATTTTATTGTGTTGCATTTTATTGTGTTGTATTGATGTCTTCTTGTGATCTCTGTATGTTACAGGGCGTCCTTGAAAAAGAGAGCTTGCTCTCAACGGACCTACCCTGTTAAAATAAAGGTTAAATAAAATAAAATTTAAAAAATGAGCGACTATCTTAACCCAGAGCCTACAGGTGGATGCTGGGGTGGTGGTGGGGCAGAAAATAGGGCAGCGCTGAGAGATGCTGCTGTGTCATGGACAATGAGTAAATCACCCGTCTTACAGTAAATAGACGGCCAGATTGAGAGGGTGTGTGATGATGTCATGAGAGTGACGCAGCGCAGCTGGAGTTGGCTGCCTGAACTAGTTTGCAGGCTTCGCTCCATTTATGATGAAACAACCTCAAGCTTTACAGTGACTTCAAAACAAAGCTAATAATAATTTTCTAACCCTGCTCCTCCCCTTCCTTCTCCTCTTCTTCCTCCCCCTCCTCATATACATATTGCCTGTATAAAAAATATATTTAATGGCTGACCGGCTAAAAAAACAGGACCACAACAGACATCTCCTATTTTGCTCTGAAACAACAACACTTATTTTCCGTCACACTTAGCTACAGACATGGGTCTTTGGGTAAGTTGAGCAGCTGACTCTCTCACATTTAATTTACACCAAATATTGTGTGTGTCTGTGTTTGTGCACATAGTTTGTATGCCAAATGCCAATTTCTGCATCAGTAGAAAGTTTGTCTTAAATGTAGCGCCCTCTAGACGTCAGGTCTATTTACTGAGGTGTGCTCCCCAAGTTCTTTGAGTTAAGAAATCGCTTTCTGGGGCGGTGCGTGGCGCAGTGGTTAAGGCAGCCGCCCCATGTGTATGCAGACGCAGGCGTCCCCGGTTCGCGTCCCGCATCGGGTAGACCTTTCCTGCATGTCATTCCCCTCTCTCTGCCTCCCCCTTTCCTGTCTATCTCTACTAATCTATCGAATAAAAGGCAAAAAATGCCAAAAAAATATATAAAAAAAAAAAAAAGAAAAAAAAGAAATCGCTTTCTTTTTAGGTTAACGAATGCAGGTAAGTAACTACACGGCAATAGATTATTCATGACCCGTTCTATATATTCTCTTCTTGTAACTACTGTTCTTTAACCCAAAGTGTGTTTTTAATACTGTTTTTAGCTTGTATTTATCACTCCTGTAACTAAATGAACTAAAAATGAAATGTGTTTTTATTACACCTAGGTACCCTTTAAGTTTTTTTAAAATGTCCCTACCAACACTCTATATGCTTCTCCTAAACTTAAACACAAGTCAATATGCAAAATAAACAAATGAATGGCAACTGGTGAGTATTAATCAGGCATGTGATTTGCCAAGGACAGAAAAGTAGGAAATTATATGAACCCATAGCGTGATACGGAAACAGTACACCCATTACACACTCTTAAGTGTAGAAAACAATTAATTTAAGGAGAAAAAAACTCAGAAACAGCATGTCAAACAATAGGTGCAGATATTATTACAGTGACATAATTTTCATCATTTTGAGAGAGAGCCAGTTGTGGCAGGTGAATTACCACTTGATATTTAACATATTTAAAAGCAATACAAACATGCAGTACTCAGCTCAATTTTAATAATGGGAAAAAAAAGTTCTTGAACCATTGAGACCTTCCAGCCAGATGTGTGGTAGGCCTACATGTGTAATATTTTTTGTAGGAAGGAAAAAAATAAATGAAAAAGCTCAACACAAAACATATTTTCACTTTGAAATATTCTTTACATTCTTTACCACAAAAATATATCTTTATTACATGAAATAAGAAAATAACCCAAAAAATGAATAAAATGAGTGCTTTTTATTTCAAATTATTTATCTCTTACTATTCTTTTCTATCACCCATTTTAATAAAGGATTAATGATTATTATATAAATATTTTCAGTTTTCACACTGATCTACCACAGTTAAGTGAGTATTTTGGGGTTTAGACCCTGTGGTCACACAAAGCAATGCATGTTAAGTGACATGGGAACAATCAACTTTTGTTCAGCTACCTAGTTTTCCACTGTGTTAAACAGTTTCAGTTTATTACCATCAGTGCTGTAGTGAAGTCCAGCTTCTTTCAGATTAGGTAGCTGGCAAAGGTGAAGCCTTTCCTCACACAACAGCACTTTGAGACAGTTATAACATCTCGGCTGGATTACTGCAATGCACTTTATTTTGGAGTCAGTCATCCTCCCTCTCACGTCTCCAGCTGGTGCAAAATGCAGCTGCTCGCCTCCTAACTGGAGCACGTAAGAGGGAGCATAGAACTCCCACCCTGGCCTCCCTCCACTGGCTGCCTGTGCACTTTACAGTCCATTTGAAGATTCTTTTATTTGTTTTTAAGTCTTTAAATGCCCCCCCCCAACCTCTCAGACATGATAACTCTGTTTAACAGGTTCATGCACTTGCTTCCTACACTGCAAAAACTCTAAATCTTACCAGGAATATTTGTCTTATTTCTAGTCAAAACAATCTCATTATACTTAAAATAAGACTGGCATTAAGAAGACACACAAGAATCACATTAAAATGCAGCTCATTTTAAGACACTTTATTCATCTTTCAAACATATTTTCAGTTGAAATAAGGAGAAAAATCTTGATTGTGGTGTAAGTTTTTCTTTCTTATTACAAACACAAGGTTTTTCTACTAGAGACGTTTTGAGAAGAAATTAGATTAATATTCTTGATGATGATTTTGGGTTTTTACAGTGTATGTTTTCTTATACATGCATTTTTTTTATATCAAATTTTTTTATTATGTGATTATTGTTTGTGATTGATGTTGATCTGAATGATTATCAAATAAATACACTTGATTGTTTTAACTCCAATGTTGTCATTTTTTAGTATCACTACAGTGTTGGATAAATGAAGGATTTGAGCAGATGATGGTGCTGGAGGAGAAGTCATGTGATCATCAGAGTCATCACAGTTCATCCTGTTTGGATCATGTGTCTAAAGTTCACAACACTACTGTCAACGTCATGGTGGCACTCAAGGAAAAGTTTTATGATTGGACATCTGGGAATGATGAATATTTGTTCAAAGATTGGTATCGATAATATAAGTCTAAACTTTAGGCTGCTACTGTATGTCTCTTAGTATTTTTGTTGTTGTTGTTACATTTCCCATCAGTGGGATCAATAAAAAGTCTTGTCTTTTTCTTTATTTTGTGCATTTCAGTCAGACAACTCACGGTTAAAAATGCAGCTTCATTATATATTTGAGTTTGGCGTCAAGGCTCCAAGAGAATAGGATTTCATTAAAGAATGTGGGAGTGATGAGCGACTATCTTTTTTTTAAAGTATATTTTTTTGGCGTTTTTGCCTTTATTTGATAGTTCAGTAGAGATAGACAGGAAATGGGGAGGCAGAGAGAGGGGGAATGACATGCAGGAAAGGTCTGCCCGATGCGGGACTCGAACCGGGGACGCCTGCGTTGAGGACTGTAGCCTCTACATGGGGCGGCCGCCTTAAAGGATAACTTTCGTTTTTTACAACCTGGACCTTATTTCTAGCATCAAATACGATCATTTACTCACCCTGACAAGTTTGGTGTCATTTGGAGTCGTTTTGATGAAATTAGCCCCAATCGAGCGGTGCGTATACCCGTATAATGCGAGAACACGAGGCACCCAATGCAGCCTCTAAATAACACATTATCCGCCGCAAAATGTGTTCATTTCGCCAATATTTTGTGATGATACACTAGTGTTATTCCCCTCCGAGCCCGTGGTGGCATGTTATCAACATCCGGCTCCTCCAGGCTGACCTACTAACCTCTGATCTGGATGATGTCATCTCCGACCGGTGCCCGGCTCGTTCTGATAATAATCATTCCGCTTCGGCATTCGGGTCCTTTTTAGCTCAACTAGCCAGAGCTGTAGTGAGGATCCAGGCTGCGGAGAGGAAGTTTGTAGAAGCTGAACTTCATCCAGCTGCTCATTTTGTTCTGACAAGTCAGAAACATGCAGAAACGGACCATAGCATTAGCGATAGCAAGTTAGCTGCGCCGCGCCGCCGTCGGAGATGACATCATCCAGGTCAGCGGTTAGTAGGTCAACCTAGAGGAGCAGGATGTTGATAACATGCCACCACGGGCTCGGAGGGGAATAACATTAGTGTATCATCACAAAATATTGGCTAAATGAACGAGTTTTGCGGCGGATAATGTGTTATTTAGAGGCTGCATTGGGTGCCCCGTGTTCTCGCATTATACGGATATACGTGCCGCTCGATTGGGCATAATTTTGTCAAAACGACTCCAAATGACACCAAACTTGTCAGGGTGAGTAAATGATCGTATTTGATGCTAGAAATAAGGTCCAGGTTGTAAAAAACGAAAGTTATCCTTTAACCACTGCGCCACGCACCGCCCCAGATGATCTTAACCCAGAGCCTACAGGTGGATGCTGGGGGGTGGGGGGGCAGAAAATAGGGTAGCGCTGAGAGATGCTGCTGTGTCATGGACAATGAGTAAATCACCCGTCTTAAATAGACGGCCAGATTGAGAGGGTGTGTGATGATGTCATGAGAGTGACGCAGCGCAGCTGGAGTTGGCTGCCTGAACTAGTTTGCAGGCTTCGCTCCATTTATGATGAAACAACCTCAAGCTTTACAGTGACTTCAAAACAAAGCTAATAATAATTTTCTAACCCTGCTCCTCCCCTTCCTTCTCCTCTTCTTCCTCCCCCTCCTCATATACATATTGCCTGTATAAAAAATATATTTAATGGCTGACCGGCTAAAAAAACAGGACCACAACAGACATCTCCTATTTTGCTCTGAAACAACAACACTTATTTTCCATCACACTTAGCTACAGACATGGGTCTTTGGGTAAGTTGAGCAGCTGACTCTCTCACATTTAATTAGTGTGAATGCTGAAAGCATTCACACTATTGTTCTTCTGGTCGGCCATTTTGTTTCTTTATACTTATTCTTACGTCTTCCGCGCACCTAACTACTCCTTCATACTTTGTGCTGTTTCAACAATTCATATATCAAAATGTGCAGCTTCTTGAATACTTTTATGCTATGACTTTTCTCTTTCATACTATTGATACTTTTTACAATATTTAACCTTTTCTGCAATTCAGCTGAAATCCTACTCTGCTCTCCTCTGTGTAGTGCATGAAATTCACCACCTGTCTCTGTCTGACCAACTCTGTCTGTAGTGTAGGGGTTAAGGTGCCTGCTCTGCAACTCACAGATTCCTGGTTCGAATCCCAGTTGAGTATTGTTGTTATGTTGTGTTGAATTCTGCTCCCCTCCGTTACCACCTTGGTTTCAGGTGGTCGTCAAGAGACACAGTGATTACATTTGCTTGGTTACAGGTGTTTATTATCACATTGATCAGTGTCACATCAGCATCAGTATGCTGGCATCCCATTACCAACTCTGGTGGTAGACTAAGGGTTAATGTACCTGCTTTACAACACAAAGATCGAAACCAGGTTGGGTGATGTTGTTATGTTGTGTTGAATTCTGCTCCCACCTCCCACTTTCAATTGGTTTCAGGTGGTCGTTAAAAGACACAGTGATTACTGGTGCCACAATTACAATCCATTACAACATTCCACAGTGTCTGCTCTCTGTGGTTACTCAAAGTCTCAACTCTTTCAACTTTAACCAATACCACTTGGTCTGGTCACATGAGCAAACTTGATAATGCACTATTATTATTGATTTGCACTGGAACTTTGAACACAGCAGAAAAATGTAAAGCGCCTAAATGATTCTTATGCATCATTTCTTGTCCCGCGCTGCCCCCTGTGACCGGCAGAATTAACCTCCCCTTCTCTGCCTTCAAGAGGTTACAGGTATTTGTTGTCAGGGTGCTCTCTGTGGCGTAGTGGTAGAGTAAATGGTTGGAGATCATGAGGTCATGGGTTCAAAACCAGCCTCTGTCATGTTGCTTCAAACTTTCTTGGTTTCTCTCTTTCTTTCAACAATGTCTTCAGCTCATCCAGCATTGTTTCAACAATTTCTTCAGTTCATTCAGCATTGCTTTCAGCATTCACACCATTTCCATTGTTGGAAATGCTTTTTCTAGTTTACACTAAATATTGTGTGTGTCTGTATTTGTGCACATAGTTTGTATGCCAAATGCCAATTTCTGCATCAGTAGAAAGTTTGTCTTAAATGTAGCGCCCTCTAGACGTCAGGTCTATTTACTGAGGTGTGCTCCCCAAGTTCTTTGAGTTAAGAAATCGCTTTCTTTTTAGGTTAACTAATGCAGGTAAGTAACTACACGGCAATAGATTATTCATGACCCGTTCTATATATTCTCTTCTTGTAACTACTGTTCTTTAACCCAAAGTGTGTTTTTAATACTGTTTTTAGCTTGTATTTATCACTCCTGTAAATAAATGAACTAAAAATGAAATGTGTTTTTATTACACCTAGGTACCCTTTAAAGCGATATTCCGGCGTAAGTGAAAGCCATGGTCAAACACACCGTAACACCGAGTCAGACCCCCCCTCGAGAGATCAATTTCCCCGGCCGCTATATTCACGAGTTCCACCAACTTCAGAAAAGACCGCACTATCGCCACACACACGGCGCTCTGCGGATCCACTGTAAAAAACCGCAAAACGCCACTTTTAGCCACAAATAATGCTCAAAACTGCACCAAAGTTCATCAATAGTACATTACAGGGTCCCAGCACGTAGGACGAGCCGTCAAACATCCGCTAGCTTTACCTGCTTTCTTCAGCAGACACAACTCACCTACTTCTCCTCCTGGAGCCGCTTGCTGGTGGAGCAGCCCTGACGAGTGGATCACCGAGTGCAGCGGAGCTAAAGAAAGCAGGTAAAGCTAGCGGATGTTTGACGGCTCGTCCTACGTGCTGGGACCCTGTAATGTACTATTGATGAACTTTGGTGCAGTTTTGAGCATTATTTGTGGCTAAAAGTGGCGTTTTGCGATTTTTTACAGTGGATCCGCAGAGCGCCGTGTGTGTGGCGATAGTGCGGTCTTTTCTGAAGTTGGTGGAACTCGTGAATCTAGCGGTCGGGGAAATTGATCTCTCGAGGGGGGGTCTGACTCGGTGTTACGGTGTGTTTGACCATGGCTTTCACTTACGCCGGAATATCGCTTCAAGTTTTTTTTTTAAATATCCCTAACAACACTCTATATGCTTCTCCTAAACTTAAACACAAGTCAATATGCAAAATAAACAAATGAATGGCAACTGGTGAGTATTAATCAGGCATGTGATTTGCCAAGGACAGAAAAGTAGGAAATTATATGAACCCATAGCGTGATACGGAAACAGTACAGCCATTACACACTCTTAAGTGTAGAAAACAATTAATTTAAGGAGAAAAAAACTCAGAAACAGCATGTCAAACAATAGGTGCAGATATTATTACAGTGACATAATTTTCATCATTTTGAGAGAGGGCCAGTTGTGGCAGGTGAATTACCACTTGATATTGAACATATTTAAAAGCAAAACAAACATGCAGTACTCCGCTCAATTTTAATAATGGGAAAAAAGTTCTTGAACCATTGAGACCTTCCAGCCAGATGTGTGGTAGGCCTACATGTGTAATATTTTTTGTAGGAAGGAAAAAAATTAAAAATAAATGAAAAAGCTCAACACAAAATATATTTTCACTTTGAAATATTATTCTTTACATTCTTGCACAAAAATATATCTTTATTACATGAAATTAAAAATAACCCAAAAAAGAAATAAAATGAGCGCTTTTTATTTCAAATTATTTATCTCTTACTATTCTTTTCTATCACCCATTTTAATAAAGGATTAATGATTATTATATAAATATTTTCAGTTTTCACACTGATCTACCACAGTTAACTGAGTATTTTGGGGTTTAGACCCAGTGGTCACACAAAGCAATGCATGTTAAGTGACATGGGAACAATCAACTTTTGTTCAGCTAGCTAGTTTTTCACTATGTTAAACAGTTTCAGTTTATTACCATCAGTGCTGTAGTGAAGTCCAGCTTCTTTCAGATTAGGCAGCTGGCAAAGGTGAAGCCTTTCCTCACACAACAGCACTTTGAGACAGTTATAACATCTCGGCTGGATTACTGCAATGCACTTTATTTTGGAGTCAGTCATCCTCCCTCACACGTCTCCAGCTGGTGCAAAATGCAGCTGCTCGCCTCCTAACTGGAGCACGTAAGAGGGAGCATATAACTCCCACCCTGGCCTCCCTCCACTGGCTGCCTGTGCACTTTACAGTCCATTTGAAGATTCTTTTATTGGTTTTTAAGTCTTTAAATGCCCCCCCAAACTCTCAGACATGATAACTCTGTTGAACAGGTCCATGCACTTGCTTCCTACACTGCAAAAACTCTAAATCTTACCAGAGTATTTGTCTTATTTCTAGTCAAAACAATCTCATTATACTTAAAATAAGACTGGCATTAAGAAGACACACAAGAATCACATTAAAACGTAGCTCATTTTAAGACACTTTATTCATCTTTCAAACATATTTTCAGTTGAAATAAGGAGAAAAATCTTGATTGTGGTGTAAGTTTTTCTTTCTTCTTACAAACACAAGGTTTTTCTACTAGAGACATTTTGAGAAGAAATTAGATTAATATTCTTGATGATGATTTTGGGTTTTTACAGTGTATGTTTTCTTATACATGCATTTTTTTATATCAACATTTTTATTATGTGATTATTGTTTGTGATTGATGTTGATCTGAATGATTAAAAAATAAATAAACTTGATTGTTTTAACTCCAATGTTGTCATTTTTTAGTATCACTACAGTGTTGGATTAATAAAAAAAATGAGCAGATGATGGTGCTGGAGGAGAAGTCATGTGATCATCAGAGTCATCACAGTTCATCCTGTTTGGATCAAGTGTCTAAAGTTCACAACACTAACTTCATAGTGGCACTAAAGGATTAAAATTATAATGAGTTAACATCTGGGAACCATGAATATCTGTCCAAAGTTTGGTATCAGTAATATAAGTCTAAACCTTAGGCTTTAATGTCTCTTTTAAATGTTTTATATTTTTTTACCTTTGTTGTTTTTCATCTGCTGCTGTAACAAGTCAATTTTCCACCTCGAGCTGTATCTTTAAAATAAAGCTAATAATAATTTCCCGACCCTGCTCTTCCTCAACCTTCTCCTCTTCCTCCTCCTCATTCACTGTTGGAGACAAGATTAGGATCCAAAACAGGGCCAGTTGGGATCGAGGATCTTTATTTCCCACATTCAATGATACAAATGAAAGTATCCAAAAGTGTTCAAAAAGTCAGAAAAATACTCATCAAAGCGTCAATATAACTTCACAAAAATGATTAGAAAAGACGGAGACGAAGTTCAGTGCAATAGAGTTTACACTCCAAAAAAAAAAGGACATAACCCGAGCCTGTCCCGGACCAGACTAAACTTCTTATCTTTGTGACTTGGTTTTTATACTGAGCTGTAAAAGCCCTGCCTTCTTATTCAAATGAGAGGTGAACATGACACGTCTTCCCCAGTGTACGCCCTGTGATTTGTCCAGATGTCATGTTGCCATCTTCCATCAACATAATCTCCACCCTATACGGCCACTCTATCACATTTTGCCACGTAGCGAGTTCACCCCAGTTCAGCGTCTTTGGCACCACTCTATCTCGCCGCTGGCCGTTATCTACATTGGCCGACCTTGACTCCCCCTGCAGGTGGCTGCACACGCAAACTTAACAGTGCTTTCCCACGCTTTGCACTCACCTCACCTCACTTTCTCAAGACTTTTCCTTGTTTTACGTAACACTCCCCCCTGTGAGACTTGAAAGTGTCATTAAAGTAAAAATGACATATAATGCATGATTACAGCAGATGGTAATGACACGACCATCAGTAGGTAAAGAGTTTCACAAGGTCACAACAAGTAGGAGTTTTTAGCAATTTAACAGAATCAGCTTTATACTTAAAATCAGAGACTTAAAAATACTAAAAACTAAAAGTATGTAGGTGATTCTATGAGTCAGACCACATTTAGTTGCAACCCATAATAGTGGTAGCATTAAAAATACTAAAAATCCTCAATAAGTGCTCAACTTAAATTGTCAATGTATTGAACCACCAAAGTGAATACTATAGGTTTTTACAGTTAACAGAGGCTAAACATCTGTCTCCTGTATATATGGTTGTTGGCAGATTGTTTCTATGTTATTGCTACACTTTATTTTGCAGGTTGCCGTTATCTACATCACCCGACCTTCACTCCCCCTGCAGGTGGCTGCACACGCCAACTGAACAGTGCTTTCCCACGCTTCACACACACCCCTTCCTTCTCTATCATGTTTTTCCTTCTTTTTTGACCCAACATAGCCTGTATAAAAACAGGAGCACAGCAGACATCTCCACTTTCCAGTCCTTTCACCTCCACGACAGAGACATGGGTCTTTGGGTAAGTTGAGCAGCTGACTCTCTCACCTTTCATTTACACTAAAATGATCTGTTTTTGTGTCAGTAGTTTCTGTTTCATCCTGATGCAAATGCAAAATACAGAATCATTAGAAAGTTCGTCTAAAACCATTTTAATAAAGGATTAATGCTTATTATGTAAATATTTTCAGTTTTCACACTGATCTACCACAGTTAACTGAGTATTTTAGGGTTTGGACCCAGTGGTCACACGAAACTATCAATTTTTGTTCAGCTAGCTAGTTTTTCACTGTGTTTAACATAGTTTGTGACGACGGAGTATTAGGGCCACGTTAAGAAAAGAAAAATCAATGACTTTCAGATTGAAGTTGTAAATTTACGTGACTAAAGACATAATTTTACGAGAAAAAGTCCTAAAGTCATTATATGTGGTGCATTATGTAACAACTAGCCTAATCACAAAATGTGGCAACGTTTATATTGCGTTCAATGTATCATATTATACAAAATGTGGCGTTATGACATCATGAGATGAAAATGTTGGATCACACATGATGCTGAACCCCTAAATTAATATAAATAAAGTTCATTATCATATTATTATGGTCTACCCAGGTAACACTGTTAGTGGGGCTGCTGGGTTTGGTGGCATCGGACCAGAGCTACCTGCCCATTGACTGTGATGACGTGTATCGCCATGACAACACCAGCCCCAGTGGGGTGTACACCATCTACCCAGGAGGCCCCACCTCACCCCTGCACGTCCTCTGTGACATGGACACTGACGGGGGCAGATGGACCGTCAGTACACCACACCTCATGTCTGATTAGATTTCAGATTTGACGACTGACTGTGATTTCTGTTACAGAGCAGATAGTCATCAAACTCACCTGCTTCAGATGAAAAGATGTTTCTAAGTGATCTCAAGTCCTGCTAATTGAATCCAGTTTTATTCTGGTTGACTGAATTGTTGTGATTCTCCCTTTCAGGTCTTTCAGAGGAGGTTGGATGGGAGTGAAAACTTCTACAGGCCATGGGAACATTACAAGAAGGGATTTGGGAATGTAGCAGGGGAGCATTGGCTGGGTGAGTCCTAGAGGGAGAATTACAGCTAGATTAAAGCAGATATCAGTGGAATGTTTTTGTTAATATAAGTCCTAAATAGTCTTATTTTCCGTCAGCAATCACTTACATGGAGTGTTTCAGCCGTAACACGAGTCTCTCCGTCACTCTGCTCTGCTGTAAACGGAGGAGAAAATTTTTCTTGTGGGATACAAGTGTTATCCAATGAGGAGAGAGAACGGCATGAAGGGCTGTGTGTGCAGCCAAGGGGTGCGCGTGAATGTGGTGACGTAGCACGAGGACCAATAGATGCCTGACGAGGGCGGGGGCTGCTAACTCATGGTGCGTTCAAGGAAACTCGTACTTTGTGTTTTTCCTTCCTGTGAAGTCATACCGGTTCGATCTGGTACGAGTTCACGGGTCGGAAGTTACGAGAGGCCGTTATAGTGACTTTCACAGACAACAGGACGGTAAAAACACGAGCTAGGGGTTACCTGGAACGCTACAAAGTCGTAGTTGTGACTTGAAGCTGTAACTTACGGTTTCAAAAGCCTGCCTTGAATGCAGCATTAGCCAAAACGGCCGAACCGCTGATATCTGCTTTAAAGTATCTGTGGATTAAATATGCTCTGGTTGTGGTTCTCCTCAGGTCTGGACAACATCTTCCTGCTGACCATGAGGAAGAAGAACGAGCTGCGGGTGGACATGGAGGACTTTGAGGGAGGGGAGGCCTTTGCTCAGTATTCCTCTTTCTTCGTGGACTCTGAGAGGGAAGGATATCGGCTGGATCTGGGCGGCTTCACAGGAGGAACGGCAGGTGAGGGTCACTTCAGTGGAAACCTTTCCTTTTAAGTGTAAGGGCAGCTACAGCTGCCAAGGACACTATTGTATTTGCTGATATTCTTCTTCTTCTTCTTCTTCTTCTTCTTCTTCTTCTTCTTCTTCTTCTTCTTCTTCTTCTTCTTCTTCTTCTTCTTCTTCTTCTTCTTCTTCTTCTTCTTCTTCTTCCGAGGAAGTCATACTTCCCATGGGCGAAAACTCACCAAACTTTGCACAAAGGTCCAGTCCCATGCCAGATTCACTCAACTCCAAGGACATGTGCCCCCCCCCTCCCAGGGGTGGCACAATAAGCGTTTAAAATTAAAAACTTTAAAAATCCCTACCAAGCCAACGGTAGATGCTACAGCTGTGAAACTTCACCACAATGTAGTCTAGATACTGCTGAAACTTTTGTCAACTTAAACTTATTACAAATTATGAAGTCCATCACTCTGTTTTTTTCAATAAGTGTAAAACTTTTAAAATGTATCTCCTCCTACAATTTTTGCTCAATTGTCACCAAACTTGCTCCAGAGCATCTCCAGACTGTCCTCCACAAAACTTGTTTCTCGGATTTTTGATTAATCAAAAATTGAGCCTACAGTGCATGAAAACGTTTGACTGTAAACACTACTGTAAACATATACCATCAAATTCCTGCTAAATACATTTTCTATCTTTCTGAAAAGAATTGAGAATATTATAGAGTCATGGTTGATGAAGTTTGGAAAATATCAGAATTTTATCTTAAAAACTGAATTTTCTAGAACATTTTGAATTCTGCTCTCATGGGATCAACTGCAGCCAATGTAAAGATGATGTTTTTAAACATCACATTTTCTCTTGAGAAGCAAAACACTTAAAATTACAAACAAATCACCAACATTTCCATGCTGTGTAGATGCAATTTATGTATTAACAGATTTTTGTTTAGATATTAGAATTTCTGACATTTTGACTATTTTTAAAATCTGCTTCAACAACAGCTGCCTGGACGCTGACGCCTTGAGTCTGTTTGAGAAGACACACACCATGTCACACTACCAGATAATTAGCTCACCTAGTCAAGTGTTGGTTTGTGGTGCCATACGACGTGGGTTCGATCCCCAGCGCGGGTGACAAGAATATTACATCAATATACCTGAACAAAATCTTAGATTCATAGCAGATGATGTTTGACACAAACATCAGAATTTATTTTACCTCAGAAACGTTGCCTGCACAACAGTGAATGGTTTAGTCAATTTGTGAAGCCACCGTGGCACTGCCACTTGACGACAAAGGTCTTCGGTTCCAGAGGTTGCGGGTTCAATCCCCAGCTGGTGCAGAAATGAACATTCCAAGATCAATTAACCTGTCTTCCTGTTGTTGTGCAAAATTTGCCCGGACACGACCCATTGCTGCGCAGCAGCTATAATCTTACTTTTAGGTTTTTAACAATGAGCCAGGTGAAGACTGAATGTTACACTGTGGACAAACAGGCTGAAAAATACTACATGATTTTTGTGAATTCTCTAAAAATAATTTTAGAAAATAGAAAAATTTGGCAGCTTCCCTGATTTCACTGTATAAACTAACAAATTTCTTTTAGCTGGATTAACTGCACTTTTTTCCCCCGTTCCAAATGGAAATGACATTTTGACTCTGTTGTTTCTAGGGGACAGTTTAACAAACCACAACTCCATGAAGTTCACCACCTATGACAAAGACCAGGATGTGTGGGATAAAAACTGTGCTCACTATAATCTTGGTGGATTCTGGTACGTCGGCTGCCACTATGCAAACCCCAACGGCCTGTACGCACCTGGTGGCCCTAATAATGTCTGGAATGGTTTATATTTCACAATCCATTGGTACACATGGAAAGGCTATAACTACTCCCTTAAGACCATCACCATGAAAATCAGATCAGTCACTAAGTATCCATGCACTTATTGATCTGATCAGCTGTAGATCAATGAGATAATCAGGCCCTCCATCAGGGTTGGAGAGCTGGGATGTTCGGGCATATAATCACTAGTCTGACTGGACTTAATGCCAACAATAACCTCTGAATCAAAATCATCATCAAATGTGTTTTTGTTTCTTTCCTACTCATCTTGTTTCTAAATCACTGTCAGACATGATAACTCTGTTGAACAGGTTCATGCACTGATGTGTTGAAATTCACTTTCTTCGTTTTTTCTGATTTAAAAAAAAAAGTTTAGTGATGATTATTGTTTGTGATTGATGCTGTTCTGAGTGATTATTAAATAAATAAACTTGATTGTTTCAACTCTGCTCTTATTTTTGAAGTTGTCATTTTTTTTAGTATCAGTTTCATTCCTCGTAGAAAATGATCTGATAATGATAATTCACTCAATGTGTGTGTGGGGTCACTGTGCTCTCACCTGGGGAGCTCAGGTGCATATAGGTTGTTTTCAGGTGACGTCACGACTGCAGATGGAGGGCAAAAAGTATTCTGCTGATACGAAAACAATCGGAAAATGCAGACGGTCTGCGCTGTCAACGGCTGTTCAAAGCGGTAGAGTTACTAAGGTAGTAACACACGAAGGACTCAAATTTCAACAATTGACCGAATAACAGTGGGTGGGAGGGACGTAAGTGACCATAGTAAACAAACAGTGTCTTAGCCTGCCCTACAGCAAAAATGGCACATAGAAAGAGGAGTAAAGCAATATATTAAGCGGCAATATATATTTAATCATCAAAGATGTTCAAACCCACATTGTTTGTTTGTGTCACAACTAAGAACATAAAGTCAGCTAGCCTAATGCTAACGTATATGTAAAACCTCATAGACGGGCTAACAGAAATTAGCATGCAGTTTACAGCCAGTACAGTTGCTAAAAACTGTTTTAATTCTGGCTATAGACCAACTCGGCGAAATAACCGTTAGTCGAACGCCGCCATTCCTGCGGTGTCAGCTCCCAGTCAGGCAGCTCTGGGCTCAGTGTGTGAAGCGGCCGTTTGAATGCAAGCGCCAAGAAGTGGAGGTTTTTTCTTCTGTAAATATGTCTAGGAAGGCTGGGAGGACATGTGCCGTCCTCGGCTGTTCTAATATCAGCAGATTACAACAACTTTAGACATAAGACAGCCCCTTACTGCAGGAGGACTGGCCGTGTTTAGACCGTAACGTTACGTAGCTACAGTGAAGAGCAGCAGCTGCCGCCGCCGCCAGCGATGCAGCCACAGCTGACCTGTTGCTACCTGGCTGCTCTCCTTTCTCATCGTTACCTTCACATCGTGGTGATGGTCTGAATGTCTCACTGATCCTTTCAATATGATGTGGTGGTCGTCTAAAAGCCAGTGTAAAATATGTCCGACCCAGCCGGAGCTAAGGTCATTTTGACCATAAATCAGAGACCTATGACGTTTTTCTGCTCATCAGAGGCTGATCAATAAAATATTTTTGAATGTCTTAACCCTTGTGCTGTCCTCACATCAGACAGTCATCCCTTGTCTCTTGGGGTCATAGCCGCAGGCTCAACAAGCTATGGTTGCTAACAGTGGATATATCAACCAATTCATCTCCATCCTAGCATTTCGGCAGCACTTTCCCCCAGTCGTACCGTGGCCTGGTGAGCTGTGGGGTGCTTGTGGAAACTATTCAGCGGCTTGGCTAATGTCAAGACCACCAATTGGCTGGGTTTCACCGAGACCTCTACATGGGCTACATGGGCTACCTGGGCCATTGATCGGCGGAGGTTTAGCCACTAGCTTAGCGCCAGCTCTAACAACACCATCGATGGCCTCTCCAGTGGGGGGGCGCCTACAGCGCATGGCTGAGCAGCTGGAAGCCTCAACCCAGCAGCTAGCGGCTAACTGCGGCATCCACCATCCCGGTACCGTCACCCCGACGGTAGCTCACCCAGTGCACCAGGGCACCACCTGAGCAGCAGCGGCTCACCCAGTGGGGCCGCGCCCATGGCTAACAACCCAGCAGCTGGCGGCTAACTGCGGCATCCACCATCCCGGTACCGTCACCCCGACGGTAGCTCACCCAGTGCACCAGGGCACCACCGGAGCAGCAGCGGCTCACCCAGTGGGGCCGCGCCCATGGCTAACAACCCAGCAGCTAGCGGCTAACTGCGGCATCCACCATCCCGGTACCGTCATCTCGTCGGCAGCTCCCAAGCTGCATCCGAGCAGCAGCGGCTCAACTGGCGGGGCCGCGCCCAGGGCTAACAACCCAGCAGCTGGCGGCTGACTGCGGCATCCACCATCCCGGCACCGTCACTCCGACGGTAGCTCATCCAGTGCACCAGGGCACCACCGGAGCAGCAGCGGCTCACCCCGCGGGGCCGCGCCCAGGGGTAACAACCCAGCAGCTGGCAGTCAACGGCAGGGACCTCCATCCTGGCACAGTGACCCCGGCGTTAGCTTACAAGCTGCAACCTTGCATGGATGGAACAGCAACGGCCTCCGGTCAGGTCAAGGTAAAACCCAGAAACCCCATTTACAAAAAACTCCGCACTACAAAACTCTTTCAAACACTTAACCAGGCAAAAACTGTATGGGATCCACAATGCAAGGTAAAAGGGCTGTTCTGTGGTAACTAAAAGATCTACTCCTGCATTCAAACATTGACTGTCTGGGCCTGACTGAAACTTGGCTTAAGCCACTATCCCCTGAAGCCCTAGTGAGTATGCCGGGCTATAATGTCTTTAGAAACGATCAAGTAAAAGGGAAAGGTGGTGGGGCTCTGTTAGCCTATATGTTAAGAATACGCTGGACTGTGAACAGATCCAATGGCCAAATGAAATTCAAGTTGAGTGTGTTGGAGTAAATATTACCTTGTCCACAGAGATGACTTTCACTTTGCTCTGCTTATACCAGCCGCCCTCTGCTAAAGTAGAGTATTATGAGCAACTAAAAACAATTTTAAATGCCTGCAATTTAAACAAGGAAATAATTATCATGGGCGACCTGAATGTAAATTGGGACGATAAAAAGGGCAGGAAAAATCTTAAGGCGAGACACTACAGGTGAATAGGGTAAAAAATTTAACTAACAGCTATTGCCATGAAACTTGGTATGTTTATTACTTACATTGAGACAATTATTTTTTGTATTACATGTTTTCTTAAATATTATGTTTAAATATGGAAATGTGACATTATCTAATTAAATATGCGCGGATTTGTGTACATTTCCAGACCCAAAATCTGAAGATTGGATAAAACCACTTTCAAAATTCTTGTTTTATTTTTTTGACACATTAAAGTCAAAACTTTTTACATTGGGGATTTTGGATATCTCTTTTTTATCACTCTGTAAATGAGAAAATACTGTCACCAGCCCTAAAAAAAAATCAAATTTCGCCCTGTTTTTAGGTATAAATTGTTGTATAAATCAGGCTGTGAATGATATATCAACAAACCCCTCTGTAAAAATCTTCGGAATATAGGCAGGAATACAACTGGAAAGTTTAGTGTCTGTAAGTGCTGCTGAACTGGAGATTTTGGGTCCAGAGTATAAGAAAAAGCTCATTTTGAGAAAACGGCCTCTAAAGATTCTATTGCAAAAATTCCACAAATTGGCTCCATGCACAGCTCTACTTCCTGCACTTAAGGCAGCTCCTTTATTCCTGTCTTATATTATTGGACAAACTGATTAATCCAGGTGTGTCTGACCATTGTGACTACTAAGACAAACTTGGATTAATCAGTTTGTCAGTAAATAAAAGAGCTTCCTGTGGAGCTGTGCATAGAGCCCATTGTTACTGGAAACAGGCTGTCTGGCCACTGTGGGTTCCAGGTGTGGGCCGGCAGGTCAGAGAAAAGAACATGAAAGAACAAACAAATAAGAAAAAACACTTTAGGTGTAGTTGGGCTCATATGTAATGACAACCAATGTTTTCAGTTTCAATAATTTCTGTAATAGTGTCATCTCTGGCCCATGTCAGTGTCAGAGTGTCACATCCGTTTAACCTCTGTCACTGAGGAGTAAACTACTGCACAACACGTGATTCTGAGGATCGATGTTCATTTTAAACCCTGTACCAGCGCAATTTGGACATATTAATCTCCAATCAGTTCATTCAGACGTCCATGTGTGTAAAATAAAATTTAAAAAAGCCACCGCTGTGTATCGCGCCGGTCTCCGCCGACGGCATCCAAACACTCGTTTTTTACGGGAGACAGCTTCCGCGATGACGCACTTTGTAAAGGGATTTTATCGCTCGGTGAGTTTCTGTGCTGTGTCTTTTATTGTCTAGACTCTAGCAAGTGAGAATCGCTGTTTTTATTTTATGTGAGGATTTGAATCCATTTCCTTTCCCCATTTTTAAAAGTCCCTCCGTGCTGTTCACAGCGCCGTCACGTGATGCTTCTAAACGAATCACGCTGTCAGAAAACGACACCAGCCAATGATACTCTCCCTCGTAATTTTACGATTCGTTGCTTGTACAAAGGAAATGACCATTTTTGGGCTGACAAATTAGTGCAGGAGAGAGAGAGAGCTTCACAGCGATACGTAAGATGACAGGAGTCTGAACAGACGCGGCTCCGTGGCTGCGATAGAACGCTCAGTTCTGGTGAATTTAGGAGGAATTTACAGGCGACACCAGTCAAAGTGAAGTAAAATACACACCCATAATGTGTATTTTAGACCATTTCTTTGTGTTAGTTGGACAGAAGACATGTTATGGAAGCAAAATAGCCCAAAATCTCAAAATTGATAAGTGCATGAAAAAACGATGTTTTTGCCTGCCGTGTCTCGCCTTAAAAAAAAAAAAGAACACACACCGAGAAATTGTTTTTTTCTCTATCATTCTTGAATTGAAATGTTCACAGCCACAACTGATGTATTAAATCCACTTTATGTTTATTGACATGTTATGCATACAGGAAGTGAACATTCTACAATATGCAAATATAATTTGGCTGGTTGAGCCTGTTGTCGCTACCCGATCTGCGATGCTACCCGATTTGTAACAGCCACGTACGGCAACTCCACTTGGACAAACTTAGTTGAATTGACTTAGGTCTTATGATCACTGCCCTATCTCTGTGCCCTATGTGCGTCGCCAGAGACGGTTTATCTTTTTATTTTTTAAAAACAAACTTTATTAGCAATGTAAATTGAGGGTTCGTTGTGGTGGTGTGGATCTTAATGCTCAGAAAACAGGAACAGAGGCGGACTTTACTCTCGCCGGCCTCATCACCGTGACAACCACAAACAATCACAACTACCACAAAACTCACTGAATAAACGAGTTTGCCGCGGCGTGTTGTGACGGACGTCCGCGGTTTTACTTTAAAGAAATCATTTTCACAGTATCATATTGTAAATTTACAGAACTTTAAGCAGACTTCGACTTCCACTTGTACGCAAATCGGGCAATACGCAAATGAAGTTTGTCCCAGTGGAGTCGCCGTAGGCAGCCGTCCAAGATGGCGGCCGGTCTGCGCATGCGCAGACCCGTTTTGTTACAAATCGGGTAGCATCGCAGATCGGGTAGCGACACCTGTATCCAGATTGTTGTTGCAATTACTGTTGTTGAAATTAACTCTTTCGTGACCACACAAATTTCTCATCCCATCCGCTCAGGACCGCATGTTTTTGGCTATTAAGCTTTTTTCTTACGTCGTTTCTTACAGCACCCGCTGTAGCGCCGGTGTCCCGGCTGCACGGTGAAAACAGCAGCGATAACTTGCTTTCAGGCCCGAATCTCCAAATCAGAAACGTTTGTAACAGCACCAGAGAAGTCGCTAGATTTGCCGCTGGTCGCTTGACAAAAAAAGTTTCCAGAGGGTTTAGTTAGTTTGGAAAGCTGCCAGATTCAGCGAGGAAGTCTCAGCACTGTAGCAGACGCCGTACAGCTGCTGCTGCTGCTGCACGCCGTCCACAGAGCAGCGTTCAAGGAGACCGCAAACAAAACCAAGATCACACAGTTTTAAAAACATTATGTTTTGATTTTAGTTTAAAACAGTTTTTACATATCAGAGGACGACCATATTCACACACAGGGACCTGAGAGTGTCTGTTATCATAATCTGTAAAAAAACGGTTGTGACGAGTTAACTCGTCAGTGGTCGTGAACGGCCGGCAGGCTGTGACGAGTTTGCTCGTCAATGGTCGCGAAGGAGTTAATGCTGATTTTCATAAGTTATGGGAATGCCTCAAGTTAAAGCAGCGATGTTATTGTGTATCCATGTTTAATCATTCATTTTGTCTCCTCCCTCACGGAGGCGCTAACTAAAGAGGGAGGATGTAGACCATTCTGGTGTTCTGTGTGAGCCTCGTTCTGTGTGGACCTCGTTGGCCACCGTGGTCTGACGAGGTGCGCATGCGCAGTGCGTGCCAGGTGTTTACAGTCTCGGCGGTACTGGCTTCCCGGTTTGTGAGTGTACATTTTGTATGGTTGCTGGAGATATTCAATAAAGCAACGAGGTTAAATTAAACAGTCACTTTCTTACACGACACACCTCGACAGGTGATTAGCATTTCAAGATATCATCAACATCATCACAATGAATAGGGACAAATCAAAGCCCGAACGCCTATTGCTATTGTGGTCCTCTATACATGACATGTCATTCAAACATACCTTCATCTTCTGATTGACAGAGTTCACATGCTTATCTGTGACTCTGTTGCCTGCATGTGATCCACTTTTCATCTGGATGTTGTTCAGATGAACTATATACAGTAGGTCCAACTGATGCTGCCACTGGGGCTACTGAATGGGCTGTACACCTGCAGAATCATAATCTATGTCACTGCTAGCACGAATAAAATGTAAAGCACCGTATCCTCCACACCTGTCTAGACAGAGGAATTTAAAGATAATTTACAAAAAGCAGAAGTGAGTCAACCAGCACTAATAGGAAATTCTCAGCATGTACCTGCAACATATTACGTGCCAGCTTCAGCATGTGGGAAGCGTCCATCATCACAAATACCTTTTCACAGGTTATTGGATGTGGAAAGTGCGTCTTCAATGGCTGACAGGGGTTACCTTTTAGATCACACATTCTGACATTGGATGCATGACCATCCATCATCAGACACATCACCCTGGCGACTGTGGAGTTCTTCCATCGCATGTACAACTAAAACTCTCTGAGTTTCAGGTGTGAGGGACTTTGTCAAATAATACGCAATTGGAGCCTTCCAGTGACCTTGAAGCCCCACCACCATGAAGACCAGAGCCTCAGAGGCAATCAGGCTCATTCAGTCGATCCCCCAAGTCCACATATCCAGACATAGCTTGGGTCCGGGGATCGTACATGACATCGAGCATGAGAGTGACACATCCATACTTACTGTAGCCTCATCTTCCTGGCGTCGTAACAGCATTTTGTTGAGACCAGGTCTGGCATCAACGCGGCTCAGCCACCTTTGTAAGATTAAGAAGTAGCTGCTGTTTATCCACTACCCCACGCATCCTTACTGTGATGGTGAGAATAGTTGTTCTGCTGTTCTAATCAGTAAGTTTCAGCATTCATAATAATATCACAAAGATTACCGTTGCAATGATGTGGGAGGTGGATATGCAGGTTAGTGTTGTAGTCAAGACCGCATCAACCGAGACCAAGACATTACCGAGACCAGGGAGTACCGAGACCACGACAAGACCAAGACTTTTAGAGGTCGAGACCGAGACAAGACCGAGACTTAACTGGAGTTGTGTGTGTTAGTATAAAACAGTGTTTTATACTAACACACACAACTCCAGTTAGAGTTAGAGTCACACATTTTGGGGAAGAAATACATGACCCATTTACTTGACGTTGTTCTGTTATCGTGCTTGTGACAACAACCCATGCAGTGAGTTAAAGAAAAAAAAAAGTTAGCAAGCTAACTTAGCTGTAGCCAAATATAGTGCTTTGCAAAGTAGCAAATGCCTAAAATAACCATTTCCGCTTATTGTCTCTGGAAGGGGGAGTTGAAATTTACCAGACTTTGGATATAGGCCTAACGTGTGTTGCTAATGATAAACTTTGCATGGCTAACTGTTATTAGCTTACCTGTCTCGATGTTTTCTCTCCAGGTGACGGTAAAAGTTTGAGGTGGTCCCAGCCGTTTCAGTGAGGAGGGCTTTGCAGAAATTACATATGGCTGAGTGTTTTCTTTTCCCTCCTTGGATAAACTCTTTGTGAAGAGTGAAGCCAAATTTAATGACTGCGGATTTGGCAGACATCTCAGCTTTCCTCCTGTCGACTCGAGTCGACTCCCGTCGATTTAAAAAGACGTGGCGTCTTCACGTGCGTAGGAGGGGGGAGGGGGCGCAGGGGGTGTGTCAGTCAATCAATCTCACACTGACACCGGGCAGGTTGCAGCTGCAGCTGTGGTAGAAAATGTCAATCAGCTGATTGATTGATTGCTGCAATGGTCTCGGCCGGTCTCGTTCAAAAAACCCGAGTCCACCCAGTCCGAGACCGAGACGAGACGAGTAAAAATGCCGTCGATACCAAGACGAGACCAAGAACCTAACAAAATGGTCTCGAGACCAAGACCGATCTTGAGTACTACAACACTAATGCAGGTCTCTCTAAGGTAGTTATAGGCCTTAGGACCATGAAGATGAAGGGCCCTAGTTTCCTGGTGCAGCGCAGGTAGCGAAGCGAAGCGCAGCCGGTCTAATGCAAGTTTGGACTGGCGCAGACAGGCACAAAGTCAAGTCGGGAGATTGGCAGATCGCGCTCCGCCAATATGGGTGTGGCGGCGCAGCAGGAGGCGGTGTCACAGATTCAGCTTGGTGAAGCGGAAGTTTCGTGAGAAAATGTCCCGCCGACTCTGCGCCGAAAGCAGACCACCTCAAAGCAGGTCTAATCTCGGGGCAAGGCGAAGCGGAGCTGGCGGAGAGGGAGATTGGTTGACCGGCGAACAGTCCACACACGTCAGCAAAACCTCACAGACAGGTTTCCACTGTTCCAGACGCATTTAGATGCAATAAATAACCACAATAACCGCTATTTAATGCAACTAATGGAATCAACACGTGAATTTATATCTATAAAGATTGTCCCGTCACATCTGACGTCAGATCAAAGGCTGTTGGCAGCGTGATGTAAACTCCACCTGATTTAACACAGCAGGGACGAACTGGCACTGGAGCTGTGGATTGCGGTGATGATCCGCGTGATGATCCGCGATGATGATTGAGAAATAATAAATAATTATAATAATAATAAATAATAAAGCCTGGTTTGTGGTTTGCCCCGTCACATCAGATCAAAGGCTGTTGGCACGCGTAATGGAAACTCCACCTGAATTAACACAGCAGGGACGAACTGGCAAAGCAGCTGATTGTGGACTGTGAGGGTGGATGACTGCATGTCACCATGTTGAGATGTGATGATCCGCGTTATTTATTTACCATAAAACTTCAAATTGCCGTCGGTCCCAATTAACCGCGGGGGGTCTGTCCACTCCTCTTATCCGCACTTCAGCACCTGTCTGTACAGTGTCAGCCTGGCTCGGCTCGCTCCTTGTAAATGACTTATTAAAAGTAGCGTTAACAACCAGTTCTCTGATTACTCATAAGCGTATTTAGGCTATACGTTGCATTATTAATTTTTTTTTTAAAGGATGGTGGAGCCAGCCAACACAGGTGCTGAAGTGTGGTCAGTGAGACCGAGGACGAGTCCGCCCTGGCCGTATTTACAGTAATTCCTCCGCCGCCTGCCGCCACGGAGTGAAGCCTCTCTTTCCCCAGAAGGAAGGAGGTTGAACACTTTATTAATAAACACCGGTTGATTTGAGAGATTGAAGCAAATAAAGCCCGGGCCTTTATTTTAAGTTTTACGGGTATGTAGCCTATTTATTTATTTATTTATCAATTTATCAACGGGCCAGCGACGTCAGGCAGCTGGTTGTCGCTTAGTTTATTAGTTGTTGTTTTTTACACTGGCCAGCGGTTCTCAGTGTATCAGATCAAACCTGATTAAGGATATTAGTAAACTCATTATTCAGCCACTCTGAGCTCGGACCTCCGGACCAAAACAGCTGTTTCCTCCTGGGAGAGGTTCTGCCTGTGGCGTCGCTGTCTCCTCCTCTCCTCCGTCCATGTCAAAGTAGGAAATGACATCACCGCGGCTCACTTAAAGGTGAGGAGAGGAGCTCATTTGATTGGTGAAGATCCGAATCGGCTGTGTTAATCCCACTTCACGCCTTTCTCTCCTCCTCCTGTCTCCCTCCCGCCCCGTCTCCTCCCTCCTTGGTATTTGCGCTGGGAGGCAGGACAAGGGGCGTGGGTGCGCCGGTCTGCGCCGGACTTCGCTGCCCACGATTCTTGCAAAACGCACCTGGACACACCCAGTTGACGTGGCGAAGCTGGGTTGCGCCCTCAGTTAGACCGGTCTGCAAAACTAGGGCCCTAGATGTGAACACCGCCCATAAACTCCTCATTCTCTCTGAGAGGAACCGAAAAGTTTCCCAGGGCATGGAGGTGCAGCCATATCCTGCCCACCCTGACAGGTTTGACTACTGGCCCCAAGTCCTGACCCAGCAGGGCCTGAGCAGCCGCTGCTACTGGGAGGTGGAGTGGGAAGGGAACTGGGCCGGGGTCGGAGTGACCTACAAAAGCATCGGTCGTAAGGATGACAGCAACGACTGTTTGATAGGGTACTACAAGATGTCCTGGGCTCTGCACTGTTCTGATCAGAGGTACACTGCATATCACAAAGAAAAGAGCTACACCATTGCAGTTCCCTCCATGGGCAGCCACAGGGTGGCGGTGTATCTGGACTGGGAGACTGGCATCCTGTCCTTTTACAGAGTCTCTCCTGGAAGGTCACTGACACATCTCCACACCTTCTTCACCACATTCACCGAGCCTCTGTACCCAGGGTTTAGGATACCTGGCTGCTCTATCAGACTGTGTCAGTTGAACTAGATCAGAGGATCTTCCTGTCAGTAAAGGCGATGACTCAGGCAGCTCTGGCTCATCTGACAGTGAAATACCTCACCTGCCCCCCAACAGGTGTCGCCCCATCTTGTAGAGAAACTACACAACTCAACGAGAGTAGGGCAGCAGAGGATGTGTTCGTTGTTTTCTTTTGCGAAAAGTTTTTAAACTTATTTTTTATTTATTTTATTTTAGAAAAAGGTACAAGATCCTCACTGCCACTAGATGTCACACTAGACACTTTATTGGTGAATGGATTTGCACTTACATAGCCCTATTCTAGCCTCTAGGACCAGTCAAAGTATCCCGAGGTCCCTTTGTATGGAGAAGCCAGGAATCAAACCACCATCCACAACAACTTTGACACAAACAGTAACAACACTGTACACACTAATAGAAAAGAGAGTAAAGACACTAAAAGACATAAAACAGTGATGGAGTCATTAAAAACGTTCAACTTTTTGATGTTTTTGATGGTTGACCAGGATTTGACCAGCTCCTTTCCAAGGTCACTTTCATCTTAAATGCCCTTACACACTACACTACTGTGTTTGTCTCAACATAAACAAATGTCTTACATAGCATCATTATAAGATCCTCTGAGCTTAGACTGGGGTTGATCTTGAATAGTCAACTATTTGACAATTTGATTCGGAGGGGTCTGATTAGAAGAACAACCCCGTCGTTGAATCGCAAAATGTGATTATGAAAAAAATATAGCATTCTGAATCTACAGGGGTGCTCCCTGCAGCTGAACATCTGATTTGTTTTCTTAGGATAAAGGTAATCCTATTTTGATACAAACATCACTAAACGCTATAGACTAACATACATTAACGTGCAACGCACACGGAAGGGGCGTGGCTCCATCTGCTCGGAGAGAGCTCTTGGTTCTTGGATCACCATGCTTCAGTTTTTGTTTGTAATGATGTTTTTGTTTAGATACAGGTCTACACGAGAGTTAATCACCAATGAACCAATGATTCTTTGTGTAATTCATAATAAGGACTAAAATATGAATGACAAATATATTTGAACTTTATTGTAATAAACATCTATGGGTATGTCAAATAAAATGTGATATCTGATTTTATCCAACTGTGTGTCACATCTGTCACAGTCAAAACTGAACTGATTCCATGACATCAACCATGAAGACTATAAACTGATAAACAGCTCAGTTTGGCTCAATGATGATGGAATCTGAGTTCAGATCAGTCAATGACTGAAAATCACACTGCATTAAAATACATTAAACCTTCAGAAATATTTTATTAATCACCTGTGGGAAATTGTTATGTAACAGTGCCTTATTTCACATGTACAAATATATATTTAATATATATATATACTGTATATACACACACACACATACACAGTTACTATGGCAACACACTCCGTGAAACTAACCTGGTCGGGAGCAGGTTTTTCTCAATAAACCTCGAGTTTCTCTCTGTCTCCACCCTCTTTCAGCCTATTTGATTTCCTCATTCATTCGTTCAGCAGGCGAGTTTTGGCGTAGCGTTTTTCTGCCGTCAAAAATCATTTTCAAAAATCAGAGTCAGTAGATAATTGAATAGGCACAGTGGGTGGCGACTTTTTCCACCATGGCATGTCCTTTCGATGTCGATCCCGTGGACGAAGGTGCAGCGCTAATCCGGAGAGAATTGAATAGGCGTAGGGTGATGATCATCAGACCGCGCATTGATGTTATGGCATTTCCCGACAGCTATCTTTTTGAGCTCTACCGTTTTACTTTGCAGTCTATCATATACATACATAACCTTATCCGTCCATACATATCCAACACAACCAACCGTGGCCATGCCCTTACATCACAGCAAATACCGTGTGTTGCACTGCGGTTTTTTGCTAATGGTAGTTTACCATTTAAGCAAGGCGACTGAAACGGCTTCTACCCATCTTTGTCATCTTCCCGGGGCATAAACCAGTCAGAACCATCAAGGAGTTCCACAGGATTGCAGGTGAATGATGTATAAATCTTTTAAATTAATTTTATTTTAAATTATATTCTGTTAAGTGCTGCAACTTCAGACTGGGATTAGTAATTTTAATTTCTTTTAGGATTTCCTAGTGTGATTGGATGCATTGATGGGACACATATCCCCATCACAGCGCCTTCACATGAAGCTGATTATGTGAACAGGAAGTCTGTTCACAGCATAAATGTGCAGGTACATGTAGATTGACTAGCCCACTGTTTCACAATGTTAAGACTGCGTATTGTAACATCTGTCATTCTCTGTGATGTCAAGATCATATGTGATGCTGCGAACATCATTTCTAATGTGTGACAACCCAGTGGTTGTCTGGGTGTGTATGTGTGTGTGTTGCCCTGTTGTTCTCCCTCCCTTGCAGGATGATTGGCGATGGGCCTCCGGTGTGTGTGTGTGTGTGTGTGTGTGTGTGCCGAGGGGGGCGGGGCCATGCCTTTAAAGACATGTGGGGAAACTTCCTCGTTCTCTCCTCTTCTCCCTTCCTGGCTGGGCGCCCTGCAGCTCTCCATTGTCGTCGTTCACTTCCATCCAACACTCACATGCAGCCATGCACCTGCACACACCACTGATTCTCTACATTACAGACACTCACTGCATATTTATTATTATTGATTCTTGTTAAAATAAATATATTTGCCGGCATCTACTCCTCTCTTGGTTTTGTTTGTCAGAACATTGAGCCAGTTCTGACAAATGTGGAAGCCAAGTGGCCAGGGTCTGTCCATGACTCAAGGATTTTTCGAGAGTCTAACCTGAGCAACAGACTGCAACAACGTGGTAAGTAGCCTACAGATTTGCACAATATAATTCACTTGTCTCCTTCCTTTAATACTCTAATGTATCCACAGGAGAGATTAATGGCCTTCTGCTGGGTGACAGGGTTACCCCTGTCAGCCTAGACTGATGACCCCTTACCCTCTGAACCAGGCCCCCAACAGAACTTCAACCGGGCTCACTGCAGGACGAGAGCCCGGGTGGAGATGACCATAGGCCTGTTGAAAGCTCGTTTCCAGTGCCTACGTCACCTCAGAGTGACCTCTGAGAGGGCCTGTGATATTATTGTGGCATGTGTTGTTCTTCATAATATTGCCACTATTCGAGGAGAGCAACACCCTGCCCCACAGCGTGAAGACCCTGATGACGACCCCATCCACCTGCCTGCCATCCAGGACGCCACAGCAGTCAGAGACACCATCTGAAATGATAGTACCATTGTCACGGCCCTGCTGGCCCTGTTGGCCTTAACCTTTTCTCCCTGCAGGAGGTGGTGATGAGGATGATCAGGTGCACCTGGATTCAGCCTAGGAGGAGGTTAAAACCCCGGCCCAGCCCAGTGCTCTCCCGTTTCGCCCAGCCTGCTGACGCACATTTGGTTCTTTGTCTTTTGGTTTTACATCCATCATGGTGTAACACTTGCAGGTTGGCGTAATGAAGAGACAGGTTGTAGTGTTCACAGCATTTATTTCCTGCGGGCGACAATCACACAATATGTCGGCAACCGTCTTTTTTCCTCTGCTCTCGCCCTTTCACATAGAAAACATTGTGTGAGGGGAGAAGGGAGGGGCTAGCCTCCTAACCTGGAGGACTACAGGAACTCAGGAGGGACAAAAGAAAGAAAGAAAGCAAAAGTCCTCTTACAGATAAAATGAAAACAAAACTATATAAATTAGATAAAATTCACAACCAAAAGATAATAAATAATAATTGTTAATTTCAACTCTGTTACACCCACCCCCACTGAATTTTATTGAATAAGAGCACACATAATGCAGTGTACACAAAAGAGACCGCTACAACACAAGAAACCACAAGGGGCCAGCACAAAAACATCCAACACTTAATGTATCCCATAAGGATGAAGTGGTATGAGAGCAGCGCTTATCCCTCAATCCAGCAACTGGCAACAGGGTGCCTTCTACACCCCACTAGACCCCATAAACATAACATAGCACAGGCTCACAATACAGGGGGGGGATTTAACCACCACAGAAAATCAAAAATGCCGTTAAAGGCTACCTCAGTAAAATCTTAATCAGTAAATGCCTGAAACATGGATCTACACACAGCTTTGACCTTGAACTTATCTTGTGTCACATCTTGCCTGGACATGGTTTGTATTAGTCTGTTCACAGGCTTAACTAGACGACCAAATCTCGACCTGACCTGGGTGTGTGTGTCAGAGAGGTCAGAACGAATGGGTGTGGTCTGGTCAAATGTGGGGCAAGTCACATTGTCAGAAACAGGGTCTGGGTGTCTCACATGAGGTGCAACGTGCACAGCAGTCAAAACGCCAGAGTCACAGGCCACAGACTGGTCAGCCACATGGCTCCTAGGTGAGATAGAGGTCTCCTGGAGGTCAGAGGTCACAGGGGTCACAGCAGTCATGTCAGTGATGTGCGACTCTGACAAAGGTGGATCAGACAACTGTGTGACCCACTCTATGGTCCTCATCTCTGAGTCCACAGGCTCTGGATCAGTCAATGGGGCATGACCTTCATCCACAGGCGAGTCACTGTCATTTCCAGCATCAGGGCACGACTCAGTCTCACAGACAGTCTCAGGGATGGACGAGGCAAGGTCAGACACTTCACTTGTTTCAACCATAGGGAGGAAATTGGCCAGCATCAGCAGATTCCTGTGAACCACCCTCTCCTGTCCCGACACAGTGTCACGGATCCTGTATGTGTGTGTCTCTGAGTTCACATCCATCACAGTGTAGATATTTGACTCCCATCGGTCGGCAAGCTTCTTCTTACCCCTCTCCTTTTTGTTGGCCACAAGAACTCTGTCACCGATCTCAATGGTGGACCCCTTCACTCTCCTGTTGTATAGCTGAGCGTGTCTGCCCTGCTCTTTCCTGGCATGATCTTGAGCTATCACCATCGCTTCCTTCAGATCGTCGGTGAGAGACGCCACGTACTTGTCATAACCTGTCACAACAGAGTCATGGAGGACAGAGCGGAAAAGAACATCAACAGGGAGGCGTGGGACGCGACCAAACATCAGGTAAAAAGGAGGGAAGCCTGTTGTTTCGTGAACCGCACAGTTATACATGAACGTCAGAGTCTGCAATCGTCTAGGCCAGTCAGCTTTTTCTTCAGGAGACAATGCACGAATCATGCCACCCAAGGTTCGGTTAAACCGCTCTACACTCCCATTACCCATGGGGTGGTAGGGGGTCGTGTGAGACTTCCTGACACCGGAGACCTTGAGGAGCTCACTTATCAGGTGACTCTCAAAGTTAGCACCCTGGTCGCTATGAATTCTTTCTGGGAACCCAAAAACACAAAAGTACCGGTCCCAGAGAACCCTTGCCACCTGTTTAGCCGTCTGGTCCTTGCATGGAAACGCCTGAGCCATCCGGGTAAAATGGTCAGTAACCACCAAAACGTCAATAGATCTATTTCTATAGATCTATTTCAGGAACAACATATTGAAGGCGCTTTCCCCTGGTTTTCACGTCCTTTGAGACCCTATACAGCACGCCATTAACCACAGTGAGTCTATCCCAGTGTTTCAAATATCTCGTGACAGAGACAGACTCATTAAACCTCTCTCTCCTAGAAGGCCTCCTGCGCCTCTCAACATAGACCATGACATGAGAGAGGGTCCTGTCTTCCAACTGTTTATCACCAAGCTCTTTTTCAGTGTAAGCAGGTAAGGCGTCTAGGCCGGGTGGAATCAACTGAGGCAGGAACTGCAAAACATCAACAGCACGGGCCCTCGAGCCAGCATCCCACTCAACATGAGACTGTAGGACAGCAGACACGTCCTCTGACGCAATACACTGAGTGTGCATGGCAAGCGGGATGGATGGGGACCGGGTAGTTTTGCTTGGCGGGGAGGGCTTCACACGACCACTGGATGACCTGAAAGCGTCCTGGACCAACACATGAGACATATCTACAGCTGTAGAGAGGAGACCTGCATAAGGTTCAGCAAGCAGCCTGCAGCCAACATTCTCTTTAACAAATGGCACACGACTCAAGGCGTCAGCAACATTGTTCTGGCGGCCTGGCACATACTTTATATCAAAGTCATAGCTCGCCAATTTAGCAACCCACCTTTGCTCACAACAGTCAAGTTTTGGCTTTGTCAGTATGTGAGTCAACGGGTTGTTGTCCGTCCAAACTGTGAACTTGTGGCCCTTTAACCAGTGACTGAACTTGTCACAGACTGACCATTTCAAAGCCAGAAACTCTAAGCGATGAGCTGGATAATTTTTCTGTGACTGAGACAATGACTTGCTGGCGAAAGCTATTGGTCTGGCACGTGTTTCACCTTCTTGAATCTGCGACAACACAGCACCTATGCCGTCCAGAGACGCATCAGTTGACAGTAGGAAGGGGCGTGTGAAGTCAGGGTGGGCCAGGGCAACGCTGTGAATCAATGAGGATTTCAGTTTCTCAAACGCCTGCTCCTGGTCCAGCGTCCAGTCAGAAGAATGCAGCTTCCTGCATGACATTTTGGTTTTGTGTTTGTTTCCTTTCATTTTCACACCCTTCAGCAGGTCAAAGAGTGGCTTGGCGATGGCAGAATATCCCGGCACAAAATGTTGATAGTAATTCACCATCCCCAAAAATGATCTGATCCGCTTCTGGGATGGGGTCACACCGTCAGGTTCCATTAAGTCGGCACTTGTCATGTTTGTGATGCTCTCAACTTTGCTTGGGTCTGTTGAAACACCTTTCTCATCTATTATGTGGCCTAAAAACTTAACAGACCTTCTGAGGAGAAAACATTTCTTAGGGGCCAACTTTAAGTTATGACTGCGCAGCCTGCCAAAAACCATCTCTAGGCGCTGCAAAGCAGTGTCCTCATCAGGTGCAAACACCAACAAATCATCTAAGTAACACAATAAACTTAGATAGTTTTGGTCCCCAAATATACTGGTCATCATGCGCATGAAACTACCGGGACTGTTGCAGAGACCCTGTGGAAGACGATTGTACTCGTACAACCCCATAGGAGTAGTAAAAGCAGAATACTTTCTGTCATCTTCATGCAGTGGCATGTTGTAAAAACCCGAAGTTAAGTCCATAGTACTGAAGAGGCAGTTGCCACCCAGAGCAGCCAAGCAATCCGCCTGGTGGGGAAGGGGATGAGCATCCTTCAGAGTCCTCTTATTCAACCAGCGAAAGTCTGTACAAATGCGAAGGTCTCCATTTTTTTTCCACACCAGTACCAGTGGCGATGCGTATTCACTTGTTGATTTTCTGATTATTTCTATTTTATATCTCACACAGCACTTGACGCAGCTTCTGGTATTGGCTGGGCGGTACTCTCCTGTATGGGAGCCTGAATGGTCTGTTGTCAGACAGGTGTATGCGGTGTACAAAGCCCTTTGCCTCCCCACAGTCTAACTGGTGACGTGAAAAGACATCTTCATACTGCAACACAAGGTGAGTCAGTCTCCTCTTACAGTCTTCTGACACCTCACACGACTCAATGTCAATGTTGCACAATCCAACTGACCTGAGTTTGTCTTTCACAGAGTTCAAATCAGCAGCAGGTGGCACAGCTGATTGGGTGCAACTGAGCAGGGGAGTGTCTGAGGGTGGGGCAACATCCATGTCTTCAAGGGCCACACAGGAGTAAACGTCAGCCAGTTTAGCATTGCGTCTCAACAGCACAGGCCTGTCAGAGGTGTTAATCAGCTTTAAAGGGACCCACCTATCTCCCCACATTGGAGTCACAATCCTCGCCACCAACACACCTCTAGGAGCCGAGCGGGATGACGTTGGCTCAGTCATGACGGCACTGCCTGGTGAGACAGCAATGTTCTTTGGCAGTTTTCCCCAGATGAGATACTCACGGCCAGGCTCCAGGCAGACAGCTGAGTTACACCTGACCGTGCCGATCCTGTCAGGAGCATCCTCACCTCTCCAGGGGTTCAGGCCAGCCAGCATGGACAGGAAACTTTCCACTTCTGGATCTGTGGGTGGGCAGGGACCAGAAACTGTTCTCCAATATGAGTCACATAGTTTGGACTGGTGTAGGATGTGTTTTAAGACATTAGTTCCCAGTATTAACTCATCGTGTTGACCTGGAACAACAAGCGTGGGGACCAGCATCTTACAGCCACACACTTCCATTTCAATGTCAAAAGCACACTTTGGTTTCACACGAAGACCCCCACAGCCAATAAGAGTCACATTCACATCAATTTGCTTTTGGTCAGATAGTGCACCAGCCTCTCTTAATCTCATCTCCACTGTCTCACTAATGCTGCAAGCCATCGAGCCACTGTCCAACATACCACCCAATGTAACAACACCACTCACGGTCACTGGTGTGTAAAAGAGACTGTCACTATTTCTAACTCTTTGAATATTCTGATAAACAACTTCAGAATCAGTGCAGGAGTCCCTGGCGGATGTGTAAACAGTTTCAGCATCAGACATGTCATCAGATAGGGAGCTTGTGTCGAGACCTGTACTGCCTCCCTCCGAATACAGGCCAGTTAGTTTCCCTCAGACTGGGGTTGGGGAGAGCTAGTGGCAGTGCAGTTCAGTCTGGTGTGGCCGGGGGCAAAACAGTCAAAGCACAGTCTGTCAGACATGCAGTGAGAAATGGTGGTGTGGCGTGCATCATTACAGATTTTACAGGCTGCCTCCCTGGGACGACGACCCTGTGTGGCACGCTGGAATCTCCCACCTTGGTTTTGATGAGCAGTGTTGCGCTGCTGCATTTTATCCATCATCTCCTGGAACATGTCAACCATGCGGGTGAGAAGTCTCTCCTCCGTCTGCTGGAGATTTTGCGCCACCGCTGGACCAGAGGCGAGGCTTGGGGAACGGTGAGGTTCATTCAGAACAGGGGCAGATATTGGGGGAGTGAGAGGGGAACGGAACACATGACATTGGGATTGGAGGGAGAGAGGAGAGGGACCAGGAGTGCGACACTCTTCAGACACTGGCAGGCTCACTGACGGTGGACTGGACTGCTCAGAGGCGACAGTGGCTACGTGACTCTTTACCTGCACAGCTCCTGCGGCCCTTCCACTAGCCCTCAGCTCTCTCTGGTAGTCATCAATTTTTTGTTGAACATCACGAGAGGTCCACTCATGAAGTGGCTTACACTTTAAGATGCAGGATAGTTCTGGGTTGGGGCAGTTTTTGACAAACATGAGGGCCACTTCATCGTTCATGTTCTCTGCCTGCTTCCCTTGTCTGTGAAGACCCTGAAGAGCCAGGTCCGCTGCTTTATTCAGTCTTATCCAGTAGTCTACTGGGTTCTCTCTGTGCTTGGGCAGAGTGGCATAAAAGTCAGCGAGAGGGAGACACGAGGGAGCATCACTGAAATACTGGAGAAGGACATTGTATATTAGTTCAGGTCTCTGTTTAACATTCAGCGTAGGATCACTACGCAACGCAATCTGCACGACGTCTCTAGCCTTGCCCATCAAATGGTTCAAAACTTCTTCTGCCTGATCGTGTACAGGAACATCATGTCTCTTGAGGTAAGTCTTAGTCATTACAATCCAGTCTTGAACTGAAAACTTGTCAGTGCTGTCACCTCTAAATGTCTGGAGGTCTTTGTCAGACTTAACATGAACTGTCAAATGTTGGAGATCATGCTTGCTGACTTCACTGTGTGTGCTCTGTGTAGCAGATGTAGTCTGGTGGTCACTATTCATATTTACAACACCTGCTGACATTAGCTTTGCAACAATAGATTCACCGATCTGAGCACCTAACTGTCCTACCATGTCAGTGAGATGGTGAATGGCGTCAGCGTCACTGTTTGGTGTGGAAGTGTGGGGTCTCCCCCTCATGAACTCACTAGCTGGAGCGAATAGTCGACCTCGACCTAACCCCTTATCTGTACACCCATCAGCTGTGATTCTTGCATGCCCCACCTCCCTACTGGAGGCAATGTCAGGAGACAAAACACCTCTACCTTTTGGTAACACAGGGGTAGTAAACTTATCCATTGTTAGTTTAGCAAATCCCCACAATCATCAAATGAGTCAATAATTACATGTACTTGCGTTGTGTCAAAAAAAAAAATATAGGAGCAAAAAGAAAACCCAAAATAAATTTTAGAACAAGAATAATGTCTACACTAATGAAAATTGCCAACCCACTGAAATTTTTTTTTTTTCTTCTTTACTTTACACACTGTGTTATGAGATCTGACCACACAAAATCATGAACTGTAGATCAGGACAGCAGCGCAGCATCCGCGGCGACGAGCATCAAGCTGATCTGAAGATCCGAAGGGTCACGGCACCAGTGTAACACTTGCAGGTTGGCGTAATGAAGAGACAGGTTGTAGTGTTCACAGCATTTATTTCCTGCGGGCGACAATCACACAATATGTCGGCAACCGTCTTTTTTCCTCTGCTCTCGCCCTTTCACATAGAAAACATTGTGTGAGGGGAGAAGGGAGGGGCTAGCCTCCTAACCTGGAGGACTACAGGAACTCAGGAGGGACAAAAGAAAGAAAGAAAGCAAAAGTCCTCTTACAGATAAAATGAAAACAAAACTATATAAATTAGATAAAATTCACAACCAAAAGATAATAAATAATAATTGTTAATTTCAACTCTGTTACAATGGCATCTACATATTGCAGTCACTCATCCACACTTACACCACTGAAATACTGACCAAACACACCTCATCTTTTTGCCTATATGTTTACTTAAATCTCTTGTGTAAATAAATTATTTTATTTTGTGGCACTTTGACATTGCGTTGAACTCGTTTGTCACTACTTTTTGAGCCAGGTTGTGACAAAATGGGGGCTCGTCCGTTTTTTTGTTTGAGTTTGCTTTGGACTTTTGCGCACTTTAAGCTGGTTTGGTCGGCAGTTCGGAATAGTTTTGCCGGTTGACACGCAGCGTGGCGTTTGGAGTGACTTCCTCGTGTGGGTTGGTCCGTGGGGAGGTGTGTTCGTGGGCGTGCGTAAAGCCGGGTTGGAGCGCATGTGGCGCGCGCAGCTCCTGTTACTGTCATCCTTTGTCTCTCGTGGCGGGGAGTTTGGATTGTTGTTTGGTTAATAAAAAGTGTGATGACAGTGCGGGGGTGTGTGCCTGGTTAAGTGGTTGTCCCTGTAAATTGGGTTGAAACTGTGCGTAATTGGTGATTCGGCTGCTTTGATTTTTGGTCTCCATGCTTTGTTTGGTCTCTTGTGCTGCGTCAGGGAGAGACAGTTTGTTTCCAGTGTGAGTGCTGGCAGGTTAGGGGACAGGCGGTGGTCGCTGTGGCACCTACGTTAGGTTGGGTGGTTTCCCTGGTAGGTTGTAGCGGCGGTCCCCTTTGGGGCCGTCGGTCCGGTCCTGGTAGTGTTGCGGAGAAAGTGGCTGAAGCTTTGCTTGGGAGCACGTCCTTGGTTTCGGGTGAGTGTTCGTAGATCGCTCCCCCGTGCCAACGGTTTCCAGTGCGTAATTACCCACCGCAAGTAACCGCATGAAGACTAGGGGTGAGTTAGATAAGTTTTGGTTAGGTAGATAGCGGGAAATCTTCTGGCCCCGGTGCACACGGGACATTGTTAAGCCGCGTAGTCCCTGGTCTGATTTTGGTGAGTTGTGAGAGTTTGTTGTGTGGTTTAGAGATGGAGACCATTGAGGAATTTGTCAAGTCCCCCTCTTTGGCTTTTTTGGACTCCTGCACCAGGGATCAGATGGCTCTGATCGCGGAGCATTATGAGGTGGAGGTGCAGGGGGACAAACGTGTGAAGGACAATATTACTCAATCTTAAACTCAAAGCCCTGTCTTTTAACACATCTGAGCACGTTAAAAACCTTGGTGTGATTTTAGATTCAAAGTTGAGTTTTAACCTCCACGTGAAAAACATAACCAAGACTGGTTTTTATCATCTTAAAAATATTGCCAGAGTGCGGCCAATTTTATCCCAAGCCAACACAGAGACATTAATGCACGCTTTTATCACCTGTAGAATTGACTACTGCAACGGTCTTCTCTCTGGTCTCTCTAAGAAATCCATCGCTCCGCTACAGCTACTGCAGAATGCAGCTGCAAGAGTCTTAACGAGGACCAGAGAGAGAGCACACATTACACCAATTTTAAGGTCTCTGCACTGGCTACCTGTCTGCTTCAGGGTTGATTTTAAGATCCTCCTAATGGTTTTTAAAGCGCTTAATGGTCTGGGTCCCAGTTACCTATCCGATTTGCTTTTAACATACGATCCCTCTAGAACTCTCAGGTCCTCAGGCAGCGGCCTTTTAATTATCCCTAAAGTTGCAAACAAAACCTATGGTGAGGCTTCCTTTTATCATTATGGCCCACGCCTCTGGAACCGGTTGCCTGAGGACCTAAGAAGAGCAGAGAATCTGGACAGTTTTAAAAGCAAACTGAAGACCCACCTTTTTAGCCTTGCTTTTAACTGAATTTTACTATTTTCTATTCTAAACTTACTTACCTCACGATGTCACCTATTTATTGATGTACCACTTTGACCTGTCCTTTTATTTTCACGCTAGTTTCTTAACCCCTTTTCATCTCCTTTTATCTATCTATTTTTATTTCTATCTTTTATCTAATTTTATCTAGTGTTTCCCCCACCCCAAATGATTGAGTGTAAGACAGCGTTTCCCGATATAATCCAATATGCATCTCTTGTCTGAATGTGTCTGTTTCTGCGATTGTACCTGTGTCTCTATATGACCTGTTTTTATCATGTGAAGCAATCTGAGCTGCCGATGGGCATGAAAAGTGCTATACAAATAAAGATTGATTGATTGATTGATTGATTGATTGATTGATTGATTGATTAAAAGCAGCTGTGGTGTCTGCGTTGTCTGCGCGTGGATTGTTTGAGGAGAGAAAAGAAGAGACTCCTTCGCTGCTTTCCGCGGTGCTGTCACAGGGGTCAGGGCTCACGTTTGAGCAACGTAAAGAGCTTATGAGGATGCAGCTGGAGCATGATAGGGAAAAGCAGGAGTTGGAGGTGAAAACACAGCTGGAGTTGGAGCTCCTCCGGCAGAAGGCGGCGAGGTCTGGTCCCCTTGATGCCAGCAGTCTGCAGTGGGTGCCGCCGTTCAATGAACGGGATCCAGATTCTTTTTTTGTGCTGTTTGAACGTGTGGCGGATGCGCGGCGTTGGTCTGATGCAGATTGTGCCGCGGTGTTACAGTGTGTGCTGTCGGCTAAAACCCCGGCCCAGCCCAGTGCTCTCCCGTTTCCCCCAGCCTGCTGACGCACATTTGGTTCTTTGTCTTTTGGTTTTACATCCATCATGGCATCTACATATTGCAGTCACTCACCCACACTTACACCACTGAAATACTGACCAAACACACCTCATCTTTTTGCCTATATGTTTACTTAAATCTCTTGTGTAAATAAATTATTTTATTTTGTGGCACTTTGACGTTGCGTTGAACTCGTTTGTCACTACTTTTTGAGCCAGGTTGTGACACCATCATCACCACCACCACCACCACCACCACCACCACCACCACCGTAAAACAAAAACATCACACACACTTCATTTGGTCTTCTTTATTTCCTACAAATAAAAGAACTAGTTAGTTAATGTTCCAATAGTTCAAACATAATTCACCTGTGGCCATATTCCCACCTCTAACTTGTGCTCCAGTATTTCAATCTCCAGATCTGGCGATCCAAGTAGATCAATTCTTTATCTGTTTTCTGTATCTTTTTTAAAAGGTGAATTTTGTAGACCTCTTTTACTGGTAACTGGGAATACAAAAATTAAATAAATTATACAGTTCCACGTGAATTTCACAGAATGAACCTCTGGTATTTACTGAACAGCCATCTCACTGTGTCAATCTGTGCAGTGGAAGTTGAGGGACCCTCCTGCTGCTGCCCAGCCATGCTCTGTTAAAAAGAGGACGAGAATGTTTTAATACTTAGGTGTAGGCTAAGTGTCACACTATATATTCCACCAGAATGTTAAGAAATGTGAATTGGAAGAGAGTTGTCAGTAGCATATCAAGATGTTACCTCTATAGGCCTTTCTGAACCCCCCTCCGTGAAGGCAGCAGACAGAGTTTCCTCCTCCTCCTCCTCCTCCTCATCCTAGATGAGTGATGTCTCAGTATACTAAAACTACCGTTTGGAAAAAAATCTTTAAAGTATTGCCTATTTACAATTACAAAGTCTGTTGTGGCATGAGGTGGATCCAGCAGGCTAATTGCACCATCAGAATCTGTTGAGACAAAAGCATTTAAAGACATGAAAGAAAAATAAATATTTACGCTTAATAAAAACAGGCCTAGGAATATTACATTTTATGAAGGCACTTGTGTCTTGGGGGGTGGCTTCGGAGGAGCTCCCTCCAGCGGGGACAGCTCTCCATTCCGAAGCACCTCCACTTCGACACCCCGCTGTTCCGAAACACCGCTGTTCCGACAGCCTCCGCTCGTGCTGACAGCTGACTGAGGGAGATGCTTTGGTTGGGCTTAGGCAATGAAGAAAGGAGTTGGTTAAGTTTAGTAAAAAGATCAGGTGGAGGCTAGACAGACTAGAAGCAGAATGAACGTTAGGTAGCCTTTTTGAAATAGCGGTGTCTTTAGAAAAAAAAGAAAACCCCGCTATTACGACGAATGGAAGTCTATTGTCGGAAAGGCGGGGCTTCGGAAAGGCGGGGTGTAACCCCCTCCAGCTATTCCCTCAGCCACCGGCCTCCCGACATTCTGGCTTAGGGCCAGCTCCTCTGCCTCCGTTAACGGTGGCAGTGCTGGGCCACCACCCGTTTTGCGGGCATCCGCCTTCTTTCTGTTGGCTGAGTAGAAGTCTGTGTTGGTTTAAATAAGCTTAAAGTCCCTTGCAAGTGACACTGGATTCGTCTTCTGAGTTAATCACATCCCAGATATATGTCCTATTAACCATCCTGCCAATTTTGGATGCTAGAAAAATTCGTTTAGTAGGTGAAATTAGGTTTTAAAATCATGACAGTTCTCGCAGCTCTGGATGACTGCTGCAGGCACAGAAGCCACGCCCACTTGCTGAACCTCGCCGAGTTTCAACTGTCAATCAAATGGCCTACTACCTGCCAACTACGCTGCTGATGCCACTGCTAAGTATCACACATCGTACCAGAGCAGCTACGGGTTTGAGCTACACCTGAGCTTGAGTCTGAGTCCAGCTCTTATCTGAATGTCTCGGATACACACCGAGCAGAGAGGGAAATATGCTGGGACCACTGCTGTCAACACACGAATCTCTGCTGCCTACCCTGACAGCGTTAGCTCGGCTCGGCTAACACGTTAGCTCGGCTCAGCTAGCCCCGTTCATCCCGAGCCACAGTCCAGCCGAGTCACTGCAGCATCGGACCCACGGCTCACCGCCACAGCAACGGGAGGAGCCTTGAAGGCTACACCGCAACAACAATGAGGGCTGCCACCGTCAGCACAGGACGAACGGACCTAGCGTTAGCCGCAGAGCTAACGCTAGCCGTCAAGGGCAAACGGAGCTGCAGAGCAGGACTCTGCTGCTGCTGCTGACGGCGGCGGCCCTCAGTTTTGTTGCCGGTGAAGTCGTTGCTGTGGCAGTTAGCTGTGGGACAGCCGCTGCAGAGGTTCACCTGGATGTGGTTGCTTCGTCTTGTAGAGTTTTGCTGGCGGGCGCCGGCTGGTCCCACTGTGGGAGTCTCATTAGTTTGTTTGAATTAAAAGTGGAGCTTCGTGTTTCACATGAGAGCAGCGCTGCCACTGGGATCTGTATAGACCAGGGATCCCCAATAGGCGGCCCGCGGGCCACATCCGGCCCACCGGAGCTACACATCTGGCCCGCACCGAACATCAGGCCTGCACTGAATACAGTGGCCTAACATTCAGAAATGCAAACTCATCTTTCTGCGAGGTGCTCGCGCGCACACACGCACATAAAGCGCTTGTTGCTCTGTCATTTTGACCTCACCCCACACCGTACATTTGATACACTTTTTACACTGCAGAGCGCACGAAAACGTCAACAACAAACTGCACATGCACAAAAGCAGCGCCAGCCTGCCATCCCCGGGCATATCAAAGTAAGTCAGACTATGACGAGAAACAAAGAACGACATGGCCTGTAAAAAGCGGAAAGTTGACCAAGAAAACAGACAGTTTAAAACTGACTGGACTGATAATTTTTGTTTCATTTTGCCTGATCACGCCAATTCTAAGCCAACATGCCTCATATGCATGCAGACTGTACTGTAGCTGTCTGCAAAGCAGAAAATCTGAAACGGCACTTCAACACAATGCATTCTGCAAGTTTCACTGCACACTACCCTGCAAAGTCGGAGCAACGCAAACAAAAAATTGCGAACATGATATCATCATACAAGCACTCTGTGTCAACTATGAGCAAATCAACATCTGCACAGTAGAGCGCCACAGCCGCATCCCTGCAAGTTACATGGAACTTAGCTAAAGCTAAAAAGCCCTTTGCTGATGCTGACTTGATTAAAAAGTCTGTAATAGACATGGCTGGAGAGGATTTAAGTCATGATGAGAAAAACAAGAAGACTATTGTGGAGCTATTAAAACAGGTGCCATTGTCAGCTAATACGGCAACAAGAAGAGTGGACGTTTTAGCGGAGGAATGTTTTTCCAGTCTACTCACTGATATAAAGACAGCAGAAGCCATATCACTTGCAATAGATTCATCCTGTGACCGGACCGATATGGAGCAATTAGCTGTGTTTGTGAGGTTCTGTGATGGGAAAACTTTCCGGGAAGAGCTCCTTTGTTTACTCCCTCTACCTGGGCGCACAACTGGGGAAATCATCTTTAATGAGCTGATGCAGTTCTTCGAGAAGAACGGACTGGATGTGCGTAAAATCGTGTCCGTGGTCACCGATGGGGCTCCGTCTATGGTTGGACCACACAAGGGCTTTGTAAGCAGACTTGCCACTGTTAACCCAGCGCTCCTGACATTCCATTGCATAATTCATAAATCTGTGCTGTGCGCTAAACTGTGTGGGGAAATGAAGATGGCGATGGATACGGTGACCAGACTGGTTAATTTTGTTCGGGAGAGTTCGAGTCTGCAGCATCGCCTTCTCAGAACATTCCTGGAGGAAATGTCAGCGGAACATCAGGATCTCTTGCTGCATAACGATGTACGCTGGCTGAGTAAAGGCTGCGTGTTGGAAAGAGTGTGTGACCTGCACGATGAGCTCGCGTCATTTCTATCCAGCTTGCAGAGCCAAAAAGCACAGGAGTTCCAGCTGTTTTTAAGTGACGACAAGCTGATGGCACGTGTGTTTTTTTTGTGCGACATCATGTCTCATTTGAATCAGCTTAATCTGCAGTTACAAGGCAGAAATCACACTGTCGCAGACATGTACGAGGCGGTTGATGCTTTCCAGTCAAAGCTGAAACTTTTGGAGAGGGACATTAAAGGTAGAAAACTACACTTTCCACGCCTGCGGGAGCGTTGCGAGAAGAAAAAAAAGAGAGAGGATGCTGCAATGAAGGATTTCGTGACCAGGCTGGCAGAAAACTTCAAAGAAAGATTTGAAGGCTCCCCTAAACTCTCAGGTGACATCCTTCTCTTCCTGAGACAGCCATTCTCCGTGTCTGCCGACGGCCAGTGGACTACAGAAGCCAAAAGGCTGCTGCCTTCCATAGATGAGGCATCCCTTCAGATGGAGGTCTTGGAGATGGGAACATCTGATTTGCTCAAAGCGTAACACCAAGATGTTGCAGTGAGTGACTTTTGGCTCAATGTGGTTCCCCAGGCTCAATTTAAAAGCACGCGAGCTATTGCAATGCTCCTACTCACGATGTTCCCCTCCACATACATATGCGAGTCATCATTTTCATCCATGAACTCTCTAAAGACCCAGGACAGAAACAGACTATCCAACGCACATCTTGGAGATTGTCTCAGGATTGCCACAACAGACATGTGACATATTTTAAAGGAGACAATCTGACAGACTCCCTCTCTCTCTTTGTCTGTGTGTATGTTTGTGTCTGTGTGTTCATTCTCTGACAGGGAGCTGGTGATTTGCTGGACTGGTTCCTCAGAGCTCTTTACAATAAGTCTAGGAACACAGGTTTGAAATGTGTTTTTGTGTTTGCGAGCTGTTTGGATATTTTATAGATGGGTTCATACTTAACTCTGCCCTAATGCTGATGATGGGTTAACTCTGCCCTAATGCTGATGATGGGTTAACTCTGCCCTAATGCTGATGATGGGTTAACTCTGCCCTAATGTTGATGATGGGTTAACTCTGCCCTAATGCTGATGATGGGTTAACTCTGCCCTAATGCTGATGATGGGTTAACTCTGCCCTAATGCTGATGATGGGTTAACTCTGCCCTAATGCTGATGATGGGTTAACTCTGCCCTAATGTTGATGATGGGTTAACTCTGCCCTAATGCTGATGATGGGTTAACTCTGCCCTAATGCTGATGATGGGTTAACTCTGCCCTAATGCTGATGATGGGTTAACTCTGCCCTAATGTTGATGATGGGTTAACTCTGCCCTAATGTTGATGATGGGTAAACTCTGCCCTAATGCTGATGATGGGTTAACTCTGCCCTAATGTTGATGATGGGTTAACTCTGCCCTAATGTTGATGATGGGTTAACTCTGCCCTAATGTTGATGATGGGTTAACTCTGCCCTAATGTTGATGATGGGTTAACTCTGCCCTAATGCTGATGATGGGTTAACTCTGCCCTAATGCTGATGATGGGTTAACTGTGCCCTAATGCTGATGATGGGTTAACTCTGCCCTAATGCTGATGATGGGTTAACTCTGCCCTAATGCTGATGATGGGTTAACTCTGCCCTAATGCTGATGATGGGTTAACTCTGCCCTAATGTTGATGATGGGTTAACTCTGCCCTAATGCTGATGATGGGTTAACTCTCTCTCTCACTCTCTATGCCCCTCTCCTGTTATGTGCCACAACAATAATTGTTTTCAATATTTTTGAATATCAAAATAAAAAATGGAAACAAGATAACTATGGCTTTGGACTAATTATTTTTCAGGAGTAGATTTTTGTGTGAACTTGTGAGAATCCCAGATCTAAATTATTACCTCTATGCACTAATAGTAATAAAAAAAATGATAGCAGCAACAACAACATATCTGTATATAAGTAAACTTTTATTGGCGCACTGGAAAAAAAAAAACAACCTGGACCTGGCCCTCGGCTTGGAATATTTCACTGACTTTGGCCCTTGGGGAAAACTAATCGGGGAACCCTGGTATAGACTATGTTCTAATAACACCTCATTTACATCAATAAATAAATGTTTTACCAAGACCTGATAAATCTGCATTACATTTTATTAAGACAGAGACCACGCTAGTGGACTGGTAGCTCTGGTGGCACCGCAGCTGAAACTGTGAAACCTAACCTCTAAAATTAAGCACTGTACAGAAAGGAGTCTTTTTGCATGCTTTTATCAATATATTTCTAACACTTTTAATATATTTTGAAACAAAACTCAAATTTCACTTGCCAGAGACTTGAATTATTAAACAGAATACGATTTATGTTGCAGATAAACAGCCACTTAATATTCGCTTTACGATGTACGATTGTTACGATTGTCGGAGATCTCCCACACAGTAAGAAATATACAGCCCCCCCCCGGACCAGGACTGCCTCTGGGCTACGGACTGAAATCACCACATTTATGTAAATAAATAAATGAGTGTTTTACAAAAAACCGATCAGTCTAATAAATTTTATTTTATTAAGTCGACATGGTTACTGAACACGACAGAGATTATTACCACTTAATGTATGACTTGACTCGGTATTTCTATGGGAGTCATATGGGAGTGTCGCCACCTTCTTTTTACAGTCTATGGTCGCCACTCTGTTACATCAGTCCCTCTGGTCGGCAGTCGTCGAGGCAGTGTGTTTCACTGCTTCCTTTCTCCCGACATAAGGTTGTATGGATCCTATTCGATATATTTTTCTAATTTTTGGTGGTACCTGCTACGTTCAGGCTCGACCAAAAGCATTGGAGTACTTGCTTCCCATCATTTTCAGGCACCGTTCTCCACTTCCTGCCCTCCATCTTGTAACAGTTTGATCCTATACTAAAGTCTGGGGTGCCAGTCAGAGTCAAAGTCTGACAAATAAAAAATAATCAAAAATAATAAGAAGATCAATTACTGCACAAAAAGGTTATTGTTTCCCCACCCCGGACTCCATACATACTAACCCCACAAAATCAAGGACTCAACAACACTTTTCTTGTCAATTCACCTTCTAGTGTATTTACAAACAAACCAAACAATCCCACAGTTCACAGTTCATAGTTCAATTCAATGTTAACCCCGGGGGGGAGAACCAGTCCACTGTGTGTGTGTGTATGTGTGTGAGTGACGTGCGTCAGCCCCGCCCACTTCCCCGCAGGTCCATCCACCGGGTGCGGAGGGATAATCCTCCAGCCCCGTTCGTCACGACCCAACGACTCTGCTCCCGACACAGTCCCCGTATATCGCCCACAGCCTAACAAGGAAGTTAATGCAATGTGTCACAGTATACCCAATCACAGCGATCAGAGACAATACATGATACAGCACCACAGCAACGTAAACAGTGGACTATACCTCCCGTCTGTATCGTCTGCAGTCAGTCAGTAGTCAGTCTCCAGCGTTTCTCACACACACAGCGTCTTCCCGGTTTCGAGGTCGGTTGCCGTCCCGGCACAACGACGGAGCAAATACCTCTCACTGCCCGTGCGTAACAGCGTAAGTGGTTGCGGGCAGCAACTCGTAGTATTCACGGAGTGCTCCCGGTATGAATCAGAGAAGACCATGAATGAATGGGCTTCCGGTAGGCGGTTTTCATACTGCCCGGGTCTGAGTGTGGCGGCGATGATTGGACTGACGAGGCATGGGGGGCGGGGCAAGGTGTGATGTGTGGATTTGTGAATGAGGTGAGACGGGCACTAGGCTGAATCGCTACACTCCCCCCCCCTTGGAAAAAAGCGATCAGCGGGGTCAGTTGGAACCCTCCTGCTTGGGGCTTCGACTCCGTAGCAGAGTACCCCCAAGAGTAGTGACGGGAAACCCACGGAACTCTTCATCATCACTTTCCTCCTCAAAGATCTCTAGAACCCGCTGTCGCTCAAGTTCAGCGACTTCCGTAGCAGAGGGATAGCAGGGCTTTAGCCGAGACACGTGGACGACTTTCCGATCCTCTCCCGTATCCTCCCTCACTATGTCGTAGTTTACTGGTCCCACTTGAGCAATGATCCGGTAGGGTCCAAGCCATTTCGGCGCCAACTTGGCGGTGAAAGAGTCAAGAGCCTTAGAATAGGGCTGTGATCGCAACCAAACCCGGTCTGGGGCCTGGAGCTCCATCTCCCGACGTCTTTTGTCATAGTTCCTCTTCTGGCGAAGCCGGCCTTTATGAAGCTGGTCCTGGACAAAATCTTTAAGGTCAGTGAGCTCGGTGACCTTAGTGTAGGCGGGGGTGTCCGGGGAAGGGCTAGGACCAGCAGCCCGGGGCTGGAGCATCACATCCAAGGGTCCTCGAAGAGGGCGGCCCAGGTTAAGCTCAGCTGGCGAAACCCCGGTGGTCTCATGTACGGCGGAGTTCAGAGCAAAGCGAAAGTCCGCCAGATGCCGGTCCCAGTGTTTATGATTATCGCCCACATAGGAAGCGATCATCGTTTTTAAGGTTCGGTTGATCCTCTCGGTGAGATTAGTTTGGGGATGGTAGGCTGAGGTCAACTTTTGGCGCAAGTTCCAGGTGTCACATGTGGCCTTGAAGACTGCCGACGTAAACTGAGTCCCCTGGTCGGACAGGATGTAATCAGGGACCCCCCAACGAGTGAGGATCTCCTGGGTGAGCACCTTGGACACGGTCTCAGCGGTAGCTTTCCGCAAAGGATAAAGTTCAACCCAGCGGGTATAATAATCCACAAACACCACCAAGTACACATTTCCGTTAGAACTGCAGGGGAAGGGCCCCATAAAATCAACACCCAACATTTCCCAGGGTCGGTTAACGACGGTCTGCTGCAGCTTCCCAGCCAACCTCCGGTTCTCGGGTTTGTACAATTGACAGGTGCGACAGTTTTGTACGTAAGTCTTGACTTTGAAGCCCATTCCCGGCCAATATACAAGTGCTTGCAGTCTCTTATATGTTTTGTACCGACCTAGGTGGCCAGAGATGGGGTCTTCATGCAACATCTCAAGAAGGGGCTCCCGTAGACGTTCAGGTATGTAGACTTGGTAGATCTGTTTGTACGGCAGTTGTACAACCCGGTAAACCTTGTCCTCCAAAATAGAGAATTTCGTAGCGTTGTTGACAGTGAGCTCCCCTCCATCCAGTATAGTCTGATATAACTTTTGTGTTTCCAGATCTTCCTGTTGGGCCTTCCAGATCTCCTCATCAGAAATGGGGAGCTCTCGCCCCTCCCCCCTCACGGACAATAGCAAAGCCAGGGCTGGGGACTCCATCGAGGGTGCATCGCTGGGGGCTCTGGATAGGGCATCTGGCACAGTGTTATATTTGCCTTTCCGATACTGTACAGTGAAGGTGAACTCCTGCAGTCTAAGGACCCATCGAGTAAGGCGGGCAGAGGGTCTCTGTGTCTTAAAAACCCAGACCAGAGCAGAGTGGTCGGTGACGACAGTAAAGGGTCTTCCCTCCAAGTAGTACCGCCACTTCTCTACTGACCACACCACGGCGAGACATTCCTTCTCTGTGGCAGAGTAGTTCCTCTCTGCAGTGTTAAGGCTCCGACTACCATAGGCCAAAACTTCCTCAGTCCCCGAACCAACCTGCTGAACCAGCACGGCACCAAGGCCAACATCACTGGCGTCCGTATAGACCACGAAGGGCAGGTCGAAGTTGGGATGACCCAAGATGGGGGGTGAAACCAGATGACCTTTAAGGGTCTCAAAGGCGTGCTGGCATGCTGGCGTCCACTGAAACCGGACTCCCTTGCGCTTGAGTGCGTTAAGAGGATCTGCAATCTGGGAGAAATTTGGGACAAAACGGTGGTACCAACCAGCCATACCCAGGAACCTCTGCACAGCTTTAAGGTTTGTTGGTATTGGGAAGCTCCCCACAGCCTTAGTCTTCTCAGGGCTGGCCTGAATTCCTTCAGCAGAGACAATGTGGCCCAGGAATTGCAGCGATGCCTGAAAGAATCTGCTCTTCTTCATATTGACAGTGAGATTGGCCGCCCTCAGCTTGTCCAGAACTGCCTGGATGTCCTGAAAGTGCTGTTCCAGAGAAGGAGAGTAGATAATGATGTCATCGAGGTACACCAAACAACTCCGGCCTCTAAGATCACCCAGGGTCAACTCCATCAATCTCTGGAACGTCGCCGGAGCATTCTTAAGACCAAACGGCATGACTTTAAACTGAAAAAGGCCCAAGGGACTAGCAAAAGCAGTCTTATCGACGCTCTCAGGGTCCATCCGGCACTGCCAATAGCCGTTGTTCAAATCAATACTGGAGAAGATAACAGAACCAGCCAGGGAGTCAAGGATCTCCTGAATAGTCGGTAAGGGGTACGCATCGGTGTAGGTTACTGCATTCAGCTTTATGTAGTTGACGCAGAACCTTGGTTTCCTATCTTTCCTCGGTATGAGGACAACTGGAGAGGACCAAGCAGAGGAGGAGGGTTCAATAATGTCCATCTCCAGCATCTCGTCAATGAGCTCCCTCATCACCTGAAGCTTTGCTGGAGATACTCTATAGGGTCTTTGCTTAATAGGCAGATCCTGGGTAACGAAGATCTTATGAGTGAGGACAGCTGTGCATCCCAATTGAGAAGTGCAAACATCTCCATTCCCCTGCAGTTGTTGCACCAGGCGACTCCTCCCCCCTGAATCCAGGTGGGCCCCGTCCACTGCCACCTGTAGCAGCTCGGCATCGATACCCGCAGTCTTGGACTGAGTGGGTCCTCTTGGATCAATGGCGGAGAAAAAACAAAGTTTCCCTGTCCACCCCCAGTCCCCAGGTGTGCCTGTATCCTGCATGAAGCTGTACTTGGCCCCAGAATCGTCCTTGAACCAATAGGTGCTGGTTTCCATGTCCAACTTCATGCCCATGATGGCCATAAAATCCAACCCCAGGAAGACGGGACAGGCCAGAGCTTCAGAGGGCATAATCCCCACAGGCAGAATACACTTGTGATCCTGTAGAGTAAGCGTCAGGCTACACCATCCCAACGGCCAACGCCCCTCACCATCAGCCAAGTACAACGGCCGTCCAGTCCACGGACTCAGCTCCGCTCCTTCCGGCTTCACCACTCTCCACAACGCTTCACTCAAAAGCGTGTAGGACGAGCCTGTATCCACCAGGGCCCTCCCTTTCTCCTGACCGATGGACAGCGTCACATACAGTTGACGGGGAAAAGGCCAGGCAGCTGCAAAGGGGAAAACCGACATGTTGTCGGTGCAATGAGACACCGTCTGCAGACTTGGCCCAGCAGAGAGGTCTCCTGGGGCTGACGCGGTGGGCTTCTGCGGTCGGTCGTGGTACGGAGCTGCTTTGTTGGTCTTGGCCTTATACAGGGGACAGCAATACGGTGGGTGCGATTCCTTACACCTCCAACACACGACTGCAGCAGATTTAGTTACCATCTGGCCAGAGGAGGGGATAGCGCCTGCCGAGGGGTAAGTACCAACCGATGGGGTAAGTTTGGGAGTGGCACTGTGTCTGGGCTGCTGCTGCTTTAAATGTTTCTCCCAGTCTTTCTCCAGCTGTTGTCCCAACCTAACCAGCTCTTCCACTGTAGTTACCTTGCTACCCCGCAGCTGGCTGGCCAACCGAGGGTGTATATTCTTGAGGAGGAGTTGGATCACTTTGGTCTCTGCCACATCTGGTTTCCAGCGCCGGCAGAGAGCTCGGTATTTATAGGCAAAATCACGAATGTTCTCTTTATCCCCTTGCACTGTTGACCTCACTCGCTCCTCTAACTCATCCGTATACTCCTCCGACAGAAAAGCAGCCAAGAATCTACTCTCGAATTCCTTCCAGGTCCTGGTCTCCAACCTCGTTACCTCCCACCAATCTCTAGCCGCTCCATGGAGAACACTTCGCAGTGAGGCAAGACTCTCCTCCGACAGAAAACATAGCCCCGCCCCGCCGCGTGTCATCAGAACCACGTGACTGAAAACAACCTATAGGTGGCATTGTTCACTCTCTATAGGTTTTGACCCAGAAGGGCAAACAGTTTTTGATCACTGTGGCACGGAGGCGTGCTTCATTCCACTGTTTTGTTTGTTTGCTTATTTTCTTTGTTTATGGACAAACACAGCAATAAACCCACTGTGCTGCAACTCAAGGAACAGCGTGGACATTCAATAAATGCGGTATGAGAACAGAGGCCAAGGCGAGGCGTGTGAACCAGGTTATTCGAGTTAGAAACCTCAGTAGCTCTACTATCAGACTGAGCTCCTTTAAGGGGATAGTTCACCCGAAAATGAAATTTCACTCATTATTTAGAGAGAGAAGCCCCGTTCTTAGTCGGCATGAGGGTGAGTAAATAATGAGTGAAATTTCATTTTTGGGTGAACTATCCCTTTAATAAAAAGTATTGTGTTATATGCATTTATGACGGAAACAACCTCAAGCTTTACAATATCTTCAAAACAAAACAAAAAATAATTTTCGAATCCTGCTCCTCCTCCTCCTCATACAGCCTACATAGCTACAGCCTGTATAAAACATTGTTTTAATGGCTGACTGGATATAAAAACAGGACAAATGGATTTTTTTGGATATCAAGGATATCAGCTCGATCTGGGCGGCTTCACAGGAGGAACGGCAGGTGAGGTTCACTTCTTCATGTCTTCAACAATGAGCCAGGTGAAGGCTGAATGTTACACTGTGGACAAACAGGATAATTAAAATGTTTTTTGTGAATTCTGAAAATAAAAAATAATATCAGAAAATAGTAACATTTGGCAGCTTCACTGATTTAATCACAAACAAATTTATTTTAGCTGGATTAACTGTAATTTCTTTTTCTCCGTTCCAAATGGAAATTACATTTTGACTCTGTTTCTAGGGGACAGTTCATCATTCGCTGACATTCACCACTTATGACAAAGACCAGGATGTGTGGGATATAAACTGTGCTCAGTATTGTCTTGGTGGATTCTGGTACGGCGGCTGCTACAGGACAAAACCCAACGGCCTGTAGACAATACCTGTCAAATATCATTGAGTCCAGTCGTCAAAACCCACTGAATATCAACCATTTTAATAAAGGATTAATGCTTATGTTTTCAGTTCTCACACTGATCTACTACAGCTAACTGAGTATTTTGGGGTTTAGACCCAGTGGCCACACAAAGCAATGCATTTTAAGTGACATGGGAACAATCAACTTTTGTTCAGCTAGCTAGTTTTCCTCTATGTTAAACAGTTTTAGTTTGTTACCATGGAGTATTAGGGCCACATTGACAGTGATTTTAAATTGGATCGGTAAATTAGTGCTGTAGTGAAGTCCAGCTTCTTTCAGATTAGGCAGCTGGCAAAAGTGAAGCCTTTCCTCACACAAGAGCACTTTGAGACAGTGATCCACACCTTTATAACATCTGGGCTGGATTACTGCAATGCACTTTATTTTGGAGTCAGTCATCCTCCCTCTCACGTCTCCAGCTGGTGCAAAATGCAGCCGCTCGCCTCCTAACTGGAGCACGTAAGAGGGAGCATATAACTCCCTCCACTGGCTGCCTGTGCACTTTACAGTCCATTTGAAGATTCTTTTATTTGTTTTTAAGTCTTTAAATGCCCCCCCCCAACCTCTCAGACATGATAACTCTGTTGAACAGGTTCATGCACTTGCTTCCTACACTGCAAAAACTCTAAATCTTACCAGGAATATTTGTCTTATTTCTAGTCAAAACAATATACTTAAAATAAGACTGACATTAAGAAGACACACAAGAATCACATTAAAATGTAGCTCATTTTAAGACACTTTATTCGTCTTTCAAACATATTTTCAGTTGAAATAAGGAGAAAAATCTTGATTGTGGAGCAAGTTTTTCTTTCTTATTACAAACAGAAAAAACTTGTTTTCAATGGCAGGTTTTTCTACTAGAGACATTTTGAGAAGAAATAAAACTAATATTCTTGGAATGATTTGGGGTTTTTACAGTGTATGTTTTTTTATACCTGATGCATTTTTCATATCAAAAATTGTATTTAGTGATTATTGTTTGTGATTGATGTTGATCTGAGGGATTATCAAGTAAATACACTTGATTGTTTTAACTTCAATGTTCTTATGCTAATTAGCAGTAAATACAATTAAAGATGAGGCTGATGGGAACATGTTTAGTTTCACAAGTCATGAACTGTAGTGTTGGATAAATGAAGGATCTGAGCAGATGATGGTGCTGGAGGAGAAGTCATGTGATCATCAGAGTCATCACAGTTCATCCTGTTTGGATCATGTGTCTAAAGTTAGGGTTAGGTGAATAATATTTACCAGTGACCCTTCCCGTGCCACCCAACGGTGGGCCGGTTTGGTATAAAGGGATCAAAGGAGGCCCTGAAAAGGACCTGGCACACGCTCTTGAAACTTCTCTAATAAATCCCCAAGACACGAGGAGAACCGACAAGAATAACAACTGGTCATCTAGTTCTTCTTTCTTCTTTCTTGTCTTCTGTTCTTCTTTCTTCTAGTAGAGTAAAAAATTTTAAATTTTAACTTTAAATTTTAGTCTAAGTCAGGTAATTGGTGGGCAGTGGCAGCTGTTTGTAGTAATTAGTGAGATTGCGAACACATCATCAGTAGTATACCTTGGGATCACAGGGTGTTTCGGCCATTACAACTATACACCCTCCCCCTCGGACGGCCCCGCCGAGGTTGATCAAGCCCCGGGGTGTGTTCGATGCCCAATTGAAAAGTAAGATTTTTCTGCCGGACTAGTGCCAGTCGGGGTTTTGTTGCGGAATTTGTAGTTGGGTCGGCCAGGCAAAAAGAGGCTAAGTCAATGATCTGTTTAAATTATTTTTGGAGTCCTAGTTTGGCGTCCTATGGTTGATAGTCCAATCGTTCCCCTGGTGGCGGTAGTTATTATTTTGAAGAGGGTCAAGCACCAGTATTAGGGTTAAGAGATTGTTTTTTGCAGAGCTATTTTGTGCTGGTGCTTGAGAGAAATGAAGGCTTTTGGGTCCCTCGTTTTCCTTCTCACAGGAAGTAGAGGAACCATGGAGACCGTTTTCCCTTTTAGTGAGCGGGCGCCTGCGGAAGTTGAATAGGAACCGTGGTGGTGTAATGCGAGCTAATCGTGTGAAATAAAGGAGACGACACATCTTTTTATTGTTGAGCTCGTTTTAAAACCACACGGAAATAGCAAAACCCCGAAATTGGGGTTTACTTGAAAGGAATGAACCGAATTGTAAATGAAATTATTAGCCTTACTTTAAGCTCGAGGAACCCTAACCTTAACCTTACGTTACAACGGGTGGGATAAGTTTAACACGTCTTGAGCTGGCTCGGGTGTAAATCAAAGTCAGACGACAAATGAAAAAAAGCAAAAGTGAAAATTAAAACCTGTGGAGAGGAGAAGAAGGAGGAGAACAAGCCTAGGTGACGTTGCATCCACGGCTCGGTCCCCTAAACCAGGACCGAGGGATGATGAATTTAGGGAAGGTATTTAACCTTAAATTCTTTTTTTTGAGAACCGTCCAATGGCAAAATTCAACTTTTAGGCCAGATTTCAAACGTGTGTGGTGCAGAAATGGGCTGTGAGTGGTGGAGCTAACCCCCGTAGAAGACTGGGTGACGTTTCAGGTCCTGATACCCTGGACCACCTGCCCTGTGTGCTTTGTCCCTAGAGGCGGAACAGCAGGGAGGCCGCATACTTACCACCAACCCCCCACTGACTGCTTGTTAACACCGCAAGGTAGCTGCAGCCAGGGCGAGAAGGTCTGGAGAATTTCGGGGTTGGAATGTTGTCATGCATGTAGAGCTGGAAGGGGGAAAGAGAGAGAGAGAGAGAGAGAGAGAGAGAGAGAGAGAGAGAGAGAGAGAGAGAGAGAGAGAGAGAGAGAGAGAGAGAGAGAGAGAGAGAGAGAGAGAGAGAGAGAGCGAGAGGGGGGAGGGGTGGATGGGCAGGGCCGCGGCCGAGAAGCTCCCCGGCCCCCGGTCCCGCCGCAGGGCCCCAGGCCGAGGCCAGGAGCCCCCGCAGGCAGGGCCGGAGGACCGAGCCCGGGTGGGGGAGCGGTCGCCCGGAGCAAGCCGGCCCCCGGTGAGCCATTTCCGCCCCGGCCTCCACAGAGGGAGGACCGGCGACGTACTGGGGCAAACCGGGACACCGGGAGCACCAGACGACACCCCCCCAGGAACCGAGTCCCCCCGCGGAGGCGCTGTGCCCCGCGGGGAGGTCGGAACCCCGGGCGTCGGGAGCCTCCCCGGCCCTCCGGCATCCAGCGAAACCGGGGAGACCCACCCCCAAACGAGACCAGGTCCCGGGCATACCGAGATGCCACGGAGCCCTGGCCCGAACGGAGGAGGCGCCCGGCCCGCCAGGACCAGAGAGCCGGACCCGGGCCCGGGGGGAACCGAGCGGAACAGCCCGAGACCGCGGCGAGCCATTTCGGTCTCGACCCCTCCTCCGGGTGGGAGGAGGAAGCCGGCGACCTACTGGGGCAAGCCGGGGCCCGGGAGCCCACTCGACCCCCCGGAACCGAGCACCGAGGGCGGTTAAACCCCCGAGGCTCGGAACCACGGGTCGAACCGGGAAAGCCTCCCGGCCCCCCGAGGAGATACCCCCCGCAACCGAGATCCACGGGCCAGGCCGGCCCCCACGGCCTCCGAAGAGGACGCGGCGCCCCGCCGAAGCCCGAGACCCGGCGGCAGGAGGACTCGGAGAGCCGGACCCGAGGTCGGGGGGAGGAAGAGGAGCGACCCGAGCCCGGCAAGCCATTTCGGCCCGACCCGCCTCCGAGGAGAACGGGCCCGGCGTACTGGGGCAAGCCGGGACCCGGGAAGCCCAGATCCACCCCGGGAGCCTCCGGGTGTCGGTTGGGGGACCAGCCGAGAGAGGCGCAGGGCCAGCCCCGCCGAAGCGTTGCCTCCCAGGCCGTCTCAAGGCCGAGGAGCCGGCCCCGGCCAGCCGCGGCGAGCCGCTGCCTCCGGGGCCAGCTCCCGGTCCCGCCGACTAGGCAGTCCCGGCCGCTTGAGGCCCTAACCCATCAATCTGCAGGCATGCATGCTCCAAATACACCGCACAGCCCTACATGTAGCAGCTTGATGGGGGAATTCCTGCCGAATCAGCCTGATACCAGTGTTCCGTACACCGCACAACCCCTGGTATGGCGTCTCCGACAGGAGGGATAGAGGAGAAAAGCAAAGGAAGTGACAAGAATGCTCACCTGTTGAGGTTAGGTTCCCGCTCGTTCCATGCCCGTGGCCTTCTAACCTGGCTGAGCCCTATTTTGTTACCACCCCCCTGACTAACGGTTGTGCTAAAGTGTAATTTTTCCAAAAAACATTATTTCGGTAAATAAGGAGTGGGGAGGGAAATTTAAGGTCCCTAATGGACTAAACTAATCATAATTCGTTATATTTGAGTGTCTAATAAGTATAAAAAGGAGCAAAAATCGTCGCGTGAGTCCCGCGCGAGGCATGACGGGGATTTATGCAAATTAGTCTGGAAGTGCTAAAAGACCCGGTCCCTTCCTAGCGGTTTTGGTGGTCCACAGTTAATATCCACGGGGATACTAAGGTGGAATAAGTACAAGGCCGTTGTAAAACCACCACCTGGGTCTCCCCAGGCAGTTTTCTGCATTTTATTAGGTGATTTAAAAGCCTAGTTTACTCTAAATGGCGGCTGGGATAGCAGCGCTAGCTAAGGAAGCTAACCCGGAACCGGCTAATAGCTAATAGTAGCGGTCCCTTCCGAGTCATTTAATTCACGATCCAAGTGTTGTCAGGGCAATCCGAGCCGGTGGATAGTAAGAGGGTTATAATATTATCCTTCAAGTGTCAAGTCCAGGGCAATCAGATTATTTTAGACTCTTAAAACGATCCCGTTAGTCGCCGCGGCTGTGCCAATCCGGTGGGCTAGCCAGGTAGGCTAGACCGGAGGTGCTAGCCCGGGTTGTAGTTCCGGTCTCGGGGGTCGCGCGCTAGGCATGCTGGGTAGCCGAGTCCGGAAGTAGTGTAATCTCCGCGCTAGCCCAGTCCCCGTGGGGCGGTTTCGAACGCGAGTTTTATACATTTTTAATGATAAACGTTCGGATCCGATGATAAAACTAAACCGAGTATTACGAACCCTAAATAACGTAGTAAACTGTGGAGCCATCCGAGGACTGATTAAGTCTAAAACTAGTTACATTATTGCTAAGGCTAAGGCAATAGCAGCTAAGCTATCATCATGTCCGCCGGGTAAACATGCCTGAGGATAGCCGCCAGCTAACTTTAGCATCACTAAAATGCTCCCAAACAAGCGATCAAAGCTCTCCCGAAATCATTAAATTTAACGGATCCTATAGTTAAACATAAGTCAACGTTTAGGCCCCGTATTTAAGGTCATCGGACTCGGAATTCTAAGGTGTAGATTATTGTTTTAAGTCCGCCTGCTGACAGCTGACTAGGCGAGGGAAGCCGAGAGCCGAGGCGGAAGTGGCCCGTGGACTTGTAGTCCCGGTCGCGCAAAGCATTATGGGAAATCGAGTCCCCGCGTGAGACCCGTTGGGCGGTTGTCCCCCCAAGGAACAGGTCTTGTCAGTAGACCGCGAAAAAAAACAGAAGACTACCTATACCCTATCCTGTCTTACAAACTATTTGTGGTCCTTCAACTAATGGACTTATATGTTAAAATCTAATAAAGGGTCGCTCTACTTTGTAGTGTAATTTGGATTATTATCTGTTTAATAAAGAACTTTTATGGGTCTCTAAGTAACCTCCTGGGTGGTCCAGTTTTTGATTCATATTTGATATTAATTAATTATTAACTTATTATAAAAGGCATCAAGTGGAACAAGAGGGACCCTCAGGTGGCAAAGAGTGAAATTGTGTCAGGCCTAAAATGTATAACCGAATTAAAGTGTATATAGATCACTCAGAAGAGACAGGAATTATTGATTAATTGACTTAACTCCAGGAAAGTAAATTAAAGTAAAAGCAGATCCTCCAGTAGGTGTGACTCAGGAACTAGGCTGGTCCTCCCTGGAGAAGAAAAGTTAGAGGCATGTTCGCGCTGACCATTTTTTGATTTTTATGTGCCTATACCACTTACATCCAGGTTGGAGGTGAAGGAGGGGGGAATGAAAATTCCGCCTGTTGAATTGGCTGGGCCCTTAAATTTCTTTTGTTTTGTATTCGAGAAGAACCAGAAACCTCAAACCTGTAGGTCATAAACCTCCGTTGAAACCTTTTATTTGAGTTGGTGGAGCGGGAGGGGGAAGGAAGAACACCGGTTTCCCGCCAGAGGTCAAAGGTCACATTCCTCACACTCCTCCGGCAGACCTATTGTCAAACCAGGAGGAAGGAAAGAGAGAGAGAGAGAGAGAGAGAGAGAGAGAGAGAGAGAGAGAGAGAGAGAGAGGGAGAGAGAGAGAGAGAGAGAGAGAGAGAGAGGGAGAGAGAGAGAGAGGGAGAGAGAGAGAGAGAGAGAGAGGGAGAGAGAGAGAGAGAGAGAGAGAAAAAAAGAGAGAGAGAGAGAGAGAAAAAGAGAGAGAGAGAGAGAGAGAGAGAGAGAGAGGGGGAGAAAAGAGGGAGGAGGGGGCGGTCTAAGGCAGAGGTGGTTGGGGTTAGGTCCAGGGCCCCAACTGGTTAGGGTTAGGGTAAGAAAAAGATTAACTGTAAAATTACTTCCGTATCAGGTTAAGTTTTAGGCACCCGAGGCCCTAAAGGGAGGGTTAGGGTTAGGTCTAGGACCCCAACTGGTTAAGGTTAGGGCAAGAAAAAAGTTAACTGTAAAAAACTTTTGTGTCAGGTTAAGCTTAGGCACCCGGGACCCAAACCGAAGGACTAGAAATAATGATCGGTCCAGATTAGGGAAAAGTTGAAGAGACTAACATTATTTTTCCTGTTAAAAGGACAGAACAGTGCAGCACCCCTACAGCCGGACCGTGGCGGGGGGGGCCCCCCGCCCTTCGTCAGGGGGACTCCACCTGGAAACACCATTACTCCTTTTTAAACCCTGAATTAATAATCAACCCCACGTACACTAAACTCCACCGGTAAAGCAGGCAGAAAAGTAAAATCCTTCCCGGGATCAAGATCCATGCCGTTCAAACCCCCGCAGTCTAACAATCCACCCCAAATCAACTTTAACCCCTGACCTACTTTACGACATTCGGTCTTTAAATTCAATTTAAACCTTGAGTAGCTAGGGAAAAGAATTCAGGATACTACAAGACATAAGACCAAATTCCAGCACTATGCCCTCCCCCCCAAAAAAGAAAGAAATAGACCTTCTAAGTGGTTTTAGAAAAGGATTTATTAAATAAAGAACCAAAGTAAACCAATAGCCACATCTATATAGAAAAATACACAAACATACATATACAAACACCAAGTGTCAAACACTCTTGAAATTGAGCTAAAAAACTCCAACCCACAGGGGGCAGTAAACCTGAATATCAAGTGCCAACCAGGCTAAGTACACATGGGCTAGTGAGGCCCCTTTCACGCTGATCCATGTCTAGGGACCGTGGTCAAACCACCCCATGCTTTCGTAAGTGAAGAACATATTAAATAATAATCATAACAAAAAGAAGAGGCACACTCTGCGTACAAAAAAACTATTAGAAATATAAGTATAAATATAAGTATAAAAGTGCCGAACCCAAAGTGCAAAATAACCCATCTCCCATAAACACAACACCCGTGAACTAAAGTGCAAACATCTTCCTCCTGGAGGAAAATAATAGAACAAAGCACACTGTAGAAAAAATCTTAGATAAAATTACAAACGTAAAAATGTACAAACCTATATATGTGTATATATAAAAAACACACCAAATCAGGTACCAAAGTATAACCAACATAAACCCACAAATAAATAAACAAATAACCTCTGCAATCAAATACTCCGTGGCTGGGAAGAGCAAAAGTCCCTATAATCACGCTGTTGACTTGAAGTCCCATAACTTCAACAAAGTCCTCGTTGTCCCACCACTCGGGAAAGGAGTAAGAATCAGAAAATCCCACAATTGTCCCCGGGATCTAACAAGAACAAAGTGGTCCCGGTGGTCCCGCCCAACGTGGGCCGAGCGCCCCGCCAGCCGAGCCGGCCGGGTCCAAGAGTGTCTCTCAGGTGGACAGAATGTCCAAAGGAGGGGACAGGGGGAGGGGGGAAGGGGGAAAGGGGGGAAAAAAAAGAAGGGGAAAGGGGAAAGGTGAGCGGGGTGTAAAGTTTCCTATCAAAGGCCTAAGAAGGGGTCGGGGGACGGGGGAGGTGAGCCCTCCAGTGGGCCCACATGTGATCCGCAGTGGGTGGGGTCCAGTGGAGGTTGTCCGGAACAGTGGCAAAAAGCGTGTACGCCAAGGCGGGGATATGAGGGTCCGACTGTGTAATGATGCCGTTGAGGGCCCGAAGGTTTCGTTGGTGCGCCCAGGGTAGTGATGGAGAGAAGTTGACTTCTGGGACCAACACCTCCGCCTGAGGGAAGGTGTTGGCCGCAGCCAAACGCAGCTGGCGCACAGCCTGGCGGAGGTTGTCGACTCGGGACTCCTCCCTGTCGTTTAGACCGAAGCTTAAGATCACTGCTCTGACCCTGGCTTCGGTGGGGGTCCTATATCTCAGGAAATGCGTGGCGTGGTGGATCCTGGCCCCGGGGTAGGCCTCCACCTGCACATCTGGGTCCGGGATAAGAGGCAGCCGGCAAAGGTTGGAGTCTCCGATGATCAGCAAGGACCTTCTGGGAGTCAGAGACCAGTTGGCCTTCTTGTCCCCCCTATGGTCGTTGCGATGAAACATATGCTTCGGGGGGCCTGGCCTAGGTGGAGCCGGGGCGACGGATGATGATGATGATGCTGATGCTGCCGCGGCGGCGAGGTCTTCTGCCTGTTCCGCCAGCGTCCCTTCCGGCCAATCATCCCAGTCATCCGGAAAGGGGTAGAGAGGGGGGATCCCCGACGAAAGAGAGGTGTCAGTGGGTTGAGGGGGAAGGGCAGTGGTAACAGAGGAAGAAGAAGCAGCAGCAGCAACGACGTCGGGGGAGGGCCCGTGAGTCCCCGAGCTCTCTGGGACGAGAGTCGGGGGAGCCAGGGGAACAGTAGCAGAGGAAGAGGGGGGAGCAGAAGCAGAAGCAGAAGCGGGGACAGACTGGGACGATCGGCCGTCCGTTCCACTAGAGGCGGGGTGCGTTGAGGTTTGCGTGGATGTCACAAGTCTGCGAGGCACCAGGCGGGGGCCCCTCTGATCCCGGTAGGGGGTGACTCCCTCGGCGGTGGAGGAGGAGGAGGAGGAGGAGGGGGCAGCGCTAGCCGCCTGCGGGGCTGGGGTAGAGGCCGCCGGTTTCCTCTTCTTGGATCTGGGGAGTGTTTCTTTTACGAAGATAATATCTTCGTCTTCCAGAAGGGAGGACAGATCAAGCGTATCTTCCTCTGTGGTTGATTCCATCTGGGTGGGGTCCCGGGTCGGTGGCACAGGGGGTTGCGGAGGTGGTGGTTGTTGTGGGGCCTGATGGAGCCCACTGGTCGAGGGGGCTGAGTCTCCCTCCTCCATGGCCGTCAGATCAATAACCGGAACTGCAGGCTGCTCGAGTGGTAATGGCGGGCCTGTCGAGGGAGCCTCCGTCGAAGAAAAAGGCTCCCATTGGAACGGTAGAGTTAGGGTAGCCGTTGGAGAGGCCCGCAGTGCAGGTGGAGGTGGCTGGGCTTCTGCTTGCGGAGCCGGTTGCGGGTTGGCCTCCTCCAGCCTATGGAGGCCAGCAGCTCCCAGCCGTGTCCGGACCCAATCTGCGATTCCCCCATGAAGTGCCGGTGTTGTGCGTTCCACTGCCTCCAAGGCTCTTCTCCACACGGGGTACCAGTTAACCATTGGTAATCTGTTGATAACTTCCAAGGTCGCATCCGCTTCACGGATATAATGATCCTCTAGTATCGCTAGTACCGAAAGGCCCCATGTTTTGGCGTTGGCCGCGAGCCTCTGGGTTGTGGTAGCGGTATTCCAAAATGGCTTCACCTTGGAACCCAAGTGCGAGGATAGTTGGAAAAGTGCTTCTGGCATAACTGCATTTCCTTGCAGGCACTGTAGTTGCCATAAACAAACGTGGATCTTTAAGAGCTTCACCAACGCTTCAAAAAGTTCCTGCTCCTGTTGAGCCTCCATTTTTTGAACCTAGGTTAACAGAAAGAGATAGACATACATAAATATAAGAGTAGGCGCATTTGACCCTTTCCTAAATCAATAAAGTAACCTACATTCAGTCAGTATTAAGCATTCCTTCATGGAAGAGAAGAGATTAGTGAGGGTTGTGCATTCCTATAAATCGATTTATTTGTGTTATTTGAGAGGCCTAATATTCACTACTTTGACAGTCTAATCTAGTCGCACCTATAGACGAGGTGTGGAGTCGCCTATCTGTCGGCTATGTATTACTGTATTAAAAAATAAAACACTGGATAGAGAGGAGAGAGAAGAGCGGTAGGGAGAGAGAGCGGTCAAGGGAGAGAGAGATAGAGCGGTAAGGGTGAGACCCTCCTGATTGCCAGCCAGGATAGTTTAGCAAAGCAAGGCTCCCGCAAAAAAAACGTAACTGAAAGATCCCTATTGGAACAGTATTTGCCAGTGGAACCCCCTGTCCATCCGACGATGGAGCAGTTTGTGATAGGGAAACCAAAGGCGGATCCGAAGACCCCGTCACTCGCTCTTGAACTTCCCAGAACTATGCCCGTTGTGGCTAGAGGGTCTCAAATAAAATAGAAGTTATGTATATCGGGTGTGCCAGGTCTGTAAAGCCTGCGAAGCCGTTTTATCCTGCCCGATGGCTCCTGCCCGATGGCTCCTGCCCGATGGCTCTGGATGTTCTGCCAGACGGCTCTGGATGTTCGGTGGATCCAGGTTGAGACGCGGTTAAGTATTGCGGTCTAATCCCTATTTTAGACGCGGTGGAAACAGTTAAAGGCCCGTGTGTGTTGTGTGGAGTGTGGTGCAAGCTGAAGGTAAAGAGTTTAAGATTTTAGGTTAGGTTTAGGCAAAGTTAGTTGTCTATTTTGGGTTAAGTATTAGTCGTGTGCTAATAATAGTCTAAGTCAGGTAATTGGTGGGCAGTGGCAGCTGTTTGTAGTAATTAGTGAGATTGCGAACACATCATCAGTAGTATACCTTGGGATCACAGGGTGTTTCGGCCATTACAACTATACACCCTCCCCCTCGGACGGCCCCGCCGAGGTTGATCAAGCCCCGGGGTGTGTTCGATGCCCAATTGAAAAGTAAGATTTTTCTGCCGGACTAGTGCCAGTCGGGGTTTTGTTGCGGAATTTGTAGTTGGGTCGGCCAGGCAAAAAGAGGCTAAGTCAATGATCTGTTTAAATTATTTTTGGAGTCCTAGTTTGGCGTCCTATGGTTGATAGTCCAATCGTTCCCCTGGTGGCGGTAGTTATTATTTTGAAGAGGGTCAAGCACCAGTATTAGGGTTAAGAGATTGTTTTTTGCAGAGCTATTTTGTGCTGGTGCTTGAGAGAAATGAAGGCTTTTGGGTCCCTCGTTTTCCTTCTCACAGGAAGTAGAGGAACCATGGAGACCGTTTTCCCTTTTAGTGAGCGGGCGCCTGCGGAAGTTGAATAGGAACCGTGGTGGTGTAATGCGAGCTAATCGTGTGAAATAAAGGAGACGACACATCTTTTTATTGTTGAGCTCGTTTTAAAACCACACGGGAAATAGCAAAACCCCGAAATTGGGGTTTACTTGAAAGGAATGAACCGAATTGTAAATGAAATTATTAGCCTTACTTTAAGCTCGAGGAACCCTAACCTTAACCTTACGTTACAACGGGTGGGATAAGTTTAACACGTCTTGAGCTGGCTCGGGTGTAAATCAAAGTCAGACGACAGATGAAAAAAAGCAAAAGTGAAAATTAAAACCTGTGGAGAGGAGAAGAAGGAGGAGAACAAGCCTAGGTGACGTTGCATCCACGGCTCGGTCCCCTAAACCAGGACCGAGGGATGATGAATTTAGGGAAGGTATTTAACCTTAAATTCTTTTTTTTGAGAACCGTCCAATGGCAAAATTCAACTTTTAGGCCAGATTTCAAACGTGTGTGGTGCAGAGATGGGCTGTGAGTGGTGGAGCTAACCCCCGTAGAAGACTGGGTGACGTTTCAGGTCCTGATACCCTGGACCACCTGCCCTGTGTGCTTTGTCCCTAGAGGCGGAACAGCAGGGAGGCCGCATACTTACCACCAACCCCCCACTGGCTGCTTGTTAACACCGCAAGGTAGCTACAGCCAGGGCGAGAAGGTCTGGAGAATTTCGGGGCTGGAGTGTTGCATGCCGAGCTAGAAGGGGGGGAGGAGAGAGAGGGGGGAAGGAGCACGGAGGGGTAGATGGGCAGGGCCGCGGACGAGAAGCTCCCCGGCCCCAGGCCCCGCCGCAGGGGCCCCCCCGGCCGAAGCCAGGAGACCCCCACGGGCAGGGCCAGAGGACCGAGCCCGGGTGGGGAGCGGCCGCCCGGAGCAACCGCGGCACCCGGCGAGCCCTTTCCGTCTCGGCCCCCCAGAAAGGGAGGGTCGGCGACGTACCGGGGCAAACCGGGACACCGGGAGCACCGGACGACACCCCCCAGGAACCGAGTCCCCCGCAGTGTTGCCAACTTAGCGACTTTGTCGCTAAATTTGGCGACTTTCCAGACCCTCTTGGCGACTTTTTTTGTAAAAAGTGACTAGCGACAAATCTAGCGACTTTTTCCCGGACATATTACAAACGTTTCAGGACCTGAAATCACGTTATTACAGCTGTTTTCAACGAGCAGCGGCGCTGGCGCGAGCCCTCACTGGCTGTCAGCCTGCACAGTAGTGTCACAGAGCCGTCTCCGCTGCATTCAGAGACGCACTGATCCACTCCATAAACACATACAGAGCGCCGCTGCCGGCCCCCCCCCCGAGGTAATGACATCATTTAGCGGCTTCTAGCGACTTTTGGGGCAGCCAATAGCGACTTTGCTTGCTGAGGAGTTGGCAACACTGGTCCCCCGCGGGGGTTGAGCCCCGCGGGAGGTCGGAACCTCCGGGCGTCGGGAGCCTCCCCGACCCTCCGGCACCCAGCCGAACCGGGGAGACACCCCCAGACGAGACCAGGCCCCGGGCATCAGGCCCCGGGCATCCAGAGATGCGGGAACTCGACTCGACTGTGCAGTTTATTAACCCATCTCAAAATCGACTTTAATCCTTGATATACTTTAGGATAGTATGTTTTTAAATTCAATTAAAACCTTGAGTAGTTAGGGAAAGGAAGCCAAGATATTATAAAACATAAGAAAAAATTCAAGCATTGCGCCCTCCCCCAAAAAGGAAGAAATAGACCTTCTAAGTGGTTTTAGAAAAAGATTTATTAAATAAAGAGCCAAAGTAAACCAATAGCAACATCTATCAATATATATATATATAAAAAAAAACATACATACATACACAAACACAAAGTGTCAATCACTTTTGGAATTAGGTTAACAAACCTCAGCCGAAAGGGGGCAGCAAACTTTTAATATAAAGTGCAAACAGGCTACGTAAAAATGGGCTGGTAAGGTCCCTGTTATGCTGACCCATAACCTAGGGACAGTGGTTAAACAACCACCTGCTCTCGCTAGCTAAGAGCCCAACTCAATAAACATATTATATAATAATAATAATAATAATAATAAGCACACTCCGTGTATAAAAAACTTTTAGAATCATAAAAGTGCAAAACTCAAGATACATAATAGGTGCAAAATACCAAACTTCCCTTAAACACAACACCCGTGAACTAAAGTGCAGAAACATTCCTCCAAGAGGAAACTGGCAGAAAAAGGCACACTGTAGAAAAAGTCTTAACGTACAATTATAAATGTAAAAACATATATATATATGTGTATAAAACTATATATGTGTGTGTGTGTACACACCAAACAAGGTTCCAAGGTATAACCAACAATCCAATATAACCCAAACAAACTCACAAATAGACACTGCAATAAACCACTCCGTTGCTGGGAAGAGCAAACTCCTTATATTAACGCCGGTAACATAGGGTCATATACTGTCAACAGAGTCCTCGTTGTTTCACAACTCAAGGATGTAAACGGGAACGGAATAAGAACAAAATAGCCACACAATTGTCCCTGGGACCTTCGGGCCTGGTGGCCAGGTGGCGCCTCCGTAACTCTAACAAAAACAAGGTGGTCCCGGTGGTCCCGCCCAACGTGGGAAGAGCGTCCCGCCAGCCGAGCCGGCCGGGTCTAAGAATGTCCCAGGCGGACAGAATGTCAAAAGGAGGGAAAGGGGAAGGTGCGCAGAGTGCAAGGGTTCCTACGAAAGGCCTAGGAAGGGGTCGGGGGACGGGGGAGGTGAGCCCTCCAGTGGGCCCACATGTGGGCCCCAGTGGGTGGGGTCCAGTGGAGGTGGTCCGGGGTGGTGGCAAAAAGAGTGTACGCCAAACTGGGGATATGGGGGCCCGACTGTGTGATGATCCCATTAAGGGCCCGAAGATTCCGTTGATGCGCCCAGGATAACGAGGAGGAAAAATTGACTTCTGGGACCAACACCTCCGCTTGGGGGAAGGTGCTGGCCGCAGCCAATCTCAGTTGGTGCACGGCCTGGCGGTGGTGGTCGGCTCTGGACTCCTCCCTATCGTTCAGGCCGAAGCTCAGGACCACCGCCTTGACCCTGGCCCGGGTCCAGGATGAGGGGTAATCTGCAAAGATTTGAGTCTCCGAGAATAAGTAGGGACCTCTTGGGGGTCAATGACCAGTTTGCCTTCTTGTCTCCCCTGTGATCGTTCCGATGGAACATGTGCGTCGGGGGGCAGGGTCTAGGCGGGGCCGGGGTGGCGGATGATGAGGCGGCGAGGTCTTCTGCCTGTTCCGCCAGTGTTCCTTCCGGCCAGTCATCCCAGTCGTCCGGAAAGGGGTAGAGAGGGGGGATCCCCGACGAGAGGGAGGTGTCAGTGGGTCGAGGGGGAAGGGCAGTGGTAGCAGAGGAGGAAGAGTCGGGGGAGGGCCCGTGAGTCGCCGAACTCTCTGAGACGAGAGCTGGGGGAGCCAGGGGAACAGCGGAGCCGCTTGCAGAGTGGGATAGAGAAGAGGAAGCAGGGGAAGGGAGTTTAGTCGCAGGGGAGGAAGACGCAGCTAATGGGGTTCGCAGAGGGAGTGCAGGGGGAATGGAAGAGGACGGGGAAGGGTCAGTAAAATGAACCGAGGGGGCAGTGGCAGAAGAGGAAGCAGAAGCAGAAGCAGACTGGGATGACCGGCCGTCAGTCACACCAGTGGCGGGGTGCGCTGGGGTCTGGGTGGTCGTCAGAATTCTGCGGGGCACCAAACGGGGCCCTTTTGGTCCCGGTAGGGGGTAACCATCTCGGCGGTGGAGGAGGAGGAGGAGGAGGCGGCGCTGGCACCCTGAGGGGCTGGAGTAGAGGTCGCTGGTTTCCTCTTCTTGGACCTAGGGAGAGTTTCCTTCACGAAGATGATGTCCTCGTCCTCGAGTAAGGAGGACAAATCCAGCGTATCCTCCTCTGTTGTCAAATCCGAATGGGTGGGATCACGGGTCGGTGGCAAAGGGGGTTGTGGAGGTGGTGGTAGATCTTGAGGGAGCCTACTAGACGAGGGGGCTGAGTCCCCCTCCTCCACGGCCGTCAGATCAATCAGTGGTACTGTAGGTGGCTCGAGTGGTGGCGGGCCTGCCGGAGGAGCCCCTTCGAGGAAAAGGGCTCACAGTGGAACGGCAATATCAGGGTGGCTGTTGGAGAGGACCGGAGCGCAGGTGGCGGCGGTTGAGCTTCAGCTTGCGGAGCCGGCTGCGGGTTGAACTCCTCTAGCCTATGGAGGCCTGCCTCCCCCAGACGCGTTCGGACCCAGTCTGTAATCCCACCATGGAGTGCTGGCGTCGTACGCTCTACCGCCGCTAGGGCTCTTCTCCAAACAGGGTACCAATTCGCCATCGGTAGCCGGTTGATCACCTCCAAGGTTGCGTCTGCCTCCCTGATGTAATGATCCTCCAATATTGCTAGGACTGAGAGGCCCCACGTTTTAGCATTGGCTGCGAGCCTCTGGGTTGTGGTGGCACTATTCCAGAACGGTTTTACTTTGGAACCCAAGTGGGAGGATAACTGAAAAAGTGCCTCTGGCATTGCCGCATTCCCCTGTGGGCACTGCAGTTGCCATAAACAAACGTGAATTTTCAGGAGTTTGACCAACGCTTCAAAGAGCTCTTGCTCCTGTTGATCCTCCATGTTTGAACCTAGGCTAAAAGGAAGAGATAGAATATATGTAAATATATGAGAGAAAGTATTTAGACCCTTTCTTAAATCAATAAACTAATATACATACAGTCAGTGTTAAGCATATTCCTTATGGAAAAGAAGAGGTTAGTGAGGGTTGTGCATTCCTATACAACGTATTTATGTGTGCTATTTGTGAGGCCTAATATCAACTATTTTATCGGTTTAACTTAGTCGCACCTATAGACGAGGTGTGGAGTCGCCCATCTGTCCGCTATATGTTACTGTATTAAAAAATAAAACACCGGATAGGGGAGAGGGAGAGGGGAGAGCGGTAGAGAGAGAGAGCGGTCAAGGGAGAGAGAGATAGAGCGGTAAGGGTGAGACCCTCTTGATTGCCAGCCAGGATAGCTTAGCGAAGCAAGGCTCCCGCAAAAAAAACATAATTGAAAGATCCCTATCTGGAACAGCATTTGCCAGTGGAACCCCCTGTCCATCCGACGATGGAGCAGTTTGTGATAGGGAAACCAAAGGAGGATCCGAAGACCCTGACACTCGCTCTTGAACTTCCCAGAACTATAGCCCGTTGTGGCCAGAGGGTCTCAAATAAAAATGAAGTTATGTATATCGGGTGTGCCAGGTCTGTAAAGCCTGCGAAGCCGTTTTATCCTGCCCGATGGCTCCTGCCCGATGGCTCTGGATGTTCTGCCAGACGGCTCTGGATGTTCGGTGGATCCAAGTTGAGACGCGGCTAAGTATTGCGGTCTAACCCCTATTTTAGACGAGGTGGAAACAGCTAAAGGCCCGTGTGTGTTGTGTGGAGTGTGGTGCAAGCTGAAGCTTAAGAGTGTAAGATTTTAGGTTAGGTTTAGGCAAGGTTAGTTGTCTATTTTGGGTTAAGTATTAGTCGTGTGCTAATAATAGTCTAAGTCAGGTAATTGGTGGGCAGTGGCAGCTGTTTGTAGTAATTAGTGAGATTGCGAACACATCATCAGTAGTATACCTTGGGATCACAGGGTGTTTCGGCCATTACAACTATACACCCTCCCCCTCGGACGGCCCCGCCGAGGTTGATCAAGCCCCGGGGTGTGTTCGATGCCCAATTGAAAAGTAAGATTTTTCTGCCGGACTAGTGCCAGTCGGGGTTTCCCGTGACTGACGGGGTCTCCCGAGGGAGAGCGGGTCCGGCCTACTGGGGCAAGCCGAGACACGGGAAGCCCAGATCCGCCCCGGGATTCCCGGGTGTCGGTTGAGGGACCAGCCGAGAGAGGCACAGGGCCAGCCCCGCCGAAGCGTTGCCTCCCAGGCCATCTCAAGGCCGAGGAGCCGGACCCGGCCAGCCGCGGTGAGCCGCTGCCTCCGGGCCAGCTCCCGGTCCCGCCGACTAGGCAGTCCCGGCCGCTTGAGGCCCTAACCCATCAATCTGCAGCCATGCATGCTCCAATACACCGCACAGCCCTGCATGTAGCAGCTTGATGGGGGAACACCTGTCGAATCAGCCTGGTGTGGCTTCTCCGACAGGAGGGATAGAGGAGAAAAGCAAAGGAAGTGACAAGAATGCTCACCTGTGAGGGTTAGGTTCCCGCTCCTTTCCATGCCTATGGCCCGCTCACCTGGCAGAGCCCTATATTGTTGCCACCTCCCTGACTAACGGTTGCACCAAAGTGTAATTTTTCAAAAATTCCAAATTTTGGTAAATAAGGGATTTTTACACTTTACTTTGTAGTTTAAGTTAGATTATAATTCCGTTTATTGAATGACTTTTGTGGGTCTCAAATTAACTTCCTAGGTGGTCAAGTTTTTAATTATTATTCGTTAAATTTTAATAGTGGCATCGCGTGGAACAAGAGGGACCCTCAGGTGGCAAGGAGTGAAAGTGGGTCAGGCCTAAGATGTACACTAAATTTAAAGTGTATATAGAGCACTCAGAGAGAAAGTAATTATCAATTTTATTGACTTAAATCCAGGAAGGTAAATTTAAAGTAAAGGAAGAAAAACCATCGAAGTGAGGCTCAGGAACTAGGCTGGTTCTCCCTGGAATTGACAAGTTAGAGACATGTTCGCGCTGACCATTTTTTAAATTATTTTTATGTGCCTATACCACTTACATCCAGTTTGGAGATGAAGGAGGGGGGAATGAGAAATCCACCCATTCCATTGGCTGGGGATTCCGGGGGGCTCTTTGTTTTATGTTTGAGAAGAACCGGAAGCCTCAGACCTGCAGATCCCATATCGTTGTTGGAAAGCATTTTATTCGAGTTGGTGGAGCGGGAGGAGGGAGGGAGAAAGCTGGTTTCCCGCCAAAGGTCAAAGGTCACATTCCTATCCCTCCTCTGGCCGACTCCTTGCCGGGCCGGGAGGAAGGAAAGAGAAGAGGGAGGAGGGGTGGTCCAGGACAGAGCCGGTTAGGGTTAAGCCTAGGGTCCCAAATGGTTAAGGTTAGGGTAAGAAAAGGATTAACTGTAAAAAAAAAACCTGCGTATCAGGTTAAGTTTAGGCACCAGAGGCCCAATCAGAAGGACTAAGAATAATGGCCGGCCTAGATTAAGGAAAAGTCGAAGGAATCAACATTATTTTTCTATTGAAAGGACAGAACAGTGCAGCAACCGGTCAGCTGGATTATGGCGGGGGGGCTCTCCCCCTTCAGGGGGACTCACCCTAACAACTCTATTAATTCTATTAATTCAACCAAAGAAATGTTTAACTCAAACCTAGTGTACTGAAACCCAGCGTTAAGCTCCCTAGAAAAGCAGGGTCCTCAATAGGGATTATAAATGTCCTAACTCCCTGTTCAGTTTATTAAAGCATCTAAAAATCGACTTTTAATCGTTAATTTAAATTATATTTTTATATTCAATTTAAATCTTGAGTAGTTAGCAAAGGAGCCAAAGACATTATGAAATAGGAACCACAAATCCCGGCACTGTACCCTCCCCCCAAGGAAAGAAATAGACCTTCTAGATGGTTTTAAAAGGTTTATTAAATAAGAAGCCACAGCAAACCAATAACAAAATATATTAAAAAAAAGTGTCAATCACTTTCGAAAAAAGTTAGAACACTCAAGCCAAAAGGGGCAGCAAACTTTTACCAAAAAGTGCAAACCAGGCTATGTAAAGTGAACGAGTAAAATCCCTGTTATGCTGACCCACAACCTAGGGAATATTTGGTTTAACAACCACGTGCTCTCGTTAGATAACAGTCCAACATAAATAAACATTATATAACAAACATCCATATAAAAAAAATGTATATATACATACACCCACACACACTTATATATATAAAAAAAACTTGCATAATTATAAAAGTGCAAAACTCAAGGTGAATACTACGTGTAAAATACCAAACCTCACACAAATACAACACAAATAAACTAAAGTGCAGGACCATTCCTCCAGGAGAAAAACGTTAGAAAAAAGCACACTGTATATAAGGTCCTAATGTAAAAATATGTTAACCAAGGTCCTAAGGCATAATCAACAATATAATATAAATAATAAAAATTGGAATGAGCAACTCAGTTGCTGTAAAGAGCAAACACCTTATAATACTGGCAACGTAGGGTCGCATACTGCAACCGGAGCCCCCTTTGTTCCACAACTCAGGATGTATCCAAAACAAGAATAAGACCAACATAAAATACAACTTGTGTTAGAACATCACAACAATTGTCCCCGGGACCTCAGGGCTTAATGGCCAGGTGGCGCCTCCGTATCCCTAAAGTAACAAGGTCCCGGTGGTCCCGTCCATCACGGGAAGAGCGTCCCGCCAGCCGAGCTAACCGGGTCCACGAATGTCCAAGGTGGACAGAGTGTCAAATGAAAGGAAAGGAAAAGATGAGTAAGGTGCAGAGGTTTCTAAAAGAGTCCTAGGAAGGGGTCGGGGGACGGGGGAGGTGAGCCCTCCAGTGGCCCCACATGTGGGCTCCAGTGGGTGGGGTCCAGTGGAGGTGGTCAGGAGTAGTGGCAAAAAGGGTGTAAGCTAAACTGGGGATATGGGGGCCTGACTGGGTGATGGCCCCATTGAGGGCCCGGAGATTCCTTTGGTGAGCCCAGGGCAGTGAAGAGGAAAAATTGACTTCGGGAATTAGTACCTCCGCTTGGGGGAAGGTACTGGCCGCGGCCAATCTTAGCTGATGTACGGCCTGGCGGTGGTGGTCGGCCCTCGACTCCTCCCTGTCATTGAGGCCAAAGCTCAGAATCACTGCCCTGACTCTGGCCTCAGTCGGGGTTCTGTTCCTCAGAAAGTGCGTGGCGTGATAAATCCTTGCTCCGGGGTATGCCTCCACTTGAACGTCTGAGTCCAGGACGAGGGGCAATCTGCAGAGGTTGGAGTCCCCCAGTATGAGCAGGGACCTCTTGGGGGTCAAGGACCAATTTCCTTTCTTGTCCCCTCTGTGGTCATTCCGACGGAACATATGTGTCGGGGGGCAGGGTCTGGTGACCGAAGAACTAGGCGGGGCCGAGGTGGCGGATGATGAGGCGAGAGCTTCCGCCCGCTCCGCTTGTGTCCCTTCAGGCCAGTCGTCCCAGTCTTCTGGAAAGGGGTAGAGAGGGGGAATCCCCGGAGAGGAAATCACAGATGAGAGGGAGGTGTCAGTGGGTCGGGGGAGAAGGGCAGTAGCAGCAGAGGAAGAGTCGGGGGAGGACCTGTGCGTAGCAGAACTCTCTGGAACGAGAGCTGGGGGAGGTGGGGGGACAGCGGAGCAGCTTGCAGAGTGGGATAGGGAAGGGGGAGCGGGGGAAGAGAGTTTAGTTGCGGGGGAGGAAGAAGAAGCCAATGGGGTTAGCAGAGGGAGCACAGGGGGAATGGAAGGGGACGGAGAAGGGTCAGCAAAGTGTACAGAGGGGGCAGTAGCAGAAGAGGAGGCAGACTGAGACGACCGGCCATTAGCTCCATCAGTGGCGGGGTGCGCTGGGGTCTGGGTGGCAGTTAGGATCCTGCGGGGCACTAAACGGGGACCCTTGTGGTCCCGGTAGGGGGTCCCCGTCTCGGTGGTGGAGGAGGAGGAGGCGCTGGCACCAAGAGAGGTCGGAGTGGAAGTCGCTGGCTTTCTTTTCTTAGACTTAGAAAGAGTTTCCCCCACAAAGACGATGTCTTCATCCTCGAGGAGGGAGGACAAGTCCAATGTGTCTTCTTCTGCTGTCATCTCAGGATGGGTGGGATCACGTGGTGTGACTCGGGTCAGTGGCAATGGGGGTTGTGGAGGTGGTGGTGGTGGTAGTAGTGGTAGGTCTGAAGGGAGCCGACTAGTTGAGGGGGCTGGGTCCTCCTCCTCCATGGTCGTCAGGTCGATCAATGGCACCACGGGTGGCTCGGGTGGTAGCGGGCCTGCTGGAGGAGCCACCGCCGAGGGGAAGGGCTCACAATGAAATGGTAGTACCAAGGTGGCTGTTGGAGAGGACCGAAGCAAAGGTTGAGCCGGTTGAGCTTCGGCTTGCAGAGCCGGCTGTGGGTTGAAATCCTCCTGCCTTCGGAGGCCCGCCTCCCCCAACCGAGTCCGGACCCAGTCCGTTATTCCTCCGTGGAGCGCTGGCGTTGTTCGCTCCACCGCTGCCAGGGCCCTCCTCCAAATCGGGTACCAGTTGGCCAAAGGCAGCCTGTTGATCACATCAAGGGTCGCGTCCGCTTCCCTGATGTAATGGTCCTCTAAAATCCCCAGGACTGTGAGGCCCCACGTCTTGGAATTAGACGCAAGTCTCTGGGTCGTAGTGGCATTGTTCCAAAAGGGTTTGACTTTAGCACCCAAGCTGGAGGATAATTGGAAAAGGGACTCGGGCATTGCTGCATTGCCTTGCGGGCATTGCAGTTGCCACAAGCACACATGGATTTTGAGGAGTTTGACTAGTGCCTCGAAGAGCTCTTGCTCCTGCTGTTCCTCCATATTTGAACCTAAGCTAAAAGGAAGAGATAGACATATATATGAGAACGTATTTAGACCCTTTCTTACATAAAATAAACTAACTTACTTTCAGTCAGTGTTAAGCATATTCCTTATGGAGAAGAAGAGGTTAGTGAGGGTTGTGCATTCCTATACATCATATTTATGTGTGCTATTTGTAAGGTATCAACTTCAAACTTGTAGGAAATTATGGCGGTGACTCACTGATTCGCCCGATGTATCAATATCCCACTTTACTCAAAGCGCCCCCCGGTGGTAACAGGAAGTGACCATTTTTTACATTAAAATCTTTAACTCCTCCCACAAATTTTGCCCAAACGACTTCAAATTGGCTACAGGTCACCGAGATGCCATGCTGATCCAACGTTGTGCTCCATAGGTCTCTACGTCAAAGGGCGTGGCTTCTGCGGCCTTGCCAATTTTTGCCGACTTCACGTTTCCTCGCCATTTCACCATCTAACAGCTCTAACGCCCACATAATTCATCCTATCAGCTTCAAACTTGCTGAAGATGATGATGGCTCGACCCTGAACACTGCCATGTATGGCACGCCCAATTTATTCAATGCGCCCCCCGGAGGTAACAGGAAGTGACCTGATTTACACTTACATTGTCCGATCGAATTCAAATTTTGCCTGTTTGATGAGGCTCCACCCCTGAACACACCTGTCCACATCTTGGTTGACACAAATGCGCCCCCTGGTGGTAACAGGAAGTGACCTGTTTTACATTTACATTGTCCGATTGACTTCAAACTTCAGGTGTCTGATCCCGGTCAGCCCCTGAACGCCCCTACCCGCATCCGGCTCCGTAGCGCCACCTGGTGGACGAACCACGCATTGCATTTTCCCTCTCCCACAGCGCTTTTTCACCCTTCTCGCTTCACGCGACGGCCCCCGCGCGCCTCAGGGCCCCGCGGTCGCATGGGTCGAGCGAGGGCCGTCATCGCCGCTTGCGGCTTTAATAGTTTATTTGTTTTCAGTTTTTCGTTACGGTCTCGTGACGACACGGCCGCTCTTCTAATTAATCAATAAGTAAATAAATAAATATAGCGGGTCATCGTAATGGCACAGTGCTTAATGTCAACACAGCAGCAACATGCAGTCATCCACCTGCTCGTAGAACATCACAGCTGCTTTTTTTTTTTTTTTTTTGCTCCTGGTTTCCTCTGTGTTAATTTAGTCAGGTTGAGTTAACATTACGCACGCGGACAGCCTTTGATCTGTCATCAGATGTGACGGGACAGTGACATGGATATAAATGTGTGAGCAGATTCAGATAGTTGTATTAAATAGTGGTTGTTGTTATTGTTTATTGCATTTAAATGTGCCTGAAACTGTGGAAAGCTTCCTGTTAGATCTTGGTGACGGTTGCGCACCAGACCCTGGGCAGTCAAAATATGACTAGACTGGCTGCGCTCCGCCGTGCGCCGCGTTAGACCTGCTTGGAGCTGGCGAGCTTTCGGTGCAGTCTCGACGCGGCCTTTTAGCACGAAAATGCCACTACGCCCAGCTGAATCTGTCGACACCTCCCCCTGCTGCGCGACCACACCCATCTTGGCAAAATAGCTCTCTGCCAGCTGCGCCAGGGTTCGCCTCGCTGCGCCACCCAGAGTTGCGCCGGCAAAATAGAGCCCAATGTGTGTGTGGGGTCACTGCTGTCACCTGGGGAGCTCAGGTGCATATAGGTGGCATTGTTCACTCTCTATAGGTTTTGACCCAGGAGGGCAAACAGTTTTTGACCGCTGTGGCACGGAGGCGCGCTTCATTCCACTGTTTTGTTTGTTTGCTTATTTTCTTTGTTTATGGACAAACACAGCAATAAACCCACTGTGTTGCAACTCAAGGAACAGCGTGGACATTCATTCAATGCAGTATGAGAACAGAGGCCAAGGTGAGGCGTGTCAACCAGGTTATTCTGGAGTTAGAAACCTCAGTAGCTCTAGGATCAGACTGAGCTCCTTTAAAGGGATAGTTCACCCGAAAATGAAATTTCACTCATTATTTAGAGCGAGAAGCCGCAGCCCTTAGTCGGCATGAGGGTGAGGAAATAATGAGAGGAATTTCATGTTTGGGTGAACTATCCCTTTAATAGAAAAAGTATTCTCTTATATGCATTTATGACGGAAACAACCTCAAGCTTTACAATATCTTCAAAACAAAACAAAAAATCATTTTCTAACCCTCCTCCTCCTCCTCCTCCTCCTCCTCCTCCTCCTCCTCCTCCTCATACAGCCTACATAGCTACAGCCTGTATAAAACATTTGTTTTAATGACTGACTGGATATAAAAACAGGACAAATGGATTTTTTTGGATATCAAGGATATCAGCTCGATCTGCGCAGCTTCACAGGAGGAACGGCAGGTGAGGTTCACTTCTTCATGTCTTCAACAATGAGCCAGGTGAAGGCTGAATGTTACACTGTGGACAAACAGGATAATTAAAATGTTTCTTGTGAATTCTGTAAAAAAAAAAAAAAAATCAGAAAATAGTAACATTTGGCAGCTTCACTGATTTCATCACAAACAAATTTATTTTAACTGGATTAACTGCAATTTTTTTTTTATCGTTCCAAATGGAAATTACATTTTGACTCTGTTTCTAGGGGACAGTTCATCATTCACTGACATTCACCACTTATGACAAAGACCAGGATGTGTGGGATATAAACTGTGCTCAGTATTGTCTTGGTGGATTCTGGTACGGCGGCTGCTACAGGACAAAACCCAACGGTCTGTAGACAATACCTGTCAAATATCATTGAGTCCAGTCGTCAAAACCCACTGAAATATCACCCATTTTAATAAAGGAGTAATGCTTATTATATACTGTACATATTTTCAGTTTTCACACTGATCTACAACAATTAATTGAGTATTTTGGAGTTTGGTCACACAAAGCAATGCATTTTAAGTGACATGGGAACAATCAACTTTTGTTCAGCTAGCTAGTTTTCCACTATGTTAACAGTTTTATTTTAGTTTGTTACCATGGAGTATTAGGGCCACATTGACAGTGATTTTAAATTGGATCAGTAAATTAGTGCTGTAGTGAAGTCCAGCTTCTTTCAGATTAGGCAGCTGGCAAAGGTGAAGCCTTTCCTCACACAACAGCACTTTGAGACAGTTATAACATCTCGGCTGGATTACTGCAATGCACTTTATTTTGGAGTCAGTCATCCTCCCTCTCACGTCTCCAGCTGGTGCAAAATGCAGCTGCTCGCCTCCTAACTGAAGCACGTAAGAGGGAGCATACAGTATAACTCCCACCCTGGCCTCCCTCCACTGGCTGCTGTGCACTTTACAGTCCATTTTAAGATTCTTTTATTTGTTTTTAAGTCTTTAAATGCCCCCCCAACCTCTCAGACATGATAACTCTGTTGAACAGGTCCATGCACTTGCTTCCTACACTGCAAAAACTCTAAATCTTACCAGGAATATTTTTCTTATTTCTAGTCAAAACAATCTCATTATACTTAAAATAAGACTGGCATTAAGAAGACACACAAGAATCACATTACAACGTAGCTCATTTTTAGACACTTTATTCATCTTTCAAACATATTTTCAGTTGAAATAAGTAGAAAAATCTTGATTGTGGTGTAAGTTTTTCTTTCTTCTTACAAACACAAGGTTTTTCTACTAGAGACGTTTTGAGAAGAAATTAGATTAATATTCTTGATGATGATTTTGGGTTTTTACAGTGTATGTTTTCTTATACATGCATTTTTTTTATATCAACATTTTTATTATGTGATTATTGTTTGTGATTGATGTTGATCTGAATGATTATCAAATAAATACACTTGATTGTTTTAACTCCAATGTTGTCATTTTTTAGTATCACTACAGTGTTGGATAAATGAAGGATTTGAGCAGATGATGGTGCTGGAGGAGAAGTCATGTGATCATCAGAATCATCACAGTTCATCCTGTTTGGATCATGTGTCTAAAGTTCACAACACTAACTTCATAGTGGCACTAAAGGATTAAAATTATAATGAGTTAACATCTGGGAACCATGAATATCTGTCCAAAGTTTGGTATCAGTAATATAAGTCTAAACTTTAGGCTACAATGTCTCTTTTAAAGATTTTATTTTTTACCTTTGTTGTTTTTCATCTGCTGCTGAAACAAGTCAATTTTCCACCTCGAGCTGTATCTTTAAAATAAAGCTAATAATAATTTCCCGACCCTGCTCTTCCTCAACCTTCTCCTCTTCCTCCTCCTCATTCACTGTTGGAGAAAAGATTAGGATCCAAACCAGGGCCAGTTGGGATCGAGGATCTTTATTTCCCACATTCAATGATACAAATGAAAGTATCCAAAAGTGTTGAAAAAGAAAAAAATACTCATCAAAGCGTCAATATAACTTCAGAAAAATGATTAGAAGAGACGGAGACGAAGTTCAGTGCATTAGAGTTTACACTCCCCCCCAAAAAAGGACATAACCCGAGCCTGTCCCGGACCAGACTAAACTTGGTTTTTATACTGAGCTGTAAAAGCCCTGCCTTCTTATTCAAATGAGAGGTGAACATGACACGTCTTCCTCAGTGTACGCCCTGTGATTTGTCCAGATGTCATGTTGCCATCTTCCATCAACATAATCTCCACCCTATACGGCCACTCTATCACATTTTGCCACGTAGCGAGTTCACCCCAGTTCAGCGTCTTTGGCACCACTCTATCTCGCCGCTGGCCGTTATCTACATTGGCCGACCTTGACTCCCCCTGCAGGTGGCTGCACACGCAAACTTAACAGTGCTTTCCCACGCTTTGCACTCATCTCTCCTCACTTTCTCAAGACTTTTCCTTGTTTTACGTAACACTCCCCCCTGTGAGACTTGAAGGTGTCATTAAAGTAAAAATGACATATAATGCATGATTACAGCAGATGGTAATGACACGACCATCAGTAGGTAAAGAGTTTCACAAGGTCACAACAAGCAGGAGTTTTTAGCAACGTATCGTTGTGTGTTTAACAGAATCAGTTGTATACTTAAAATCAGAGACTAAAAAATACTAAAAACTAAAAGTATGTAGGTGATTCTATGAGTCAGACCACATTTAGTTGCAACCCATAATAGTGGTAGCATTAGAAATACTAAAAATCCTCAATAAGTGCTCAACTTAAATTGTCAATGTATTGAACCACCAAAGTGAATACTATAGGTTTTTACAGTTAACAGAGGCTAAACATCTGTCTCCTGTATATATGGTTGTTGGCAGATTGTTAACATGTTATTGCTACACTTTATTTTGCAGGTTGTCGTTATCTACATCACCCGACCTTCACTCCCCCTGCAGGTGGCTGCACACGCCAACTGAACAGTGCTTTCCCACGCTTCACACACACCCCTTCCTTCTCTATCATGTTTTTCCTTCTTTTTTGACCCAACATAGCCTGTATAAAAACAGGAGCACAGCAGACATCTCCACTTTCCAGTCCTTTCACCTCCACGACAGAGACATGGGTCTTTGGGTAAGTTGAGCAGCTGACTGACTGAATATTGTGTAAGTAGTTTCTGTTTCGTCCTGATGCAAATGCAAAATACTGAATCAGTAGAAAGTTCGTCTGAAACCATTTTAATAAAGGATTAATGCTTATTATGTAAATATTTTCAGTTTTCACACTGATCTACCACACTTAACTGAGTATTTTAGGGTTTGGACCCAGTGGTCACACGAAACTATCAATTTTTGTTCAGCTAGCTAGTTTTTCACTGTGTTTAACATAGTTTGTGACGACGGAGTATTAGGGCCACGTTGAGAAAAGAAAAATCAATGACTTTCAGATTGAAGTTGTAAATTTACGTGAATAAAGACATAATTTTACGAGAAAAAAGTCCTAAAGTCATTATATGTGGTGCATTATGTAACAACTAGCCTAATCACAAAATGTGGCAACGTTTATATTGCGTTAAATGTGTCATATTATACAAAATGTGGTGTTATTACATCATGAGATGAAAATGTTGGATCACACATGATGCTGAACCCCTAAATTAATATAAATAAAGTTCATTATCATATTATTATGGTCTACCCAGGTAACACTGTTAGTGGGGCTGCTGGGTTTGGTGGCATCGGACCAGAGCTACCTGCCCATTGACTGTGATGACGTGTATCGCCATGACAACAGCAGCTCCAGTGGGGTGTACACCATCTACCCAGGAGGCCCCACCTCACCCCTGCACGTCCTCTGTGACATGGACACTGACGGGGGCAGATGGACCGTCAGTACACCACACCTCATGTCTGATTAGATTTCAGATTTGACGACTGACTGTGATTTCTGTTACAGAGCAGATAGTCATCAAACTCACCTGCTTCAGATGAAAAGATGTTTTAAGTGATCTCAAGTCCTGCTAATTGAATCCAGTTTTATTTGGGTTGACTGAATTGTTGTGATTCTCACTTTCAGGTCTTTCAGAGGAGGTTGGATGGGAGTGAAAACTTCTACAGGCCATGGGAACATTACAAGAAGGGATTTGGGAATGTAGCAGGGGAGCATTGGCTGGGTGAGTCCTAGAGGGAGAATTACAGCTAGATTAAAGTGATATTCCGGCGTAAATTTAATCCATGGTCTAATGCACCGTAACACCGAGTTAGACCCCCCCCTCAAGAGATGAAGTCCGCTAACCGCTAGCTTCTCTAGTTGTAGCAACTTTAGCAGGGACCGAACCATAACAAAACAGCGCAGTATATGGATCCACGCGTAACGGATCAAACAGCCACTTGTAGCCACAAAAAATGCTCAGAACAGCACCAAACGTCATCATCAGTACAAACAGGTTCAGGGTTTCATTTCGATGGACGCCACTATCAGTTTGAGACCGAGTTTACTGAAGACAAGCTGAAGGAAATGGAGGAGAAAAGTGAAAGACGGAGCGCTGCGGTGGAGGCTATGTCCTGGAAATGGAGGCAAAAGTGACAGGGAGAAAGCCGGTGGAGTCTAAATGCTGGAGCTGGGGGAATCAACTGATCAGTGTGGTGGTCAGTGACTGTCGGTGGCCGCTGACACCAGATGATTGTGCTGCCAGTCGGCCACGGACTAGTTTGTCAGCGCCTGGACTCTATGCTGGACATGGAAAGTTGCGGCATAGCGTATTAACTGGAGCAGAGCTGGTGAGTTGTTTTCATCTTGTTTCAATAGAAACCAGGCTAAGCTAATAGATGTTTGATGCCTCGTATTATGAGCTGGGACCCTGTTTGTACTGTTGATGTCTGGTGTTGTTCTGAGCATTATTTGTGGCTGTAAGTGGCTTTTTGGTCGGTGGATAATGGATCCCTATACTGCGCTGTTTTGTTATGGTGCGGTCACTGCTAAAGTTGCTACAACTAGAGAAGCTAGCGGTTAGCGGACTTCATCTCTTGAGGGGGGGTCTGACTCTGTGTTACGGTGCATTAGACCATGGGTTAAACTTACGCCGGAATATCACTTTAAAGCATCTGTGGATTAAATATGCTCTCGTTGTGGTTCTCCTCAGGTCTGGACAACATCTTCCTGCTGACGATGAGGAAGAAGAACGAGCTGCGGGTGGACATGGAGGACTTTGAGGGAGGGGAGGCCTTTGCTCAGTATTCCTCTTTCTTCGTGGACTCTGAGAGGGAAGGATATCGGCTGGATCTGGGCGGCTTCACAGGAGGAACGGCAGGTGAGGGTCACTTCAGTGGAAACCTTTCCTTTTCTTACTTTGAGGTTTTTAACAATGAGCCAGGTGAAGGCTGAATGTTACACTGTGGACAAACAGGCTAAAAAAAGATTTTTGTGAATTCTGTAAAAAATAATTTTAGGAAATAGGAAAATTTGGCAGTTTCACTGATTTCATTGTATTAACAATTTATTTTAGCTGGATTCACTGTAATTTTTTCCCCCTGTTTCAAATGGAAATTACATTTTGACTCTGTTGTTTCTAGGGGACAGTTTAACATACCACAACTCCATGAAGTTCACCACCTATGACAAAGAACAGGATTTGTGGGAGAAAAACTGTGCTCACCAAAGTCTTGGTGGATTCTGGTACAGTAACTGCCACACGTCAAACCCCAACGGCCTGTACGCACCTGGTGGCCCTAATAATGTCTGGAACGGTTTATATTTCCCAATCCAATGGTCCACATGGAAAGGCTATAACTACTCCCTTAAGACCATCACCATGAAAATCAGATCAGTCACTAAGTATCCATGCACTTATTGATCTGATCAGCTGTAGATCAATGAGATAATCAGGCCCTCCATCAGGGTTGGAGAGCTGGGATGTTCGGGCATATAATCACTAGTCTGACTGGACTTAATGCCAACAATAACCTCTGAATCAAAATCATCATAAAATGTGTTTTTGTTTCTTTCCTACTCATCTTGTTTCTAAATCACTGTCAGACATGATAACTCTGTTGAACAGGTTCATGCTGATGTGTTGAAATTCACTTTCTTTGCTTTTTTCTGATAAAAAAAATGTTTAGTGATGATTATTATTTGTGATTGATGCTGTTCTGAGTGATTATTAAATAAATAAACTTGATTGTTTCAACTCTGTTTCAGTATCAGTTTCATTCCTCGTAGAAAATGATCTCATCATGGTTTAGGTTTTTTCCTCTGTTATTTTCAACCGTTAGTACATGCTAATTAGCATTAATACAAATTAAAGATGAGGCTCATGGGAACATCATTACTTTCAAAAGTCATGAACTGGAGTGTTGGATAAATAAAGAATTTGAGCAGATGATGGTGCTGGAGGAGAAGTCATGTGATCATCAGAGTCATCACAGTTCATCCTGTTTGGATCATGTGTCTAAAGTTCACAACACTACTGTCAACCTCATGGTGGCACTCAAGGAAAAGTTTTATGATTGGACATCTGGGAATGATGAATATTTGTTCAAAGATTGGTATCGATAATATAAGTCTAAACTTTAGGCTGCTACTGTATGTCTCTTAGTATTTTTGTTGTTGTTGTTGTTTTTCATCTGCTGCTGTAACAAATACATTTCCCATCAGTGGGATCAATAAAAAGTCTTGTCTTTTCCTTTATTTTGTGCATTTCAGTCAGACAACTCATGGTTAAAAATGCAGCTTCATTATATATTTGAGTTTGGCGTCAAGGCTCCAAGAGAATAGGATTTCATTAAAGAATGTGGGAGTGATGAGCGACTATCTTTTTTTTAAAGTACATTTTTTTGGCGTTTTTGCCTTTATTTGATAGTTCAGTAGAGATAGACAGGAAATGGGGAGGCAGAGAGAGGGGGAATGACATGCAGGAAAGGTCTGCCCGACGCGGGACTCGAACCGGGGACGCCTGCGTTGAGGACTGTAGCCTCTACATGGGGCGGCCGCCTTAACCACTGCGCCACGCACCGCCCCAGATGATCTTAACCCAGAGCCTACAGGTGGATGCTGGGGTGGTGGGGGGGCAGAAAATAGGGTAGCGCTGAGAGATGCTGCTGTGTCATGGACAATGAGTAAATCACCCGTCTTAAATAGACGGCCAGATTGAGAGGGTGTGTGATGATGTCATGAGAGTGACACAGCGCAGCTGGAGTTGGCTGCCTGAATTGGTTTTCAGGCTTCGCTCCATTTATGATGAAACAACCTCAAGCTTTACAGTGACTTCAAAACAAAGCTAATAATAATTTTCTAACCCTGCTCCTCCCCTTCCTTCTCCTCTTCTTCCTCCCCCTCCTCATATACATATTGCCTGTATAAAAAATATATTTAATGGCTGACCGGCTAAAAAAACAGGACCACAACAGACATCTCCTATTTTGCTCTGAAACAACAACACTTATTTTCCGTCACACTGAGCTACAGACATGGGTCTTTGGGTAAGTTGAGCAGCTGACTCTCTCACATTTAATTTACATTAAATATTGTGTGTGTCTGTGTTTGTGCACATAGTTTGTATGCCAAATGCCAATTTCTGCATCAGTAGAAAGTTTGTCTTAAATGTAGCGCCCTCTAGACGTCTGGGGTCCGTTTCACAAAGCAGGTTTAGTGAAAACTCTGAGTCTGTTAACCCTGAAATGAGGCAAACTCTGGGTTTTCCGTTTCAGAAAGGGAGTAAACTCAAACCAGGTAAAGAGGAGTAACTCCAGCCCGTTTCACAAAGAGAGGTAACTGAAACTCTGAGTCAGTTACTGTAGCAACTCACTCCGTGAAACTAACCTGGTCGGGAGCAGGTTTTCTCCAACAAACCCTGAGTTTCTCCTTTTTATCTGAAGCTGCAGACTGAAGCGGCCGACAGGACGTGTAGACTCTGTCAGGAGGATTATTAGACCTCAACTGGATGTTTTATTCTCCATGAGGATTTGTTTGATCGTTCCTGTTGTTCTGCACCGTCACTTTATCTCAACAACCCTCACATGACACGACACGGACACGCGCACAGAAGAAAATTGCACTTCTCTCTCTCTCTTATTTTTTCGTAGCCTAGTAGATCGATCCACTTACGGATTATTTCCAAGTGATTGATGACTACACGCACATCCCCGTCACGTTATCATGGAGACAAACTGAACATATCAAACACACATTTGGAGTTGCCCCTGCTAAACACACAATTGAATAACTCTCGAGATTTCTTTTTATAGATTAATAGCCTACTCACGTAATGTCCCGTGGTGTAAAAAAAAAAAAAAATCCAAGCTCACGTCCACGTCTTTTTTTTTTTTTTTTGTCGAGGAGGGCGAGGGGGGGGGGGGGCAAGTGCGTCAGCATTCATACGTAACTCCACCGTGAGAAGTGGGAGGGGCAAGCTTTTTTTTGCTGGTTGCCATGGTGAATCATGTTATCTTTGTTCCATTGATGAGGACTTTTCATCTCCCTGTAACTCAGGGTCAAGTTACTCAGAGTTGAATGAACTAACTGTTATCACCTATTCTGAAACCCACAACTCTGAGTTTCCTATCTCAGAGTTGATCAACTCAGAGTTCAGGATTTGACTCAGAGTTTATCTGAGAGTTTTGACTCTGTGCGTGGGATCGTTACTAAAAGTGTACGTACGTCCAAAAGTCAAGTTTTGCGTGCGCCAAGAAATATTCAGATTTATAAAACCCTGCGCACGCACGATCATCAGAGTCATCACAGTTCATCCTGTTTGGATCATGTGTCTAAAGTTCACAACACTACTGTCAACCTCATGGTGGCACTCAAGGAAAAGTTTTATGATTGGACATCTGGGAATGATGAATATTTGTTCAAAGATTGGTATCGATAATATAAGTCTAAACTTTAGGCTGCTTATGTCTCTTAGTATTTTTGTTGTTGTTGTTGTTTTTCATCTGCTGCTGTAACAAGTACATTTCCCATCAGTGGGATCAATAAAAAGTCTTGTCTTTTCCTTTATTTTGTGCATTTCAGTCAGACAACTCACGGTTAAAAATGCAGCTTCATTATATATTTGAGTTTGGCGTCAAGGCTCCAAGAGAATAGGATTTCATTAAAGAATGTGGGAGTGATGAGTGACTATCTTTTTTTTAAAGTATATTTTTTTGGCGTTTTTGCCTTTATTTGATAGCACAGTGAGATAGACAGGAAATGGGGAGGCAGAGAGAGGGGGAATGACATGCAGGAAAGGTCTGCCCGACGCGGGACTCGAACTGGGGACGCCTGCGTTGAGGACTGTAGCCTCTACATGGGGCGGCCGCCTTAAAGGATAACTTTCGTTTTTTACAACCTGGACCTTATTTCTAGCATCAAATACGATCATTTACTCACCCTGACAAGTTTGGTGTCATTTGGAGTCGTTTTGATGAAATTAGCCCCAGTCGAGCGGCGCGTATATCCGTATAATGCGAGCACACGGGGCACCCAATGCAGCCTCTAAATAACACATTATCCGCCGCAAAATTTGTTCATTTCGCCAATATTTTGTGATGATACACTAGTGTTATTCCCCTCCGAGCCCATGGTGGCATGTTATCAACATCCTGCTCCTCTAGGTTGACCTACTAACCTCTGATCTGGATGATGTCATCTCCGACCGGTGCCCGGCTCGTTCTGATAATAATCATTCCGCTTCAGCATTCTGGTCCTTTTTAGCTCAACTAGCCAGAGCTGTAGTGAGGATCCAGGCTGCGGAGAGGAAGCTTGTAGAAGCTGAACTTCATCCAGCTGCTCATTTTGTTCTGACAAGTCAGAAAAATGCAGAAACGGACCATAGCATTAGCGATAGCAAGTTAGCTGCGCCGCGCCGCCGTCGGAGATGACATCATCCAGGTCAGCGGTTAGTAGGTCAACCTAGAGGAGCAGGATGTTGCTAACATGCCACCACGGGCTCGGAGGGGAATAACACTAGTGTATCATCACAAAATATTGGCAAAATGAACGAGTTTTGCGGCGGAAAAAAACGAAAGTTATCCTTTAACCACTGCGCCATGCACCGCCCCAGATGAGCGACTATCTTAACCCAGAGCCTACAGGTGGATGCTGGGGGGTGGGGGGGCAGAAAATAGGGCAGCGCTGAGAGATGCTGCTGTGTCATGGACAATGAGTAAATCACCCGTCTTAAATAGACGGCCAGATTGAGAGGGTGTGTGATGATGTCATGAGAGTGACACAGCGCAGCTGGAGTTGGCTGCCTGAACTAGTTTGCAGGCTTCGCTCCATTTATGATGAAACAACCTCAAGCTTTACAGTGACTTCAAAACAAAGCTAATAATAATTTTCTAACCCTGCTCCTCCCCTTCCTTCTCCTCTTCTTCCTCCCCCTCCTCATATACATATTGCCTGTATAAAAAATATATTTAATGGCTGACCGGCTAAAAAAACAGGACCACAACAGACATCTCCTATTTTGCTCTGAAACAACAACACTTATTTTCCATCACACTTAGCTACAGACATGGGTCTTTGGGTAAGTTCAGCAGCTGACTCTCTCACATTTAATTATTGTTCTTCTGGTCGGCCATTTTGTTTCTTTATACTTATTCTTACGTCTTCCGCGCACCTAACTACTCCTTCATACTTTGTGCTGTTTCAACAATTCATATATCAAAATGTGCAGCTTCTTGAATACTTTTATGCTATGACTTTTCTCTTTCATACTATTTATACTTTTTACAATATTTAACTTTTTCTGCAATTCAGCTGAAATCCTACTCTGCTCTGCTCTCCTCTGTGTAGTGCATGAAATTCACCATCTGTCTCTGTCTAACCAACTTTGTCTGTAGTGTAGGGGTTAAGGTGCCTGCTCTGCAACTCACAGATTCCTGGTTCAAATCCCATTTGTGTATTGTTGTTATGTTGTGTTGGATTCTGCTCCCCTCCGTTACCACCTTGGTTTCAGGTGGTCGTCAAGAGACACAGTGATTACATTTGCTTGGTTACAGGTGTTTGTTATCACATTGATCAGTGTCACATCAGCATCAGTATGCTCTCTGTGGCATCCCATTACCAACTCTGGTGGTAGACTAGGGGTTAATGTACCTGCTTTACAACGCAAAGATCCCTTGTTCAAAACCAGGTTGGGTGATGTTGTTATGTTGTGTTGAATTCTGCTCCCACCCACCTCCCACTTTCAATTGGTTTCAGGTGGTCGTTAAAAGATAGCCTCGTAAACCAGCCTCCCCCGGAAATGCATTCAGTTCATTTCTCAGGGAGAGTCTGGCCTCATCTCCGTTGTAACCGTTTCGCCGAAACACTCCGCCTACTCTAGTTTAAGTTCTGTAATTGATGGTATTTCATTTAGAACTTCCCTTACTGCTGTTTTTGCGCCGCTGTTTGATAGCTCCGCCATGTTTGTTGTAGGTGAGTCCAGTCCATGTAGTGATGTTTTCAGGCCCTGATTGGCCAACGTGCTGTGTCAATCCACAGCGGCGACGCTGATTGGCTCGGTAGATGGCCGATTTCTGGCGAAACGGTTTCAACGGGTATGAGGCCAGACTCTCCCTGAGAAATGAATTGAATGCATTTCCGGGGGAGGCTACAATCCATGACAACATTCCACAGTGTCTGCTCTCTGTGGTTACTCAAAGTCTCAACTCTTTCAACTTTAACCAATACCACTTGGTCTGGTCACATGAGCAAACTTGATAATGAACTATTATTATTGATTTGCACTGGAACTTTGAACACAGCAGAAAAATGTAAAGCGCTTAAATGATTCTTATGCATCATTTCTTGTCCTGCGCTGCCCCCTGTGACCGGCAGAATTAACCTCCCCTTCTCTGCCTTCAATAGGTTACAGGTATTTGTTGTCAGGGTGCTATCTGTGGCGTAGTGGTGGAGTAAATGGTTGGAGATCATGAGGTCATGGGTTCAAAACCAGCCTCTGTCATGTTGCTTCAAACTTTCTTGGTATCTCTCTTTCTTTCAACAATGTCTTCAGCTCATCCAGCATTGTTTCAACAATTTCTTCAGTTCATTTAGCATTGCTTTCAGCATTCACACCATTTCCATTGTTGGAAATGCTTTTTCTAGTTTACACTAAATATTGTGTGTGTCTGTGTTTGTGCACATAGTTTGTATGCCAAATGCCAATTTCTGCATCAGTAGAAAGTTTGTCTTAAATGTAGCGCCCTCTAGACGTCAGGTCTATTTACTGAGGTGTGCTCCCAAGTTCTTTGAGTTAAGAAATCGCTTTCTTTTTAGGTTAACTAATGCAGGTAAGTAACTACACGGCAATAGATTATTCATGACCCGTTCTATACATTCTCTTCTTGTAACTACTGTTCTTTAACCCAAAGTGTGTTTTTACTACTGTTTTTAGCTTGTATTTATCACTCCTGTAAATAAATGAACTAAAAATGAAATGTGTTTTTATTACACCTAGGTACCCTTTAAGTTTTTTTAAAATGTCCCTACCAACACTCTATATGCTTCTCCTAAACTTAAACACAAGTCAATATGCAAAATAAACAAATGAATGGCAACTGGTGAGTTTTAATCAGGGATGTGATTTGCCAAGGACAGAAAAGTAGAAAATTATACGAACCCATAGCGTGATACGGAAACAGTACAGCCATTACACACTCTTAGAAAACAATTGATTTAAGGAGAAAAAAAACTCAGAAACAGCATGTCAAACAATAGGTGCAGATATTATTACAGTGACATAATTTTCATCATTTTGAGAGAGAGCCAGTTGTGGCAGGTGAATTACCACTTGATATTGAACATATTTAAAAGCAAAACAAACATGCAGTACTCCGCTCAATTTTAATAATGGGAAAAAAAGTTCTTGAACCATTGAGACCTTCCAGCCAGATGTGTGGTAGGCCTACATGTGTAATATTTTTTGTAGGAAGGAAAAAAATTGAAAATAAATAAAAAGCTCAACACAAAACATGTTTTCACTTTGAAATATGATTCTTTACATTCTTTACCACAAAAATATATCTTTATTACATGAAATAAGAAAATAACCCAAAAAATAAATAAATAAATAAAATGAGTGCTTTTTATTTCAAATTATTTATCTCTTACTATTCTTTTCTATCACGCATTTTAATAAAGGATTAATGATTATTATATAAATATTTTCAGTTTTCACACTGATCTACCACAGTTAACTGAGTATTTTGGGGTTTAGACCCAGTGGCCACACAAAGCAATGCATTTTAAGTGACATGGGAACAATCAACTTTTGTTCAGCTAGCTCGTTTTCCACTATGTTAAACAGTTTTAGTTTGTTACCATCAGTGCTGAAGTGAAGTCCAGCTTCTTTCAGATTCGGCAGCTGGCAAAGGTGAAGCCTTTCCTCACACAAAAGCACTTTGAGACAGTTATAACATCTGGGCTGGATTACTGCAATGCACTTTTTCCATTTGAAGATTCTTTTATTTGTTTTTAAGTCTTTAAATGCCCCCCCAACCTCTCAGACATGATAACTCTGTTGAACAGGTTCATGCACTTGCTTCCTACACTGCAAAAACTCTAAATCTTACCAGAATATTTGTCTTATTTCTAGTCAAAACAATCTCATTATATTTAAAATAAGACTGGCATTAAGAAGACACACAAGAATCACATTACAACGTAGCTCATTTTAAGACACTTTATTCATCTTTCAAACATATTTTCAGTTGAAATAAGTAGAAAAATCTTGATTGTGGTGTAAGTTTTTCTTTCTTATTACAAACACAAGGTTTTTCTACTAGAGACATTTTGAGAAGAAATTAGATTAATATTCTTGATGATGATTTTGGGTTTTTACAGTGTTTGTTTTCTTATACATGCATTTTTTTATATCAAAATTTTTATAATGTGATTATTGTTTGTGATTGATGTTGATCTGAATGAGTATCAAATAAATACACTTGATTGTTTTAACTCCAATGTTGTCATTTTTTAGTATCACTACAGTGTTGGATTAATAAAAAAATGAGCAGATGATGGTGCTGGAGGAGAAGTCATGTGATCATCAGAGTCATCACAGTTCATCCTGTTTGGATCATGTGTCTATAAAGTTCACAACACTATCTTCATAGTGGCACTAAAGGATTAAAATTATAATGAGTTAACATCTGGGAACCATGAATATCTGTCCAAAGTTTGGTATCAGTAATATAAGTCTAAACTTTAGGCTACAATGTCTCTTTTAAAGATTTTATTTTTTACCTTTGTTGTTTTTCATCCGCTGCTGTAACAAGTCAATTTTCCACCTCGAGCTGTATCTTTAAAATAAAGCTAATAATAATTTCCCGACCCTGCTCTTCCTCAACCTTCTCCTCTTCCTCCTCCTCATTCACTGTTGGAGAAAAGATTAGGATCCAAACCAGGGCCAGTTGGGATCGAGGATCTTTATTTCCCACATTCAATGATACAAATGAAAGTATCCAAAAGTGTTCAAAAAGAAGTCAGAAAAATACTCATCAAAGCGTCAATATAACTTCACAAAAATGATTAGAAAAGACGGAGACGAAGTTCAGTGCATTAGAGTTTACACTCCAAAAAAAAGGACATAACCCGAGCCTGTCCCGGACCAGACTAAACTTCTTATCTCTGTGACTTGGTTTTTATACTGAGCTGTAAAAGCCCTGCCTTCTTATTCAAATGAGAGGTGAACATGACACGTCTTCCTCAGTGTACGCCCTGTGACTTGTCCAGATGTCATGTTGCCATCTTCCATCAACATAATCTCCACCCTATACGGCCACTCTATCACATTTTGCCACGTAGCGAGTTCACCCCAGTTCAGCGTCTTTGGCACCACTCTATCTCGCCGCTGGCCGTTATCTACATTGGCCGACCTTGACTCCCCCTGCAGGTGGCTGCACACGCAAACTTAACAGTGCTTTCCCACGCTTTGCACTCATCTCTCCTCACTTTCTCAAGACTTTTCCTTGTTTTACGTAACACTCCCCCCCCTGTGAGACTTGAAGGTGTCATTAAAGTAAAAATGACATATAATGCATGATTACAGCAGATGGTAATGACACGACCATCAGTAGGTAAAGAGTTTCAGAAGGTCACAACAAGTAGGAGTTTTTAGCAACGTATCATTGTGTGTTTAACAGAATCAGTTGAATACTTAAAATCAGAGACTTAAAAATACTAAAAACTAAAAGTATGTAGGTGATTATATGAGTCAGACCACATTTAGTTGCAACCCATAATAGTGGAAGCATTAAAAATACTAAAAATCCTCAATAAGTGCTCAACTTAAATTGTCAATGTATTGAACCACCAAAGTGAATACTATAGGTTTTTACAGTTAACAGAGGCTAAACATCTGTCTCCTGTATATATGGTTGTTGGCAGATTGTTTATATGTTATTGCTACACTTTATTTTGCAGGTTGCCGTTATCTACATCACCCGACCTTCACTCCCCCTGCAGGTGGCTGCACACGCCAACTGAACAGTGCTTTCCCACGCTTCACACACACCCCTTCCTTCTCTATCATGTTTTTCCTTCTTTTTTGACCCAACATAGCCTGTATAAAAACAGGAGCACAGCAGACATCTCCACTTTCCAGTCCTTTCACCTCCACGACAGCGACATGGGTCTTTGGGTAAGTTGAGCAGCTGACTCTCTCACCTTTCATTTACACTAAATATTGTGTGTTTCTGTTTTTGTGTCAGTAGATTCTGTTTCATCCTGATGGAAATGCAAAATACTGAATCAGTAGAAAGTTCGTCTGAAACCATTTTAATAAAGGATTAATGCTTATTATGTAAATATTTTCAGTTTTCACACTGATCTACCACACTTAACTGAGTATTTTAGGGTTTGGACCCAGTGGTCACACGAAACTATCAATTTTTGTTCAGCTAGCTAGTTTTTCACTGTGTTTAACATAGTTTGTGACGATGGAGTATTAGGGCCACGTTGAGAAAAGAAAAATCAATGACTTTCAGATTGAAGTTGTAAATTTACGTGACTAAAGACATAATTTTACGAGAAAAAGTCCTAAAGTCATTATATTTGGTGCATTATGTAACAACTAGCCTAATCACAAAATGTGGCAACGTTTATATTGCGTTCAATGTGTCATATTATACAAAATGTGGTGTTATTACATCATGAGATGAAAATGTTGGATCACACATTATGCTGAACCCCTAAATTAATATATGAATAAAGTTCATTATCATATTATTATGGTCTACCCAGGTAACACTGTTAGTGGGGCTGCTGGGTTTGGTGGCATCGGACCAGAGCTACCTGCCCATTGACTGTGATGACGTGTATCGCCATGACAACAGCAGCTCCAGTGGGGTGTACACCATCTACCCAGGAGGCCCCACCTCACCCCTGCACGTCCTCTGTGACATGGACACTGACGGGGGCAGATGGACCGTCAGTACACCACACCTCATGTCTGATTAGATTTCAGATTTGACGACTGACTGTGATTTCTGTTACAGAGCAGATAGTCATCAAACTCACCTGCTTCAGTTGAACAGATGTTTCTAAGTGATCTCAAGTCCTGCTAATTGAATCCAGTTTTATTTGGGTTGACTGAATTGTTGTGATTCTCCCTTTCAGGTCTTTCAGAGGAGGTTGGATGGGAGTGAAAACTTCTACAGGCCATGGGAACATTACAAGAAGGGATTTGGGAATGTAGCAGGGGAGCATTGGCTGGGTGAGTCCTAGAGGGAGAATTACAGCTAGATTAAAGTGATATTCCGGCGTAAATTTAATCCATGGTCTAATGCACCGTAACACCGAGTTAGACCCCCCCTCAAGAGATGAAGTCTGCTAACCACTAGCTTCTCTAGTTGTAGCAACTTTAGCAGGGACCAAACCATAACAAAACAGCGCAGTATATGGATCCACGCGTAACGGATCAAACAGCCACAAAAAATGCTCAGAACAGCACCCAACGTCATCAACAGTACAAACAGAATTCAGAGTTTCATTTCGATGGACGCCACTATCAGTTTGAGACCGAGTTTACTGAAGACAAGCTGAAGGAAATGGAGGAGAAAAGTGAAAGACGGAGCGCTGCGGTGGAGGCTATGTCCTGAAAATGGAGGCAAAAGTGACAGGGAGAGAGCCGGTGGAGTCTAAATGCTGGAGCTGGGGGAATCAACTGATCAGTGTGGTGGTCAGTGACTGTCGGTGGCCGCTGACACCAGATGATTGTGCTGCCAGTCGGCCACGGACTAGTTTGTTAGCGCCTGGACTCTATGCTGGACACGGAAAGTTGCAGCATAGCGTAGAACTGGAGCAGAGCTGGTGAGTTGTTTTCATCTTGTTTCAAAAGAAACCACGCTAAGCTAATAGATGTTTGATGCCTCGTATTATGAGCTGGGACCCCGTTTGTACTGTTGATGATGTTTGGTGCTGTTCTGAGCATTATTTGTGGCTGTAAGTGGCTGTTTGGTCGGTGGATAGTGGATCCGTATACTGCGCTGTTTTGTTATGGTGCGGTCATTGCTAAAGTTGCTACAACTAGAGAAGCTAGCGGTTAGCGGACTTTATCTCTTGAGGGGGGGTCTGACTCTGTGTTACGGTGCATTAGACCATGGGTTAAACTTATGCCGGAATATCACTTTAAAGCATCTGTGGATTCAATATGCTCTGGTTGTGGTTCTCCTCAGGTCTGGACAACATCTTCCTGCTGACGATGAGGAAGAAGAACGAGCTGCGGGTGGACATGGAGGACTTTGAGGGAGGGGAGGCCTTTGCTCAGTATTCCTCTTTCTTCGTGGACTCTGAGAGGGAAGGATATCGGCTGGATCTGGGCGGCTTCACAGGAGGAACGGCAGGTGAGGGTCACTTCAGTGGAAACCTTTCCTTTTCTTACTTTTAGGTTTTTAACAATGAGCCAGGTGAAGGCTGAATGTTACACTGTGGACAAACAGGCTGAAAAAAAGATTTTTGTGAATTCTGTAAAAAATAATTTTAGGAAATAGGAAAATTTGGCAGTTTCACTGATTTCACAGTATTAACAATTTATTTTAGCTGGATTCACTGCACTTTTTTTTTACCCGTTTCAAATTTTGACTCTGTTGTTTCTAGGGGACAGTTTAACATACCACAACTCCATGAAGTTCACCACCTATGACAAAGACCAGGATTTGTGGGAGAAAAACTGTGCTCACCAAAGTCTTGGTGGATTCTGGTACAACAACTGCCACACGTCAAGCCCCAACGGCCTGTACGCACCTGGCGGCCCTAATAATGTCTGGAACGGTTTATATTTCCCAATCCAATGGTCCACATGGAAAGGCTATAACTCCCCCCTTAAGACCATCACCATGAAAATCAGATCAGTCACTAAGTATCCATGCACTTATTGATCTGATCAGCTGTAGATCAATGAGATAATCACGCCCTCCATCAGGGTTGGAGAGCTGGGATGTTCGGGCATATAATCACTAGTCTGACTGGACTTAATGCCAACAATAACCTCTGAATCAAAATCATCATAAAATGTGTTTTTGTTTCTTTCCTACTCATCTTGTTTCTAAATCACTGTCAGACATGATAACTCTGTTGAACAGGTTCATGCACTGATGTGTTGAAATTCACTTTCTTTGTTTTTTTCTGATTAAAAAAAATGTATTTAGTGATTATTGTTTGTGATTGATGCTGTTCTGAGTGATTATTAAATAAATAAACTTGATTGATTCAACTCTTCTTTTATTTTTGAAGTTGTCATTTTTTTACTATCAGTTTCATTCCTGGTTGAAAATTATCCCATAATGATTTAGGCTTTTCCCTCTATTATTTCCAACTAGTAGTACATGCTAATTAGCAGTAATGCAAATAAAGATGCGGCTGATCGGAACATCTGTAGCTTCACAAGTCATGAACTGGAGTGTTGGATACATTTTTTTTAATGGCCAGATGATGGTGCTGGAGGAGAAGTCATGTGATCATCAGAGTCATCACAGTTCATCCTGTTTGGATCATGTGTCTAAAGTTCACAACACTACTGTCAACCTCATGGTGGCAATAGAAGAAAAGTTATTATGATTTGACATCTGGGAACCATGAACATCTGTCCAAAGGTATTGGTAATATAAGTAGTTTTCATTTGCTGCTGTATCAGTGGGATCAGTAGGAGCTGAATGTGTTTGGTTGTGTTATAGCCTGGTAAACCAGCCTCCCCCGGAAATGCATTTCATTCATTTCTCAGGGGGAGTCTGGCCTCACCCCCGTTGAAACCGTTTTGCCAGAAATCGGCCGTCTACTGAGCCAATCAGCGTCGCCGCTGTGATTGACACAGCACGTTGGCCAATCAGGGCCTGAAAACATCGCTACATGGACTGGACTCACCTACAACAAACATGGCAGAGCGTCAAACAGCGGCGTAAAAACAGCAATGAGGGAAGTTCTAAATGAAATACCATCAATTACAGAACTTAAACTAGAGCAAGAGTGCTGTGTCAATCACAGCACGTTGGCCAATCAGGGACTGATTGGCTTGGTAGGCGGAGTGTTTCGGCGAAACGGTTACAACGGAGATGAGGCCAGACTCCACCTCTGAAATGAAATAAAATGTATTTCTGGGGGAGGCTGGTTTACCAGGCTAGTGTTCTGAGGTTTCTGGTGTAATTCGCCCTTCGCGTACAGATGTAGCCACCTAGAAGTTCCCCCTGGTCCCTGGTGGGACCACTGTGGGACCGTGATGGGTCCGTGGCGGGTCCGTGACAGGCTCCCGCTTGGCCCGTGGCGATAATGTAATCCCCCGCGATGACGTAGCGAACGCAGCCACGACTGTTAACGCCCCTCTGCAGCCCGTGTGAAAATCAGCTGCAGTGTCTCATTTGTCCACGGGGAGGAGCAGTGATTTTGACCCGAGTTAATCTGTCAATCACTTTTCCTCCTCCTTTCTTTTTTCTAGGGCTGTTTTCGACTAAGGATTTTCATAGTCTAATCTGATTCGTCAGATTTTGCCGTAGTCGACTAATAGTCGGACCTTTATTTAGGCCTAGGCCTACATATTTTTTTTTACATAGCAGCAAGATCGTATTTGCAACTTTTTCCCGTTTCACAGATAAACCCAAACCAATACATCCATGGGTAAAACAAAATTAACGGAGGTCGCAAGGACTCAACAATCCGTACATTACGTTGTGTGTTTTAATCTTAATCAATATACACTGTGACCGCGACACCGGCAGAGAGACAGACAGGCTGCAGAGGGACGAGATCACAGCTGCGCTAATGGTGCGTTCATGACAACCAGGAAGTCGCAAAAAACGAGATCCTCTTCTGAAAAACTCATGACATGTCAAACTTTAGGATGTGTTAGATAACTAATTATTCTGTCTAAACATCAGAACTACGACACATGACACGGTAAACACAGCTGATCGATCGAAAAAACAATTACAGCTCGAGATTTCCAATTTCCATGGTTGAAAGCAGGATCTTGAATGCAACCTGGTCAAAGTCCGCATTCTCCATATGTAACCTGCATGCTGACAAAGTTAGATGTCAGACCGGTAGCCTGTGCTGTGGGCTCGGAGAAAATTGCCTTGATTATACTTGATTTTAAACTTTGGCGGCTCTGCCTCTCCTCTTTCTGCCGCTCAGTGAGCGTCTACAGTGACTTCACCGTGACGTTGACGGTCCTGTGTGCAGAGCAGAGCGGTATCGCTCTGCCTGTGCGCTGCTCACCTCCGCGCATTTGATTACAACTGCAGTGGGTGATTTATTAACACATAGTAAAAAGCTAAAAAAGCAGGACCTCCTAAAGAAATTCATTCTTTCTAATCATGCTTGGAGATGGTGATGCTCTGGAGCAGGTGTGAATGTTCTGTAGTTTGGGGTGTGTTGGGCCCGCCCTGCATGCATACTTTCCAGTATGATAATAAGAGAGTACAATAGGTTAGCCAGACAGTATTTTGTGACTAGTGAAATGTGTGAATGTGTGAACACTTTATACTGGAGTCAATTTCCCTTTTGTACTGTTAGCATCACTTGGATGGAAGTGATGCAGAGCCAGGTGACAATACATGTGGACAAAGCCACTTATTGGCCAGACAGGGTGGACATTGGGTCCCAATAATATTCTCTCCGGTCCAGCTCTCACGGAAGATGTAATTTCCCTCCTTACACAATTGGAATACTTCTGGAAGTTTGTGTCTGAACAAATCATTTAAGCTCTGACGACAAACACAAATGATGTTCAAAGTTGAACAGCCAGCTGCATTGCAGGATTGCATGATTTGTGTGACAATAGGTGACCAATAGATGGCCCATTAGTGCGAACAAAGGACTGGGCAATGATGATGCTAATTCCCTAGTCGAAGGCATGCACTGAATACTTGCAACTGCAAACATCTTCCAAAAGGCTTTCATCACTCCCTTAGTTTTTCCTCTTTAAATGTAGATTCACAGTAAATAAATTGTGATTTTTAAAAAATTGACAGTATTTATTATTAGCTACAAGTTTACAACAGTTTATTTCCCGATTAAACAGTGGCCAGGGCATCTCCAGTAGCTAGGTCTGTTATTATTTCACTTCTTAAATCAAACATGTACTCGTGGTTCTATGACTTATGTGACTTTCCACTCACCACCAGAGGCAGTGCTTTAAATGCCGCCTCTGGCGATATGTACTGTATTCTGTGAGAGAAGCGCCATCTCCTGGTCATGTCTTGTATTTCATTGAATGGGTGGAGTTCCAGTAAAAACTAGTCACACCCAGGAAAAGGAGGGGGTCACTCCAGCTGCTGGGACTTTGCTGGAGCTCAGCTGGAACTCTCATGGGAACAGCATGGCAACTGCATGGCAGTTGCATGGCAGGGGAACTTTGATGTGGCTCCCACTGTAAGCCCCGCCCCCCTTGGTTACTGTTGCTACGCCGGGCAAGCTCTCACTCCCAGCCATGCTCCTGGCAATGTTTGGTATCGATTTCAAAGGAAATATCAGCAAATTTCACACCGGAGGATAAAACATCTGTTCAACGACACGACTGGACAACGTACAGAGCAGAAGTAGGGCTGGTAACTTGACCGTCTATCAACCCAACAAGACTTAGCTCATCTCACTGGTTGTCAAACTAAAAGTTTTTGGGCAATTGTGAACCACATACGGCTTCCGCTGCAGTTTTTTTTCTCCCACCAGTCAGTGAAAGCAGTCCCTGCCTGGAGGATCCCTCGCCTGAAAGCCCAGGTAAAAGCCCTAAAGTACAGCTGTCATGTCGGAGGTGAACGTATGGTTATCCCCATATTTACACTTGTTGAAAAAAAAGTCAGATCGTATCTGAACATCTCTATATTGCTGCTGCCGCCACCGCAGCAGCAACAACAACAACAATATCCTTCTCTACAAACGTTTCGTTTTTCGTCCCAGGAAATATAATGAAGCTTGCCAGGCCTATGGTTACGGGTCAGGTGACGGTTGCTAACATAGGATTGGTCAATAGCGGTTTTAGGGCGAAGTTCGCGAAGGGCGAATTCACTCAATGTGTGTGGGGGGTTGCTGTGCTGTCACCTGGGGAGCTCAGGTGCATATAGACTGAGCTCCTTTTTTTTTTTTTTTGGAATACTTTATTTTAAAGTTTTCAAATATGCAAACATAGTACAACTTATTCCCATGGCAAAATGGTATAAGTAAAGACAAACAATAGATAAGATAAATAATAATAAATAAAATAAAATAATATGGTTAGGAAATAGAATAATACTGAAGGATAAGTAAAATAATAATAATGGAATGAAGAGAAGGAAACAGAAAAAATGATAATAATAATGATAAATTAAAAAAGAAAAAAAAAGGAGAATAGTGACTGTATTACATTGTGACACATGTCACTGAAACATTTTAAACATTGTACCTGGACATTAATGTTAATTTACAATTGCACCAGTTCAGGGGTTACAGAGAGTCCACAGCTGTTGTTTCTATATATTCAATAAAAGGTTGCCAGATCTTTAAAAAGGTGTCGTATCTATTTCTCATAACATATGTGATTTTCTCCAAGGGTAAACAAGTCATCATTTCTGATATCCATTTCGATATAGAGAGGGAGGAATCCGACTTCCAGGTTAACGCAATACATTTTCTGGAAACAGTGAAAGCTATGTCAATGAGTTTCTTGGAGCTCTGACACAATTTCAAGTTTGTTGTATTTCCTAAGAGACAGAGTCCTGGATCTAGTGGGATTGGTGTATCCATGATTTTAGTCAGTGTGTCACATCTATCGTACCAGAATGTAGTTACTTTAGTGCATTGCCATGTGCAATGTATCATGGTACCCTCTGCAATGCCACATCTGAAACAGATATTTGAAATTGAGGGATTATACCGGTGTAATTTTTGGGGGGTGAGGTAAAGTTGGTGAAGGAAATTGTAGTTCACCAGTTTGAATCTGGCATTTATAGTGGCAAATAAGCTGTTCTGACACAGGTCAGGCCACAGGTCCTCATGTATTGTAATGCCTAGGTCAGATTCCCACCTCTCTCTTGATCGATGTATGTTTTGTTTAGGATACTCCTCCATTATTGTTAGATACACACGTTTAATAAAATGCCTTGGACCTTTGCTATTGTGAAATATTTTCTCCACCCTTGTCAGGTCAGGCAATGTCATTTGTTCCCCCCAACTTTTCTTCAGGAATGCTCTTAATTGCAAATAACAAAAGAAAATTTTGTTTTTAGTTGTTCAAAAGACATCAGAGTCCCATTGCTATAGCATTGTTCAAAATACTGTATCCTTTTATCATGCCAGAGTTTGAAAATTCTGTTATCAGAGAACATTGGAATGAGTTTATTTTTCCACAAGGGTGTTTTTGGTGATAGATCAGCAGACTGAGCTCCTTTAAAGGAATAGTTCACCCAAAAATGAAATTTCACTCATTATTTAGAGAGAAGCCACTGAGGACTCTGAAACTTCTCCCAGCCCTTAGTCGGCATGAGGGTGAAAAAATAATGAATGGAATTTTGTTTTGGGGTGAACTATCTCTTTAATAAAAAGTATTGTCTTATATGCATTTATGGCGGAAACAACCTCAAGCTTTACAGTATCTTCAAAACAAGACAAAAAATAATTTTCTAACCCTGCTCCTCCTCCTCCTCCTCCTCCTCATATAGCCTACATACAGCCTGTATAAAACATTTGTTTTAATTGGTGACTGGCTGTTAAAACAGGACAACAGGATTTTTGGGATATCAAGATATCAGCTCGATCTGGGCGGCTTCACAGGAGGAACGGCAGGTGAGGGTCACTCCGATGGAAATGTTTCCTTTTCTTAGGTCTTCTATAATGAGCCAGGTGAAGGCTGAATGTTACACTGTGGACTGTTGTTTCTAGGGGACAGTTCATCATTCACTGACATTCACCACTTATGACAAAGACCAGGATGTGTGGGATATAAACTGTGCTCAGTATTGTCTTGGTGGATTCTGGTACGGCGGCTGCTACACGACAAAACCCAACGGCCTGTAGACAATACCTGTCAAATATCATTGAGTCCAGTCGTCAAAACCCACTGAAATACCACCTATTTTAATAAAGGCTTAATGCTTATTATATAAATATTTTCAGTTTTCACACTGATCTACTACAGTTAACTGAGTATTTTGGGGTTTGGACCAAGTGGTCACACAAAGCAATGCATTTTAAGTGACATGGGAACAGTCAACTATTGTTCAACTAGCTAGTTTTCCACTACCGTAGATGAACAAATAGCCGCCCGCGTGCAAATACCAGCCTGGGCTCTAACAGCCACCGGGGTCTGAGCTCATTTGGCATAATAAACGCTGGTTCAATTAGACGCCCGGGCGATTAAAGCATTGATATCAGTGGAATGTTTTTGTTAATATAAGTCCTAAATAGTCCTATTTTCCGTCAGCATCACTTCCATAGAGTGTTTGGTCTCTCCTTCACTCTGCTCTGCTGTAAACCAGGAGAAAACTTTCCTTGTGGGATACAAGTGTTATCCAATGAGGAGAGAGAACGGCATGAAGGGCTGTGTGTGCAGCCAAGGGATGCACGTGAATGTGGTGACGTAGCACGAGGACCAATAGATGCAAGACGAGGGCGGGGGCTGCTAACTCATGGTGCGTTCAAGGAAACTCGTACTTTGTGTTTTTCCTTCCTCTGAAGTCGTACCAGTTCGATCTGGTACGAGTTCACGGGTTGGAAGTTACGAGTGGCCGGGAACTTTCACATACAACAGGACGGTAAAAACACGAGTTACGGGTTACCTGGAACGCTACAAAGTCGTAGTTGTGACTTGAAGCTGTAACTTACGGTTTCAAAAGCCTTCCTTGAACGCAGCATTAGCCGAAACGGCCGTGCTGCTGATATCTGCTTTAAAGGATAACTTTAGTTTTTTACAACCTGGACCTTATTTCTAGCATCAAATACTTTCATTTACTCACCCTGACAACTTTGGTGTCATTTGGAGTTGTTTTGACGAAATTAGCCCCAATCGAGCGGCGCGTATATCCGTATAATGCGAGAACACGGGGCACGCAATGCAGCCTCTAAATGACACATTATCCGCCGCAAAATTTGTTCATTTCGCCAATATTTTGTGATGATACACTAGTGTTATTCCCCTCCGAGCCCGTGGTGGCATGTTAGCAACATCCTGCTCCTCTAGGTTGACCTACTAACCTCTGATCTGGATGATGTCATCTCCGACCGGTGCCCGGCTCGTTCTGATAATAATCATTCCGCTTCGGCATTTGGGTCCTTTTTAGCTCAACTAGCCAGAGCTGTAGTGAGGATCCAGGCTGAGGAGAGGAAGCCTGTGGAAGCTGACCGAAGCTGAACATCATCCAGCTGCTCATTTTGTTCTGACGAGTCAGAAACATGCAGAAACGGACCATAGCATTAGCGACAGCAAGTTAGCCGCGCCGCGCCGCCGTCGGAGATGACATCATCCAGGTCAGCTGTTAGTAGGTCAACCTAGAGGAGCAGGATGTTGCTATATTATTTTTTTAGGAAGGAAAAAACTTAAAAATAAATGAAAAAGCTCAACACAAAATATATTTTCACTTTGAAATATTATTCTTTACATTCTTTACCACAAAAATATATCTTTATTACATGAAATAAGAAAATAACCCCAAAAATAAATAAATAAATAAAATGAGTGCTTTTTATTTCAAATTATTTACCTCTTACTATTCTTTTCCATCACCCATTTTAATAAAGGATTAATGATTATTATATAAATATTTTCAGCTTTCACACTGATCTACCACAGCTAACTGAGTATTTTGGGGTTTAGACCCTGTGGCCACACAAAGCAATGCATGTTAAGTGACATGGGAAGAATCAACTTTTGTTCAGCTAGCTAGTTTTCCACTATGTTAAACAGTTTTAGTTTATTACCATCAGTGCTGTAGTGAAGTCCAGCTTCTTTCAGATTAGGCAGCTGGCAAAGGTGAAGCCTTTCCTCACACAACAGCACTTTGAGACAGTTATAACATCTGGGCTGGATTACTGCAATGCACTTTATTTTGGAGTCAGTCATCCTCCCTCTCACGTCTCCAGCTGGTGCTAAATGCAGCTGCTCGCCTCCTAACTGGAGCACGTAAGAGGGAGCATACAGTATAACTCCCACCCTGGCCTCCCTCCACTGGCTGCCTGTGCACTTTACAGTCCATTTGAAGATTCTTTTATTTGTTTTTAAGTCTTTAAATGCCCCCCCAACCTCTCAGACATGATAACTCTGTTGAACAGGTTCATGCACTTGCTTCCTACACTGCAAAAACTCTAAATCTTACCAGGAATATTTGTCTTATTTCTAGTCAAAACAATCTCATTATACTTAAAATAAGACTGGCATTAAGAAGACACACAAGAATCACATTAAAACGTAGCTCATTTTAAGACACTTTATTCATCTTTCAAACATATTTTCAGTTGAAATAAGGAGAAAAATCTTGATTGTGGAGCAAGTTTTTCTTTCGTATTACAAACACAAAAAACTTGTTTTCAATGGCAGGTTTTTCTACTTGAGACATTTTGAAAATAAATAAAACTAATATTCTTGGAATGATTTGGGGTTTTTACAGTGTATGTTTTTTTATACCTGATGTATTTTTTCATATCAAAAATTGTATTAAGTGATTATTGTTTGTGATTGATGCTGATCTGAGGGGTTATCAAGTAATTACACTTGATTGTTTTAACTTCAATGTTGTTATTTTTTAGTATCAGTTTTATTCCTCAGTGTAGAAAATGATCTCAACGTTATTTATAAGGAGTTCATTTTTTCCCTCTGTTTTTCTCAAAGGGCAGTTCATGCTAATTAGCACTAAATACAAATAAAGATGAGGCTGATGGGAACATCTTCAGTTTTACAAGTCATGAACTGTAGTGTTGGATAAATGAAGGATTTGAGCAGATGATGGTGCTGGAGGAGAAGTCATGTGATCATCAGAGTCATCACAGTTCATCCTGTTTAGATCATGTGTCTAAAGTTCACAACACTAACTTCATAGTGGCACTAAAGGATTAAAATTATAAAGCGTTGAAATCTGGGAACCATGAATATCTGTCCAAAGTTTGGTATCAGTAATATAAGTCTAAACTTTAGGCTACGATGTCTCTTTTAAACATTTTATTTTTTACCTTTGTTGTTTTTCATCTGCTGCTGTAACAAGTCAATTTTCCACCTTGAGCTGTATCTTTAAAATAAAGCTAATAATAATTTCCCGACCCTGCTCTTCCTCAACCTTCTCCTCTTCCTCCTCCTCATTCACTGTTGGAGAAAAGATTAGGATCCAAACCAGGGCCAGTTGGGATCGAGGATCTTTATTTCCCACATTCAATGATACAAATGAAAGTATCCAAAAGTGTTCAAAAAGTCAGAAAAATACTCATCAAAGCGTCAATATAACTTCACAAAAATGATTAGAAAAGATGGAGACGAAGTTCAGTGCATTAGAGTTTACACTCTCAAAAAAAAGGACATAACCCGAGCCTGTCCCGGACCAGACTAAACTTCTTATCTCTGTGACTTGGTTTTTATACTGAGCTGTAAAAGCCCTGCCTTCTTATTCAAATGAGAGGTGAACATGACACGTCTTCCTCAGTGTACGCCCTGTGATTTGTCCAGATGTCATGTTGCCATCTTCCATCAACATAATCTCCACCCTATACGGCCACTCTATCACATTTTGCCACGTAGCGAGTTCACCCCAGTTCAGCGTCTTTGGCACCACTCTATCTCGCCGCTGGCCGTTATCTACATTGGCCGACCTTGACTCCCCCTGCAGGTGGCTGCACACGCAAACTTAACAGTGCTTTCCCACGCTTTGCACTCATCTCTCCTCACTTTCTCAAGACTTTTCCTTGTTTTACGTAACACTCCCCCCTGTGAGACTTGAAGGTGTCATTAAAGTAAAAATGACATATAATGCATGATTACAGCAGATGGTAATGACACGACCATCAGTAGGTAAAGAGTTTCAGAAGGTCACAACAAGTAGGAGTTTTTAGCAACGTATCGTTGTGTGTTTAACAGAATCAGTTTTATACTTAAAATCAGAAACTAAAAACTACTAAAAACTAAAAGCATGTAGGTGATTCTATGAGTCAGACCACATTTAGTTGCAACCCATAATAGTGGTAGCATTAAAAATACTAAAAATCCTCAATAAGTGCTCAACTTAAATTGTCAATGTATTGAACCACAAAAATGAATACTATAGGTTTTTACAGTTAACAGAGGCTAAACATCTGTCTCCTGTATATATGGTTGTTGGCAGATTGTTAACATGTTATTGCTACACTTTATTTTGCAGGTTGCCGTTATCTACATCACCCGACCTTCACTCCCCCTGCAGGTGGCTGCACACGCCAACTGAACAGTGCTTTCCCACGCTTCACACACACCCCTTCCTTCTCTATCATGTTTTTCCTTCTTTTTTGACCCAACATAGCCTGTATAAAAACAGGAGCACAGCAGACATCTCCACTTTCCAGTCCTTTCACCTCCACCACAGCGACATGGGTCTTTGGGTAAGTTGAGCAGCTGACTCTCTCACCTTTCATTTACACTAAACGTTGTGTGTTTCTGTTTTTATGTCAGTAGTTTCTGTTTCATCCTGATGCAAATGCAAAATACTGAATCATTAGAAAGTTCGTCTAAAACCATTTTAATAAAGGATTAATGCTTATTATGTAAATATTTTCAGTTTTCACACTGATCTACCACACTTAACTGAGTATTTTAGGGTTTGGACCCAGTGGTCACACGAAACTATCAATTTTTGTTCAGCTAGCTAGTTTTTCACTGTGTTTAACATAGTTTGTGACGATGGAGTATTAGGGCCACGTTAAGAAAAGAAAAATCAATGACTTTCAGATTGAAGTTGTAAATTTACGTGAATAAAGACATAATTTTACGAGAAAAAGTCCTAAAGTCATTATATGTGGTGCATTATGTAACAACTAGTCTAATCACAAAATGTGGCAACGTTTATATTGCGTTCAATGTGTCATATTATACAAAATGTGATGTTATTACATCATGAGATGAAAATGTTGGATCACACATGATGCTGAACCCCTAAATTAATATAAATAAAGTTCATTATCATATTATTATTGTCTACCCAGGTAACACTATTAGTGGGGCTGCTGGGTTTGGTGGCATCGGACCAGAGCTACCTGCCCATTGACTGTGATGACGTGTATCGCCATGACAACAGCAGCTCCAGTGGGGTGTACACCATCTACCCAGGAGGCCCCACCTCACCCCTGCACGTCCTCTGTGACATGGACACTGACGGGGGCAGATGGACCGTCAGTACACCACACCTCATGTCTGATTAGATTTCAGATTTGACGACTGACTGTGATTTCTGTTACAGAGCAGATAGTCATCAAACTCACCTGCTTCAGTTGAAAAGATGTTTCTAAGTGATCTCAAGTCCTGCTAATTGAATCCAGTTTTATTTGGGTTGACTAAATTGTTGTGATTCTCCCTTTCAGGTCTTTCAGAGGAGGTTGGATGGGAGTGAAAACTTCTACAGGCCATGGGAACATTACAAGAAGGGATTTGGGAATGTAGCAGGGGAGCATTGGCTGGGTGAGTCCTAGAGGGAGAATTACAGCTAGATTAAAGTATCTGTGGATTAAATATGCTCTGGTTGTGGTTCTCCTCAGGTCTGGACAACATCTTCCTGCTGACGATGAGGAAGAAGAACGAGCTGCGGGTGGACATGGAGGACTTTGAGGGAGGGGAGGCCTTTGCTCAGTATTCCTCTTTCTTCGTGGACTCTGAGAGGGAAGGATATCGGCTGGATCTGGGCGGCTTCACAGGAGGAACGGCAGGTGAGGGTCACTTCAGTGGAAACCTTTCCTTTTCTTACTTTTAGGTTTTTAACAATGAGCCAGGTGAAGGCTGGATGTTACACTGTGGACAAACAGGCTAAAAAAAAGATTTTTGTGAATTCTGTAAAAAATAATTTTAGGAAATAGGAAAATTTGGCAGTTTCACTGATTTCACTGTATAAACAAACACATTTCTTTCAGATGGATTAACTGCAATTTTTTCCCCCCGTTCCAAATTGAAATTTTGACTCTGTTGTTTCTAGGGGACAGTTTAACAGCCCGCCACAACTCCATGAAGTTCACCACCTATGACAAAGACCAGGATATCCATGGGGATGTAAACTGTGCTCAGCATTATCTTGGTGGATTCTGGTACGGTAACTGCCACAGCTCAAACCCCAACGGCCTGTACGCACCTGATGGCGTCAACTATGACTATGTCTCAATTGAATGGCAAACATGGAAAGGCGTGAACTACTCCCTTAAGACCATCACCATGAAAATCAGATCAGTCACTAAGTATCCATGCACTTATTGATCTGATCAGCTGTAGATCAATGAGATAATCAGGCCCTCCATCAGGGTTGGAGAGCTGGGATGTTCAGGCATATAATCACTAGTCTGACTGGACTTAATGCCAACAATAACCTCTGAATCAAAATCATCATAAAATGTGTTTTTTTGTTTCTTTCCTACTCATCTTGTTTCTAAATCACTGTCAGACATGAAAACTCTGTTGAACAGGTTCATGCTGATGTATTGAAATTCACTTTCTATTGATTTAAAAAAATGTATTAAGTGATTATTGTTTGTGATTGATGCTGTTCTGAGTGATTATTAAATAAATAAACTTGATTGTTTCAACTCTGCTTTTACTTTTGAATTTGTCATTTTTTAGTATCAGTTTCATTCCTTGTAGAAAATGATCTCATCGTGATTTAGTTTTTTTTTCCTCTATTATTTTGAACTAGCAGTACAGCACATGGTAATTAGCATCAATACAAATTAAAGATGAGGCTGATTGATAACATCTTTACTTTCACATGAACTGGAGTGTTGGATACATTTTTACTAAATGAGCAGGTGATGGTGCTGGAGGAGAAGTCATGTGATCATCAGAGTCATCACAGTTCATCCTGTTTGGATCATGTGTCTAAAGTTCACAACACTACTGTCAACCTCATGGTGGCAATAGAGGAAAAGTTATTATGATTTGACATCTGGGAACCATGAACATCTGTCCAAAGGTATTGGTAATATAAGTAGTTTTCATTTGCTGCTGTATCAGTGGGATCAGTAGGAGCTGAATGTGTTTGGTTGTGTTCTGAGGTTTCTGGTGGAATTCAATGTGTGTGTGGGGTCGCTGCTGTCACCTGGGGAGCTCAGGTGCACATAGGTGGCATTGTTCACTCTCTATAGGTTTTGACCCAGAAGGGCAAACAGTTTTTGATCACTGTGGCACGGAGGCGTTCTTCATACCACTGTTTTGTTTGTTTGCTTATTTTCTTTAATAAATAGCAATAAACCAACTGTGTTGCAACTCAAGGAACAGCGTGGACATTCATTCAATGCAGTATGAGAACAGAGGCCAAGGTGAGGCGTGTCAACCAGGTTATTCTGGAGTTAGAAACCTCAGTAGCTCTAGTATCAGACTAAGCTCCTTTTAAGGGCCAATGAGGAGTTTCTATTCGGTTATAAAACAGTCTCACGTTAATGTGGATGAATCTACGCTACCCGCACTTGTTAATGGCTCCATTTTCGATCAATATATCGTTTTGTCTCTATCATTATTTTGTTATTATTAGTGGTGGTGGAAATGCTGGTCGAGCCGACCAGCGTTTCCTTACTTTCGGTTTTGCGGACGCAAATGAGAATAACGGCGATTCGGGCGGCGTTATGGTCGGAACTACGACGGTAACTGAACCTCTTTGAACCTCTGGGCCCTAGATTGGCAGACCGATCGAAGTCAACTCGCAGCGCACCTGCGCCACGTCAACTGGGTGTGTCCAGGCGCGTTTTGCAAGAATCGTGAGCCGCGAAGTCCGGTATAGACCGGCGCACCCACGCCCCTTGTCCCTCCTCCAGGCGCAAATGCCGAGGAGGGAGGAGTCGGGGGCGTGAGGCAGGCAGGAGGAGGAGAGAAAGGCTGAAGTGGGATTAACACAGCCGATTCCGATTTTCACCAATCAAATGAGCTCCTCTCCTCACCTTTAACTGAGCCGCGGTGATGTCATTTCCTACTTTGACATGGACGGAGGAGAGGAGGAGACAGCGACGCCACAGGCCGAACCTCTCCCAGGAGGAAACAGCTGTTTTGGTCCGGAGGTCCGAGCTCAGAGTGGCTGAATAATGAGTTTAATATCCTTAAACAGGTTTGATCTGATACACTGAGAACCGCTAGCCAGTGTAAAAAAAAACAACTAATAAACTAATAAAGAAACTCACATTTATTCAAACCCTGTGTAGAGATGAGAGGTGAATTGAGTTAACCTTATATTCCTGTGAATGTTAATGTAAACCCAGCGCGAGGCAGCAGTTAAAAGAAAAAGATGACGTAGGGAGACCCCCCAGGAAAGAGACTTACAAAAACGTTACAGTGTGTCAGTTGTTTTGTTTTCCTGCCTGTTATTTTGTTGCTGGGCTTTTCCGCTGGTAAATAAACTTTTTTTTATAAACTACACAAGATCCGCTCAAGATTCTTGGATCCGAGTGTAACATGTACACTAATCACAATATAAACAAACACCGTAACAGGGATGGAATCCGCGTAAAGGACGCTCTCGCTCTCTCCCCCCTCCCTCCCTCCCTCTCTCTGTCTGTCTGTCCTTTTCCTTTTTTCTGTTATGAGAGAAACTATATACTGACTATCTGACACCGAGGCTGTTGAGAGATGTAATAAGTAAAATAAGTAAATAAATGAATAAATAAATAAAAAACGCGGATCATCACATCTCAACACGGCAGTGACATGCAGTCCCTCAGTCCGCAATCCACAGCTCCAGTGCCAGTTCGTCACTGCTGAGTTAATTCAGGTGGAGTTTTCATTACGCTGCCAACAGCCTTTGATCTGACGTCAGATGTGACGGGACACTCTTTATAGATATAAATTCACGTGTTGATTCCATTAGTTGCATTAAATAGCAGTTATTGTGGTTATTTATTGCATCTAAATGCGTCTGGAACAGTGGAAACCTGTCTGTGAGGTTTTGCTGACGTGTGTGGACTGTTCGCCGGTCAACCAATCTCCCTCTCCGCCAGCTCCGCTTCGCCTTGCGCCGAGATAGACCTGCTTTGAGGTGGTCTGCTTTCGGCGCAGAGTCGGCGGGACATTTTCTCACGAAACTTCCGCTTCACCAAGCTGAATCTGTGACACCGCCTCCTGCTGCGCCGCCACACCCATATTGGCGGAGCGCGATCTGCCAATCTCCCGACTAGACTTTGAGCCAGTCTGCGCTGCTTCAAACTTGCAATAGACGGGCTGCGATACCTTGCGCCACCTGCGCTGCGCCACCAATCTAGGGCTCTATGACTTTAATCCTTGATGAATGAAAACATGAGTCCGTCTTGCGCCGGTGGAGGAATTCTACGGTGCGCGCGGAGGCAGCGTGAAAACACTTCGCTTTTCCAAAACTCCTCGTTGTCCCTTTAACTCATTGACTGCCAGCCATTTTCAGAAAAGAGACGCCCATACTGCCAGCCATTTTTGAGGATTTTGACTGAACTGTCAAGACTCACAGAGTATTGGGTTTTATGAGTACATGAACAATAAACATCTCTAAAGAAAGTGTAGACTTTCTTCTTTCACCAGAAAAAAAAAGTTTGTTTCTAGCCTGCTCGGTTGTTTAGAAATAGGGTTGTTTCAGCAAAAACACCATATTTTGACCAAAAAACGGAGAAAACAAGCTTTTTCTGCAGAGAAGCAGAATGGAGACTAATAACTTATTACTCAATGTTTTTTTTGTTCCAGTGACACCTCAAACATCTGAATAATTGTTCACTTCTATAGAACAACAAAAACAACACTGAAAAAGACTTGTGATGGCAAAATAACTATTTATTTGCACATATCCAGCTTTTATAGCCGAGTTTAGGATGAAACTCTGAACATACAGGGAGATCTAGCCGGGTTATAGAACAGGAGAGACCCAGACCTCGCTGAGTTACTCTTGCCATGATTTATCGCGCCATGATTAGATCTGTTCTAGATTATGGGTGTGTGGTTTTTGGCTCAGCTGCCAAGTCAGTGCTATGTAAACTGGATCGGGTTCAGGCTAAGGCCTTGAGAGTGTGTAATGGTGCTTTTAGGACAACTCCTATTCCTGCTTTACTTGTAGAAATGTGTGAGTTGCCTCTGGAAATCAGGAGGAAAAAGCTAGGGCTCCGTTACTGGGCTAAGTTGAGTGGTGCCAGTGTTAGTTTTTCATCAAGGTGTTTGCTCGAAAGTTCCTGGGAGTTCTCGGGTGATGGGAAGAAAGTTAATTTTATGCACTGTATTAAGCAGTTGGCGGAGGATTTTGGGGTAAATGGTCAGAGAATGGCTGGGCATGTGTGGTCACCTGTGCCGCCATGGTTTCTTCCTGAACCTGAGGTATGGCTGTCTCTCCTTGGAGAAGGGAGGAATAGTCGGGACAGAGAAGTGAGAAAGATCTTGGGGCAGTATGAAGGATTTATGACATTGTTTACTGATGGGTCAAAAGATCCTGACTCTGGGAAAACTGGGGCTGGGGTCTATGTGGTAGATGAGAATCTTAAGTTTAGTTTTCGGTTATCAAATAATTTTTCTGTTTTTGTTACTGAACTGGTGGCAATTTTAAAAGCCCTGGAGTGGGTAGAGCAGAATGAGCCTCAGAACAGTGTTATTTGTTCAGATTCTGCTGCTGCTTTGGTGGCTTTAGAGGGAGGTTCTTCTTCTGCCAGACCTGATCTGATCATGGAGATTTTATGTTGCCTCCTGAGAATTGAGAGGGTCCGGGGTCGAGTGTGTTTTATGTGGGTGCCTGGGCATTGCGGGGTTGAGGGTAATGAAGTGGCTGACAGGTTGGCTAAAGAAGCACTGTCTAAAGGAAATATAGATTTGGATGTATTAATGGGTAAGAGTGAATGTGTGAGTGAATGTACTGACAAACTTGAGGAACAGTGGCAGATGATGTGGAATCAGGAGCAGAGGGGAAGGCATTATTATTGTTTACAACCTTCAGTTAAACAGGGCAAATGGGGAGGTAAACTCAGGCGGAGGGATCAGGTTGTTTTAACTAGGCTGAGGTTGGGTCATTGTGGTCTGGCAAATTGCTTAAAAATCATTGGGAAGCATGAGAGTGGGTTGTGTGAGTGTGGGGAACAGGAGACAGTGATTCATGTGTTTTTTTACTGTAGCCTTTATACTGCTCAGAGGAGGCAGTTGTATATGGATCTGACTGATATGGGGCTTAGTGTCATTTCCTTTAAGAGTGTGTTTGCGGTAGGAGAAGGATCAGACTCCTTTGAGAGAGCGGTGCTGAAATTTCTACATTCTTCTGGCCTCTATGAGAGGATTTAATTGATTACTGTTAGGTTTAACTGGTGGAGGGCAGCATTACGCTAGAAAGCGTACAACCTGCCGGAACCCGAGAAGAAGAAGAAGAAGAAGACCTCGCTGACCCACTGAACCGGCTTCACAACAGCTGCAGCTCCGTCTCCTCCTCTCTCTCTCCTCTCTTTCTCTATCTCTCTCTCTCCGCGCTCTGCGCCGGTGGATGCGTACTCGGCACCACGTTTGACCGGAGCGAAGCCACAGTGCGCCCCAGCCGCGCGTCAACGGCATCTTGCTGGCCGACCCCGAGTAGGTTTAAGTTTAAGTTTATTGGGATAGCCCCTTGAGATGCAGCATCTCGTTTTCGAGGGGGTCCATTCCAGTAGAAATCAAACACTCCTGCTGCTGTCGAGTTGAGCCGAGTTGAACACACCGCCGCCTCAAAGTTTATAACGCAGAAAAAACCCTGATCATCCCTCGTCTTTGCGACAGTGCTCGCACTATCTCCACGTCTCAAACTCTCACCAATCGCTAGCTGCTTGTAGCCATGGACGTATTCTGTGCTAGTGATGCCTGTACCTCATAATACATCCATGACCTCAGGTCCGCCTTCCGCCTCGCCATTTCCCCCCCACACCGGATAACTTCCTCTCGTCTTTTACTCATCCAGAGACTCGCTGCTGCCACCTGCTGTTGATTTGGGGTTATAAAACTTTACTAAAATAGTTTACAAGCCTGATCTTAACTGACAAGCTGCACCAGACCCTTCCCCAGCCCCCCGCATTAAAAAGCCTAATTGACGTCTATAGACGTCAATGGCAGTGGGCGTTACTAAATAGATTGACGTCTATAGACGTCAATGGCAGTGAATGAGTTAAAGGGATAGTTCACCCAAAAATGAAATTTCACTCATTATTTAGAGCGAGAAGCCTCAGCCCTTAGTCGGCATGAGGGTGAGTAAATAATGAGAGGAATTTCATGTTTGGGTGAACTATCCCTTTAATAAAAAGTATTGTCTTATATGCATTTATGACGGAAACAACCTCAAGCTTTACAGTATCTTTAAAACAAAACAAAAAATAATTTTCTAACCCTGCTCCTCCCCATCCTGCTCCTCCTCCTCCTCCTCCTCCTCCTCATACAGCCTACATAGCTACAGCATGTATAAAACATGTGTTTTAATGGCTGACTGGATATAAAAACAGGACAACAGGATTTTTTTGGAAATCAAGGATATCAGCTCGATCTGCGCGGCTTCACAGGAGGAACGGCAGGTGAGGTTCACTTCTTCACGTCTTCAACAATGAGCCAGGTGAAGGCTGAATGTTACACTGTGGACAAACAGGATAATTAAAATGTTTCTTGTGAATTCTGTAAAAAATAATTTCAGAGAATAGTAATTTGGCAGCTTCACTGATTTCATCACAAACAAATTTATTTTTGCTGGAGTAACTGCAATGTTTTTCCCCGTTCCAAATGGAAATTACATTTTGACTCATTCACCACTTATGACAAAGACCAGGGGCCAAATGTATAAACCATGCGTACACATGAAATCTGTGTGCACGCCACTTTCCACGTACTTTTCCAAATGTATAAAAAACTACGGGCGGTGAGAATGTGCGTACTGGTACGCATGTTTCACACCGCCACTTTCCACGTATTTTTCCTCATGTATAAAAATCCACGGACGGTGAGAATGTGCGTACTGGTACGCATGCTTCAGACCATGCGTAGCCTCCCATCTTCATGTCGTTTCAGATTATTGTGGTGTTGCGAGTTTGCAAAAAAGGATAATAAATATGTGAATTTGAGAGATGTTTCATTTAGATATTTTTTTCGATACATTGTGTCAATAATCAGCGAGCTGCAGCAGCTGTCCAAATACGTCTTGATGTGATGCAGCGACAGTAAGTGTGGTGAACGGTGTAAGTGTAATGAAACAATAGGAAATGAAAAAGAAAATTAGTTTATTTCTTATGATGATTCCCGCAGTATCACTTTAAGTTCCCTCACTTCCATCAATACACTTTATAATAATCTCATTGTGTGATAGGTCGGGCACAGTCAATAAGGACATGTGTGTGTGTCCAGCTGTGCGCAATGGCACCGGAGGTACCAGGGTCTTGATAATGTTGTAACAAAACGTAGTTTTCATTGCATGTCCGACTGCAATTTAAACTGAGTCTGAAACTGAATCTGTGTCTCCTGATTCATCTGGCACTTTGCCACTGACGGCAGTTTGGATCAGGACCGACGCGGTGCGCGCAGTAAGGACAGCGAGGACCGTTTTTAGTCAGAGCGCTTTTTTTCTTCTTTTTAAATCTCGAGTCTATAGTGTCTATGGCTCAGAACCCAACGAATTTACTGCACCCAGAAATGCACCTTGGTTTTATTTGGCATGCCAGAGCTTAAGCTAAATAATATATATTTTCTTTGATCATTTTCTTCAACCACTACTTCTATTTCACAATCAGTGATATGACGCTTCTTGTTCAACTGTTTCTTTCTTGCTTCCGCGCTATTTCTCCTCAAATGAAATCCCAGCCTTTTGTATGCAAAATAGGCAACTGGGGGTGTGTCGGGAGCCATCTATGGTGAATCGTGGGTTTGGTCTAAGGACTCGTGCACGTGCGCACAATTTCAGCATGATCGAGATGTATGAGAAAAAAACACGTGGGAATATACGTACGTGGGGTTTTATACATCTGACGAGAAGACTGCGTATGCATGTTTCCTGTTTTGTGCACACACAGATTTCTACACCTAAATATACACAGAGTTTTATACATTTGGCCCCTGGATGTGTGGGATATAAACTGTGCTCAGTATTATCTTGGTGGATTCTGGTACGGCGGCTGCTACAGGACAAAACCCAACGGTCTGTGTGAGGTGGGTGAGAGGTGACTGAACAACTCTCTGTCTAAAACTGACATTTTATCTAGTTTTTATCCTGATTCCTCTGACACACTCCTTGGGCTTTGGTCATGTCTAACCACCTCTCTCAGCCGGAGAAAGGATTTTAGTCATCGGACGTGGATTTCCATAGTTTTAAAGAACTTTCTGTTTGTATTGGTGGCTAAGCTAATTAGCTCGCTCTGCTAAGCTAAGAGCTACATCCATGGCTGCCCCGGCTGCGGCTCTACTCACCCACCCACACGGGTGCGATGGCTGTCTCCAAAAGTCACAGTCAATCAAACTTGAACGCCGAATTTCCGATCTTTACTGGATCCATAATGCAGAAAAACACATAGACTCTATCATCACAATGGGCGCAGGTCCACCTGTCAACTCAGCCGAGTTGGACACCACCATGCCGGCTTCTAACGCTATCCCGCCGGTCTTGGCGAGCGGAGCTCCTGCTCTCCGTCTCTCAGCTGGCCACTGGATCCGGGGGCGCCCCGCCAGCTACAGCTGGACTGGCTGCATCGGTCATGCCGTCATACCAATCGGACGATCACTGGCACCCGCTGGGTGCAAAACCCAAAGTTGTGCCTGCTGCTGCACTGAACTTTACACCGAACCCGAGACGCAGAGCACATAGTTCCACCCCACGGCAGGAGCCGGGGTTCGTGGCACCAGGCAAGAAGGCACGTAGGACCAGCCCGCAACCCACCTGTGAACTCCAGCTGTCCAACCGGTATGACCTCCTGAGTCTGGATGAATTCCCACCGCTGAATGCAGAGTCGGAGCCAGTGGCTGCTCTCAGGCGGGTCACCCCGGCCGGTGTTTCCATCCCTGCAGCTGAAGCTGGCGGTCCTGTACCGGTGGCTCCAGCGGCTGTCTCCATCCCTGCGGTCTCGGCGCACCCACAACCAGGGCAGAGTGCATCCAGTTCTGCTGGCCTATCGTCACGTCACAAGCCGCCCCGAGATGCAGCACGAGGGCACCCCTTGGGGTCCTCCCTTCGCGGTGCTGCTTCCAAGCCTCAGCGCGCGGAGAGCAGATCCTCATCTGATCGAAGCGAGGTTCAACCGCCCCCCCCCCCCCCCCGAGACGTCCTCTCTCTCCACCAACCACTTTAATTGTTGGGGACTCCATCGTTAGGCAAGTCCGTCTCCCCAATGCGGTTACTCGCTGCTTCCCCGGGTCTACCTTGTCTGTCATCTTAAATAAACTCCCGGAGCTTTTGCACTCCCTGCCCTCCACAGTCAGTAAAATTATTGTCCATGTTGGATGTAATGATATTGCGCGTAAGCAGTCCGAGATGACGAAAGCTGATTTTAGAGATCTGTTCAGCTTCCTGCGCACCACAGACCAATCAGTGTTCATATCTGGCCCTATTCCAACACTGGGCCTTGGAGATGAGCGGTTCAGCCGAGTTCTCAGCCTCAGCACCTGGCTGAACCAGGCTTGCAGAGACTTCGATCTCACCTATATTGACAATTTTAATTTATTTTGGAATCGGCATTCATACTACAAGTCGGACGGAGTACATCCTAATCTAATGGGCAGTATGATGTTAGCCTCTAATCTGCATCATGCTGTTCAGCATGCGGCACATACTGTCACAAGAGATTGACGGCTGCTTACATCACATAGCTCCCCCCTGCCCCCTGTGGCAGTCCAAACTCCTGTTAGAAGTGAAAATCAGTCTGTGATATCTAATGCAATCTCAATGGCAATATTAAATTATAGTGACGGCGGTCCTACACATAGGCCTAAGGAACATTTAAATACCATAACAATAATTAAAAAGAAATTTGAATCTTTCCAACCAGTTAAACAGGCGAAAGTCTTGTGGGACAAAAGAAAAAAAACAAAAGGATTACTTGGTGGACACCTGAACATTAGAAGTATCACGTCAAAGACTGAGCAGCTGGAAACTATACTGACTGAATTGAATTTGGACTTTCTTTTTATCTCTGAATCATGGTTAACCGCATCTTCACCAAGGTCTATTTTTGCTATACCTGGGTATCATGTCTATAGGAAAGATAGAAAATCAGGCAGAGGGGGAGGAGTTCTCATGTATATACGCGACCATTTTAAATGTGAAGAAATACATCAAAATCTTTTACAAGATATGGAAAGCATTGCTGTCTCGATTATATTGTCCCCTCAAATGTCTTTCACAGTTGTTGGGCTCTATCGACCACCCAACTCTAATAATACATTCTACGAGAAATTTAAATGTGTGTTGAAGGAAATTGGTTCCAAAACTGAGTTAATTGTACTGGGTGATTTCAACATAAACTGGGCTGAACGAACAAATAGGAAGAACCTTAAAAGCATATCAGACCAGTACAATCTCTCCCAAATAATCCAAGGTCCAACCAGAGTTACACATTCATCACAAACACAGATAGATCTTATTTTTAGTAACAAACCTGAAAGAATCACTAAATCTTTTAATCTGATAACTGGCATGTCAGATCACAACCTGACCTTAATTGTTAGGAAATTGGAGAAACATAGATATCTATACAGACAAGAGGGTAAAAGATCTCTCAATATTATCCCTAAAAACCTTGTTGCCTCATTTGAGGATAAAATTAAGAAGCTGGATTGGAATGATGTAGTGCTGTCTGATGATGTAGAAGAGGCATCTAAAATCATGATGACCAGAGTTAGTGAGACCAAAAATGAATTTTGTAAAAGAGTCTCACATCCACAGAAAAAAAATAATTTACCTTGGTTAAATGAGAATCTCTGGAAGTTAATGAAGCAGAGAGACTTTGCATTAAAGGCAGCTCTTAAATCTGGATTACCACATGATAAAAGAAAATTTCAGGAACTGCGAAACAAAGTAGTGAAAGAACTGAGGCAGGCAAAAGCCAATTATTTTATCAAACTCATTAATGAGTGCAAAGGAAATAGCACAGTGATTTGGCAAAATATTAATAAAATCACAAAGAAGGAGGGGAAAATAACCCAAAATTGGGCAATAAAAGAACAATCAAAAGTAATTGAAGACAAAGAACAAATAGCCACAATCTTCAATTCCTACTTTGTGGATTCAGTGCAATGTTTGGCCAAGAATTTTGATGCAGGCCAAAAACCATTATCTCTTGAACCTGCAAATAATGAATTCCCTATTTTTACAATTGAACCCGTTTCAGAATCTGTAGTAATGAAAGTATTTGACTGTCTAAAAGCCTCAAGGTCCATGGACGTCTTTAATCTTGACGCAAGGCTTTTTAAAAATTGTAAATCTGTATTATGTAAGCCTTTAACTCATCTGATCAATCTGTCCATAAGAAACTCACACTTCCCTTCCTCATGGAAGACAGCAGTAGTCACACCAGTTTTTAAATCGGGTGAAAGGAATACCCCGTCAAATTATAGACCCATTAGTATCCTCCCAATAGCTTCTAAAATTGCTGAAAAGGTTGTCTGTGATCAGTTGGTTTCTTACTTAAATGAAGGCAATTTCAGCCTGCACCCAATGCAATTTGGTTTTCGAAAGCATTATTCAACATAATCAGCAAACTGTTTTTTTGTGGAACAAATCAAAAACTATCTTGACAAAGGTGGGGTTGTGTTTTTAGATTTAAGAAAGGCCTTTGACACCGTTAACCATAACATTTTACTTTCCAAACTTTCCAAATTTAATTTGTCAGCCAATATTAGTAAAACAACTTGTATGTACTTCACAAAGAGGATTAATAACTCAGTTAACCCTGATATCTTAATTAATGGCGAGATCATCAAGAGTGTGACACATGTTAAGTACTTAGGCATAGTAATTGATACCAACTTGTCCTTTAAAAAGCAAGTAAGTAGGGTCATTAAAAATGTTAAATTTAATCTGAATAACTTCAAGAGCATCAGGCACCAGTTGTCGCCATTCACAGCTAAACTCTTTGTGCAGACTATGATTTTTCCTCATTTGTCTTACTGTGTAACAACCTGGTCACAGGCCGGTGTAACTGTACTGAAGCCTGTTTACGCACTTTATAAACAAATTTTAAAAGCACTAGATAAAAAACCAAAGGATTATCATCACTGCAACATTCTTAAAAAATATGATCTTTTAAATTTTGATAATCTCATGTTTTATTCTGATGTTTGTCTGATGTTTAAAATGATTCATAACCTGGCGCCCCCTCCCCTTATGGAATGCCTATCCTGCCCCAGCAGTGGCAGAGCTGGCGGGACTAGAGCATCTACTCGGGGTGACTGGGTGCCACAGTTTAGAAGAACAACTTTTGGACAATCTGCCTTTTCTATTGGAGTCATAGAGAGGTGGAACTCTATACCAACACATATAAGAGACTCTGGAAGTCTAGCAGATTTCAAGTCCAGTCTAAAGTCCTGGTTAAAAAAATCACAGAAATGTAACCACCTATGACTGACAGGCATGTAGCCTATTCTGACTACACCGATGGAATTTTATGTATTGTTTTATTTGTATGCATTGTATTTATTGTACTGATGGTTGCTTCTTCTGTTTGCCTGTCCAGGGACAACAGATGTAAATTAGCTGTCAGCTAACTCTGGTACAATTGCTCAAATTGTGCACTGTCCCTGTAAAAATAAAGTAATAATAAACAATACCTGTCAAATATCATTGAGTCCAGTCGTCAAAACCCACTGAATATCAACCATTTTAATAAAGGTTTAATGCTTATTATATAAATATTTTCAGCTTTCACACTGATCTACTACAGCTAACTGAGTATTTTGGGGGTTTAGACCCAGTGGTCACACAAAGCAATGCATTTTAAGTGACATGGGAACAATCAATTTTTGTTCCGCTAACTAGTTTTCCTGTTAAACAGTTTTAGTTTGTTACCATCAGTGCTGAAGTGAAGTCCAGCTTCTTTCAGATTAGGCAGCTGGCAAAGGTGAAGCCTTTCCTCACACAACAGCACTTTGAGACAGTTATAACATCTGGGCTGGATTACTGCAATGCACTTTATTTTGGAGTCAGTCATCCTCCCTCTCACGTCTCCAGCTGGTGCAAAATGCAGCTGCTCGCCTCCTAACTGGAGCACGTAAGAGGGAGCATACAGTATAACTCCCACCCTGGCCTCCCTCCACTGGCTGCCTGTGCACTTTACAGTCCATTTTAAGATTCTTTTATTTGTTTTTAAGTCTTTAAATGCCCCCCCAACCTCTCAGACATGATAACTCTGTTGAACAGGTTCATGCACTTGCTTCCTACACTGCAAAAACTCTAAATCTTACCAGGAATATTTGTCTTATTTCTAGTCAAAACAATCTCATTATACTTAAAATAAGACTGGCATTAAGAAGACACACAAGAATCACATTAAAGCGTAGCTCATTTTAAGACACTTTATTCATCTTTCAAACATATTTTCAGTTGAAATAAGGAGAAAAATCTTGATTCTGGAGCAAGTTTTTCTTTCTTATTACAAACACAAGGTTTTTCTACTAGAGACATTTTGAGAAGAAATTAGATTAATATTCTTGATGATGATTTTGGGTTTTTACAGTGTATGTTTTCTTATACATGCATTTTTTTTATATCAAAATTTTTATTATGTGATTATTGTTTGTGATGTTGATCTGAATGATTATCAAATAAATACACTTAATTGTTTTAACTCCAATGTTGTCATTTTTTAGTATCACACAGTGTTGGATTAATTAAAAAAAATTGAGCAGATGATGGTGCTGGAGGAGAAGTCATGTGATCATCAGAGTCATCACAGTTCATCCTGTTTGGATCATGTGTCTAAAGTTCACAACACTAACTTCATAGTGTCACTAAAGGATTAAAATTATAATGAGTTAACATCTGGGAACCATGAATATCTGTCCAAAGTTTGGTATCAGTAATATAAGTCTAAACTTTAGGCTACAATGTCTCTTTTAAATATTTTATTTTTTACCTTTGTTGTTTTTCATCTGCTGCTGTAACAAGTCAATTTTCCACCTCGAGCTGTATCTTTAAAATAAAGCTAATAATAATTTCCCGACCCTGCTCTTCCTCAACCTTCTCCTCTTCCTCCTCCTCATTCACTGTTGGAGAAAAGATTAGGATCCAAAACACGGCCAGTTGGGATCCAGGATCTTTATTTCCCACATTCAATGATACAAATGAAAGTATCCAAAAGTGTTGAAAAAGTCAGAAAAATACTCATCAAAGCATCAATATAACTTCAGAAAAATGATTAGAAAAGACGGAGACGAAGTTCAGTGCATTAGAGTTTACACTCCCTCCAAAAAAAGGACATAACCCGAGCCTGTCCCGGACCAGACTAAACTTGTTATCTCTGTGACTTGGTTTTTATACTGAGCTGTAAAAGCCCTGCCTTCTTATTCAAATGAGAGGTGAACATGACACGTCTTCCTCAGTGTACGCCCTGTGATTTGTCCAGATGTCATGTTGCCATCTTCCATCAACATAATCTCCACCCTATACGGCCACTCTATCACATTTTGCCACGTAGCGAGTTCACCCCAGTTCAGCGTCTTTGGCACCACTCTATCTGGCCACTGGCCGTTATCTACATTGGCCGACCTTGACTCCCCCTGCAGGTGGCTGCACACGCTAACTTAACAGTGCTTTCCCACGCTTTGCACTCATCTCTCCTCACTTTCTCAAGACTTTTCCTTGTTTTACGTAACACTCCCCCCTGTGAGACTTGAAGGTGTCATTAAAGTAAAAATGACATATAATGCATGATTACAGCAGATGGTAATGACACGACCATCAGTAGGTAAAGAGTTTCAGAAGGTCACAACAAGTAGGAGTTTTTAGCAACTTATCATTGTGTGTTTAACAGAATCAGTTTTATACTTAAAATCAGAGACTAAAAAATACTAAAAACTAAAAGTATGTAGGTGATTCTATGAGTCAGACCACATTTAGTTGCAACCCATAATAGTGGTAGCATTAAAAATACTAAAAATCCTCAATAAGTGCTCAACTTAAATTGTCAATGTATTGAACCACCAAAGTGAATACTATAGGTTTTTACAGTTAACAGAGGCTAAACATCTGTCTCCTGTATATATGGTTGTTGGCAGATTGTTTCTATGTTATTGCTGCACTTTATTTTGCAGGTTGCCGTTATCTACATCACCCGACCTTCACTCCCCCTGCAGGTGGCTGCACACGCCAACTGAACAGTGCTTTCCCACGCTTCACACACACCCCTTCCTTCTCTATCATGTTTTTCCTTCTTTTTTGACCCAACATAGCCTGTATAAAAACAGGAGCACAGCAGACATCTCCACTTTCCAGTCCTTTCACCTCCACGACAGCGACATGGGTCTTTGGGTAAGTTGAGCAGCTGACTCTCTCACCTTTCATTTACACTAAACATTGTGTGTTTCTGTTTTTGTGTAAGTAGTTTCTGTTTCATCCTGATGGAAATGCAAAATACTGAATCAGTAGAAAGTTCGTCTGAAACCATTTTAATAAAGAATTAATGCTAATTATGTAAATATTTTCAGTTTTCACACTGATCTACCACACTTAACTGAGTATTTTAGGGTTTGGACCCAGTGGTCACACGAAACTATCAATTTTTGTTCAGCTAGCTAGTTTTTTACTGTGTTTAACATAGTTTGTGACGACGGAGTATTAGGGCCACGTTAAGAAAAGAAAAATCAATGACTCTCAGATTGAAGTTGTAAATTTACGTGAATAAAGACATAATTTTACGAGAAAAAGTCCTAAAGTCATTATATGTGGTGCATTATGTAACAACTAGCCTAATCACAAAATGTGGCAACGTTTATATTGCGTTCAATGTGTCATATTATACAAAATGTGTCGTTATTACATCATGAGATGGAAATGTTGGATCACACATGATGCTGAATTCCCTGAGTTAATATATAAATAAAGTTCATTATCATATTATTATGGTCTACCCAGGTAACACTGTTAGTGGGGCTGCTGGGTTTGGTGGCATCGGACCAGAGCTACCTGCCCATTGACTGTGATGACGTGTATCGCCATGACAACACCAGCGCCAGTGGGGTGTACACCATCTACCCAGGAGGCCCCACCTCACCCCTGCACGTCCTCTGTGACATGGACACTGACGGGGGCAGATGGACCGTCAGTACACCACACCTCATGTCTGATTAGATTTCAGATTTGACGACTGACTGTGATTTCTGTTACAGACCAGATAGTCATCAAACTCACCTGCTTCAGATGAAAAGATGTTTCTAAGTCCTGCTAATTGAATCCAGTTTTATTTTGGTTGACTGAATTGTTGTGATTCTCCCTTTCAGGTCTTTCAGAGGAGGTTGGATGGGAGTGAAAACTTCTACAGGCCATGGGAACATTACAAGAAGGGATTTGGGAATGTAGCAGGGGAGCATTGGGTGGGTGAGTCCTAGAGGGAGAATTACAGCTAGATTAAAGTGATATTCCGGCGTAAGTTTAACCCATGGTCTAATGCACCGTAACACAGAGTTAGACCCCCCCTCAAGAGATGAAGTCCGCTAACCGCTAGCTTCTCTAGTTGTAGCAACTTTAGCAGGGACCGAACCATAACAAAACAGCGCAGTATATGGATCCACGCGTAACGGATCAAACAACCACTTGTAGCCACAAAAAATGCTCAGACCAGCACCAAACGTCATCAACAGTACAAACAGGTTCAGAGTTTCATTTCGATGGACGCCACTATCAGTTTGAGACCGAGTTTACTGAAGACAAGCTGAAGGAAATGGAGGAGAAAAGTGAAAGACGGAGCGCTGCAGTGGAGGCTATGTCCTGGAAATGGAGGCTAAAGGTGACAGAGGGAGAGAGCCGGTGGAGTCTAAATGCTGGAGCTGGGGTAATCAACTGATCAGTGTGGTGGTCAGTGACTGTCGGTGGCCGCTGACACCAGATGATTGTGCTGCCAGTCGGCCACGGACTAGTTTGTTAGCGCCTGGACTCTATGCTGGACATGGAAAGTTGCGGCATAGCGTAGAACTGGAGCAGAGCTGGTGAGTTGTTTTCATCTTGTTTCAATAGAAACCAGGTTAAGCTAATAGATGTTTGATGCCTCGTATTATGAGCTGGGACCCTGTTTGTACTGTTGATGATGTTTGGTGCTGTTCTGAGCATTATTTCTGGCTGTAAGTGGCATTTTGGTCGGTGGATAGTGGATCCCTATACTGCGCTGTTTTGTTATGGTGGTCCCTGCTAAAGTTGCTACAACTAGAGAAGCTAGCGGTTAGCGGACTTCATCTCTTGAGGGGGGGTCTGACTCTGTGTTACGGTGCATTAGACCATGGGTTGAATTTACGCCGGAATATCACTTTAAAGTATCTGTGGATTAAATATGCTCTGGTTGTGGTTCTCCTCAGGTCTGGACAACATCTTCCTGCTGACCATGAGGAAGAAGAACGAGCTGCGGGTGGACATGGAGGACTTTGAGGGAGGGGAGGCCTTTGCTCAGTATTCCTCTTTCTTCGTGGACTCTGAGAGGGAAGGATATCGGCTGGATCTGGGCGGCTTCACAGGAGGAACGGCAGGTGAGGGTCACTTCAGTGGAAACCTTTCCTTTTCTTCCTTTGAGCTTTTTAACAATGAGCCAGGTGAAGGCTGAATGTTACACTGTGGACAAACAGGCTCAAAAATACTACATGATTTTTGTGAATTGCGTAAAAAATAACTTCAGGAAATAAAAAATGTGGCAGTTTCACTGATTTCACTGTATTAACAAACACATTTCTTTCAGATGGATTAACTGCAATTTTTCCCCCCGTTCCAAATTGAAATTTTGACTCTGTTGTTTCTAGGGGACAGTTTAACAGCCCACCACAACTCCATGAAGTTCACCACCTATGACAAAGACCAGGATGCCTATGTGGATGGAAACTGTGCTCGGAACCTGCTTGCTGGATTCTGGTACCGTGTCTGCCACAACGCAAACCCCAACGGCCTGTACGCACCTGGTAGCGTCAACTATGACTATGTCTCAGTTGAATGGCAAACATGGAAAGGCGTGAACTACTCCCTTAAGACCATCACCATGAAAATCAGATCAGTCACTAAGTATCCATGCACTTATTGATCTGATCAGCTGTAGATCAATGAGATAATCAGGCCCTCCATCAGGGTTGGAGAGCTGGGATGTTCAGGCATATAATCACTAGTCTGACTGGACTTAATGCCAACAATAACCTCTGAATCAAAATCATCATAAAATGTGTTTTTTTGTTTCTTTCCTACTCATCTTGTTTCTAAATCACTGTCAGACATGAAAACTCTGTTGAACAGGTTCATGCACTGATGTATTGAAATTCACTTTCTATTGATTTAAAAAAATGTATTAAGTGATTATTGTTTGTGATTGATGCTGTTCTGAGTGATTATTAAATAAATAAACTTGATTGTTTCAACTCTGCTCTTATTTTTGAAGTTGTCATTTTTTTTAGTATCAGTTTCATTCCTCGTAGAAAATCTGATAATGATAATTCACTCAATGCGTGTGTGGGGTCACTGTGCTCTCACCTGGGGAGCTCAGGTGCATATAGGTTGTTTTCAGGTGACGTCACGACTGCAGATGGAGGGCAGGAAGTATTCTGCTGATACGAAAACAATCGGAAAATGCAGACGGTCTGCGCTGTCTACGGCTGTTCAACGTAAGTGACCATAGTAAACAAACAGTGTCTTAGCCTGCCCTACAGCAAAAATGGCACATAGAAAGAGGAGTAAAGCAATATATTAAGCGGCAATATATATTTAATCATCAAAGATGTTCAAACCCACATTGTTTGTTTGTGTCACAACTAAGAACATAAAGTCAGCTAGCCTAATGCTAACGTATATGTAAAACCTCATAGACGGGCTAACAGAAATTAGCATGCAGTTTACAGCCAGTACAGTTGCTAAAAACTGTTTTAATTCTGGCTATAGACCAACTCGGCGAAATAACCGTTAGTCGAACGCCGCCATTCCTGCGGTGTCAGCTCCCAGTCAGGCAGCTCTGGGCTCAGTGTGCGAAGCGGCCGTTTGAATGCAAGCGCCAAGAAGTGGACCTTTTTTCTTCTGTAAATATGTCTAGGAAGGCTGGGAGGACATGTGCCGTCCTCGGCTGTTCTAATATCAGCAGATTACAACAACTTTAGACATAAGACAGCCCCTTACTGCAGGAGGACTGGCCGTGTTTAGACCGTAACGTTACGTAGCTACAGTGAAGAGCAGCAGCTGCCGCCGCCGCCAGCGATGCAGCCACAGCTGACCCGTTGCTACCTGGCTGCTCTCCTTTCTCATCGTTACCTTCACATCGTGGTGATGGTCTGAATGTCTCACTGATCCTTTCAATATGATGTGGTGGTCGTCTAAAAGCCAGTGTAAAATATGTCCGACCCAGCCGGAGCTAAGGTCATTTTGACCATAAATCAGAGACCTATGACGTTTTTCTGCTCATCAGAGGCTGATCAATAAAATATTTTTGAATGTCTTAACCCTTGTGCTGTCCTCACATCAGACAGTCATCCCTTGTCTCTTGGGGTCATAGCCGCAGGCTCAACAAGCTATGGTTGCTAACAGTGGATATATCAACCAATTCATCTCCATCCTAGCATTTCGGCAGCACTTTCCCCCAGTCGTACCGTGGCCTGGTGAGCTGTGGGGTGCTTGTGGAAACTATTCAGCGGCTTGGCTAATGTCAAGACGGGGACAGCTCTCCATTCCGACGCACCTCCACTTCGACACCCCGCTGTTCCGAAACACCCTGTTCCGAAACACCGCTGTTCCGACAGCTCACAGGGGTGCGAGGCTGCTGCAGCCGCTGCTCGTGCTGACAGCTGACTGAGGGAGATGCTTTGGTTGGGCTTAGGCAATGAAGAAAGGAGTTGGTTAAGTTTAGTAAAAAGATCAGGTGGAGGCTAGACAGGCTAGAAGCAGAATGAACGTTAGGTCTTTATGTCATTAATATGAAGTATTCGCTTGTTTTGCAGTTTATTATGCACATGATCCGTTTCCCCCAGTAGCCTTTTCGAAATAGCGGTGTCTTTAGAAAAAATAGAAAACCCCGCTATTACGATGAATGGAAGTCTATTGTCGGAAAGGCGGGGCTTCGGAAAGGCGGGGTGTAACCTGTCAAGACCACCAAGTGGCTGGGTTTCACCGAGACCTCTACATGGGCTACCTGGGCCATTGATCGGCGGAGGTTTAGCCACTAGCTTAGGGCCAGCTCTAACAACACCATCGACGGCCTCTCCAGCGGGGGGGCACCTACAGCGCATGGCTGAGCAGCTGGAAGCCTCAACCCAGCAGCTAGCGGCTAACTGCGGCATCCACCATCCCGGTACCGTCACCCCGACGGTAGCTCACCCAGTGCACCAGGGCACCACCTGAGCAGCAGCGGCTCACCCAGTGGGGCCGCGCCCATGGCTAACAACCCAGCAGCTAGCGGCTAACTGCGGCATCCATCATCCCGGTACCGTCATCTCGTCGGCAGCTCCCAAGCTGCATCCGAGCAGCAGCGGCTCACCTTGCGGGGCCGCGCCGAGGGCTAACAACCCAGCAGCTGGCGGCTGACTGCGGCATCCACCATCCCGGCACCGTCACTCCGACGGTAGCTCATCCAGTGCACCAGGGCACCACCGGAGCAGCAGCGGCTCACCCCGCGGGGCCGCGCCCAGGGGTAACAAACCAGCAGCGGGCGGCAAACTGCGGCATCCACCATCCCGGCACCGTCACTCCCACGGTAGCTTGTCCAGTGCACCAGGGCACCACCGGAGCAGCAGCGGCTCACCCAGCGGGGCCGCGCCCAGGGCCAACAACCCAGCAGCTGGCAGTCAACGGCAGGGACCTCCATCCTGGCACAGTGACCCCGGCGTTAGCTCACAAGCTGCAACCTTGCATGGATGGAACAGTAACGGCCTCCGGTCAGGTCTAGGTAAAACCCAGAAACCCCATTTACAAAAAACTCTGCACTACAAAACTCTTTCAAACACTTAACCAGGCAAAAACTGTATGGGATCCACAATGCAAGGTAAAAGGGCTGTTCTGTGGGCATCTAAACATCCGCAGCATGGTCAACAAGCGCGAACAACTAAAAGATCTACTCCTGCATTCAAACATTGACTGTCTGGGCCTGACTGAAACTTGGCTTAAGCCACTATCCCCTGAAGCCCTAGTGAGTATGCCGGGCTATAATGTCTTTAGAAACGATCGAGTAAAAGGGAAAGGTGGTGGGGCTCTGTTATATGTTAAGAACACACTGGACTGTGAACAGATCCAATGGCCAAATGAAATTCAAGTTGAGTGTGTTGGAGTAAATATTACCTTGTCCACAGAGATGACTTTCACTTTGCTCTGCTTATACCGGCTGCCCTCTGCTAAAGTAGAGTATTATGAGCAACTAAAAACAATTTTAAATGCCTGCAATTTAAACAAGGAAATAATTATCATGGGCGACCTGAATGTAAATTGGGACAATAAAAAGGGCAGGAAAAATCTTTTTAAAAAAAAAGAACACACACCGAGAAATTGTTATTTTCTCTATCATTCTTGAATTGAAATGTTCACAGCCACAACTGATGTATTAAATCCACTTTATGTTTATTGACATGTTATGCATACAGGAAGTGAACATTCTACAATATGCAAATATAATTTGGCTGGTTGAGCCTGTATCCAGATTGTTGTTGCAATTGCTGTTGTTGAAATTAACTCTTTCGTGACCACACAAATTTCTCATCCCATCCGCTCAGGACCGCATGTTTTTGGCTATTTATTTAGCTTTTTTCTTACGTCGCAGCAAACTCTGTACACCACCTAGAAACAAACGGTTTTCACATGGTTGAAGAGTGACTTTCCAACGTGTTCCTCGAAAAAACTGCGAGTTTTTCCGCTGTTTCGTTCGTGAGGACGAAGGAGGAGAAGAGAGCTCGGTTTCTCCAAAAACGGCGCTCCCGCTCTAGTTTCAGAGAAAAACGCACTTTTGTGTCAGGTGTCAATCTGCTCATTTTACCGTGACTCTGCCGTGTGGCGTCTCCCAAATCATTTCTACAGCTAAATAAATATTTTTGGAGGTAAATCTGGGCGGATGGGGGTGGGAGGACAGCGTGGAGTGCAGCGAAGCGGGTCTCTGGCAGCGCCGTGACACTACTGGGTGACTGGCCGCCGCTGAGTGCTCGGGGGCGGGGGCAGCAGCTCACAGCACCCGCTGTAGCGCCGGTGTCCCGGCTGCACGGTGAAAACAGCAGCGATAACGTGCTTTCAGGTCCGAATCTCCGAATCAGAAACGTTTGTAACAGCACCGGAGAAGTCGCTAGATTTGTCGCTGGTCGCTTGACAAAAAAAGTTGCCAAGAGGGTTTAGTTAGTTTGGAAAGCTGCCAGATTCAGCGAGGAAGTCTCAGCACTGTAGCAGACGCCGTACAGCTGCTGCTGCTGCTGCTGCACGCCGTCCACAGAGCAGCGTTCAAGGAGACCGCAAACAAAACCAAGATCACACAGTTTTAAAAACATTATGTTTTGATTTTAGTTTAAAACAGTTTTTACACATCAGAGGATGAGCATATTCACACACAGGGACCTGAGAGTGTCTGTTATCATAATCCGTAAAAAAAAGGTTGTGATGAGTTAACGCGTCAGTGGTCGTGAACGGCCGGCAGGCTGTGACGAGTTTGCTCGTCAATGGTCGCGAAGGAGTTAATGCTGATTTTCACAAGTTACGGGAATGCCTCAAGTTAAAGCAGTCATGTTATCAATTGTGTATCCATGTTTAATCATTCATTTTGTCTCCTCACGGAAGCGCTAACTAAAGAGGGAGGATGTAGACCATTCTGGTGTTCTGTGTGAGCCTCGTTCTGTGTGGACCTCGTTGACCACCGTGGGCTGACGAGGTGCACATGCGCAGCGTGTGCCAGGTGTTTACAGTCTCGGCGGTACTGGCTTCCCGGTTTGTGAGTGTACATTTTGTATGGTTGCTGGAGATATTCAATAAAGCAACGAGGTTAAATTAAACAGTCCCTTTCTTACACGACACACCTCGACAGGTGATTAGCATTTCAAGATATCATCTTATTTGTTTATTTGTTTATTTATAGGATCCCCATTAGTTGATGTCGTGACATCAGCTATTCTTCCTGGGGTCCCTAATGCAATTTAAAAGAACATAGTCCATACACACATTTTTCGCTGTTACAGGTCACTGTAACACCGAGTCATCATATACACAAACAGCAAACATTCTGTCTAAAATACATGATTAGGTACAAAGAATGCATCATACAGTCATTACAATACCACAAAGTATAACCCGCAAATAAATTTCTGTAATAAATTATAGCACATGATATTTTTCTTACTCATTGAATTTTATGTAAATAGTCTTTTGCTACCTTTTTAAAACTGTATTTTGATGTAATATTTTTAATGTTATTAGGTAATGCGTTCCATCCTGTGATAGCTCTATATATAACAGTGTGTTTTAAAAAGTTTGTTCTTGGCTTAGGTGCCAGTAAATTATCATAACATGATTGTCTGGTTGGATATTTGTTGACATTTCTAGTGAACACTATCTGTCACATCTGTCACACTATCTTATCAACCTCATCACAATGAATAGGGACAAATCAAAGCCCTAACGCCTATTGCTATTGTGGTCCTCTATACATGACATGTCATTCAAACATACCTTCATCTTCTGATTGACAGAGTTCACATGCTTATCTGTGACTCTGTTGCCTGCATGTGATCCACTTTTCATCTGGATGTTGTTCAGATGAACTATATACAGTAGGTCCAACTGATGCTGCCACTGGGGATACTGAATGGGCTGTGCACCTGCAGAATCATAATCTATGTCACTGCTAGCACAAATAAAATGTAAAGCACCGTATCCTCCACACCTGTCTAGACAGAGGAATTTAAAGATAAATTACAAAAAGCAGAAGTGAGTCAACCAGCACTAATAGGAAATAATCAGCATGTACCTGCAACATATTACGTGCCAGCTTCAGCACGTGGTAAGCATCCATCATCACAAATACCATATCCATCATCAGACACATCACCCTGGCGACTGTGGAGTTCTTCCATCGCGTGTACAACTAAAACTCTCTGAGTTTCAGGTGTGAGGGACTTTGTCAAATGATACGCAATTGGAGCCTTCCCGTGACCTTGAAGCCCCACCACCATGAAGACCAGAGCCTCAGAGGCAATCAGGCTCATTCAGTCGATCCCACAAGTCCACATATCCAGACATAGCTTGGGTCCGGGGATCGTACATGACATCAAGCATGAGAGTGACACATCCATACTTAGCCTCATCTTCCTGGCGTCGTATTCCCAGCATATCCAACAGCATTTTGTTGAGACCAGAAAGGCTCAACCACCTTTGTAAGATTAAGAAGTAGCTGCTGTTTATCCACTACCCCACGCATCCTTACTGTGATGGTGAAAATAGTTAAATAATTAAAACATGAGCTGTTCTAATCAGTAAGTTTCAGCATTCATAATAATATCACACAGATTACCGTTGCAATGAACTGGGATGTGGGAGGTGGATATGCAGGTCTCTCTAAGGTAGTTATAGGCCTTAGGACCATGAAGATGGAGAGTTAGTGCAAACTCCCTCTGGGCATCGCTGTATTTATCACCCTGCTTTGATCTGTCATTTAGTTATGAAAAGTGGAATAGTATAATCAAGAGTGTAAACATGAAATTACACATTAGATAAATGTTTTGTGTTATTAAAGGTAGGGTCTGGAGTTTCGTCCCTTTCAGTTTGTAAACAAGACATGGAAACTCAGCCCCTCCCCTCAGGCTAAGCTGTGTAGCCTCCTGCTTCTGACAGCAACAGTTGTCATGACCATAAAGGATAGGAATTACAGTCTGAAAGAAGTGCTGGAGCCGCGGGCCGATAAGCCGACCTCTCGCCAACACCGGGAGCCTCCGTGGATGTTGTTATGCCGTTGTATTGTGGTGAACTAGCGGGTGTTAGCCGCGGATGCTAACCGCGAGCGCTAGCCGACGTTAGCATCGCGCTAGCTCACTAATATGGTCCTAATACTTGTTACCAGTGTCGGTATAGGTCGGGAATCGGTCCGCGGCTCCAGCGCTTCACTCAGACTGTATTTATTGTTCTTTGTTGTCCTGACTGCTGCTGCTGAGAGAGATAGAGACTCAGTAGCATCAGACAGCTAGCACAGCTAACAGGCCTGAGCCTCCTGCTGCAGGTAGCTTCACCTGTAGCATCAGACAGCTAGCACAGCTAACAGGCCTGAGCCTCCTGCTGCAGGTAGCTTCACCTGTAGCATCAGACAGCTAGCACAGCTAACAGGCCTGAGCCTCCTGCTGCAGGTAGCTTCACCTGTAGCATCAGACAGCTAGCACAGCTAACAGGCCTGAGCCTCCTGCTGCAGGTAGCTTCACCTGTAGCATCAGACAGCTAGCACAGCTAACAGGCCTGAGCCTCCTGCTGCAGGTAGCTTCACCTGTAGCATCAGACAGCTAGCACAGCTAACAGGCCTGAGCCTCCTGCTGCAGGTAGCTTCACCTGTAGCATCAGACAGCTAGCACAGCTAACAGGCCTGAGCCTCCTGCTGCAGGTAGCTTCACCTGTAGCATCAGACAGCTAGCACAGCTAACAGGCCTGAGCCTCCTGCTGCAGGTAGCTTCACCTGTAGCATCAGACAGCTAGCACAGCTAACAGGCCTGAGCCTCCTGCTGCAGGTAGCTTCACCTGTAGCATCAGACAGCTAGCACAGCTAACAGGCCTGAGCCTCCTGCTGCAGGTAGCTTCACCTGAGCTCCGTCATTGGCTGGAGGATGACACAGACTCTCTCACCATAGGTGTCTATGCTCATTTGCGACTCTCTAGCTCCACCTAGAAACGTCCACGTGCACAGCAAAACATGAACAAAACAAAACAAAAACCAAAATACAGGCAGGGGGAGGAGGGGCTGCAGACAGAGCCCCCACCACACAGGACTAGAAGCCCATAGGTGATGATTCAGACGGATTTCATTTGTAAAAGGCTAATGTTTATTTTTAGGCACAAAACTCCAGACCCTACCTTTAATGAAATGTGTTCATTTTACCCGAGTATCTTTCAAGCTTGTCTTTCAGCTCTTCGTTGATAAGACTTTCTTCCTTCAGTTCCTCCAGAATAGTCTGCATATTTTTCTTGGCCCTCCTTTCTGTTGCCATGGCATTCTTCTTCTCCCGCTGCATCTTTCTTACTGTAGCTGAGGCTTCTTTGACTTGGGCCTTCATAGCCTTTGGGCAAGCAGGAAATGCATACGAGTGGTCAGAGGCCTGGCGCTTGAGGCTCTCTCTGGCAGCATCCTGTGGCTTTGGCAAAATGGACAAAAAATTATTATTATGAAAATGAATAGCTTTCTATTTTCTAACATTTCATGTTCACTTATCAATGTTAAATGCTTAACTTACTTTTTACATACTGTGGTACTTGTGCCACTATTGTAAATTATTTAATGACAAGGCATGAGATGCTGTCATGGTAACATAGGCCTGCCACAAAGTCTAATCCATTCCCAGCTTCTCTTCAGCTCTTTTTGACGTTTTTGTTGTCCTTTTTGTTACCGTCTCAAACATAAGCAACACAACAATTACTGATTCTTCTTTGAGTTCTGATAGTCTAAACTATTAGTGTTAGGCTACCTAATGATATACATGCTCTTTGAAGATGAGCTGGGAAGTTGAAAACTGATGGAACAACACCATGTTTTAGTCCTGTCAATTTCCTCCGCTCTAAAGTTCTCACTACAGAGCACGGTCCTGTCACTGGCAACAAACCACTGCCACTGCTTCCTCCCCTCTGCAGATTTGGGAAACCTAAAGATGTGACAACAGTAGGCAAAAGAGATAATAAATTGTGAACACTCTTTTTTTCTCTTAACATTAAGGATAAGGAGAAAAATATCAATGAAAATTTTGCAATTCTAGGTTATGATCTCATTCAACCTTTTAACCTAATCTAGCCTGACCTACGTCCACTCAGTCAGTCAGGTAGAAACAGTTCTATACAATTTCAGTCATATCATTTTACTTGTGAAAGGTAATCCCATGGGTTTTAGTGTCAAGGCTGCGTCTGCACAACAGTCAGGCATCGTGATTCTGGACACAGACCAACAGAACTCTGCAAATCTGCAATGTCAACATGTGTGAACATCCCGTATCATAGCTACGCCTATAGTGAATCTATCAGACCAATCTGAATCGGTCACTGTTTTATCAAGTTTTTAGTATTTTTGTGGTGCAGAGGACAGTAGTGTTGTAGTACTCGAGATCGGTCTTGGTCTCGAGACCATTTTGTTAGGTTCTTGGTCTCGTCTTGGTATCGACGGCATTTTTACTCGTCTCGTCTCGGTCTCGGACTGGGTGGACTCGGGTTTTTTGAACGAGACCGGCCGAGACCATTGCAGCAATCAATCAATCAGCTGATTGACATTTTCTCCCACAGCTGCAGCTGCAACCTGCCCGGTGTCAGTGTGAGATTGATTAACTGACACACCCCCTGCGCCCCCTCCCCCCTCCTACGCACGTGAAGACGCCGCGTCTTTTTAAATCGACGGGAGTCGACTCGAGTCGACAGGAGGAAAGCAGGAGGAAAGCTGAGATGTCTGCCAAATCCGCAGTCATTAAATTTGGCTTCACTCTTCACAAAGAGTTTATCCAAGGAGGGAAAAGAAAACACTCAGCCATATGTAATTTCTGCAAAGCCCTCCTCACTGAAACGGCTGGGACCACCTCAAACTTTTACCGTCACCTGGAGAGAAAACATCGAGACAGGTAAGCTAATAACAGTTAGGGTTAGTTATTATGGCCGACTGTGAGCTACGCCTGCGCGTAGTCCAATCCACCCCCTTGGTTTTATCCACCTGTTCATTGTATTTTGAAGCTCTGCTGCTAGTCCTGCAGCTTGGCTAACGTTAGCTGACAGCACCGTCCGATGTGTCCCTTGAGAGTTCTTGTTTTGTAATCCGTTCAGATAAATTGGTCTCTAACTCCAATAAAAGTAAATTATACGGGAACCAGATTTGAAACTGATGAAAACTCCGTAGCTGGGGTGGTGTTTTAGCTCAGTTGGTAGAGCACCTGCCCCATGTGTTGAGGCTATAGTCCTCGCTGCAGGCGGCCCCGGTTCAAGTCCCGCGCCAGACGGCCCTATACTGCATGTCACCACCCCATCTCTCCCTCCCATTCCCTGTCACACTCTCCACTGTCCTATCAAATAAAGGCATGAAAAGCCAAAAAATATATACTTAAAAAAAAAAGAAAAGAAAAGAAAACTCCGTAGCCACCCTGCTACTGAGGACAGCTCCTCCTAAATTTACCCCTTGGTTTCTGGTTGCCACGGGAGACCAAAATGTTTGGTCTGGGGCGATATTTTCAGCGCCCCCAAGGCATAAAATCCGACGCTGCTGATTGGCTAAATTACCTGTAGCTGCGTATATTTTTACTTCGCAACAGTCACTGATTGGCTGAGCCGGCACACCGCCGGGGCGACTTCTGCAGCGCCGCAGACGGAGACAGTAGTGAGCCTGTAGGCAAACCAGCCTCTAAATAATGGTTTTATTTTATATATAGCTCGCTTGTAAGAATTCCTATCACATTCACAGGTACAATAAGAAAAAAATATTAATTTAAAATTATTATTTTGGAAAAAATAATAATCATTAAAATTCGCTTTTCATCGGGGGGGCGGCGCCCGAGCGCCCTCTATTGACCAGCCGTCAGTGAGCAAAACGCTTTATTTTCGTGACCCCAGCCAACTAGCTGGACTACATTCGTCAGCACCGGAACCAGGCCGGAACTCCGCTCACGGGACGCAGTCCGGGAAAAGTTGCTGTCACAGCAGGTAAATGTTGATGGGGAAGCCCTATAGATTCATATCAAAAGACCCAAACTATCCCTTTAACTCCTGTCAAAACCCTCGCTGCAGCGTTCTGGACTAGCTGGAGACTCTTGAGAGAGTTTTTGGGACATCTTGACTGGAGAGAGTTACAGTAGTCCAGCCTAGAAGTGATAAATACATGCACTAGTTTCTCAGCATCGCCCTGGGAGAGAATATTCCTGATCTTAGTGATACTACGCAGCTGGAAGAAGGCGGTCCTAGTCACATGTGGGAGCTGAAGGAAAGGTCCTGGTCGAAAGCCACCAGATTGTTGTACAAGTAAGTTAAATTAAAATGGCCCAGCCCTTTTAGCAGTGTATGATTATGTATGAAATGAATATATTCAAAGCTTCTAAATGGATCTAACTCATGCTTATGTTACATGAAGTGTGTTACAGAGTGTGATGAGATGGAGGTGATGCCGGGGAGACCATTGAGTGGGATTGTCTGGAAGAAGAGGTACTAGTTTACACATCTGGCTGGCTCGTCAGACAGATGAAGGCAGACCCACTCCTCTTCCCCTGCTCCAGATGTGACCAACTGCTGGTCCACATCAATCACAGCCACCACACTTACACTACAAGTCTTGGAGACTGCAATCATTTCCTCAACAAAAAAAAAGATACACTGATCAGGCAAATATCATCCAACCATCCAGGGTCCTCCATGAAACAATCATGAAGATGGAGGACACATTAAAGGAGTATTTACGAGTACACTGGGCAGGGAGCAGGCTCCGAAAGAGTCTGAGACAGGAGGTGAAAGACTCAGGGCGTTCACACGCACTTGGACTGCAAGAAAAAATACTGTGTAAATATATAATGTGTAGGATAGGGACACCGCTGAGGCAGGAAAACAGAAAGACACAAGAAGACAGAACAAGGGCCAAAAGAAAGCTGAAGTGCTTCACCAGTTAACTTTCCTGCATGCACTCATGCATGGTTGAATGTATCACTTGAAGAGATGAAATCTGCTCATATAGAGTTAAAACTGACGACTTCAATGGTGTGAAAAAGAGATATCCAAAATCCCCTCTGTAAAAAGTTTTGACTTTAATATGTCAACAAAATAAAACAAGAATTTTGAAAGTGAATTTTGAAATGTAAAAAAATAATTGTCTCAATGTAAGTAATAAACATGGAAAGTTTAGTTTAGTTTATTCATTTATTTCATTCAATTGTTGAACATAAAAACAGGAACTTTTAAAATACAACTCAAAAACAAACAATGACAATAGGAATAGCAAAGAACTCTTGAATGAAAGGGGGCAGAGAGAAGCAAACTTATAGGCCCAATTCCGATTCTCCCCTTAGCCCTCGCCCTTGGCCCTAACCCTTCGTTTTGCGCGTTCACGTGAAGAGGTAGGTCTGTCCCAATGCTCGTTCTGCCGAGGGTTAGGGGGAAGTGGTAGGGCTATCTGGCCCTCCAAACGGAGATTTTTCAGGGGCACACTACAAACCGAGGGCTATGACCGAGGGCTGTGAAGTTTCCCAGAATGCATCTTGCGGCAACCGGCAGCTGTTTTATTTATCACCGTAGCGCTGTTATAACGTCATTTTGTGAAGTTTTAATATCTTTTTATGCGAGAAAGTAGCTATTTAGATCCCCAATGTGCGGTCGGTTTATCCAAATGACGGGTGTTTAGACGTTTTTTGGGAGAAGTGAAGCTCCGCGGTGGAGCCTCCACCTGTGGAGCAGATCAGCGGCTCGTCACGGAAACACCACCCCGTCCGGAGGGCTTGTCAGCCGGCCACCCTCCCGACGTAACACCGGTAGACAAGACTATCGCTAATTAATTTACTCGCAGGTTTTTAACGGTTTGCCGCCGGGTAGTTACATTCTTTTTAAGATATAAATGCTGGTCTCATTGATGAAATGTAATAATTGTGGCAGTCGCATTAGCTTGTTTGAATTAAATGATGTGTGTTTTGGATGCAGGAGCAGCGCTGCCTGCGGCTCTAGAGCCTATGTACAGAAATCACCACATTTACATCAATAAATAAATGTTTTACCATGAACCGGTCAGTCTTGATTAAATGTTATTTTATTTTATTAAGTTAGCGTGGTTTTGAATATGATTTGTGTCAAAAGCTTGTCATGTCTGCTCGCCAGCAGAGACTACTGATGACGTATGGCCGCTGAAGTGGTGTCCCAATTCGTATGGGTTGACTTTCTACCCCTACCCCTTGTAGCTCCGTTTCAAGGGCAAGGGTTAAGGGCTAGGGGTAGGGATGAAAAATAGAATCGGAATTGGGCCATATTGTCTACCCCTTATTACAAATAATTAATTCACAAATTAAATAATACTTACTTTCATGGCAGTTTCATGGCAATAGCTGTTAAGTTAAATTATGTCTCGCCTTAAAGCAGATATCAGTGGAATGTTTTTGTTAATATAAGTCCTAAATAGTCCTATTTTCCGTCAGCAATCACTTACATGGAGTGTTTCAGCCGTAACACGTGTCTCTCCGTCACTCTGCTCTGCTGTAAACCAGGAGAAAACTTTCCTTGTGGGATACAAGTGTTATCCAATGAGGAGAGAGAACGGCATGAAGGGCTGTGTGTGCAGCCAAGGGATGCGCGTGAATGTGGTGACGTAGGGACGAGGACCAATAGATGCCTGACGAGGGCGGGGGCTGCTAACTCATGGTGCGTTCAAGGAAACTCGTACTTTGTGTTTTTCCTTCCTGTGAAGTCATACCAGTTCGATCTGGTACGAGTTCACAGGTCGGAAGTTACGAGTGGCCGTTACGTCTAGAATCCACTGGCGTTCGTTTCATCTGACGCGACGCAGCTGTCAATTCATTTTCTATGGGACGCGTCAAACCGTTAACGACGCCCCCGCAAAGCATTCTGGGTAGGCGGCGCGTCCGTTCGAGCAGCTGCGACGCGTCCAAAATGAATCCGTCCGACGCAGGGTCATTGTCCAATGGAGAGCGAGATGGAGGGAGACCTGTCGTGACGTAATTATTTTGATTTTCCCTCTCAAAATGGAAGACAAGCTAATTATTTCTGTGTCCAGCTTTCCCATCCTGTATGACCCAACTTTAGAGTCATACAGGAACACCGAAAAGAAGCAGGAGGCATGGAAAAAGGTGTCCGATATTGTCGGAGCAGATGGTGAGTGTAAATGACATAAATTTAATAGTAAAAGTGTTTTATTGTACAGTTGAGTGGGCTGCTATGCTAACTATTCATGTAACATAATAGTTAGATCAATTTATAAGCTTTGAATATATTAATTCCATATATAATAATACACTGCTAAATACAGAGTGTGATGAGATGGAGGTGATGCCGGGGAGACCATTGAGTGGGATTGTCTGGAAGAAGAGGTACTAGTTTACACATCTGGATGGCTCGTCAGACCCACTCCTCTTCTCCTGCTCCACATGTGAGCAACTGCTGCTCCACATCAATCACAGCCACCACACTTACACTGCAAGTCTTGGAGACGGCAATCATTTCCTCAACAAAAAAAAAAGATACACCGATCAGGCAAATATCATCCAACCATCCAGGGTCCTCCATGAAACAATCATGAAGATGGAGGACACATTAAAGGAGTCTTTACGAGTACACTGGGCAGGGAGCAGTCTCCGAAAGAGTCTGCGCGTTCACTCTCCTTACAGCTGCACACCCCGAACACGCACTTGGACTGCAAGAAAAAATACTGGCTAAATACATAATGTGTAGGATAGGGAACTTTCCTGCATACAATCATGCATGGTTGAATGTATCAGTTGAAGAGATGAAATCTGCTCATATAGAGTTAAAAGTGACGACTTTAATGGTGTGAAATGTTTGAAAAATGCCTCAGGAGTTCAGGATGTGCTGTCCAACATGAACAAAACGAGGGAATGTGTAGATATTTAAGTTTAAATGTTAGTACAAATACACAAGCAACTTCTGTCGAAGCTCATGAAAAATGAAAAACAAAAAAGGAAACGTCTGGACACGTACAGGCGCTAGGAGCTGGTTATGTGGTGTGTGTGATGGTACTGCCTTGCAGTTAGCAATACTTAAAAATCAAAGAGTATGAGGGAGTCGGCTTGGCTCGAAATGTCGTGTTGTAATAAATTACACTTGCATTCATTTTCGTAATTAGATATGCTAATTACGGCCCTTAGCTGTGTTAAATGGGGAGCATACGTCAGTCCGACTGCCCCAAAGTCCGACAGCTCATTTCTCCGACTACTCATTCTCCAGCATTAAGGTTAGGTTTAGGGTAAGGAAAAGGGTTAGGGCTACTTAAGTCGGAGAAATGGGAGGTCGGACTAATGGACGCAAAAATAAAGAAATGTATGGTCGGACAAATGGGTAGTCGGACAGACGTGTGGTCGGAGAGATGGGTAGTCGGACAGACGCCACGCGCCCGTGTTAAATGTATAATTCAAAGCTGTACAGAAATGGCCGTTTGTTCCGTTTGATGCGCCGAGCTGCAACACGACTTTACCCGAGTAAATTTAACGGATTTGATTGGTCGTTACCGAGCGGGTGGGATATTCAAAGCTTGAGGCGAGTCCGAGCTCCGTGTGCGTGTTTAGACGTTTGAATGACGGATGACAGATCCATTTGTGTATACCATTTCGTATCAGTGGAGCAGCCGCTCATGAAGGATCTTTCCATGTATTGAATATCTTTGGTAGCGAGCTCATGATGTATATTCAACATTTCTGGTGAATCTAGTATGCATCCGGGAACTATATTCGCAAACTGTAAATCGCATACTGCGCAGTGTAAATATACTACTAGGGTTGTTGGGTATACCGGTACTAGTGTGGTACCGGGGTACTGACGCATTTAAAACGGTACCATACTGCGCTTAGATGGGACCGGTACTTTCATTTTGCGCCGCCGGCAACGGTGACGTCGCCGCGTAAAGTCGCCGCATTGTAATTTGAGCCGCGGCGAGCGAGTCACAAACGAAGGAAGGTGCTTTTTATTATTACTGTTACAGTGCCACTTGTCCATGTGCCTGTGTTTGTGTGTGCGCCGCGCGCGCGAGAGAGACGGCTGCCACAGCCTCGTTAATAAGTTTGGTTTTTACCGCGGCTCACCACGGGTATGCTCTCTCTGTCTCTCTCTCTCTCTGTGTGTGAGTGAACACAGCGAAGGAGCGCTACGCAGAGATGAATTAACGGAACGATATTGCGTTGATGGGGGTGGGGGGAGCAGAATCAATTTGGTCTACATATGGGAAACAATAAGTATGTGTGTTTGAGTAACATGAACGTTTGTGTTTCATTCTATAAACTACTGATAACAATTTCTCCCAAAAATTACAACTGGTCAAAATAACAAAAAAAGATGCAGGTTGTGTCCGAAATCACTCACTCACTCATTCCCTAATGCCTACTCACTATATAGTGAATTCAATATAGTGGACTATATAGTGGACTCAACGGCGGACACGCTCGGACACTACTCTTGTTGTGCGGCGCCGTTAATTACGTCATATCTGTCGCACAAATAAAACGTGATGTAAACACAACACATACATGACGAGTTATGTTTGTCAGTCCCTTTTACTAATAAATTTTACTTTTATTTCATGTTATGTCACCAAAGTTTACATCTTTACATTACGAGCACCTTGATCTGTCTTGTTGATGTAACCAATGTAAATAAACGGGTCTCCACCATGGTCTCGTATTGTTATTAATAACTTTTTCCCGCCGCAACTCACGAATCAGTCTCGCGCACACAAAGGAAAACCCAACTGCCGTTCATCTCAAACGACATCAAAATGACAGCCACCGTGAATTTCGCGTTGTTCATCATAACAATTATTCAACTACTGTTGATAAGAAGGAGAAACAGACTTGCCAGGCGGCAGAGAAGACTGAGGAGTTTCGCTTTGGCCCGGCTCAGAAGACGTCGTCTAGTTGTACGTATGCTAGATCCGCATATTCTAGATACAGATCTACATCTGGAGCATAGATTCTGGCACATAACTGTACGACTACACCCCCTACTGGAGAAAATTAATAAACATTACATCATTTTGTTTTCAAATCACATAGCTGTCCTCCATGGCTGTCACACATTTCAGTACAATGTTATCATTTTTATTATTACCATTTATTAACTACACATACAGAACATCTACATTTATTTCTCTATATACATACATACACCTACATTTATTATATACATACATTTATTATTTACATATATCTACATTATTATTTACATATATCTACATTGTTCTCATCTTTATTTACAGCATGGTCAAGCATCACAATACTGTGTATTGAACCGCCATGTTCCAGTGCTGACCCTCTACTTTGACGGCCAAAGTGACCTGCGGCCAGACTTTCGCCTCTCGAGACCCACACTCACCAACCTGATCCACATCCTCCGCAGGAGTAGTAGGAGAAGTAGGCCTATGCGGTTTCGAACACAGCCTCAGTCTCAACTGTGGTCCGAGCTTTCACGAAGGCAGGAATAATCACTGAACCGCCAGGCAACAGCAGCGACGCTGACTCGGATAATAACGAGGGGGAGCCGGGCATGTTCAATGACGTACTCGCGCAACTGTTCAATTCCAACACTGAAGAAGAAACTGAAGAAGAAGAATTCGAGGGATTCGTGGACGGGGAATGAACTGAAAAAGTGAGCTTTACGTGTAATACGTGACTGAACAATGTTTGATTTAGTGGTATCAGACTGTTTCTTTTACTACGTGTTTACTGAATCAGGGAAAAGTTCCCCTCCACGTTTGGGAGAAGAGTGAACAAGGCTGGGAAATATTGTTAACATGCACTTTCACGTTTAAACAACGTTCCCATGGAGTGAACGGAGTTGTTAGAACGCTAAATAAAGTTGTTTGACTTTATCTGACTGTTTTCTTGATGTTCCTTTTAGCACAGCTCCATCTAGTGGATGCGTAACGCAACCCCAGTCAAACGTTTGACTGCAGTATCTTCTATCCTATGCGCCTTACAGATGTAGCCACCTAGAAGTTCCCCCTGGTCCCTGGTGGGACCACTGTGGGACCGTGATGGGTCCGTGGCGGGTCCGTGACGGGCTCCTGCTTGGCCCGTGGCGATAATGTAATCCCCCGCGATGACGTAGCGAACGCAGCCACGACTGTTAACGCCCCTCTGCAGCCCGTGTGAAAATCAGCTGCAGTGTCTCATTTGTCCACGGGGAGGAGCAGTGATTTTGACCCGTGTTAATCTGTCAATCACTTTTCCTCCTCCTTTCTTTTTTCTAGGGCTGTTTTCGACTAAGGATTTCATAGTCGAATCTGATTCGTCAGATTTTGCCGTAGTCGACTAATAGTCGGACCTTTATTTAGGCCTACATATTTTTTTTACATAGCAGCAAGATCGTATTTGCAACTTTTTCCCGTTTCGCAGATAAACCCAAACCAATACATCCATGGGTAAAACAAAATAAACGGAGGTCACAAGGACTCAACAATCCGTACATTACGTTGTGTCTTTTAATCTTAATCAATATACACTGTGACCGCGACACCGGCAGGGAGACAGACAGGCTGCAGAGGGACGAGATCACAGCTGCGCTAATGGTGCGTTCATGACAACTCGGAAGTCGCAAAAAACGAGATCCTCTTCTGAAAAACTCTTGACATGTCAAACTTTAGGATGTGTTAGATAACTAATTATTCTGTCTAAACATCAGAACTACGACACATGAAACGGTAAACACAGCTGATCGATCGAAAAAACAATTACAGCTCGAGATTTCCAATTTCCGTGGTTGAAAGCAGGATCTTGAATGCAACCTGGTCAAAGTCCGCATTCTCCGTAGCCTATGTAACCTGCATGCTGACAAAGTTAGATGTCAGACCGGTAGCCTGTGCTGTGGCCTCGGAGAAAATTGCCTTGATTATACTTGATTTTAAACTTTGGCGGCTCTGCCTCTCCTCTTTCTGCCGCTCAGTGAGCGTCTGCAGTGACTTCACCGTGACGTTGACGGTCCTGTGTGCAGAGCAGAGCGGTATCGCTCTGCCTGTGCGCTGCTCACCTCCGCGCATTTGATTACAACTGCAGTGGGTGATTTATTAACACATAGTAAGAAGCTAAAAAAGCAGGACCTCCTAAAGAAATTCATTCTTTCTAATCATGCTTGGAGATGGTGATGCTCTGGAGCAGGTGTGAATGTTCTGTAGTTTGGGGTGTGTTGGGCCCGCCCTGTATGCATACTTTCCAGTATGATAATAAGAGAGTACAATAGGTTAGCCAGACAGTATTTTGTGACTAGTGAAATGTGTGAATGTGTAAACACTTTATACTGGAGTCAATTTCCCTTTTGTACTGTTAGCATCACTTGGATGGAAGTGATGCAGAGCCAGGTGACAATACATGTGGACAAAGCCACTTATTGGCCAGACTGGGTGGACATTGAGTCCCAACCAAAAAACACGCCATTCTCCATGACTGGTATCACTAGTAGTAATAGTAGGCCTATACATATTGGTCCCAATAATATTCTCTCCGGTCCAGCTCTCACAGAAGATGTAATTTCCCTCCTTACACAATTGGAATACTTCTGGAAGTTTGTGTCTGAACATATGATTTAAGCTCTGACGACAAACACAAATGATGTTCAAAGTTGAACAGCCAGCTGCATTGCAGGATTGCATGATTTGTGTGACAATAGGTGACCAATAGATGGCCCATTAGTGCGAACAAAGGACTGGGCAATGATGATGCTAATTCCCTAGTCGAAGGCATGCACTGAATACTTGCAACTGCAAACATCTTCCAAAAGGCTTTCATCACTCCCTTAGTTTTTCCTCTTTAAATGTAGATTCACAGTAAATAAATTGTGATTTTAAAAAAATTGACAGTATTTATTATTAGCTACAAGTTTACAACAGTTTATTTCCCGATTAAACAGTGGCCAGGGCATCTCCAGTAGCTAGGTCTGTTATAATTTCACTTCTTAAATCAAACATGTACTCGTGGTTCTATGATAAATGTGACTTTCCACTCACCACCAGAGGCAGTGCTTTAAATGCCGCCTCTGGCGATATGTACTGTATTCTGTGAGAGAAGCGCCATCTCCTGGTCATGTCTTGTATTTCATTGAATGGGTGGAGTTCCAGTAAAAACTAGTCACACCCAGGAAAAGGAGGGGGTCACTCCAGCTGCTGGGACTTTGCTGGAGCTCAGCTGGAACTCTCATGGTAACAGCATGGCAGCTGCATGGCAGTTGCATGGCAGGGGAACTTTGATGTGGCTCCCACTGTATATATGAAAGAAAGTCTAAAATAGGCCATTCATTGAAGGAGCGCCTTGTAATCCGGTGCGCCGTATAGTGCGGAAAATACGGTACTTTATGTTTTTAACTTGTTCTATGACCAACACTAATTTTGATGAAGATGAATTGGTCTACTGCCACTACACTTAATATTAACTCAATTTAACAACTTAAATCAGCATAAACTGATTTGTTGAACTCAGCCTGATGTAAACATTACAAGCAGCTCCATGTTGTCCCTGTGTGATGTCCAGGGACAGGTCAGGACAGTCTGAAGACAGACAGCTTTGAAGTTGAAGTCTATAATAATGAAATGAACCATAAGACTGATCACATGTCTGTTCAGCTGCAGCAGAGGAAACTCCGCTGTTCTCAGCTCCACCGCCACGAGCAATTTAAAAAAAAAAAAAAAAAGCTGTGGTAGCGACCGGCTAAAATACGGGAGGATACTGTGAACCGGCACAGATCCGGTGTAATTATCAAAGCTTGGTTGCCGTGCTGAGGCACCGGGTTGGTGTGAGCTGCGTACTGAATACTGTATATCTCCTTTTTGAATCAAATATGCATATACAAGTCATACTATTGCAGTTTTCTTACCAGTAAAATGTGAAGTACTGAGGGGGAAGAAAAGATGATATAAATGTGAGGCTGCCAGGAGTTCATCTCCTCTCCTTTAGTATCAAATCCCCCAAATCCCTTTAAGCAGGTCATGCTGTAAAGCATCAAAACAAAAGTGAGTATATCAGTAAGATTATAATGGTCCATCAATTGATTTTAATAGTGGTGTAATGTTCCTTTACACGTCTTGTTGTTTCTAGACCCTCACATATAAAAGTGCCACCGCTATTCCAACATCCCACCAGTCCGACATAGGCCTCTAACTGTCTAATGGCAACACTTGTCTATGAAATGTCCCATCATTCCGACAATTTTTACCTTCTAAGGTCAGAATGATGGTATTTATTTATTTTTTAAAAAACATTCTCTCAGACAATTCCTTTAAAGCAGATATCAGCGGCACGGCCGTTTCGGCTAATGCTGCGTTCAAGGCAGGCTTTTGAAACCGTAAGTTACAGCTTCAAGTCACAACTACGACTTTGTAGCGTTCCAGGCAACCTGTAACTCGTGTTTTTACCGTCCTGTTGCCTGTGAAAGTCACTATAACGGCCACTCGTAACTTCCGATCCGTGAACTCGTACCAGATCGAACTGGTATGACTTCACAGGAAGGAAAAACACAAAGTACGAGTTTCCTTGAACGCACCATGAGTTAGCAGCCCCCGCCCTCGTCAGGCATCTATTGGTCCTCGTGCTACGTCACCACATTCACGCGCACCCCTTGGCTGCACACACAGCCCTTCATGCCGTTCTCTCTCCTCATTGGATAACACTTGTATCCCACAAGGAAAGTTTTCTCCTGGTTTACAGCAGAGCAGAGTGACGGAGAGACTCGTGTTACGGCTGAAACACTCCATGTAAGTGATTGCTGACGGAAAATAGGACTATTTAGGACTTATATTAACAAAAACATTCCACTGATATCTGCTTTAAGTTTAGTAAAAAGAGCAGGTAGAGGATAGACAGTCCCTGTCTAATCTCTGCTGCGGAATTACGCACAACCATGTGGGTATTCCTCTATCACAGTGCTTCTCAACCGGGGGGGCGTGGACACTCTAATCACAGAAGGAAAAAGTAAGATTGTGGGGGATATTTTTCGCACTGGCAACCCTGGCCTGATGCGCTTATGACAGTCACTTTCTGGAGGCAGCGATACGCCACGGAGCGCTGGCTCTCCTGACCAGATGTTCTTCTATGCTCCTGCCGCTGGACCTGTTGGCAGTGTTGGGCATGTTACATTCAAAATATAATACATTACACATTATTAGTTACTGGCATTTGAAAGTAATTGGTTACATTACAATATTACTGTCTCAGAATTGTAATGCGTTACACTACTTTTGTATTACTTTTGAGTTACTTTAACCAAAACAACAGCAGGAATATGACTGTAAAGTTTAGTTCATTGCAGCTGAGACAGTGGAGGGTGATGTAGCAGAATGTGTAGCCTCTGCAGCTACTAAAACTACGTTTTGCGGATAATCTATTAAGGTTCTGATCTACTAAAGGTTTGTTTGTATTAAAACTAGGGCAGAACAGAACAGAAAACAGAAACACTAACAGAAAAACGTCCTGCCCAGCTGCAGGACCGGGACTGAGAGACGTCACCTCTGTCTTCACCCCGTCTTTGATCCCTCTGGTCAGTGTGTCCTCAGTGTCCCACCTGAGCTCTCTATTAATCCATCAGATCAAATTCTATGTGTCCATCCAGCTCTCTGTCCACCGCGGAAACCATTACCATACACAAACCCTCATTTAAATACTGCGGATTGTGCGGAATGTGTGTGTTGTCATTTAGCGTGTTACTCTTAGTAGATCACCTGTTGTTCATGCGCTAACCAGACACGCACACTTTTACCAGAAGCACGCAATGTAGCGCCCCTTATCTCGGCCACACTGGAATTTAAAAGCCCGGGCGAGAGGCGATCAAAGACCAGGTGAAAATAGAGAGGTCTCTACACGGCCTGCGTAACGGCGCTTCAACTGCTACAGCAGCTGGAGTGACGCAGACACCAGGGAAAGAGATGAAAGAACTTTTACCACGACATTAACTCACTGGTGTTAGCGGCTCCAAGTCGACCTGTCTGGTAGATAGGAATTATGCGTTACTCATGTTGTTCTTTTTGTAAATGTGAGAAACTTTCCATTAGCCTACTGTATGTACTCTGCTACCGCTGCGCTGATTATCCCCTCCTGATCAGACAGACACCGTCCCTGCGGCCGCGACTCATAAGTTTTCACACGTTTTTATGAAAATGCGTTGTAACGCGCGTCACTTAGATTCTAACGGGTAAAATATTACAGAAATTTTAGTAACGCGTTACTCCCAACACTGGTTATCAAGAACAACGAAATGAACAGAACTGACAACAGAACTCTTTTTTTTTTTTTTACAAAATAGGTGGGAGAAAGCAGGCTTCCTGGAGAAAACCCAATCTTGACACTGAATCCCTTCATTTCTAGAGTTGTGAGGGTAACGGAAGATGGTAGGGGTTAGAAAGTAGTAGGGGTGTCAACAATAATCGATTCGGCGATGCATTGCAATGCGGGACATGCGCGATTCAGCATCGATGCGGCTACGTTCCATAATCGATTATGTCCCTGTTTATTTTCTGGCCTCAAATAAAGTTATGAAGTTTCAATTACCTCCGAGGGCATTTCCGGCGCAACGACATGCGCAGCCTGTAGCTACATGTTAAGCGGCAGCACTAGTAGCAGTGTTGCTGCTGGCTTTCTTTTTCTTTTCTTTTTTTACCCGCGGTCGGGTTGAGAATTCATTAATTAACGGTCATGAGTCCGGCCGCGTTAGGTCCGAGATTCAACAAGCCGGTCGGGTTTTACTGTTTACTACCTACGCCCGTTTATCACTTACAAACACAGTAGCTCAGGCTAGAGGAGGAGGGTGAGCGACTGAGCTCAGGCTGGGGGGTCTGTGATGCAGCGGCGCGATCATGGATCTGCTCCGTGACACTCGCTGTGGAGGCGACATGGCAGCAGCAGCAGCAGCACCCGCTACAGCGCTTTAGACCAAAAAAAAAAAAACTTGCCGTGCCGTGTAAAAAAAACAACAAAAAAGTGTCACTACTTCCTGTATCTGGCCCTTCAAAATAAAAGCCCCATAGACTTTCAGTCACATTGATTTTGAGTTTCAGGTTTGAAAATGCCATATGCAATATCCTGTACCATTCAATGTTATGTCAAAGATACAAGAGAGTGATAATACTAACATAGCAGCCGATAAAATCTGTTGTTCAATATCTCATGACTGATGAAAAATTTGCCGTGTTGTGTGCAGTAGAATTTTGATGCATTGCAATGCATCGCAATGCATCGGAGAATCGAATCGAATCGAATCGTTACCCTCTGAATCGTAATCGAATCGAATCGGGAGGACAGTGCCAATGCACACCCCTAGAAAGTAGGAGGAGGGGGTTTCTATTCCTCCATGGTGCTTTCTCTTCCTCTCCTGTTTCTCCTCCCTTTCTCTTTTCTCTTGTTCGATTCTTTCTATCCTCTCCCTCAGTTTTCTCTCCTCTTTTTCTATTTTCTCTTGTTCTTTTCTTTCTTTCTTTTTCCTCTTCTAATTTTTTTCCTCTTCTTTCTTTTTCTTCTCTTTCTCTCCTCTCCCTCTTCTCATTGTTCTCTCTCTCTCAAGTTTTGGATTTGATAATAAGGGAAATTTTCCAGTGCCCGCTGCACGCAGTCCCACCAAGCTCCAGTATCCTACACATTTTAAGACAAGAAAGCTAAAATCACTGGCTTCAGCTGCACTACTTCCTGAACTTCAGCCAGCTCCTTTGCTTCCTGTCTGCCATTATTGGACAAACTGATGAATCCAGGTACCTGGGTTTTTTTTAAAATTATTATTAAAGGTGTACAGTGTATGTTGTATTTTTTTTTCGCATTTCGCACGGATTATACGTCAGCGGGGACAGCTCTCCATTCCGACGCACCTCCACTTCGACACCCCGCTGTTCCGAAACACCCTGTTCCGAAACACCGCTGTTCCGACAGCTCACAGGGGCGCGAGGCTGCTGCAGCCGCTGTTCGTGCTGACAGCTGACTGAGGGAGATGCTTTGGTTGGGCTTAGGCAATGAAGAAAGGAGTTGGTTAAGTTTAGTAAAAAGATCAGGTAGAGGCTAGACAGGCTAGAAGCAGAATGAACGTTAGGTCTTTATGTCATTAATATGAAGTATTTGCTTGTTTTGCAGTTTATTATGCACATGATCCGTTTGACTCCAAAAAGGAAATAAGGATCACTGCGCACTGAGGGTTTCCCCCAGTAGCCTTTTCGAAATAGCGGTGTCTTTAGAAAAAATAGAAAACCCCGCTATTACGATGAATGGAAGTCTATTGTCGGAAAGGCGGGGCTTCGGAAAGGCGGGGTGTAACCTACGTCAGCCTGTACACGATTCAAAAGCCACTGATATTGGATCCGTAATTCAAACGTCTAAACACGCACACACAGGTTGTGTTCGAAACAGCATTCTCCTACTACTCGTACTACTCATACTAACGATTTGCGTATGTAGTATGTTTACACTGCGCAGTATGCGATTTGCAGTAGGCGAGAAGTTCCCGGATGCATACTAGATTTGCCAGAAATGTTGAGTATACATCATGAGCTCATGATAAAAGGCAACCGGTATTTTATTTTGTAATACTAACCGGAAGTGCGTTGCTCACTACGGCTAGCAGTGTTGGGAAAGTTCACTTTCTACATGAACTAGTTAAAAGTTCAGTTCACAAATTTTAAAATGAACTAGTTCAGTTCATAGTTCATAATTCAAAATGTTGAACTAAGTTCACAGTTCCAAAAATGAACTAGTTCATAGTTCTTTCTTTTTCAATATGTGATGTTCAGGGACAGGTCAGGACTGTCTGAGGACAGAGAGCTTTGAGGTTGAAGTCTTATAAAAATGAAATGCACCTGTGACAGGTCTGTAGCTACGCCTTGACCACATGTCAGCTGATCAGCTGCAGTAGAGGAAACTCAGCTGTTCTGCACCGCAACGAGTGGTTTTTTTTTTTTTAAATTAAGCTCCGGTAGCGACCGGCTAAAATACGGGAGGATATTGTGAACCAGCGCGGATCCGGTGTCTTTATCAAAGCGTCACTGTGCTGTTTGAGCTGCGTTCATGAGGTTAGAGGCTACCCACCTCTGCCTACGCGCCTTCGCCTTTCAAACGGCGACACAGCACCGGCGGTAGAAGCAGATCCATGCAGCTGTAGACTATGTGGCGAACGAGCATGAAAAAACAAGCACGCCAAATGTACAGCGCGCCGCGTGCGTAACGCGTGTGTTTGATCTGAGTGCACACAGGCGCGTGCTTTATCCAAGGCTTGTTTCAAAATAGTCCGACATGTTTATCACTCCCCTGCCGGCCGACTGTGAAAGAGCGCTGTTCACAAACGCCAGAATGAACGCGTTCACAGCAGCGTTCATCCGGCAGAAATACAGTGCGTTCAGTTCACGTTCGCCCAAAATATGAACGAGTTCATGAACGATCGTTCATTGAACGCGTTCAGGCACAACACTGACGGCTAGTTTTACTAGCGCCAGAGAACGCCGACTTCGTCGGAACAAATGTGTAAACAGCGGGTATTTTGTCAGATTTTCAACACAGTGGGGATCTAAACGACCACTTTCTCGCCTGAAAATGTTTCAAATGTTGCTAAGGTTATATTTTTACAGAGTTTAGAGCTTTAATGAAATCAGCTTCAGGGCGGCGGATTTCGGCTCGGGCAGGAGCGAAATGCATTGTGGGTTATCATAGTACGCGGCAGTGTGAACGCTCTGCATACTGTATGATCGATTAGTATGTAGTATGGAGTATGGAAGTATAAAGTATGGAAGTATGTAGTATGTGGTTTCGAACACAGACTCGGACTCGTCCCAAGCTTTGAATTTCCCGCCCGCTTGATAACGACCAATCAAATCCGTTTACCTTACTTGGGTAAAGTCTTGTTGCAGCTCATGACAACTCAGCGGGACAAACAGCCATTTCTGTACACCTTTAATGCAGGTAAAATACGAGAGTATTACATGAAAATACTAATACGGGAGGACGGCGGGAAAGGGGTGGAGAATACGGGACTTTCCCAAAACGGGATACTTGGCAGGTATGCCTCCAACTGCTCTTTGAGCCTCTTTTCCTCATCTTTCTTGATTTTTGCTTTCTCCTTATCGGTTTTGGAGGCCAGTTCCTGAGACTCTGTCTCCTCAGTAGTCAGGCGCTGCGTATCCTCCTCCATTTGTCTGCTGCATAGCAACCAGCAAGCTCTCCTCAATGTCCGTTGTCTTTCTGTGCAGCTCCTCTTTCTCTTTCGTCTCCTGAGAAAGTCTTTCCTGCAGGTCGTTGCCTCTGGCTTTGGATTTCTTCCATTAGAACCTGGAGTTTCACCAGTTCAATGTTTTCATGCATAAAAGCGGAGATCTCTTTGTCTCTCTCTTTCACAATGAGCTCAATCTTCTTGTCAAAGCTCCCCTGCAGTGTTTGGAGTTCAACTGCTAAGTTATTTTCCTTGCTAGTCATCTTTTGCAGAGCATTGATTTTGGCCTCACATTTCTGAAACTTGGTCTTCAAATCCAAGATTTCCAGTTTGCACTCCTGGTTCATTCTCACCAGTTCCATGTTTTCATCTTTAACACTGGCGATCTCTTCATCTTTCTCTTTCCTGATGAGCTGAATTTCGTCGTTGCAGCTCAAGTTGAAGTTCTAAGGTCTTTTCGTCGCTGGTCATCTGCTGCAGGGCGTTGGTTTTGGCCTCGCAGTCAGACTTGCATTTCTGGAACTAGGTCTTAAAATCCAAGATTTCCAGTTTGCACTCCTTGTTTATCATGACCAGTTCCATGTTTTCATTTTTAACACAGCAGATCTCGTCGTCTTTCTCTTTCATGATGAGGTCGGCCTTCTTGTCGCAGCTCTCGAGCAGAACTTTGAGCTCAGCTATGTTCTTCTCCCTGTTAGCCTTTCTTAGCCATTCGTGGAGGTTGATCCTTATGGCCTGGAAATCCGCAAAACTCTTCTGGCAACGGGAGATCTCTTTGTCTTTCTCTTGCACGATGAGGTCAGTCTTCTTGTCGCAGCTTTCCTGCAGAGCTTGGAGTTCAGCTTTCTCTTCCTTTGTTCTCATTTGGGCCTTCCATGTTTCATCGAGCTGACCGAGTGACCTGGGAACGTAGTCCTCCAGAGATGTAATCTTTACGTCTCTTTCCTTCAACTGGTCGTGGTACCAATTCATGGCCTTTTGGCAGGAAGTGAGATCTTCTGTGCATGGATTGCTCCATTCCCCACTGCTTGTGTTGATACTAAGCTTGCATCCTATTCTTTTCCTGCTGCCAGCTGTTCTCTTTGCCGAACAGCTGTTGCTTCAGAGCAGCGTTCTGTTCAGCCAGCTCTTTTACAACATTCGTGTCGAGAAGCGTTTTTTTTTTAGGTATTGAGGGGCATTCCTCATTTGCTTTAGCTAAATCTTTATCTTGGATTTGCACCGCCAGTCATCTTAATTGTTAATGTTGTTAATACAAATTAATATTTCATGCTGCAAACTCATAAATAATGGTTTTAGTCTAGTTTTTGTTATTATATTTTTCCTCTCTTTGTTCTGTACTTTCTTTCATTCTTGCTTTTAATTGTATGTTTAATGTTTACAATTCTTACTATTTTGGGTTTTATTTTAATTTTTATTTGGGTTTTACTTTAATGTTTGTTTGTTTTTTCGTTTCCAATTCTTACTGTTGAATGTTTTATTTTATTTTATGTAAAGCACTGAGTTTCCCCTTGTAATGAAACGCGGTAACGTTAGCACTGTTAGCTTTACTAGCTAGCGAGCCGTTTAGCTAGCTAACTGTGGGCAGTTGAGTAATTATTTACATAATTTCGTAATGATTTTTCCCCCTAAACGACAGATGGAGCAATGTTTCAGTCACCGAATATTATAGGACACAGTAGAAAGCAGGTTCAAGTACTTACGGACTGTTCCGTGGGTGTTTATTGACGTTGTTGAGACGGAGCAGCAGGAGAGGACGGATCCAGACTGGAGCCGTGCAGGGTCACTCGATCCGACCAAGAGGAAGCACAGGTAAAAATCAATAAATAAATAACTACTGGAAAATATCGATACCAATATCACAATCAACGTAAAATAACAGCATCCGGTGGTGATAGAGCTAAGTTTCGGTTGAGTTGGGAAAACTACATTCCCACTTGACATAAGAAACAGCCAATCACAGGCAGCGTCATGTCAGGGAAGGTAAAGTTACAGTGGGAAAACATTGAACTGAAGGAGAGAGGGAAATAAAAAAGCACCAATGAAAAAAAACATGTGTTGTGCAAATCTAATATGCATATGTAAATACTTAAATTCAATTAAATTCCATTCAAACTTTATGAAGCTCATCAGGTTCAGTTTATTTCATGTCCCAAGGGGAAATTTGAGTTGCAGCTTGAGTTGTTTTTACTGTAAAGGTAAAAACATAAAACACAGAAATATAGTGACATGTTGTTTTTAAAGGTGCGCTATAAATAAAGTGGATTGGATTGTTATTATCCTCTTGGGAAAGTTCCCAGTAGCTCATTAATGATTATAATGTTAGGCTAATTAATAATAATTACCAGTAGATCAATGGTCAATTGTCCATTCCAGCTCATCCCACATTTCCAACACATAGATGCTCACAGACCCACACATACTCACTAGGCTACTGTATGCACAAACCACCTTCCACCACAACACCAATTCATATTTCAATATGTAGCCTACAGCACTGTTCACACCCATACAGCTTTGTCTTTACAAACAGAAAAGAGATTTTTTTTTTCTGGCAAGTTGGCATTGTTGTGATTGTAAAGGCTGACAGTGCAAATCCTTCAGTTAAACCACTGCAATCAGATGTAGGTGGAGTTTAATGTTGATCCTTGAACTTTGCCCCGTCCTTCAGGCTGCAGCCAGGTAACGCCTCGGATCAGGCGCCATTTTAAAGTGGACGGAGCAGAAGGAGGGAAACTGAAGTCTGAGACAGGTGAGTGTTAACACAACATCATCATTATTATTATTATGGTAGTTATCATTGAAGTGTCAGAGTGTGTGAGTGAGTTTGTCCCTGTGGACTGTGGAGGGAAGAAGAGTCGCTCTTCTTAGTTCACCTGAACACACCTGAGTGACATGAATATTGATTTGTTGAAGAAAAACTGTATGAATTATGCGTTTTCTAAGGTTAAGGTTAATGGTTATTGTTTTGATGTTTTGTGTTAATCAGGTCAGGATATCAGTTGTAATAAGTAGGGAATGGTGGATCACATGTTTATGGGCGGAGTCAGCTGTTTATGTTCACCTGTTGACTTTTCTTTGTTAAAGAGAGAGAGGATGAAGGATGAACATGGGGTGCAACGATCTCAGTTTATTTTACTTTAATGCCTCTGCTCATTTAAAGCAGAACTATGCAGGATTTCGGCTGCAATTATTGTGTCTCAGAGACACTGTGATGGTAGAGTGACCTATTATGAGGTGAATGGGGTCTAGGCCAATGCGCCCACACCCCCCACTGGCTGAAAACCGCACTTGCAACATTAATCCTCCGGACCGGTGTTCCAAGTCTCGTCAGTGGATAGAACTATCGCGGGAAACTGCCTTACGGCAGTGCGAGATAAGGACGCAGATGACGTCATGCACGTCATGAATCGTGATTGGTTTGAGTTCAGTAAGTCGGAGGAAACCATGGAAACATGAAATGTTTGTACTTTAGTTCAGCTTGTGGCTAACAAGGAGCTAATGCTAACACAGCCACACACCATGACACACACACACACCATGTATCTTTTATAAAATATGCTTGTAATACATCATGACACGCCTTTGCGTTTTGGAAGCTTTATTCATGTGTGTGTGCGTCTGTGTGTGGCCGTGTTAGCGTTAGCTCCGTGTTAGCGTTAGCTCCGTGTTAGCGTTAGCTCCGCTAGCGTTAGCTCCGCTAGCGTTAGCTCCTTGTTAGTGTTAGCCCCGTGCTAGCAGGGCTTAGCAAACACCGCGCTACCTTCAGCAACTTCCTTGTAAACACAAGCACGTGTAGGGGAGAGGCGGAGGGGGCTGCGGCGAGTTTTTTTTTTTTTTTTTTACGACAGTGACATGTGCCTCCCAGAACTGTGGGGGAGCTCCGGAGAGGGTAGAAAAAGACAAACCAGCGAAGGAGTGAGCTATTTCCGGCCGACTTGCATAGTTCTGCTTTAAAGGTGTACAGAAAAGAAAACTGAATTTGAGCCACTCTGGGTCATAAAATTAGTGTAAAAACTCATCTAACAGACGATGTAGGCCAAACTTTGTGCAAAATTCTATTTTTGAGTAAATCCGGGATGAAAGTGTTGTTGTTGTTTTTTCACATTGGACAATGCAGGCGCAGGGATTGTACGTCAGCCTGCTCACGATTCAAAAGCCACTGATATTGGATCTGTCATCCGTCATTCAAACGTCTGAAACACGCACACACACACGGAGCTCGGACTCGCCCCAAGCTTCGAATATCCCGCCCGCTCGGTAACGACCAATCAAATCCGTTAAATTTACTCGGGTAAAGTCGTGTTGCAGCTCGGCACAGCTCGGCACAACTCGGCGCGACAAACGGAACAAACGGCCATTTCCGTACAGCTTTAAAATATCCCAGCAGCTCTGCTACCACTGCTGTATCCTAGCTCACTTTCTATTCATGGAGTCCCATTGAATATCAATGCAGGGCTAAAACCTTTTTACCTTTATCAAATCACTTCCCTTCTCTCTGTCACAACGATCATCAACATTATTTATATGAAACTCGAGAAAAGTTAAGTCTGTTTATCATGTTACTTCTAATTTTAAATCTTGAATGAAAAAACAACTTTAAACAAAATGTTTCCTGTTGTGTTAGGAACATATTTATCTAAAATGTAAACTTCTCATGAGCTCAGTTCTTTTCAGCTCTATTATAATGCATTTTCCAGCTGATCCAAGTAGCTCATTTAACGGTGAGGGGGATTTAGATTTTTCAACCTATAAAGAAACACTACTCCTTCAGTTCATCACAAAAATTAGAAAGCAAATAATAAACTGGTTGTCACTGAATAGGAAGTTCAAAAGTAATCTGGGAATTTAAATGTGACTTCAGATATCAGATACATGTAGTAGAAGTATCCTAAAATATTAAAATTAGGGCTGTCATAATTAACGCGTTAATCGCGATGCGATTAATTAAAAACAATAACGCGTTAAGTTTTTTTAATCGTCGTTAATCGCGGCCCATTTTGTCAAATGTCTGCTGGACCGGTAGGCTGGACTGTGGCTCCTCCAGTCCAGCAGGTGGCGGTAAGGAGCCTTCAGAAGAATGAGAGCGGAGCCCAGAGGCAGTCCTGCTCGGTCCTGCTCGCTTTTCATGCAAACAAACTAATGCCACTGCCACCACAGTTGTTAAATTTAATCAATGAGACTAACATTAATCCTATAAAAAGAGTTTAACCAGCCGGCAGTAAACCTCTGAAAGTGTGCGGATACGTTACTTAGCTCGTTGTCTACCCGTGAGGACGAGGGAATGGCGATAGCGAATGCTAATTACTGTTAGCCTGTCTATGAGATTTTACATATACGTTAGCATTAAGCTACCGAACTTTGTATGCTTAGTTGTGAGCTGTGTTTGTTTTGAGCGTAGTTTCAAACTATGGGTTTGATTGAACTACTTCGGTGTGTGTGTGTGTGCATGTGTGTGTGCTTGCTGTGACCCTGGAGCTGAAGCTGTGTGTGTCTGGAGCCCAGTTCAGGGGCTGCAGCCTGAACTTATCTTAGCTCGCCGTCTGTGAAGCTAACTTAGCGTAGCTCGCCATTGCCTGTCCTGATCAGCTGATGTGTGGCCAAAACCTGGCACCTTGCTTCTCATTCAACCAAACTTTAGTAACACGCCACTTCTCACATTCTCAGCCGTCCTAAAGCACTCACAGTAGTGTCATGGAGTTGTCCCTGCTGCGCTGCGGTCCCCGCTGCGCCGCCCGCACGCCCCCTCCCCACCAATATATATTATATATTAGTGTATATTTTTAATAGAGATTAATCGCGCGTTAACTACGGGAAAAATGCGATTAATCGCGATTAGAAAAATTAATCGTTTGACAGCCCTAATTAAAATACAATATTACACATAGTTTGCAGATTTATTGCATATTTATGTAGTCTCACGACAATCATGACTGAATATAACATCATACAACGTGCTAACAAAGGAACAGTTCCTGTCATATATGTTTCAGAAATATTGTAAAATAGTAGATTTTCTTTCTGGCAGGTTGTTGTGATTGTAAAGGCTGACTGCTCAAATCGTCCTGTTACATAAACCACTGGGATCAGATGGAGGTGGAGTTTAATGGACTTTGCCCCATCCTTCAGGCTGCAGCCATGTACACCTCAGTTCAGACGGCATTTTAAAGATGAACGGAGCAGAAGGATAGAAACTGAAGTCTGAGGCAGGTGAGTGTTAACACCTGTGTGACTGAAGTCCTGAAGATGAGTGTTTGTGTGGACGAAGACGAGGACGGAGCAGAGTCTTCAGGATCCATCTGTCCGTCCATGAAGAGTGAAGAGTCTGAAGAACATCCTCTAAACTTCAGACCTGGACCTGGACCCTCAGAGTCACAGTAAGAGACCTGTACAAACCTGTGAACCTCCAAACTATAACAGCTTAGTTTAGTGTGTTGAGCTGCAGTCGACGTCTGTGGAACAGGAAGTAACTTCTCCCTGGTCCTTCTGTATTATTACTTTATTGATACTGTCTTGTTTCTTATGATATGATGTGATCAAAGGTCGTCTTATTCCTGTATCTGATAATGGTTACAGATTAACAGAGCTGATGAGCTGGGATCTAACTGTCAGTACATTAACATGAGAAAACAAATTATTGCACTAATCCAACTATATGGACAACTGAAGTGAAGCATGTTAACGCGTTAGTCTGACTAATATCTGAGTTCTCCAATTCCAATTACCCAGATAATGCGATTGGAAATTGATTCTCTTCAGCATGTATACGCTTTAATCAGATTAAGATTAAGATATAGATCACCTTGCCTCCATGCGTGTGAGTGCCTGAAGAAAGCCCAGTGCTTTTTTTGTTCAAGATTAAGATATACTTTATTTGTCCTTGACGGAAACTTGTCTTGGGCATGAGTGCTGACACCGCCACGTTTAAAAAGTGCGCATGCTCCACAACAGAGACTGCACCTTCAGCTGAAGCTGGTTCACCTCCACCAAATGACCTTCCAAATGGTTATTTAACAGCCTTCACTGTGTCCCTTTAGTTCAGCCACAGCCAGCAGCCTTATTGTGAACCTGGCTACAAAGCCCGTGAAACCACCTTCCACTGGATGCTCCTTCATCCTGTCTGTTCCCACAATGCCTCTGTCATCAGAGAATTGATCAGTGAATGATGTGATATGAATAAAAACATCAGAGAGAAACCAGAAACCAGATCCATCAAACTCTGTGAAGTTTCACTACAAACCTCAGAGACAGAAACATGAACACACACTTTGTCCAACAGACTGATGAAGCAGAGCGTCCTCATGTTACTGTTTTGTAAGTTGGTGCATCAACACCAGCCTGATCTCCACCTCCACAGTTTCCATAGACCAGGACCAGGTTTCATTCAGCTCGTCTTTACGCTTGTCTTCCTCTACTCTATCTCTCTCTGCTCCTCTGGTTACTGAAGCCCCACCTCCTGGAGGTCTACAACCAATCAGAGTACAGATGTGGAGCTGTGACTGTGACATGTTGTTGATCCAGAAATGTCTTCACAGAGAGAAGAGGAGTGGTGTCTCTGTGGACCAGCAGCTGTCCAGCTGTGGTCTCTGTCAAGACGTCCTGAAGGATCCAGTGTCCTCCAGCTGTGGACACTGGTTCTGCAGACAGTGTTGCATCTCAGACTGGGACCTATCTGGTTCTTCAGGACCCCCCTTCTGTCCCCAGTGTGGACAAAGACCCAGCACCAAAGGTGAGCTGCAGACAGCCAATCAGAGCAGCTGTGTACAAAGTCAGACTGAACATCTGTCTGCTGATGTGGTCATTAGTGAAACCAGGACCTGTTGTTTTCTACAGAGTGATTGTTCCATCACACAGCACTGACATTTAAAGGGATGGTTCAAAATTTTGGCAAATTGGTCCATCACCATAACCCCTATAGTCATAGCAGTAGGTTCATTACCTTTAATTGTTGGTGCAAACTATTTTTAGAACGGTGGAGCAGAGCCGTGAGCTGCTCAGAGCTACGCTACGGAGGCTCATGGGATTTCTTGGTTTCCCTCATCAAACTCATCAAATACACAATCCAACAACTCCACAACGCTCTGGTGGACAAGTTGTGACCTGCACATTCACCACACTATGAGATAATAACACAACATTACCACACAGAGTTGTTTTAGAGGGAAATGCAGAGACTGCTTGCTGAAAAACTGTCCCTGAAGGCAACGTGCATCAGAGGTTGAATTTACCTCTAAAACAACTCTGTGTGGTAACGTTTGGAGCGTTTTGGAGTTGTTGGATTGTGTATTTGATGAGAAAAAGAGAAATCCCGTGAGCCTCCGTAGCGTAGCTCTGAGCAGCTCACGGCTCTGCTCCACCGTTCTAAAAACAGCTTGCACCGACAATTAAAGGTAGCAAACCTACTGCTATGACTATAGGGGTTATGTCAATGGGCCAAAATGTTGAACTATCACTTTAAAATTATGATTAAAACCTTCTCTTCGTTGTCTGTAGTTTTTTGTAGCTGATGAAAATAATTCAGATTGTCAGGCTCTGTCTTCAGTCTGACTCTGTCTCTTGTCTTTCAGTAGATCGTGGTCTGCAGGAGGTTTTAGATCAACATAAGATCAGTCTGAGGAGCAGATGTGAACAATTGACTGAAGGAACCGAGGGAACAGGAAGTGGAACAGGAAGTGGAACCCTCCTCAACAGGATCTACACTGAGCTCTACATCATAGAGGGACAGAGTGAAGAGGTTAATACCCAACATGAGGTGAGACAGCTGGAGACAACGTCCAAGAAGAAGAAGACACTCCAGGACACTCCAATCAAGTGCCAAGACATCTTTAAGGACTTACCTGTCCAACAGAGAGAGGACGTCTCTACGGTCTCACCTGTCCACCAGAGAAAGGACGTCTCTACGGCCTCACCTGTCCAACAGAGACCCATCAGAGTGGTTCTGACCAACGGCGTCGCTGGCATTGGAAAAACCTTCTCGGCGCAGAAGTTCACTCTGGACTGGGCCGAGGGCTTGGAGAACCAAGATGTCAGTCTGCTGGTTCTGCTTTCGTTCAGGGAGCTGAACCTGATCAGAGATCAGCGGTTGAGTCTTCTCAGGCTGCTCCATGTTTTCCATCCAACATTACAGAAGGTGACAGCAGAGCAGCTGGCTGTCTGTAAACTTCTCTTCATCTTTGACGGCCTGGATGAAAGCCGACTGTCACTGGACTTCAACAACAGGGAGGTTGTGTCTGATGTCACACAGACGTCATCAGTCAACGTGCTGCTGACAAACCTCATCCAGGGGAATCTGCTTCCCTCGGCTCTGGTCTGGATCACCTCCAGACCTGCGGCGGCCAATCAGATCCCTCCTACATGTGTTGACAGGGTAACAGAGGTCCGAGGCTTCACTGACGCCCAGATAGAGGAGTACTTCAGGAGGAGGTCCAGTGATGAAGATCTGTCCAGAAGAATGATCTCACACATCCAGACGTCCAGGACCCTCCACATCATGTGTCAAGTCCCAGTCTTCTGCTGGATCAGTGCTACAGTTCTGGAGCACATGTTGACCACAGACCAGAGAGGAGAGCTGCCCAAGACCACGACGGACCTGTTCTCACACTTCCTGCTGGTCCAGACAAAGAGGAAGAAGAGCAAGTACGGTGAAGGACATGAGACGAGTCCACAGGAGCTGACGGAGGCCGACAGGGAAGTTCTTCTGAAGCTGGGGAGGCTGGCGTTTGAACAGCTGCAGGAAGGAAACATCATGTTCTACCAAGAAGACCTGGAGCAGTGTGGTCTGGATGTCACAGAGGCCTTGGTGAACTCAGGACTCTGTACTGAGATCTTCAAAAGAGAGAGTGTGATCTTCCAGGAAACAGTCTACTGCTTTGTTCATCTGAGTGTTCAGGAGTTTCTGGCTGCAGTCTACATGTTCCACTGTTTCACCAGTAGGAACACACAGGTCCTGGAGAACTTCCTGGGGAAACAAGATGTTGGTTTAACCCTGAATGGCTTCCTGAAGAGAACCATGAAGAAATCCCTCAGCAGTGGAAACGGTCACCTGGACCTGTTTGTTCGCTTCCTTCATGGCCTCTCTCTGGAGTCCAACCAGAGGCTGTTAGGAGGTCTGCTGGGTCAAACAGACAACAGTCCAGGAACCATCCAGAGAACCATCAACAACCTGAAGGAGATAAAGAGTGATGAAATCTCTCCTGACAGAAGCATCAACATCTTCCACTGTCTGACGGAGATGAAGGACCAGTCAGTTCATCATGAGATCGAACAGTTCCTCAAGTCAAAGAAAAGATCAGAGGAGAAACTCTCTGAGTTTAACTGCTCAGCTCTGGCCTACATGCTGCTGATGTCAGAGCAGGTTCTGGACGAGTTGGACCTGGAGAAATACAACACATCAGAGGAGGGACGACGAAGACTGATCCCAGCTGTGAGGAACTGCAGGAAGGCTCGGTGAGTCCAGACGTACCTTTATAGTTATTAATCACTGGATCAGATCAGTAGTTTAGTCCAGTTCAGATAAACAGTTTTTCATTAGCGATATAACTGGATGTTTTTATTGAATATACAGTAATTGAAGAAGAGGAAACCTCAGAGCTCCTTCATGAGGAAATAGACTCTATTTTAAAAAGGGCCGAACAAATCAGTTCTGCAGGTCGGAGTCATGAGGATCATCCCAGTGAGAGAAGATGAACCATCACATCACTATGTACAGATGTTACTGGTTCAAAATTGCGGACTTCTCGCGTGATTCACGCGAGACGGCACAAGCGCCAGGCATTTTTTTCCTTGGCGAGACAAAGAGGTTTTAATGAAAAGCCGCATGGTGCCAAAACAACCACCAGGTGGCATCTGTGAGAGCGGAGGACGACAGGCGGATGAATTAGTATGATCTGTGCAGTAATCCACTGCTTAAACTCTAGGCTATTTAACTAGAACTAACTACTGTATACCCTGCCTAAATCACAGAAACTATTGTAATATGATAAAGCCTGGCTTGCTTTATGAGTTCATGATTATGTATCACAAATTATGAAGGTCTTCTGCACAGGGCAAAGATGATATAAAACGAAGTAACACACGCGGCTGTTTGGGACAGGCTTTTATTAAATTCAGAACAAACCGCTCAGCAAAAATGGAAAATATAGTCTAGTATAATAAAATGGATCTGTTGTTTGGCCACTGTTTGAAAATAATCAGAATTAGGCTATGAGGACAGAATCTAATCCAGGGCAGCATTCATAATCAGACTTCTTCTAAATAAACGTCAACATTCAATAACTTGGTCAGGTCGGACCACAGGCACACAATAAGATGAGTTACTGAGCAGCGTCGTGGTACCGCTGATGACTCTCATGAGGTGGTTTTTGAGACGTATCGATACAAATGTGTTTCGCAAAAGTGTAATGGAAACACTTTTTTCGCTTTTCTACACGTCACCGCGGCGTAACCGGAGTTGTGTGTGTCCACATTGTGTTGGTTTATGTGGCTTAGGGGGACGAATGAACCACATGTTTTTGTCATGCATTGCTGACCTGGGCATTGTTTCTCAATAAATTCGCGTTTCCTATCATTCTCCTTTTCCGTGCATGGTTGAAGGAGATGCTCGCATCCCTCCCACTCCCTCCTGCGCTATAATGTCATAAAACCAGTATGAGTGTGTGGACACAACCACCTATAGCCCATACTGTCGGCACCTCCTCACCGTTGTTGTTAAAAAGGCTCTGTTCTTTCTGCAGTCAGGTGGCGCACATCCGCCGTGTTGGTAAACAAATAAACTAATAATCCCTATATCAACGTGTGTCGGAGGCAACCGTGCTTGCATGCTTGGGTTCGAGGTGTGTGAGTGCGGGCCAGCGGGGACAGAGGAGGGGGGCATTTGTGCTTCAGCCATGGATGTATTATATTATAGCCTACATCCATGGCCTCAGCACATACAGAGCAACTGGCCCAAGTGTGAGTGCGTCCTTGTGGCCGCTGCCAGCGCCACGGGCTTTGCCTTCCAGCAATCAAGCGCTGTTTTCGTTTTTTGTTAAAAACAATAACAGCAACAGCTGTAGGCAGCTGGGATCGCTGTGCCGTCGCCATAGATTGGTTGAAAGCTGATAATTAGCCATGTGCTTACAAGCTGATTGGCCGAAACCAAGAACAAAGCCGCGTGAATGGCCAATCGCCATGTGTTAACAGTAGACATGTAAATCAGATATTGCGATGGGCGTTACCAGCGCGGAGATGAATGGAGGTGTGAATGTGTCTCAGCTCATCAATACTTTGCATCTAGGCTACTGTCTGTAACTGGTAGAAAAACAGCCAGCTGGAAGAAAAGTCCTGCCCCCCTCCCCCCACAGTACTTCACAGCTGTTTGCTTTGAACAGAAAAAAGCGGTTCTTAACAGTTAGCTCACAATTCAGTTCGTGGGCTAAGTGAAGAAATTTTGTTGTGTTTCATGTAATAAATTTCCCATGTAGGCTAAGGGGAGCTGAACATAAAGCCTCGATTCAAAACTCCAAGACACACGTGCCAGACGCACAGAGCCATGCTAAAAAAAAAGATTGCAGAGCAGCTAAAAACCAGATCAGCGGCACCACGACGCTGGTTATTAACTCGGTGGCTTGTTGTCTGTATTTTAGTTGCTTCTGGCTGTTGTGGTGTTTGTTGTGGTCAAATTTGTTTTCACAGAGTTTTAGGATTGTCTCAATACTAAAATTTCAAACTCAATGTCAATACCCTGAAAAATGACATCATATTCAATACAGCAGCAGTGCCTCCCCATTATTTTTATTTTATTATAATCAAATAGACTTATAACAGATGTTTGTTTGTTTTTTCATTAAATGAAACGCTAACTAAGAGTTGTGCAATTCCAGCGTGTTGCTATTGTTTCATTACAGTCATTACAATGCATCTCCTCTCGTCTGACGGCCGGGGTTCCCTCCTCTCTCACATCACACACATGTGCACGCAGGCAGACAGCGGAGAATAAGTTTTGCCGTCAATATTAACATGTTCAATTCAAACGTGCGTCTAGTTCTGTGTAACTACTCAGGTCCAAACGCTGTGGACGCTGCCTGCTCTCCTCTGCTCTGCCTGTCGAGTGCGCACGGCGAGCGTCGGGCGCTATGGGTGCGCCGCGCGCTGTTCATATCGATACTTTTAGAAACCAGTAATGAATCTAGATGCAACACTTTTGCAACAATACAAAGCTGTGCTACAGGTTGTTGTTTTCTGGGGGAACTAGTTGTGGCGCACGTAGCATTTCAGTAATGGGCTTATGAAGCTTATGAACCACTGATCCAACGGATTTAATCTGGAAAATATATATAGACTCGTGTTTTCATAATGTAGTCATGAAGTGGATGCAGTACAATCACCGCAACTCTCTCCGGCTCATTTAAAAAAACTTGGAGCTGACGAGACAGAGATTATAGGCTACTGTATTATTTACTGACTGCAGCTCGTTCTCCTTTCATCCTACTGTATTCTATCTGTAGCTATCATGAGCGCCACTCCTCATCGCGGCTACATTGTGTGACGTGTCAGCATGGTCCCCAAAACGTCTGAGCAGTATTTAGTACGGTGCTGCCACCTAGAGGAAAACAGTGGTGGTGAAAATTCTCGCGTTCGCGAGATCCTGCAGTGCGAGACAAACCCCGCAATTTTGAACCAGTAACATCTGTAGCACCATCATGTGCACCAACTGTATTTTCACCACTATTTAAATAAGATTTTGAACAGATTTTAATTTTCCTCTTATAACAGATTGCATGACTGTGAACTCTCAGAGACTCACTGTGAAATTGTGGCCTCAGCTCTGGAGTCCAACCCCTCCCACCTGGTAGAACTGGACCTGAGCTACAACTACCTGCAGGATTCAGGAGTGAAGGCTCTGTGTGCTGGACTGGAGAGTCCAAACTGTAGACTGGAGACTCTGAGGTCAGTTTGACTGTTGTTGTTTCACTTGTTCATTGGTTGATGTTTTAAACAAAGAATTGGAGAAGAGAAAGGAGTCAGTGTTATTATTATTACAAGAGGAAAGTGAGACAAGTCGTAGAGTTTGTGATGGACAGACGTATCATTTTAAAATCTAGATTTTATCTTTAAATCATAAACTTGATGAGGATCAAACTCACAGATCTTCTTCTGCTGATCTGAACATGACAGAAGCTTCATCTGTCTCCAACAAATATTTCACCAAGCTGAAGTCACATCCGTGATGATGATGATGAACAGCGGGAGATTGATTCTGGAAAAATCAAAGGTTTCTAAGGTTGCCGTTTATTTCCAGCTGCTTCTTGTGAACAGAACCTATTGTGTCCATTTTCACTGGTGATCATTTCATTCTTTGTGTTGTGTGATTTACAGGCTTCAGTGTTCAAGAAGAGGTGATTTTCCTTCCACTGTAGATCTGACATGTGTCTGAAACGCTCTGATTTTTTGAGGCCCAATAACAGAAGAATAAATAAAGTCCCACTACTCGTTTAAACAACATAAACATTAATCATAACTCATCTGATTGATTATCAATGAATTTATCTACATCTTTTATTCTTTCATCCTCACATTAATAACCTGCTCCACACAGTCCAGAGAGATGCCACTGGTGGAGCTGGCCTTTTTGATCAGTTTGTCAAGGCGGTTTTTGGTCAGAGCTATGACTAGGGTTTCTTCAAGTAGCCTAAACCTGCCAGCGAGCAGGATAGTTTCACAGAGCCAGTTACCATGGTGAGTTTAAGTTACCTCTCAATCTGGAACGGAAAACCCAGAGTTTGCCTCATCTCAGGGTTAAATACTCTGAGTTTCTGGAATAGCTCTCTGATCAATGTGGCTGCACATCATGAGTTTGTCTGGATGGAGCCACAGGTGGAGCTGACGGGTGAAGAGGCGGAGTCACTGCGTCTGTGTTGAAGCAGCAGGAGCTTCTCATGAATGTTAATGAGCTGTTTTCTCTCCATGTGACTGTTTAACCTGCTTCCTGTTGTTTCAGCTGTTGGACTTTGATTTTTAGTGTCCGGGCAGCGACAGCTGCCAAGGACACTATTGTATTTGCTGATATTCTTCTTCTTCTTCTTCTTCTTCTTCTTCTTCTTCTTCTTCTTCTTCTTCTTCTTCTTCTTCTTCTTCTTCTTCTTCTTCTTCCGAGGAAGTCATACTTCCCATGGGCGAAAACTCACCAAACTTTGCACAAAGGTCCAGTCCCATGTCAGATTCACTCAACTCCAAGGACATGTGCCCCCCCCTCCCAGGGGGGGCACAATAAGCGTTTAAAATTAAAAATTTTAAAAATTCCTACCAAGCCAACGGCAGATGCTACAGCTGTGAAACTTCACCACAATGTAGCCTAGATACTGCTGAAACTTTTGTCAACTTAAACTTATTACAAATTATGAAGTCCATCACTCTGTTTTTTTCAATAAGTGTAAAACCTTCAAAATGTATCTCCTCCTACAATTTTTGCTCAATTGTCACCAAACTTGCTCCAGAGCATCTCCAGACTGTCCTCCACAAAACTTGTTTCTCGGATTTTTGATTAAGCAAAAATTGAGCCTACAGTGCATGAAAACGTTTGACTGTAAACACTACTGTAAACATATACCATCAAATTCCTGCTAAATACATTTTCTATCTTTCTGAAAAAAATTGAGAATATTGTAGAGTCATGGTTGATGAAGTTTGGAAAATATCAGAATTTTATCTCAAAAACTGAATTTTCTAGAACATTTTGAATTCTGCGCTCATGGGATCAACTGCAGCCAATGTAAAGGTGATGTTTTTAAACATCACATTTTCTCTTGAGAAGCAAAACACTTAAAATTACAAACAAATCACCAACATTTCCATGCTGTGTAGATGCAATTTATGTATTAACAGATTTTTGTTTAGATATTAGAATTTCTGACATTTTGACTATTTTTTTAAATCTGCCTCAACAACAGCTGCCCGGACGCTGACGTCTTGAGTGTATTTGAGAAGACACACACCATGACACACTACCAGATAATTAGCTCACTGAGTTAAGCGCTGGGTTCTGGTGTGAGGGGTTGTGGGTTCAAGACCCAGCATGGGTGACGACGACAATGACACATAAAAATGCCAGAATCCTCACGATGACATCACAGCAAGTCTCTAAATTAAAAAAGCAAACAGATCGGACGATGGTCTAAAGCTCACCACAACCCGAATGCTGCTCTCATGGGAACAACCGCAGTCCATCCACGAGTGACACTTTTAAACATCAGCTTTTCTCTTATGAAGCAAAATCACCAACATGTCCGTTGTCTAGATACAATTTATGTATTATCAGATTTTTTGTTTAGATATTAGAATTTCTGACATTTTGACCTTTTCTGAAATCTGCCTCCACAACAGCTGCCCGGACGCTGACTCTATGAGTGTATTTAGGAAGACACACACCATGTGTCACTTCCAGATAATTAGCTCAGTGAGTTAAGTGTTGGTTTGTGGTTCCAGACGAGGTGGGTTCGATCCCCAGTTCAGGTGATAAGTATATTACATCAATATACCAGATAGTCTTTGAACAAAATCTTAGACTCATAGCAGATGATGTTTGACACAAACATCAGAATGTTACCTCAGAAACGTTGCCTGTACAACAGTGAATGGTTTACTTAATTTGTGAAGCCACCGTGGCACTGCCACTTGACAATTAGCTCAGTGCGATAGACAACAGTCTTTAGTTCCGGAGGTTGCGGGTTCAATCCCCAGCTTGTGCAGAAATGAACATTCCAAGGTCAATTAACCTGTCTTCCTGTTTCTTGTGCAAAATTTGCCCGGACACGACCCATTGCTGCGCAGCAGCTATAATCTAAACTTGTTCTTTCTGAAGCTTCTTCAGCTCTGAACAGATGATGAGACACTGAACGCTGTCAACAAGGAGCTTTGTCCTCAACTCACTGCTTTTATTCTTTATTCAGATTGAAGAGCTGCAGTTTGTCAGAGATCAGCTGCTCTTCTCTGGTCTCAGCTCTGAAGTCCAACCCCTCCCACCTGAGACACCTGGACCTGAGTCTCAACGACCTGCAGGATTCAGGAGTGAAGGATCTGAGTGGTTTTCTGGAGAGTCCAGACTGTAGACTGGAGACTCTGAGGTCAGTTCACTGACTGTTACTGTTGTAGATCTTAGATCTTTGATCCACAACTGAACCTGATTGATCTTCACTCACAACTTGAATCATTGACTTTGATGTCATGAATGAAGGACGTTTGAAATAGTTGTTCCAGTTGTTCTTCTCACTCTGATAATGACTCTTCAGAGATTATCTGAATCTGATCTTAACTCATTGACTGCCAGCCATTTTCAGAAAAGAGACGCCCATACTGCCAGCCATTTTTGAGGATTTTGACTGAACTGTCAAGACTCACAGAGTATTGGATTTTATGAGTACATGAACAATAAACATCTCTAAAGAAAGTGTAGACTTTCTTCTTTCACCAGAAAAAAAAGTTTGTTTCTAGCCTGCTCGGTTGTTTAGAAATCAGCAGTAGAACATAGGGTTGTTTCAGCAAAAACACCATATTTTGACCAAAAAACGGAGAAAACAAGCTTTTTCTGCAGAGAAGCAGAATGGAGACTAATAACTTATTACTCCATGTTTTTTTTGTTCCAGTGACACCTCAAACATCTGAATAGTTGTTCACTTCTATAGAACAAAAACAACACTGAAAAAAGGCTTGTGATGGCAAAATAACTATTTATTTGCACATATCCAGCTTTTATAGCCGGGTTTAGGATGAAACTCTGAACATACAGGGAGATCTAGCCGGGTTATAGAACAGGAGAGACCCAGACCTCGCTGACCCACTGAACCGGCTTCACAGCAGCTGCAGCTCCGTCTCCTCCTCTCTCTCCTCTCTTTCTCTATCTCTCTCTCTCCGCGCTCTGCGCCGGTGGATGCGTTTACCACGTCTCGGCACCACGTTAGACCGGAGCGAAGCCACAGTGCGCCCCGCCCCCGCGGGCACACCAACAGCATGGAACAAGCCGCGCATCAACGGCATCTTGGTGGCCGAGCCGGAGTAGAAATCAAACGCACCCCTGCTGCTGTCGAGTTGAGGCGAGTTGAACACAGCGCTGCCACCGCGGAGCAGAACTACCGTAGCCTGCATTAGATTCAAGATCCCAGCGCGGCGTCAGACAACTTCAGCGCGGCGTCAGACAACTTCAGCGCGGCGGCCGCCTCAAAGTTTATAACGCAGAACAAACCCTGATCATCCCTTGTCTTTGCGACAGTGCTCTCCGAACTGGAACTTTCCTCCATCACCTCCTCCTCCTCCATCATCCTGCCTCTCAAGCTTTCCACTGCCAGACAAGCTCTGTGCCGGTGTTAGCTGCTTGTAGTACTTTTTTACACACCCGCTTCGCCATTTTACCAGGCCGCCGCCACTACTCTCCACAACTGTAAACAAACTCCGTCTTCTTCATAGCAGCCGATCAGATTGCAGATATACAACTGCTGCCCCCTACTGTGGCATAAATACATTGCGGCCAAATCTGAAATTCACACACAAGATGTAGAAGACTTTAATCTGCCGAACCAGCACATAAAAGCCTAAGACTGCGATCGATGTCTTTGGCAGTCAACGTAACTTTTTTATAAGACGTCGATCGACGTCTTTGGCAGTCAATGAGTTAAAGAGAGAGTGTTTGACTTAGATAAAGACTGACTGGTCTGAAGCATCACATCAGATGTGGGTGGGCTTTGTCAACAGGTTTGTGTTCAGTTGAATGTGTGTAGTTTCCTGAGACCAGGACCAGAGGTGGGTAGAGTAGCCAAAAAACTCAGGTAAGAGTACTGTTACTTTATAATAGTATTATTCAAGTAAAAGTAAAAAGTAGTCATCAAAATATTTACTACTACATTTCTACTCCAGTACTGAGTAACATTTTATTTGTTAAAGGATGATGAGGCAAGATTTATGAAAAAATGCACATACGTTTTAAGTTTTCTAATAATAATGGGACATGAAGCGTTCCAAACCAAAAAGAATGAGCCCTCTCGCGTATCTCTCTGTTGCCTTGAACAGGCTGTGTGCTGCAAAATGCGCTGCAATTCAGGATCCGAATTTCCCGCGCTGCTCATCCTGCTCTGCGGATGTGACGTCAAATGACGCTGCTTGCGCGTCCTCGGCGGCTCGGCTTCCACCGCTTGCTACGCTACCACCATCAGCGGTGAGCGGATGTCAGCCATTACTACCTGAGCAGCGAGTAGGGAAATAACGTCACTTTCTTACATTTTTAATATGTTTTCATGCGAGAAAGTGGCGGTTTAGACTCCCAATCTGTTGTCAGTTTATCCACATATCGCCTGTAAGTAGATGCGCCGACATTTTTCAGAGGAGTGTAGAGCCACACACGAGCGGCAGCAGCGGCTCCTCACAGAGGCTGCAGCCGGGGAGCTGAGCTCATCGGCCGGGTAGCCTCTCTCTCCTCCCTCTCTGTCTTCGCAGGGAAGAAAACCAGCCGAGCTTTGTGGCAGTTGTGTTTATGTACGGTAGTTGAAAAGTGAAGCTTCATGTGTGTGTGTGTGTACTGAGAGAGAGAGAGAGCAGCGCGGCCTTGGAGCTCTGTACGTACAAAAATCACCATATTTACTTCAATAAATAAATAAATAGTTTTCATCTGTGGTCAGTTTATCCAAACAACCCATGTAAGGAAATTCTCCGACGTGTTCGGAGGAGTGCAGAGCCACTAGGGCAGCCCAGCAGCAGCAGCAGCTCATAGCGGCGGCGGTGGCCGGTGTGCAGACCAGATGCCTGGCCGGCGCAACCTTCGGCTGTCGCGGTAAATTGGGCACTGAGCAATGAGCGCGATGTGACGCGTTTACAGTTTATTAACAGTCAAGCACGACGTGTGTGTGTGTTGCGAGACAGACAGCAGGTAGAGGACTGACTGACACAGAGAGTTAATGCGCGCTCCCGCTGCAGCTTGACTGATGGCAGCTGCAGTAACCCTGACGGCCGCTACGCCGTTGTATCGCTAGTGAGTTTTATTTCTGAATCCTGCCTCATCATACTTTAAGTGTTGGGGTGGTAAATAACAAATTGCAAAGAAAAAAAAAAAGAAAATTATATGTCATTTTAATTTTACAACACGTACACAAAATTAACATAATTCATCTAGTACACACACATATTTTTTTTATGATGAAGTTTTGAATGTCTGTCATGAAACCAGATTACAATTTAAATAGTATGTAGACATTAATAAAAGATGGGAAATGTGTTTTAATTAATAATTTATTACTACTTTTATCCATTAATGCCTGTTGTCGCTAATTTGCATCATACCCAAATTTATAACTATTCTATGTGCTACAGTCAAATTAATTATCTCCACTTAATTTAGTCTCTGCTTGAAAGCAAAAAGACAAATGATACATTTTTTAACATAAATGCATATAACTTAAGGCGTTATACTCAAGTAAAAGTAAAAAGTATGCTGCATTAAAGCTACTCTAACAAGTACAGTTTATCCAAAAAGTTACTCCAGTGAATGTAGCGTGTTTCTACCCACCTCTGACCTGGACCAAGAATTAATGTTGTACTGATTTTATTCTTTATTCAGATTGGGAAGTTGCAGTCTGTCAGAGATCAGCTGTTCTTCTCTGGTCTCAGCTCTGAAGTCCAACCCCTCCCACCTGAGACACCTGGACCTGAGTGGAAACAAGCTGCAGGATTCAGACCTGAAGGATCTGAGTGGTTTTCTGGAGAGTCCAGACTGTAGACTGGAGACTCTGAGGTCAGTTCACTGACTGTTACTGTTGTAGATCTTAGATCTTTGATCCACAACTGAACCTGATTGATCTTCACTCACAACTTGAATCATTGACTTTGATTCATGAATGAAGGACGTTTGAAATAGTTGTTGTCTCATGTTTCCACTTGTTCTTCTCTCTCTCTCTGACGATGACTCTTCACTTTCAGCTCATTTCACTCAGTCCTCATCAATAATGTCTGTTCACTTCACTTCAACCTCCAGGGGGCGCTGTCACAAACACGTTAGACTGTTCTGTAGTGTTAGACCAGTCTTCATTTTGTTCACAGAGATGATTTGGCTCTGATCTGGTCTAAGTTGTCCAACCATATTGTATTAGTAGTGTATTGTCCCCAAATCAATCTGCAGCTCTAGATCTCAGTATCTCAAAGTGTCTCCAGAGCTCTCCTGAGAATCTGTGTCTGCACCTTGAAATGCAAATAAGATGTGTAAACCACGTCCACTCCACAGCTGTCACGGGGAGAGGGTGTGGTTTTCACTACAGGTACATGTGCCAATGTTGACATGGGTTAGGCATTGATTTCCCGAAGAAAAAAAAAAAAAGGTTCTGAGACTTTCATCTTGTCTGAAAAAAGTAAATGTTCCTTTTTTTACTGTGACAGAAGGAGATACTGTAGCCTACATGGACTCTACAGCCATCAGAAAGTTCTGTGTGAAACTGTCAAATAAAAAAACAAGTGAAACTGAGCAGCAGCACAAACTGTGCACGGTACGACTGATGAGAAGTTACCGGAGAATATTGTCGTCCTGGTTCATATTAGGTTCAGATGTCTCTCATTCCATGATGAGGACCGCTGCGCTGATGAGAAGCCGTATTGTTCCAATATTCTCCGGTCTGCGATTTCATTTTTTAATGACAGGCGGCTGTTTTTCAGTCAATGATTCAAAACAATCATCTGGCGGCCGCGGGACCGACTGCTCCTCCCACACCGCTTCATGTCAAATGACGGATGGGGGGGGCACCGGGCGGAGCTCACGTTTTTCCAGACTGGCCCAGGGGGAGTATAAGGAAGTACCGGGAGGTGGAGTCACTTGAGTTAAGCGCTTCATGACATCACGCTTCGCCCGTTTGGAGACACGATCTCAAAAAAGTGTAACAATCAATTAAGGGAGTGAACAGACTTTTTTCACCTCCAGGCGTCATAGAAATGTCACGGGAACAGATCGGACCACTATAAAACCTGTAGAAAGTGGATTTTCATAATAGGACCCCTTTAAAGTCAGAGTGTTTGACTCAGATAGAGACTGACTGGTCTGAAGCATCACATCTACGGAGCCCCTAAAGGGACATGGAAGAAAAAAAAAATTTTTGCGGGCAAAAGTATTGCGGGATCTCGCAATACTTTTTGCGGGATCTCGCAAAGTTATATTCAATTACCAACACCAGCCTTATGCACTTTATTAACTTGTAATATTTTTTCAAGCAAGAAAGTAAATGTTTGAGCCACAATGTGCGGTTAGCTTATGGCAGTTTAGTCTGCTCCGATGTTGTGGAGAAGTGCGCACCTCCACTCTCTCTCTATCTCCCTCTCTCCCTCCCTCCCCCTCTCGGGCAGTGACAGCTCCCCTCCGCCGAGCACGTCAGCAGACCAGCTGGCTGCCTCTGGGATGTCTCGGTCATTGCTCCACAGGTGGAGGAGGGTCTGCTGACGTGCTCGGCCGGCCAGCGGAGGGGAAAACTATCGTTAACTAACCGGTAGCTTTTTAGAGGTTGATCGCTGGCTGGTTTAATTATTTTTAGGGGATAAATGTTGGTCTCATTCATGAAATAGTGCTGAACTGTGACCAAGCGCGCTGTCCGCTGTCTCAGTGCTGAGGTGACAGCTGTCACTGCCCGAGAGGGGGAGGGAGGGAGAGAGGGAGATAGAGAGAGAGTGGAGGTGCGCACTTCTCCACAACATCGGAGCAGACTAAACTGCCATAAGCTAACCGCACATTGTGGCTCAAACAGTTACTTTCTTGCTTGAAAAAATATTAAAAGTTAATAAAGTGCATAAGGCTGGTGTTGGTAAATTGAATATAACTTTGCGAGATCCCGCAAAAAGTATTGCGAGATCCCGCAATACTTTTGCGAGATCCCGCAAAAAAAAAAAATTCCTCCATGTCCCTTTAGGGGCTCCGTACACATCAGATGTGGGTGGGTGGGGTTTGTCGGTTACATGCTGCTATTCCGACATGCCGCTATTTCGACATTGACTTCTAATTGTCGGATTAGCGGCATTATCATTATTTTTCAAGCGTCCCACTGTTCCGACATTTTTTTTTTTCATTGTCGGAGTAGCGGCACTTTACTATTTTTCAAACATCCCGCATTTCCGACATTGATTACGTTTCTGTTTTTGTATCTGAGACACTGTTTCTCATAAACAAATACATCGGCCTGTCAGAGAGAAGAAAAAACAAACTCTGGTGTGATGTCCGACAAGAATCAAACCCAGCACACACTGATCTGCAGCTACTGAGACTGTTATTCTGTCACCTGTTGACGGTGTTTTGTTTTTTTTTCTTGCTGAAGGGTGTTTGTGCCGAGCGGACCCGTCTAGAGAGACACGCGTCTATAGGCTTATGGGACAGGCTTTTAGAACAAACCTTTTGCCTTTTGCCCAGCAAAAATGGAATATATATAGTCTGACACCAATATAAAATGGTTGTGTTGTTTGGCCACTGTTTAGAATCATAATAGGCTACTGTAAGGAAAGAATGGGATCCAGAGCAGCATTCATTTACAAGTTTAATCAGCACCAATTCAACTTCTTATAAGTAAACGTAAACAGTCTATAACTCGGGTCAGGTCTCGGAGCGTTGCTGCGCTATGAGCAGACGTGGCGCGCGTACATGTCATGTCATTGTCATATGAGTGTGTGCTGTTAATTAACGAGTGTTTATGGAGAATGAAAACGTAAAGTCCCATCGTCATGTAGTCGACGGTCCAGACCGAGTGTCACAGCACCATGACAGCGGTGTGTGTGTGCACGTGAGAGAGAGAGAGAGAGAGACGGTGCGCCGTGTTTGTATGGGATAAAATAGGCTACAGAGTCTCTCCTGACACCAATATAATAGGAAAACAAAGGACGTGTATGTAAAAATCCGATGCGATGTTCAGCAGCAGGGAACAACAACCACAAATTATAATCTATCATTTTATTGTCATTGCAACAATGTTTCAACTTTGGCCACCAGGCCCCAGACGCTCACAGCTGCTGCTTCTCCGCGGCTCATCCGCGGCGCTGTCCGTGGTGCTGAAGGTGACAGGTTAACTAGACAAACAAACTGCAACATAGTTCTGTTTGTTTATCATGTCAGTTTTGTGTGTGATTTAGTAGTTTAATTGTTGAGATTAAGAACATCACTCCCTGGTGATAGGCATGCTGAAAAGAAAAAAAGAGAGAGGCGCGCCTGGGTATCGCAGCTGTAAAAAAAAAAAAGAAAGAAAAAAAAGAAGAAAAAAAATGTGTCGGAATGGCAGTACCAAAAAGTGTCGGATTACCGGTATGTCTAGATAGAGAGATGTCGGAATAGTGGCATGTCTAAATAGAAACATGTCGGAATAGCAGGATGTCTGAATAGCGGGCGGACCCCGGGTTGGTCCACAGGTTCGTGTTCAGTTGAATGTGTGTAGTTGTAGTTTCCTGAGACCAGGACCAGAGTAGCCAAAAGTTTTACTCAAGTAAGAGTAAAAAGTAGCCATCCAAATATTTACTTAAAGTTCTTGGTGAAAAAACTACTCCTGTATGTGTAACTGCTACTGAGTAACCTTTTATTTGTTAAATAATCAGCGCATGAACGTAATCAAATACACAAAAACATAAAACAGCAATGAACAAATTCAGATATTGTCAAAGAACAACACTTAACTAAGACAATAAATGAAATGTTTACAAAGTAAAGCAAAGTCAGCCACAGTAACTTATATATGCATACAGAGGTCTATGAACTGTCATAAACTCTTGGTGTGTGTGTGTGTGTGTGTGTGCTTGCGTGTGTGACCCTAAACAAACAGATTATGCATTGAATCGATAAAAAGTAGCGAGTAGCAAGCAGAATGTAGCTCAATAACGGAGTAAAAATACTGCTTCTTCTTCATAATAATACTCAAGTAAAAGTAAAAAGTAAACTACTCTAACAAGTACAGTTTATCCAAAAAGTAACTCAAGTAAATGTAACAGAGTAAATGTAACGTGTTTCTACCCACCTCTGACCTGGACCAAGAATTAATGTTGTACTGCTTTTATTCTTTATTCAGATTGTGGAACTGCAGTTTGTCAGAGATCAGCTGTTCTTCTCTGGTCTCAGCTCTGAAGTCCAACCCCTCCCACCTGAGAGAACTGGAGCTGGGCTGGAACCACGACCTGCAGGATTCAGGAGTGAAGGTTCTGAGTGGTTTTCTGGAGAGTCCAGACTGTAGACTGGAGACTCTGAGGTCAGTTCACTGACTGTTACTGTTGTAGATCTGAGATCTTTGATCCACAACTGAACCTGATCGATCTTCACTCACAACTTGAATCATTGACTTTGATTCATGAATGAAGGACGTTTGAAACAGTTGTTGTCTCATGTTTCCACTTGTTCTTCTCTCTCTGACGATGACTCTTCAGTAGGGATGTAACGATGCATCGTGACACGATTAAAAATCTATTCAAATGCGTGATGACTCACATCGGTGAAAATAAAATAAAAATCGATGCGTGAGAACAAAGTCTCTGGTGAGAAGTAGCTTACGTTATCACTGGTTGATTCATTTGTTCGACGTCAGACGCCGCCGGCCACCACGTACACATACCAATTCACTCTCTTTTCTCTTTCTCTTGTCCCTCAGTGTTACCCGCCTTCCCTCTCCCTCCCCACGCGTGCGGTTGCTTGTTGCTCTGAACGTAATCAAATACACAAAAACATAAAACAGCAATGAACAAATTCAGATATTGTCAAAGAACAACACTTAAAGCAGATATCAGTGGAATGTTTTTGTTAATATAAGTCCTAAATAGTCCTATTTTCCGTCAGCAATCACTTCCATGGAGTGTTTCAGCCGTAACACGAGTCTCTCCGTCACTCTGCTCTGCTGTAACCCGAGGAGAAAACTTTCCTTGTGGGATACAAGTGTTATCCAATGAGGAGAGAGAACGGCATGAAGGGCTGTGTGTGCAGCCAAGGGGTGCGCGTGAATGTGGTGACGAAGCACGAGGACCAATAGATGCCTGACGAGGGCGGGGGCTGCTAACTCATGGTGCGTTCAAGGAAACTCGTACTTTGTGTTTTTCCTTCCTGTGAAGTCGTACCAGTTCGATCTGGTACGAGTTCACGGGTCGGAAGTTACGAGAGGCCGTTATAGTGACTTTCACAGACAACAGGACGGTGAAAACACGAGCTACGGGTTACCTGGAACGCTACAAAGTCGTAGTTGTGACTTGAAGCTGTAACTTACGGTTTCAAAAGCCTGCCTTGAACGCAGCATTAGCCGAAACGGCCGTGCCGCTGATATCTGCTTTAAAGGGACAGTATGGGACTTTACTGGCTTTTTATTGACAAAAATCAAGTATCGCTATACGTATTTCACTGAAGTGGAATCACGTCCGCATACAAACGAGCGCTTTCTCGTACCTTAGAATGAGTTGTTACAAGTCGTTACAAACATACGGGGGGGGGGGGGGTTCACAGAACCTTCTCTGCCATGTTGAATCGCCATGTTTTACGTTCAGTGTCACCGTGGCCGTAAGTAATCACACACTCGGGCGGCCGAAGCTTCTCGGCTCGGGGAGAAAGTTTTCCAGACAGCACCTGTTAAAACTGTCACCACCGTGTAGGCTAGTGTGAGGAAGGACGGAGGCGCTGGTGTTGCCTTCAGGTGCAGTCAGACACCTGAATGACGCCGTGAGTGACGCCAAGAATTAATGTTGTACTGCTTTTATTCTTTATTCAGATTGAGGAGCTGCAGGTTGTCAAAGATCAGCTGTTCTTCTCTGGTCTCAGCTCTGAAGTCCAACCCCTCCCACCTGAGAGAACTGGACCTGGGCTGGAACCACGACCTGCAGGATTCAGGAGTGAAGGTTCTGAGTGGTTTTCTGGAGAGTCCAGACTGTAGACTGGAGACTCTGAGGTCAGTTCACTGACTGTTACTGTTGTAGATCTGAGATCTTTGATCCACAACTGAACCTGATTGATCTTCACTCACTTGAATCATTGACTTTGATGAAGGACGTTTGAAATAGTTGTTGTCTCATGTTTGCAGTTGTTCTTCTCTCTCTGACAATGACTCTTCAGAGATGATCTGAATCTGATCTGAAAGTCAGAGTGTTTGACTCAGATAAAGACTGACTGGTCTGAAGCATCACATCAGATGTGGGTGGGTGGGGTTTGTCCACAGGTTTGTCCTACAGTAGTTTTAGTTTCCTGAGACCAGGACCAAGAAAGACCTTAGTCCTGGATCAGCACTGGACCTTTAAACTTTGATCCAGTTCAGTCATGAATAAAAATGTTGGAGTCAGTGTTTAGTCCAACATGTCATATATTGATTCTATATTGACAGACTGTCCTGAGGTCAGCAGCAGTGATCAGTTTGACATGAAGAGGTGAATTAACGTTGTACTTCTTTTATTCTTTATTCAGATTGAGGAGCTGCAGTTTGTCAGAGATCAGCTGTTCTTCTCTGGTCTCAGCTCTGAAGTCCAACCCCTCCCACCTGAGAGAACTGGATCTGACCAACAACAACCTGCAGGATTCAGACCTGAAGGATCTGATTGATCTCCAGAAGAGTCCAGACTGTCGACTGGAGACTCTGAGGTCAGTTAAATCTGTAGCTGTTTCCCTCCAAGTAAAAGTGTTTCTGGTCAGTTTAACTGGTTTATTTTCATCATTTTTATGTCCATTAATGTGCACTGTCCCATCCAAGTAAACAAATAAAGTAAGGTAAATGTAACCTAGATCCATAACAAGACATGTAAACATATAGACACATAGAAGTTCAGTTAAACTAATTATTTCATGAAGAAACAACAAGACAAACCAAAACCAACAGAGAGTGGGGGCAAAACTGAGTCCTAATGCTCCAGTATCAGGTAAAGTTGTTGTGGTGTTAGGACTAGAGCTGGGCGGTATGACCAAAAATTTATATCACAGTATTTTTCATATTTATATCGGTTTCACTGTATTTGACAGTATTTTTTATTTTTTTTATGTATGACTGGGTGTTAACCCCACTTTCTAATAATTTAGAGAATAATTACTGCAGTAAATGGGCTTAGAATTACCTATTTTACTGTCACAAGGAGTGAATATTGTAGAAGAACATAGTATCCAGACTAGTATTAACATGGGTTTGAATGGTCCCACAAAATGCTGTCACATAGAGGTGGCAGTGGCTCATAACTGTAATGAGGTGAAGGAATCAGTGCTGAAGCCTTCAGATCATAACTCCAACAGGTTGAGAGCCAGAGGACTTCTCTCTGTCTGTGTTGACTGAGGCAGTCAAACACCTGCATTAGTGGCTGTGACTTTCTGAATAGAAGTTGGTCGCTTTGATGCTGTCGTTTTGTAACACCAACCTGAATTCATAAAGTTTCCTGATGAAGCATCAGGAGGCTCACCCACATGACGTTGTGTTGTGTTGAGCTGCAGCTGGAGATGAGCAGCTTCATGCCGTGTTTGCTAACTTCTCCCCACAGAAGAAAAAAAACACGATGGCGCGATTGGGTTGCAACTCGTGGACGTAAATCCCTTCATCACACATTCTTCTGAATACTGTCGGGATTTTACCGGCGCTGTTTTTTTTTTTTTTTTTAAATCACTTATCCCTCTGTCTTTTTGTTTTTATGGACAGACTACGTTCCTGCAGATGCAGTGGATAAACCGTAGTGGAAATGATCAGTTTCTCTATGAGATCTCAACAGCCAATCAGATGCTGCGGTCCCATAGATACTTAATAACTTGTCGCTGTAACATGAGCTGACAGGAAACAGGAGGAAACCCCTCACTGAAGTGTTGGAGCAGTGATGCTGCAGTAAACGCTGCACGTTTCACTTCAGTTCAATGTTGTTTCAGTCTTTGTTCATATTTCTACACAGTTGCTGCTGAATTGAAGTCAAACACAGCAACACAATGTGAAAAGGTGTGAAGGACAATGTCCAGTCACTGAACTGAACTACAGACTAACAACTGTGTGTGTGTGTGTGTGTGTGTGTGTGTGTGTGTGTGTGTGTGTGTGTGTGTGTGTGTGTGTGTGTGTGTGTGTGTAGGCGGTAGAGGACTACCAGAGGAACCAGAGGAAGTGGAGGTGACTCCCAGCGCTGCAGTCTGAGCTGATCTGAGAACAGCTCCAGTGTCACACACAGAGTCCAGTCCACCGTCGTCCTGGTGTGTCCTCTGAACCGGACAGAGCATCATCACTGTCTCTGGACTTAAAGCTCATTAAAATGCTTTGAGGTTAGGATTATTAACTAATCATATTGTAGCTTTTTAATATTCAACCCAAACAAATCTAATGTAGAAAAATAAAAAGTTAACTATAAATTATATATGAGATGTACGGTTGTATATGTACGGTATAGGCTATGTGAATTATGTGGCTGTGTATATGATTTAATGTGGGTAGGCCTATATTGTAAAAGGGGGAAAAATGTTTTATCAAGGATACATAGACAGTTAATACATTGATCAAAATATAGTGTGTGTGTAGCGTCTAGGCCTATATTGTTGTCCAGCATGTTGTAATTCCTGTTGGTGACTTTCATATCTGGCAAATTTCAAGCCGTGTGTGTAGCTCTGCTGCCACCTACTGGACAAACTCCGGTCACTGCAGAAAGATGAGTCGATTCGATCAAGATGATAAAAAAAACAAAAATAAATAAATAATAACTATGGAGAGAAGAAGCAATAACAACTCATGTATTTGTCATTTTTTATGATGATTTATTATATTTAGTATTTAGTATAGTATTTTTTTTATTATTATCTTTCATTCATTCAATGTTCTATGTTAATTTGTTTTTCTTTTTTTCTACTTTTTATGTTATGAATTTCTGTATCATCTTTTTACTCTGAAGACCATCGCTGTTGTTGTTGTTATTTTTACATAGGGGAGGTATCTTTATAAGCCTTTTTTGGCTTCTACTTCTCCTGCACAATGTGTAATTGTACTATTTTCATTGTTTATGCAGGTTATATAATGTGCAAATAAAAACTAACTAATTATTTTGATGACTGATTACACTGAATGTCTTTGGGCTTTGAGTTTGTCAGACAGAAAAAACTCTTTATCATGAGGCAGGATTTAAAGTTATCGAGGTAACTTTAGGTTTTTACCTTTACTTCTATGATGGTTGTTCACTTACCGGGGTGAATCGCCATGGATACAGATGCTGAGCTCCTCACTCCTAATGTCAGAGGATCAGATCAAAACCTGTCACAAAAAAACAAAAAACAACTACTGATCATTGAGATCACAAGAAACACTGAGTCATCATTTCTACTACAGGATCCTGGCAGGGACAAAAGACTGAACAACACTAGAGAGGAAAACCTGGTTTTACCTGAGTCGATCCAGTTAAATGAGAGTTATCCTGGATGTGTTAAACAGCGTGAAAAGGTGTCAAATAAATGGCGAAAAGGTCAAATAACTCAAAAAAGACCAAATGAAACTATCAAAGGTAACATCCACAACTATGGCAAGTTCAATGAAGAGTTTCCTCCTTTTTATTCTCTGTAAAGACCTTTGACTTGTCCTCGTTTGTGAAATATGCTCGTGTTGTAATTGATTAACTGATCATATTGCAGATTCAAGTGTAACCTGAAATAATCTAATGCAGAGATTATTATTATTCAGATAATAAACAATGTTAGCTGTGCTTTTCTGTTGTACTGTAGCTAAACCCAGTTTTAACTGTGTTATATATTGTTAATTGCTTTGTTATAGAAATGCATCATATTGTACGTGGTTAATGACAAAACCAAACAGACAATAAACTGCATCATGTTATAACTATATTTTCACGTTATTGTAACATGGCTTGGTGGAGCAGTTTGTTGTAAATCTTAATAGTGACCTGCTGGATACTCACAGTAATAATCACAGAGTGCATCAGTCAGAAGTCTTCACTCTCAGTTCCCTGAGACTTGGAATAAAAGACGACTCTTCAGACGCTGTTGGCTTTTTCCTCTTGTCTGCAAAGGTTTTTATTTTATTTTATTTGTTTTTATTTGTTAGGATCCCCATTAGCTGCGCTCTTGAGCGCCGCTAATCTTCCTGGGGTCCACATTTAAAACCAGTACATTTAAACTTAAATCTACAATCACAACAGAAGAAATACAGTCAACAAATACATTACATTAAATCTGTACAATCAGATCGTTATCTACCTCAAAAAAAAAAAAAAAAACATGTGTGGGATAGTTCTGATCTACAGCAATCATAAAATAAAATAAAGAATAAAATAAAATAAAATAAAAGGGTAGAATAAATGAAAATATCAACAAGAAACCTTACCCTACAGAGGATTCATGGTGACCATGTGTATGTGCATGTGTATGTGTGGACAGGTTTTACAAATACGGACTTCCAAGATATTTTTTTATTTGCTTTTTGAATATTAGTTTGTGTGTGAGTTTAGTCATTGGCAGCGGTAAGGCGTTCCATGCTTTCATTGCTCTATATTCTATTGTGTGCTTCAAAAAGTTGGTGTTTGGTTTAGGAAGCGTGAATCGACCTTGTGTTGCCTGTCTGGTGGCATATGTGTGTGAGTCCTGATTATGTTTTAACTGATTGTATTGATATAGGGGCATTTTAGACTGTAATGTTTTCCATATTGAGAAAAGTAATGCAGCATTAACTCTGTCTTCTACTTTTAACCATTGTAGACAGGAATGCATGTTGTTGATACTGTTATTGTATGGACATTGCAGAGCAAGGCGTGCTGCCTTGTTCTGCACCAGCTGTAATTTATTCAGATCTTTTTTAGTTGCTCTTGCCCATACTATCTGACAGTAGTCCAGATGTGTGAGTACAATATTATTTAAAACAATTTTTGCTGTGTATACTGTGAGGTATCTCCTACATCGCCTTACCGCTGCCAGTGACTTACCCATTTTATGTACCACAGTATCAATGTGTTTTGACCAAGAGAGCTTGTTATCAAGGAAGATGCCCAGGAGCTTAGTTTCCTCAACTTGCTGTATTTGTATTTTGTTAATTGTAAGATTTAGTTCTGGCTGTTTCCTGAGAGCATGATTTGATCCAAATATAATGCATTTTGTTTTAGCTGTGTTAAGAATCAATCTGTTTTGACAGATCCATTTCTCTACTGTATCCAGCTCTCTATTCAAGATGACATTTAAATCATCTACTGTTGTTGCTGATGCATACACTGTAGTGTCATCAGCAAACATCGTTAATTTAGCATCTCTCAGTACAAGAGGTAAATCATTTGTATAGATGGAATACATAAGCGGACCCAGGCAACTTCCCTGAGAAATTCCACATTCTAAGGACACACTGTCAGAGTAATCTCCATTAAAGAAGACTTTCTGCGATCTATGCTTCAAATAACTATCTATCCAAGCAGCTGCAGATTGTGTAAATCCATAAGTCTTCAACTTCTCAAGGAGGAGCCTATGGTCAATCACATCAAATGCAGCTGTAAAATCTAACAAGACCGCACCACATATCTTTTTATTGTCCAAATCTTTGTACCAGTCATCTGTCATTTGAGCTAATGCAGTGCACGTGGAATGTCCCTTTCTATAAGCATGCTGGAAATCTGTCATCAAATTATTTACAGAAAAATATTCTTGTATTTGGTCAAATATTGCCCTCTCAAATATCTTACCTATTGCTGGTAGTAGGCTTATGGGACGACTATTAGGGCCACTAAATGATTTTTTCTTATCTTTAGGCAGAGGAATTACCTTTGCCTCTTTCCAGGCCTGTGGAAAGATAGATTGTTTCAAACTGATGTTCATTATGTGACAAATAGGGTTTGCTATATAGTTACCTGCTGTCCTAACCAATTTATCGTCTATATTATCAATTCCTGGTTGTTTATCATTGCATGTTGATTTGATTAATTTCTCAACTACTTCTGTTTTTAGTTCACTGAATTCAAAATGGCATAATTTATCTTCCATATATTTTTTTATATTCATAATAGATAAACTGTTCCATGTGATAATTCTTTCCTTAATTTGTATATCTTACTTTTAAAATAATCATTCAAATGGTTTGCAATTTCTTTGGGTTTAGTGATAAAGGTGCCTCCACAGTCTATATAAGTTGGTTGCGACGATGATTTTCGGCCCATTATACTATTCAGTGTGCTCCAAAGCTTTTTGCTATCATTCTTTGTTTGATTTAACTGTGATGTATAGTATAGTGATGTATAGTAAAGGTGTTAGTGCCTGTGTGTGTGCGTGTGTGTGTGTTCGTGTACATGCGTGCCAATGCATGTAGGTGTGGGCGTGAACGTGCGCGTGTGGGCAAGGCCAGGGTGGCCTGGTTACATGACTGACTCCTGGCCTGAAAAAGACTCCCAGTCCGGCCCTGCTCTGGTCTTTATTCTCTATTCACTGTTCAATAGCTTGTTTATTAGTAGGCTATTCATGGGTTTCAGTGACGTTACGTTTTTGTTGTGGCAGCCATCTTGAGGACCTAGCGCCACCTAACGGTCGCGGAGAAAGATGGCCAGTCAAACGGCATCTTTCAGCTTCAGAAAAACAACGAAAAACAAAAGAAAATTGGTATTTTGAGTTTCGATCCCTATTGAATTGCCCCTGACATGTTAATTCCCCTTAAATCTGCCTTAATTTTGCCAAACAGCTGCTCAGCGCGACCTCTCCCTCCATACAAACGCTCCGTTCTGATACAGATCCACTGGACTTTCAAAGTGCTGACGCAGCTGAAAATGAGTTAAATAGTGAAACAGCGGCGCTTTTATAGCCCCGGTTTTATGATTAACCTGGTCGGGACCAGGTTATGAGCTAAGCATAAGCTACCATGGTGATCTAGCCAGGTTCACTTTTGTAGTAGTCGGATGTAAACAACTACACTGTTGCAGCTGGACTTCCCTCACTGACAGCAGCAACCACCGTGCTAACAGTAGCTACTAGCTAGGCTGCTACCACCATCTACTGGCGTAAAGTAGTAACTGTTTTACCCCAGCCAGGATCAGGTGTCTGCACAAATAAACCATGGATGTATTATATTATCGTAATCAGACTATTTCCACATCCACGGAGGAGGGGGCAGGGGGGGTTATTTAGCTAACGCTTGGCTACATAACTTTAGTTAGTTACAAACATAATTTACCTGAGATGAAGAGCTCAGCAGAGTCTGGAGTGGTCTGTGGGAGTCCAGCGACCCACCTCTGTCTTCTGTCATTGTTTTTAGAGATATTGTAAAACGTAAGTCCTGTATTTACCCATAGCTCCATCACAACCGACCGCACAGCTGATAGACGGCATATTGACAGCGTAGTACTAACGGTATTCTGGTCCTCAAGATGGTGCTGTTGAGACGTCACATGAAACCCATGAATATTAATGATAACTGCCCTTGTATTTTTACTGCCTATTAAAAAAAAAAGTGAGGAGTGGAAGAGCCGTTGCAAGTGCCACATTCAAATGTTTAACGTTCGGCCGTTGTTTACATACGTTCGGCCGTTGTTTACATTCGGATGCAATCAGGAAATGCGCCGAAGGGTAGACCGTCCCATTTACCGACTGTTGATGCAGCCTCCGGAGACCGCGAAGGCTGCAGACCCTGAATTGGGACACAGCTAATGAGTCAAATTTGAATTATGGGTGAACTACCCCTTTAACAAATGTTCCTCCGAAGTCAATATCCTTGTATTGCAGCCTGATGCCTCCAGTAAGTTTGTACCAACTAAAATAATAAAGGACAGGGACACACAAAAGACATGGCATCAGCTCCCACTGCAGGTTTCTACAGATGAATAAAAACTGGATTTGTCCTGACCGGTAGCCTATCTGAGCAACAAGCAACTCTATGGAGCATATCACACGCTAGAGAAATGTACAAGTACCATTTCCAGATCACTGTGATGACGACATCACTAAATGTGTTCCATGAACTTTTTTTTTTCATTCCCTTTAGTTGGATCCTATCTTCATGGTGCCCAGGGACCGGGGTCAGGAGGTCAGGAGGTGCCCCTCCAGCAAGGACACACACCTAAAAGTGAAAAACTCACCTGAGTTCGGGTTCTCCCTCCATACAACGGCGTCTACCGGTCTAAGTAAGTACTGCATCTGTGAGATTGGTTTGTTGTAACGATTGATCTCTTGAGAATAATATTTTATTGGGGATATCATATACTCATCTATATTTATATATTTGTTCTCTTAAAGGAATGGAGCTGGAGACAGAGATGGAGGTGAAGGGACTGCAGTCCTGGACCAGTCTTTCACAGAGGTCATCGTGCCGGCAGAACTCTGGGTGTTTGACCAGCCGCCACCCACCCATTATTTTCTTGACAAATCCCATTAGATTTAAGGGTGTGTTTCAGTAATTTACCACCAGATGGCAGCAACTCTCTCACCAGCAGTGATCTTCAGCTGTTTCATTTTCAGTGTGGTTGTGGAAACTTTAGTAATAAAAACCTTTTCTGTTCTTAAAATGTAAAATAAAGTAATCGCTGCATTCAACGGTAGGTTATTTCTGTTTAGAACACGGCTCTCTTGAATACTCGATCCTGATTGGTCAATCACCAATATTCTGCGGTGTTCATTTTTCAATATACGCAAAAATTGATTTTTCTGGTATAACTTTGAATATATTTGGAGAGGACAAAACACTGGATACATGGCTGAAGAATGACATGTCCCCCGCAAAGAAGAAAAGAAAACAAGAAGGCAAGGGAGGTGAGACACAAACAGCTGGAAGAGAGGCAGATTGACCAGACTGAAGAGGACCAACATGAAAAAAATACAAAGAAGAACACCACACGGGTCATGAATGTGCTTAGAGACTGGTAAAAAATGTATGCATCAGTGCAAAATGCCACCGGCAAACCATACTCTGTCCAGTTACATCGCTCTCCGGGCTGGGATATCCTGCCACTTTCCCAAGTTGGACATCATGAAAAGTTCCTCTTTCACATCCAGCAACGGGGTGTTCAAATTTGGGGGATTTCTTTCACCTGAATGTACAATATTTCCTACTGACAGATTTGGTTCTGATCTGTTGGGATAAAGACAGCGAGAGGAGAAGGCAGCAGAGAAGAGTGGAGAGAGGAGTGAAGAGTTAAAGGGATAGTTCAACATTTTGGCAAATTGGCCCATTGCCATAATCGCTATAGTCATGGCAGTAGGTTCATTACCTTTAATTGTCGGTGTAAGCTATTTTCAGTACGGCGGAGCGCAGCAGCAGGCTGCTCAGGGTTTCCCTCATCAAACTCATCAAATACAAAATCCCAAAACTCCAAAACGCTTTTGTAGACAAGTTGTGACCTGCACAACCACCATGCTATGAGATAATAACGGAACGATACGAAACTGAGCCGTTTTTGAGGTAAATACAGGGTAAATGCGGAGACTGCTTGCTGAAAAACTGAACGCAACGCGCATCAGCGGTTTTGCATGAATTTACCTCTAAAACAGCTCCGTCTCGTAACGTTCTGTTATTATCTCATAGCGTGGTGGTTGTGCAGCTCACAACGAGTCCATGATGGCGCTTTTGAGTTGTTGGGTTGTGTATTTGATGAGTTTGATGAGGGAAACCAAGACATTCCCTTAGCCTCCATAATATAGCCCTGAGCAGCTCACGGCTCTGCTCCGCCGTTCTAAAAATAGCTTGCACTGACAATTAAAGGTAATGAACCTACTGCTATGACTATAGCGATTATGGCGATGGGCCAATTTGCCAAAATGTTGAACTATCCCTTTAAGAGGACAGGGGTGGATTGAACAAGAGAAGAATAGTGGAGGAAAAAGGAAAGAAGGAGAGAGGAGAGAACAGGAGAGGAGTGACACAAATTAGAGAACAACAAAGGATGGAGCCTGTGTTCTCAAAGAAGCAGCTGAGGAGAAAACAGCCTAGTACAAACTATAATGCCTGCTTAGTTTGTCAGAAAATAGACAGCGACGCTGGTCCTCTTCACAAACTTACAAATCAAGGCTTCCATTCCCTCTTCTACGCTGTAACTAGCAGGAAGGATGACATCTCAGTCAGACTTGAGAAAGAGCTGCATCATGATGCTGCACTGAACCAACTCATATTTTGGATAGATGAGCCCCTTTTCAAAGAGAATGCCAGACTCTTCATTACAGCATTGACGGATGAATTCCGTAAATACTTGGAATGCCATCGAGTTCATAATGGAACCTCATACAAATCTCAGTCCTTGATTGCCCGCCTTAGAGGGCACTATGAAGTAGGTGGAAATTGTCAAATAATGGTTGTGCCACAGAAAGGATGTTGTAGTCTGCAGAAATGAATGTTGAGTGCATGCTCTAAGTTGAAGGAAGGAGACAGCTGAAGAGGCAGAGCATGAAGAAGAAAGTGATGATGAGATGACACCTGATGACTTCAAAGTCTCTTCCTACAACACTGCAAAAAGAATACGGACGGAGCTCCAGGACCAACGTACAGTGGGTAGGCTACTAGTTACGTTAAATAACTCCGGCAAGATGGCGGAACAGACAGGCTGCCATTTCTAAGCCCTTAAACAACTAGCCTGACTCTCGCCAGACCCTTGTAGTTCCACAAAGCTACGCTGAGCTCCACACAAGGGTCTGGGACTGCTCCATAGGCGATGTATTTCAGAAGGCGGGGCCTTGTAAAAAAATCCTTGTATGTGATTGGATAAACCACTTGCCACTTCCCGGTCGGAAGAAGAGCGAAAACATCCTTGTTACCAATAAATGCCTTCAAAACCGTTCTCTGTTCATTTTTCAAAGAATTAATATTCGATAGATTCGACAAAACAGTTGAAATAGCAGAATCAATGCCAACGCACGACTCCTCGCTGCGAGCCGCCATTGTTGTTTGAATCGAAAGTCCCGTCCGGCGATCCTGATTGGTTCATTATTTTTTGCTCCCGTGCAGGAGTTTGCATTGCCCTCGAGTCCGGACCCTTGTGTGAAGCTGAGAGTAGCGCCTCTGGTGGAGCTTTGCGGAACTACAAGGGTCTGGCGAGAGGGGGTCACGCAGCAGTATTTGTCCATATAATGGTTGTCAATGGACACCAGGTTTCTTTGTCCAAAAAGACACACCAAAAAACATCCAAATACCTCCATACTGCTCGTCTGTAATGTCCCTCTTGTATTGAAGCCCTGACATGAGAAATTGTTCCGTCAGTCAGTACAAATCATGTGAGACTTGCACTGACACAGGAAGAGCAGTGAACCAAGACACTGGGAGCTTCCACTACAAACAAGCTTAAAATATACTGTAGACTTATTTGATTTTTTTCAGAACAATTTCTCATGTGGGGGCTTCATTACAGACGAGCAGTATGGAGGTATTTGGATGTTTTTTGGTGTGTCTCTTTGGACCAAGAAAGTTGGTGTCCGTTCACAACCATTATATAGACAAATCCTGCTGCGTGGACCCCCCCGTAACTCAGAGAAGGAACGGAGGACTCTGAAAATTCTCACAGCTCTTAGTCGACATGAGGGTGAGTAGATAATGAGTGAAATTTGAATTTTGGGTGAACTATCCCTTTAATGTGTCGGATCGGTCAGAATGCCAACCCTTAATTCTGTAGCCGAGCGTTCTGGGTTCGCCTATACTGTGTTGATATAAGAAAAATAATAAACGGGACCGGAGACGTGATAGCGTGTTCAGTAGCAGGTCTGCTCACTTTATTTCTCCAGACTGACACACATTCAATACAGCAGCGGTAAAAGGTAAACTCCGCGAATCACAGCCCTACGGCAACTCAGAGGGACACACCTCCTCTTCTCGCATAAACACAGAACAGTCTGTTACAATTCTTTATGGAAATAGGCCACAAGGTGAACCATGAAAAGTCCTTATAAAGGGATTCCGCTCCATAGTCGCGTATCTATACACTCTCTAGCTCATAAAAAAGAACAAACCATGCTAACCTACCACAAAAAAGTCTGTCACACAGAACTATTTTTCTGGTTGAGAGTAGTGTCGCGGTTCAACGCGTGATCGTGCTACACCTACTACTGAGTACTGATGAATTTTATTCTAAAGCTGCGCATGACATGTTCAAACATTACCAAAACACTGTATCTCTTGCAAGCACACAAATGCAGTAAAAAAAATGAACAGGAATAGGATACATGTGGTAGGGGTTTCACCGAATAGTCGAATATTCGACTATCAAAATCACTATTCGCCGCTGTGAGTCATAGTCGAGTATTCGCTTTTTACTTTTTTTTCATTTTTCAAAAGGCCGGTGCTGTAATGCAGTCATTGAATGGCGTCTACATTAATGCTCTACAGCAGATATGCAGCCAATACATCCATGTTTGCAGCAGGGGGCGCTGTGGGCGTGTGTGAGACTAGTGTAGTAGCGTGTGGTTCCCAGAATGCATTGCAGCTGGTGAAGCAATGGATGTAGCTAAAAGCTGCTAATTCAAAGCAGCTAAAAGTTACCGTGGTAACATGTCATTTTATTTTTTCTTAATGTGCGGTTAGTTTATCCAAATGACGCCTGTTTGGACATTTGCTCTGACTTTTTTCCAGATCAGTGAAGCTCGGCCACCGGGAGCAGCCAGTCACCTTCCCCAGGCTGCAGAGCTGGTCGGCCGCCAGACGTCCGTCACCATCCCCGGAGAGAAAACTACGCTAATACGTACCCGCAGGTTTTAGAGGCTTACCGCCGGCTAGTTAAATTATTTTTTCGGAGATAAATGTTGTTCTCATTGATGAAATCTAACAACTGTATCAGCAACATTAGTTTGGATGAAAAGTGAAGCTTCTGTGTATTATATTGGACAACAGCTGCGCTGTTACCCAGGGCTCTGTATGTACAAAAATCACCACATTTACATCAATAAATAAATGTTTTACAATCAGTCAACGTGACATTTTATTTCTAAATTTTATAGCATGTAACCACAGTATGTAACAACGGCCAAAGGTGGTTGTGGCTATTTAGAACGTCCGATGTGTCCGATGCAGGTCTGCGTATGACTGGCAGATAAAAAAAAAATAAAAATTTGAACGTGTTGAAATGAATAGCAAATAATAGTGAGACTTCCTAATGTATAAAATATTAAATACATGTAAATGCTTATCTACACTGGAAAACAGCGACTACATTGTGTATTTACAACAGAAGCAAACAGTGGGGTTATGGCTGCAGCTGAGGTGCCGTATGGATTAGGAAAAAAAAATCTGGCGAATATTCGACTATTTATCGACTATTATTACTAAAATCCACTATTCATCAATGCCCTTACATGTGGTAAATATGTGTTGGCACATACCTTCAAAGTCAAAGTGTCTTTATTGTCCCCAAAAGGGAAAATTGGTTTGCAGCCAGAAGATCCACACATTCACAAACAGAAATAGACAACACCAAATAACATGTAACATATCATGGGCAGATTTAAAGGACCTACTGCAAAAATAAAATATGATTAAAAAGTGACAATAATATACAAGCGATAAATAATAAACAATAGACACTATCGGCTAAAGTGCAAATGCAACGGGCAGGTTACAACAGCCGGGGGGGTCCATGCAGCAGTATTTGTCCATAATGGTTGTCAATGGACACCAGGTTTCTTTGTCCAAAAAGACACACCAAAAAACATCCAAATACCTCCATACTGCTCGTCTGTAGAAGCTCTGTTGAAGCCTCGACATGAGAAATTGTTTCGAAAAAAATTAAATAAGTCTATATTTGAAGCTTGTTTGTAGCGGAAGCTCCCAGTGTCTCAGTTCACTGCTCTTCCTGTGTCAGTGCAAATCTCGCGTGATTTCTACTGACTGGTGGAACAATTTCTCATGTCTGGGCTTCAATACAAGAGGGACATTACAGACGAGCAGTATGGAGGTACTTGGATGTTTTTGTGTGTCTTTTTGGACCAAGAAACCAGGGGTCGTATTCACAAAGCATCTTAGGGTTAAAAGTAGCTCCGAAGGGCCGAATTTAGGAGCTACTCCTAAAAAAAGTGGGTGTGTCAGTCTTAAATTTAGGACTCCTAGTTTTTTAAAATAAGAGTAATTCACAAAGTATTTTAAGCCTAAAAGTAGCTCCTAAGTCAGGGAGAGCTTCAAAGGCCCTGTCCCAATACCCGCACTTCCGCCCTGAGGTCTTCCTTGAAGTGCGCATTTCTGAAAAGCGCACTTAGGGGTGTAAGTGCGCAAGGGACCGATTCACTTAACAGCGGAATTGGGACGCTTCTGACACGTCACGTGTTACGTCATTTCTGTGTTGGTTCACCGTGAGACGTCCGTGATGGAGACTGCAGTTGCGCTGCTCGCTGAGTGCTTGGTTGTGATGCGACAACACCAAGAGCTATTAAGGAAAATAAGGAGTCGCAGGAGAAGAAGAGCTCTTCACCTCACCCATCTGTTGATGCTGATGCCTGATCAACAGGTAAATTAACTTCATTATTTAAAGTTAACCGTTAAAGTGGCCAGTGCTATTTAAAAAAAATCTATTAACGTATACCCGTTGACACGGAGTTTGGCGAGGATATATTGAGATATTACTCAAATTATGAAGTGATGTGAACTGCTGCTAGAAATGAAGTGATAGGCTACATTGTTTCATCATTCAACATAGCGGTTCGCGTTCACACATTTCACTGCGGTTCATGTTGACAGCGCTTTTATTAACGGCAGGATAACGTTAGACAATATATATTTTTAAATTAAGTTAACGTTATTCCCGTTGAAAAACAGTTTAAGTCACACTGTGATGTTATTCAAATTATGAAGTGATGATGTGAACTCTACTGGGTTTATGGTAGTTTTTTTTTAACTTTATTTATTAGTTATTATGTTCCCTTCAGGATTAAATGAAGTAGCTATGTAGCCTATTGTAGCGTCCGACCGGACGTCAGAAGACTGACGAGGAGTTGGTCTCACCTTTCTATTAGAAACACAACAGTTATTGTTGGCCGTAACTACGCCAAAGTAACAATAGCGCTAAGTCTGTCTTGTGGCTCTCCTTAATGCAGGTGGTCTCACATTCCCGTCCAAAACACACACACACACTCGCTTCCTACACTCACGCCGCCCCCTTGCTGCTCCTCCAACCACATAGCTACCTGTCAGTCCAAACACGTTCATGACAGTTAGAAATCACAGCACTTTAGAATACAGAATATTATCTTATCTGTAATATATTGAGCAATTAAAGGAAGAAATACTTGTAGTCTGTGTTTTAAATCTGTTTTTCAATTTTATTTTATTTTTTTGTATTTTTAAGGTTGGGAGACTGATCAGATACGCCAGGCTGAATCGCACCATGCCTGTGCTTCAAGTCTACTTTGATGTAGAGAGAGACCTCCGACCTGACTACCGTTTGTCCAGAACATCCATGAGGGGCCTGATGGATGTTCTCCGCAGGGACCAGGACCATGGCTGGGGATACCATCTAGAAGTTCTCATATTTGTATATTGGATTGCCCATGGTCTGTCATACAGAGTCACCTCCCGAGCTTTCTCTGTGCCAAAGTCCACAGTATGCCGTGTTGTACATAGGATCGCCAAGAAAATCATGAACATTACAGAAAAAGTAATTCATTACCCAAATCATGATGAACTTGAAGAAACTGGCCGGAGATTTGGACGCTTAGCTCGGCATGCTGCATTTGAGAAGGCTGTAGGAGCAATAGATGGCTGTCACATACGTATCAAACCACCTAATCATGACAAAGAAGACTACTTTAACTACAAGCAGTTCTACTCCATCCAGATGCAAGCTGTCTGTGACTCCAGTGGACGCTTTCTTAACATCTTTGTAGGCTTTCCTGGTTCTGTCCATGACACGCGTGTTCTGAAGAACAGCCCACTCTATGTGAACGCTGAGTACCCACCACCTGGTTTTGTTCTCCTCGGTGATGGGGGGTATCCCTGCATACAGTCTCCTATCGCAATCATGACACCTTTCAAACACCCGCTTCAGGGAAGGGTCGAAGAGCGATACAATCACTGCCATTCACGAGCTCGCTCCATTGTGGAAAGGGCGTTTGGAATGATGAAGGCACGATGGAGGGCCACACTGTTTAAAGCCTTGGAGGTAAAAGTTGGCTTTTGTACGGAGGTGGTCATTGCCTGCGCTTTCTTGCACAATGTGTGTCTGAGTCACGGTGATGTACTGGAACCAGAGCCAGCTGATGATGCCCCACCACCACCACCACCAGCAGCAGCAGCAGATCCTGGACAGGAGACAAGTGGCAACCTGCTGCGGGCCAGGATCGCTGCACATGTGTCCGCACCCATTCACGTTCAGCAGCAACTTGTGGAACATGACTACGTTAGAACATAAAAAACATAGCTTAACCTGTTAAGCACTAGGTTCTATTTTGGAATTCTGCTTGAAATGACATTGTTCATAATGAATCAAGCATATTTCTGCAACCACATGGTCTATTTGAATAATCTTGGTATCATAATAAAGGGAACACTTGTAAGATTTGTTCAGATGTGTAAATTTCAGAATATATGTTACTGGGTCAGGGTAAATGAGGTTGGCACACAAATAAAATCACAGATTTAATTTCCGCCTGAAGAAAAATACAATTTTAAATTGAGTAGCCCCTTGGAATGATGCAGTTGCAGCTCAAAATATGTAGTAAACCCTAGTAAAACATCTAAACATTTCCTGTTCCACACTATATGCTAAAAAAGTGAAGCAGAGCAAAATTACAGAGATTTTAGTACAGAGTTAGTCAGGCGGAATTGTGCAAATGTGCAACTTTAGACCATTTGGGCATATTTGGCATATCTATAATATTTTGAATTTCTCAGGTACCTAACCATATATTTCACTTATATGTCACCATAGGTGTTCATGACATCTAAATACCCTTTTCTAATCAAATAAAACCATATAAATGAACTGAGGTTTGACTCCAAGTGGAACATATTTATTTATAATAAACATAATAATAACATATAGGCTGTAAACCACTGCAATACAGGTAAAAACAACTATCGCTGCCCTTGCTGTTTGTATTCTTTTGCAAGTGAGGCAAGTGTTGGTGAGAACAGTGTGCTTGGTGAAATTAAGTTTGACTCAAAAAATCAGAATAAGTACGCAGGGTGTCTGCATCTGGGCCGCTGCGTCAAGCTGGTTAGCAGCCCGCGGCTAGTAGGCTAATACTAGTAAACGACAGGCCAGGGGACCCACAAACACACACACACGAACACACACACGCACAGACACATACACAGACACACACAGAGAAGGACATAACTCTTCAGAACCGGGTCGCTGTGGAAAAGTAGCGCTAGGATGGTCAGAAACGGCAGTAAACACGTCGAGCTAGATGGCTAAGCGGCTAGGTGAAGCTAAGCGGCTAAGCGCCCCTCGTCTGCGCAGCTTGGTTTTGTGGCAGATAGGGCGGGATCTCGGGTGTAGAGTGCTTCTATGATTGGTCATTAGACTATCAAAGGAGCAGGTTGAGTGACAGGAGCTCTGGCTAACCAGTAGTCGGCAGCAGCAGAGCCGAGGAGAGCCAGTCTGCTGCTACCATCTGCTGGTGGCAGCAGACATTACGCATAGGCACGGCCCCAACTAGGAACCCAAAGTCCTCCGGAAACGGCATGTTTATTGTCAGGAATGATTTCAAAGACGGACATACACATTGGACTAACTAAAAGCAGCGTTTATTGCCTTCAAACACAATTTTTCACCGCAAAACAGCGAAGGTAAGACATTGTTTCTGGTTCTAGTGGTAAAATAGCGTTTGTTACTTTTGCTCATCTCTGGCTGCTGGTTTGCAGAGTTTTGGTCGTAGGGTTACATGTTTGGTATGGATGGAATCAGCTGAGTCTCAGCTTTCATTTGATACCATGTTTACGTGTGTAGCATGAAGTAGCATGCCGCTAGCGGTGAAAATGTTTGAATGGATGGTGCGATCAGGGTGCGATGGAGATTTTGATATGTGGTCATCAATTGCTTGTTGTGAGTGCTGTGTTCAGTGGATGTAAAAATGACTTGTATGAGCTTGTAGAGGGGTTTTTTCTGATTGTTTTGATGTGCAATATGTATATGTTTGTGAATTATTAATTTCTGTAGGACGCTTTTTATTTTACGGTGTCACTTATAGCGCCCCCTAGGCCCCAATTGGGGCCATGTTTCATAACATTTTTCTTTTGCTAAATGCAAATGGTTTTATTATGAACTGATGTTTCTTCTTGTGTTTACTATTTTTACTGTACTGTACTGTTAATCCATGCATGCCTTGAAGCTTATATTTCAGAAAGTATTTTTTTCTTTACTAAATGCAAATGGTCTTATTATAAATTGATGTTTCTATAGTGTTTAATATTTCTACTGTACTGTTACTCCATGCATGCCTTGAAGCTTATATTTCAGTAAGAGAAAGTTTTTTTTTCTTTACTGAATGCAAATGGTCTTATGTTTGTCATTACTGTGTACACTGATTTGAGCTGAGGAAATTACTTGTTTTGTAACTTTTTCAGTAATGAAAGGAGGAATTCTTAATGCAACAAAATACTTTATTTACATAATATATATCACAAAAGAAAAACATTACTTGTCTGTCATTTTGTCCACCAGCTTTCCAAACAAATCCAACATTCTGTCCATCTGCTGCTGTGACCTCTCCAGCCACACACTTTCTCTCTCCGTCTCCTCTTGCTGTCTTCTCTCTTGTCTTTCACAGAAATCTCTCATGAAATCAATTGAGTCTTGACTCCTCTTTCTTTTTTTGATTTTGGCTCCAGCTGCAGATTCAGTCTGCTCTGGGGGCTGCATGTCCGAGGTCTCTGCTGACTCGGCCTCCTCTGACTCTGTGAAGGAGCCAGCTTCCTCCACAACCTCTTGTGCAGGTGACTGTGGCCTCCCTACGCTAGTCCCAGATGAGAAGAGACTGACCGGCCTAATGGACGGCCTCTGCCCAATGGCCTCATGCATGGCTGCATAAAAAATCCAGTTTGCAGCAGTTACCTCTCCCTCGTCTGTCCCTGACCCTGTTTTGGGCAGTGTTAAGTCCTATGTAGCATTAGGGGAAATTAAAAAGAAAGAAAGACTGTCATTTAGCTATATGCATTCCTGACATCTAGTGGTATCACTCATACTAATCAAACATTACAAAAGAAGATTACCTTGTACTTTTTCTTTAGGTTCTCCCACTTTTTTTTTGCACTGCTGTGGGGACAGCTTTCCCTCCAGTCCCATGATTTTGATAATTTCACTAGAAAACACGGTTTCAACCATTAAATCATTTTATAAGCTCTTACATCGGGCCTACATACTTTTCTGCTCATGTCATGATGACTTACTCATATCCTTGGGTAGAGGCGTTTCTGTGCCCTGTGAAGAGCCTGTCATTTTCTGCCCTGAATTTAATAAAGTTAAAAGTCATCTCGTCGGTCCCTATGTGAAAGTAAAAGCAAAACACAGTCAATTAATTCATTTTGTCGTATGTTATGCCGTGTAGCCTATAGCTTCACATCATTCTTTTTTTTTAAATTCCAATCCTAACAGACAGAGCAGCAGTTAAAAACAACGGACAAAACTCCTGATCGTAAAAATAATCAATAATCACTTTGTTAAAGCCTAGGCAAAAGCCACAAGACATCGGCGGTCCTGAAAGCTGACGGGACATGACTGATTAAGAGGAAACAACAGCGGAGTTAAAAAAAAAAAAACCCCAAACAAACAAAACAGAAAACCGCTACATTTCATGATACAATGCAGCCGTTTTACAACACGACGAGGCTACATTTCAGGATACAATACATCCGTTTTACTGTTTTTACTGTTTTCTGTAACAGAAAACAGGCTGACAAACACGTTTATTTATTGAATACCAGCTTACACTTGAGGAAATACGGTTTACAAATAATTATGGAATAATTATGATCAAAAACACTTCATACTTACACTTCACAATCACTTTCTTCTCCATCGCTCCGGCTTTGGATCTCACCGGCTTCAGATCTCCTAGGCAACAGACGCTTTGCCGTTCGAAACGTCACGACACGACATGAATTATGGGAAACGGCCTTCAGCGAAGTGCGGTCTGATGGCCACTTCGGGGAGGGGCGCATGAAGCGCGCAAGACTGCACCCTTGATGAACCACATTAGAGAATTGGGACACCCTACGGTCTTCCACCCTCAGCGTGAATGCGCAGTTGAGGGGCACAAGGGCGGAAGTGCGGGTATTGGGACAGGGCCAAAGTCCTGGTGAGGACTCCTGACTCAGTCAGACCTATTCACAAAGAATCAGCGGCTGCTTTGCCTGTGTCATTTACACAGCGTCACTCACTGCTGGAGTGAAAGTGAGACGTGACAAAAACTGTAGCAGGAAGATGCAGACGGCAGAGAGAAACACCATGGACAGAAAGTTCAGAGCCCAACTCCAACGTGGCAGCAGAGAGAGTGGTTTGGACTCGCAGCGATTTAAACGTCCCGTTGGACCTGACGCAAAAAAGAATGAAGTGCAGCGGAGCGGCGGCGGGGAGGAGGGGGGATGCGCCGCCGGCACTCAACAACCAATCACCGTGCTGAGCGCCTCTACTTTGTGCACGAGAATTGACGTAATCCATAGCAACGGGGCGTCACCAAGGCGTCACTCTTAGTGATTTATCCTTAGTAAGAGTAGCGGCTTTGTGAATACCTTTTAAGAAAAAACTCCTACGTAAAAACTTTTAGCGTGAGTTAGGAGCACTCCTAGCGGTAAGATAAAAGGCCCCTGGTGTCCATTGACAACTATTACATGGACAAATACTGCTGCGTGGACCCCCCGTAACTCAGAGAAGGAACAGAGGACTCTGAAAATTCTCACAGCTCTTAGTCGACATGAGGGGGAGGAGATTGAATTTTAGGTGAACTATCACTTTAAGACACTCTAACTTCACTTGGGTGATCTCCATTTCACTAATTGTGAGACTAGCAGCATTCGTGAGCTGGGCGTCAGCTGAAATTAGGTCTGTCACTTTAAAGGGGGTGAATACTTATGCAATCATGTATTTTACGTTATTATTTTTAATTAATTGACATTACTTTGTAAAAAGCAGTTTTCACCTTGACATGAAAGAATTGTTTTTAGTTAATTCTTGTTAAAAAAAAAACAAATAACATTGACCATGATTTTATTTGTTAAAGCAATTAAAAGGAGAAAACATCCAAGGGGGGTGAATACTTTTTATAGGCAGTGTGAATCATGAGGGGATACTCACTCCGGGGAGAGGGGCCCCCATATGATATCAACAAGTGCCTGAAGAGCGCTTTAAAAGAGCAAAGGAGCTCCTGGACCCCCCCTCCACGGTGACCCCACTGGATGGGGCTCCTAACCCTTGTTGGAGAAATAGTCAAGGTAAATAATTTCTGAAATTCTTGACTGACAGTTTAGGCCTGCCTGCCTGTTGTACAGTAGCTACAATAATTAGCTCTTGTCATTCAGCTGGGACCAATCAAAGCAGTGACGGTTGGGAGGGAGGAAGTCCCAATCCGCCTGTTGACACTGCGCCAGGTAAGCAATGGATTTTATTTATGCAACGATAAAGTGAATGCATTATGTTCTATGAATGAACTAGATAAGTATTTGTTCTTGTCTACCTTTCCAGGAGAAAGCAGAGGTGGAGGTAAACCTCTGGAGGGAGGTGGCAGTCACCCCGCTGGAGGCTGGCCAGTGGGTGGCTGTCACCCACCTCCGGAGGAGCAATTCGTCGTATGGATTCAAAATCGTTTTGGTTTTACTTGTTGCTCTGTGTTGGTGATGTTTCTGTTTGTGATGATGTATGACATGGCTCAGGGTTTGTCTAAGGTGCTAATTTAGAGTAAAAACAAAAACCCAGCTGACAAATAGCCCTTGGACAGTATTTCTTAATTAGAACCAGCTCATTTGTTCAAACATTTTTAGAAAATGGTCTAATAGCGGTTTGAACAGCGCCATGTTGGATTGGCCGGCCGAGAACCCGCCCACTGGCCTCGAAGCAGCCTGTCTCTGTGCCGCTACGGACCTGCAGCTGAAAGGTTCCGCGCTCTGATTGGCCAGAATCTTATCCTAAGAACAGTAAAACGGTGGCATTAAAAAAAAATTCACCCCCCTCAGAGTGTGTACGGGGGTAGAAACTATCGATTGAGACCAAAAAACTAAGATGTACCAGACTGTAAATATGTTTTTGAAAGCTGTAAAGTCGGCGATTTTAACATGGGGGTCTATGGAGAGATGCTCCCTTCTGGAGCTGCTGCCCCCACAGGAATCGGCGGGGATTGCAGTTTTGGGAACGCGGAAGTGAGCTTCACTTCTCAGACCGACAACTGGCCCCTTGGTAAAAATAAACACAGCTGTGACTGGTAAAACCAGGAGTTAGTTAGTTAGTCTCCTATGTAAGAAAAAACGAGGAAAGGAGAAAAACATCAGCCACGACGACCCAGTGTCCACCGAGGACATTGTTAAACTGCTCGGGATTGGGATGGAGGACTAAGGTGGATTTTTTCAGTTTGTTTTTTCCCCTCACTCGCAATCATGCTTTTGTTTGGTTTTTATTTATTTGTTCCATGTTCCATTCCACTAAAAATCGTTCGCTGTTCGCTGCTTTTGCACATTTTAATCATGCTTTACGTTAGTGTTTTTTTCGTTCCTTTTCAAAAGTGATCAATCATGTGTTGTTGTTGTGTGAATAAGGTCACCGATTGTTTTTGTCAAACTCTAATGGTTGATTTATTGGAAAAATCGAAAAGCAGACACTTAGGTAGGCTTATGGTTTACTAGCATATAAACAGGAAAGCCTGCCAGAAAACGACTGACCCCAGCGGGAAAGCTGAAATACAGGGGGCAAAAATAAAAACATAATAGTAATAGTAATACTACTACTACTAATAATAAAATTATAATATTTAGTAACGTTACACAGCTTTTTAACCCATAAAATGCCCCCTGAGGAAGATGGATCATACAGAGGCCTTGTCTGATCGGGTCGTCTCATATTCGGGGTCTAGATATTGTAACCTACATGTGCAAATCAGCGAATGATACCAAACAACGTCAAGCAAGTCAGAGCTTTTATTTCTCTCTCTCACTCACACACACACGCCAGTGACCTAGAGGTGCAGCCGCATCTGAGGGGACGCGCGTGTGTTGCCGCTTCTCCACTACACAGTTACAGCCTGGCTCTAGCCTACTCGACTCGATTTACGTCCTAGTTTAAATCACAGCTGAGTTCTTTATAGTTCCTTCGCAGCAGTCGTTGTATCACCCCAATTTCCACCGGGTCCGTCAGCGCGGCGGTCACCGCTGATCGCTCCCTCTCTAATCAACATTTCACCGGTCTCGCCGCGGCACGACTCTCTTTTTTTCTCTCCTTTCGTCAGCTCCAAACTCACTGTTCTGCACCGCGATTACGAAAATTAAATGAAATTCACCCTCTAATGTGCTCTAATGCGCTGCTTTTTAAAGTTGAGCTCATGGTTGAACTGTATGTCAGGATGTATTTGTTGCTTACTTCCGGTATTTTTCTGCCACCAGTACGTCACTGTGACGTCGACGTCGAAGTGGTCTATACAGTCATGGAGAATGAGTCCAGGAAGTCATAGAGAAGGCGTTTGTCACGCACGCAGGTAAGGTAAACTCAGGTAAGAAAAGAGACCGCACACTGGATAGCTACCATCCAAATTTAATAGGATGTCACAGCATGTGGCGGTCTCAGTACGTCAGCAAACACATTTTTTTTCTCTTACCCAGATAAAGGAAAGTTCCCAGGAATGCTGCGTAGCCTGGACATGTGGCATGGCTCCAAGAATCTTGCTAATAGATTATCTGCTGCAAGTATTTCATCAAAGGAAACAGACGTGGATACGTGCATCTACTCATCAGGCAGCACAGATCCCAGGACAGTCTGAATTGCTGGTTTGGCTACGTGACATTGTCAACCATTTTTGGTGGATAAGCAACAAAGCCACAACATTCGATGGATTCATGGTATGGTCAATATTTACAAGACACCATGAGTGAACAATATCGCAATTAAATGTAATTAAATTTGCAGGTTTTAAAATGCAGGTATGCAGGTTTTAAAAGCAAAAAAGAGGCTCCTGGATCTAAAGGCTGAATATTAGAGTCTAAAGATTAAGGAAATCACAGAAAACAATAAACAACTGTGTGTTGACTGATTTGTGTGAAGGTGTTTACCTAAAGTGTATACACAAACAGGCATGCAAACTCGCCACCTTTCGGCGAAATTCGCCGTTTTGAAATCGAAATGGGTCATTCTTCTGAATCGCGTAGATCCGAGGAGAAAAAAATTGATGGGGGGGTCTCGGGCCGAGCCGAGCATGTCAACTAGTGAGTGGGACTGTGAACCTCAAAACAACACAAGACCCGGACCACAGATTTATTTGCCGCCACTCTCTTCTCGTGACAACAAATGACTGACAAGAGTGGCGTGTGAGAGAAGCCCCATCACCAATCAGAACCCTTCTCTCCCTCTCCCTCCCTCCCCCCGCCCCGTATCTCCCACTCGGTGGAAATTGCGGCAAGGTAAGAATTAATATCAACGGGGGGCGACCGCCATTCCGACGGTCTGCCAGTCCAAAAATTCCCGAAGGTCCGTCATTACGAACTTCCCGAGGGGCCGCCGTTCCGAATGTGTTTTATTTTGAAAATTGACCGGATTCTCTCGTGGTTTGACTTCCTGCCCGGCTTGACACGACGCGCCGCGGGGACAACGCCCCCCTCCCCCTCCCCCTCCCCCTCCAAAGTTTCACCCAGGTGCGAGTCTGATGCAGCCGCGGCGCTCCTGCTGAAAATAAATGTCCTTGCTCTGTGCTTTGGTTAGGTTTAGGCAATGTAGAAAGGAGTTGGTTAAGTTTAGTAAAAAGATTAGGTAGAGGCCAATAAAATCACTATTAATAGGTGTCTCCACCAGGAATCGAACCCTGATCCACCGCACCAAAAACGCATACTCAACAACTACACTACCAATGCATTTGCTAGAATGGGTACCCTGCTAAAACCATTCAACTTTTTTCAGGTTCGGAATGGCACCCTCTTTTTCAGGTTCGGAATGGCACCCCTTTCCCATAAATAATTAAGGGTCGGCATTCCGACAAATGAAAGTAAACGTTCGGAGTGGCGGCCCTTCGGAATGGCACCCTGGAACCAATATCAACAGTTTCTTCTGAAGCTAAAATGCTAAAATTTGACTGATGATCAGTGTTGGGTTACCTTTTTTCAGTAACTAATAACGTAACGCGTTGCTTTTTTAAAATCAGTAACTCCGTTTCCGTTACCGAACGCTGCGTTACTCCGTTCTTTTCCGTTCCCTCTGGTGAGGTTTTACAACGGCACACAGTTCCCATAACATTTTAGCGATCAATAAAGTTTAACGCTCTGTGTAAACACAGCTGATCGATCGCTCTGTGTAAACACAGCTGATCGATCGATAAAAATTACCGCTTGAGTGAATTTTATTTTATGTTATGATTTATATTTTGTATAATTTGCAACTCTATGTGTCTCATGTCTTTATTTCAGGATGAGAGATTTAGGAGTGGAGGATGCTATTTGTATTAAAGAGCTGGATGCAGGCATCAGATGTTCTTGGAACTTCACCTGGCTTAATTTGAAGTGTCATGTGGAAGTGAAGGGAGAAGACAGGGAATTCCCATTATCTGATGTTAAGTTAAGTTATTTTGTAGTGTATTTATTAATTCAAAATGCCTCTGGTTGCACTTATAACACAAACTACGAAATTCACTTTTCCGCGCGCGTGCACGTCCGCGTACCCTTGTCACCTTTTTCACCCCTGACCAGTTTGCATGACATGAAATCGGGTTTCTTCTGCCCAATGCCTCTCTCCACAACATTTCGTGTTTTTTTTGTGAGCTCTAACATACATGGACACAAACAATAAACAAAACAATAAGGATTCCACAATAAAAAGCAACAAGAACCAGTACAATTTTTTACTCATATGTGTAATCACTTACATGTTCTAATTTAAAGCAGATATCAGTGGAATGTTTTTGTTAATATAAGTCCTAAATAGTCCTATTTTCCGTCAGCAATCACTTACATGGAGTGTTTCAGCCGTAACACGAGTCTCTCCGTCACTCTGCTCTGCTGTAACCCGAGGAGAAAATTTTCCTTGTGGGATACAAGTGTTATCCAATGAGGAGAGAGAACGGCATGAAGGGCTGTGTGTGCAGCCAATGGATGCGCGTGAATGTGGTAACGTAGCACGAGGACCAATAGATGCCTGACGAGGGCGGGGGCTGCTAACTCATGGTGCGTTCAAGGAAACTCGTACTTTGTGTTTTTCCTTCCTGTGAAGTCGTACCGGTTCGATCTGGTACGAGTTCACGGGTCGGAAGTTACGAATGGCCGTTATAGTGACTTTCACAGGCAACAGGACGGTAAAAACACGAGCTACGGGTTACCTGGAACGCTACAAAGTTGTAGTTGTGACTTGAAGCTGTAATTTACAGTTTCAAAAGCCTGCCTTGAACGCAGCATTAGCCGAAACGGCCGTGCCGCTGATATCTGCTTTAACTCTGCTCGCAACAATGTCCAGAATGATGAAGTTTGAATCAAAAACAATCTGTGTCTTGATGGAGTGGGCTTTCTTTCAATTGATGAAAATGTCCTCATCTATTGATGGTGCAATGATTTTGCTGTGCGTCCCGTCAACAGCAGCGACCACACCTGAGATTGCCATGAAATTGGCTTTGATCCTGTTGAGGTGGTGACCGTCCAGAGGAAACCAGATAAACTGTCGGATGATATGTGGTCTACAGAGTGCGTTGATGGTTTGATTTATGGCGCGGCTGACTGATGCTTGTGATCTACCTAAATTGTCCGCGTTGCAAAGTTGCATTTTCTCTGTTGCTAAATACCTTAACGTTGCCAAACATTTAATTTCTGGACTGATGGGGTTGTTTCTGTTAGTAGGGGGAGGTTATTGCATTCCGCACTAACTCAACTACAATACTTATACCCTCATGATTCAGTCGATATCTTTTCAGCAATTCGTGGTCCTCCATTCCCTCCAAAACAATCCTGGCTGCAGCCATTTCTGATTCTTTGTGAGTAGGTCTTACTGAGTTAGGAGTCCTCAAGACAAACTGTAAAGCTCTCCCTGACTTAGGAGCTACTTTTAGACTAAAAATACTTTGTGAATTCTTTGAGTCCTAAATTTAAGACTGTACGTCCACTTTTTGTAGGAGTAGCTCCTGAATTCGGCCCTTAGGAGCTACTTTTAACCCTAAGATGCTTTGTGAATACGGACCCTGATCTAGAAGCAAGCTCAGTACCTGGAATTGGACGAAGATGAGCAGGATGTGCTGAAGGTGGGACAATTCATCATTGTCAAATATGATAACAAGAGATATGTGGGGCAAATCTGGAGCATTTGTGGGGATAACATAAAAGTCAACTGTAGGGCACAACATGGGCAAAAGAATGCTTTTCAGTGGCCCGAAAAGGAAGACTCCATCTCCTCGAGATGACATCATCGGGGCAATTTCTGAGCCCGAGCCCTGTGGCAGAGGAGCTAAGTTAACAAACCTCGACTGGCTCATGTTCAACTTCTAGCTGCAAAACCATGGCTACAAATCAAAACAAGACAAACATTTGTCCAAATAATTCTGAAAATGGTCTTACAATGTTGATGTGTTAATAATCCTGGATTTTCTGAGTTAAAAAAAAATATTCATGAATTACAGATTTAGTTATAAATCTGGGGCCGTATTCACAAAGAATCTTAAGGGGCGTTCACACCAAACGCGATAGACGCGAATGGAGCGGCAACTCTACATTGAAAATCCATGTAAATGGCGCGATCCAGGCGGAGGCGGCGCAAATGGAGCGTCTGGCGCGATGAGACGCGGCGCAAATGAAGCGTCTGGAGCGACGCGAATAAAGTTGAAAATATTGAACTTTTCAGGCGGCATCGCACCGCGGCAACCAATCAGCGACGAGTTCAAGCCAACGTCACGACGTCACTTCCCTCACGTACGATTGTTTTCCAACATGGAGGAGAAGCTCATTGTAGCTGTGTGTGGCCACCCGGTACTGTATGACACCGCTGCCGTATTTTACCGGGACAAAATAAAAAAGGAGGAGGCGTGGGTGAAGGTCAGTGAGGAGGTGGGACTTCCCGGTAAGTGTTGAAGCTCTCTGTGGCTTGTTTTTCTACGTTACTGACCAGGTTTCCCTATGAAATGTTAGCATCAGTTAGCACTTGCATAGCAGTAGCCTATCCTCTTTTGCAGGATACCACTTCCAATGTGCATGTCTTTCTGTGTGCGTGTCTGTTTGCAGTTGAGGTGTGTCGAAAAAAGTGGAAGGGGCTGAGGGACACCTATCTGAAAAAGAAGAGAAAAGGAGCGGATCAGCGGGGGGGACATTAAAAAAGTGGCGGTTCTCTGCGGTCCTGTCTAGTGATGGGATCGACAGTTCTTTTGACTGTACTGAATCACTAGAGTCAGTACATTAAAATGAGTCGTTCAAAAACCCCCCCCCCCCCCCCCGCGGCCAGACCTTATGGTCATCGTCGCCCCCAGTACACGCAGTGAGTGAACCATGCGCGCAGTGAGTGAACCGGAGCCCGCTCCCAGTACGTGAACCGCAGCCCGCTCCCAGTACGTGATCCGCAGCCCGCTCCCAGTACGTGATCCGCAGCCCGCTCCCAGTACGTGAACCGCAGCCCGCTCCCAGTACGTGAACCGCAGCCCGCTCCCAGTACGTGATCCGCAGCCCGCTCCCAGTACGTGAACCGCAGCCCGCTCCCAGTACGTGATCCGCAGCCCGCTCCCAGTACGTGAACCGCAGCCCGCTCCCAGTACGTGAACCGCAGCCCGCTCCCAGTACGTGAACCGGAGCCCGCTCCCAGTACGTGAACCGGAGCCCGCTCCCAGTACGTGAACTGCAGCCCGCTCCCAGTACGTGATCTGCAGCCCGCTCCCAGTACGTGATCTGCAGCCCGCTCCCAGTACGTGAACTGGAGCCCGCTCCCAGTACGTGAACCGGAGCCCGCTCCCAGTACGCGATCCGGAGCCCGCTCCCAGTACGTGAACTGCAGCCCGCTCCCAGTACGTGAACCGGAGCCCGCTCCCAGTACGTGAACCGGAGCCCGCTCCCAGTACGTGAACTGCAGCCCGCTCCCAGTACGTGAACTGCAGCCCGCTCCCAGTACGTGAACCGGAGCCCGCTCCCAGTACGTGAACCGGAGCCCGCTCCCAGTACGTGAACCGGAGCCCGCTCCCAGTACGTGAACCACGCGCGCAGTGAGTGAGCTGGAGCCCTGATCCCCGAGCGTCAGTGAACGCATCACTTAACAAGCACCGTTCCCTCGCAATGAGAGCCTCCGCCACCAGATTCGCAGTCATTCAGTGATTGACAGACCACATAGCAGTTCCACTGTCGGCCTGCACGCACGCTGCTGAGCTCAACTACTGAACTGAGAAAGGAACCAATCAGGTCAGGAAGTGATTCTAGTCAGTACTTTCACTAAAATAATCTGTTCCTTTGAACGAATCACTCACGAACGACACAACGCTACCGTATTCACAAAGAATCTTAGGGCGCCGCCGGCACTCAACAACCAATCACCGTGTTGAGCGCCTCTAATTTGTGCACGAGAATTGACGTAATCCATAGCAACGGGGCGTCACCAAGGCGTCCCTCTTAGAGATTAATCCTTACTAAAAGTAGGTCTCAGTGGCTTTGTGAATAGCTTTTAAGAAAAAACTCCTACATAAAAACTTTTAGCGCAAGTTAGGAGCACTCCTAGCGGTAAGATAAAAGGCTTTGTGAATACGGCCCTTGATGTGTTAAAATACAATAATTACTTGATAGAGACAATATTTGCCTAAATGTCCGTATGTTGTCACATGATTTACATGTATTTAGTTCAGACTAAGGTAAAAACATTGAGTTAAAAATTTCATGAATTAAGTGTCTTTAGTTATGAATTTGATGTGATAGTTGTGTTAAAATACAATAATTTATTCAGAAGATTTTAACTACATTTTATATGTGAATTTCTGATTGTTCTAGTTGCACCTTAATAAATTCCTACGAATTGTACAGCGTCTCATCATGTCATGTGGTGTGACATCAATTCAAATACAATTAAAAGGTTTTTATGAAGGTTTAATAAATCCAGTGCTGAGCTGTATTTTTAAAACAATGTATATGTAATAAAAAATAGGGCATTTTCATCACAATAATCAGGGATGGACACAACGGAGGTGTCCATTTGCAGTAACATTCACACCGCCTACTCGGGCGACGCGGTGCTGCGGTGGAAGAAGGGGGAGGATGGTGGACACCAGACGGTCCCTGTCCCCAGGCCAACAGCGGTGGGGGACTACAGCCGCTACATGGGTGGAGTGGACACCTCAGACCAAAAGGCTGGGGACCCGCTCGGTGCACCGCAAGAGATGCTACGTTCCAGTGTTTCAGCATCTACTGGACATTGAATGAATGAATGAAATGTGTTTATCTCGGCCAGGTCATTCAGAATTAAGACACCAACAGAAAACATTAGTTCACATCAAAAAAGAAACCGAACAGAAAAGTCATAGGCTGAAGCTATTGCTTATTTCGCCTACCCTTCTCACATGATCAACTTATTCAGATCACAACATACAAAACATCATATTGTTTACACAATCCCAAACATAATTCCATAATAGTATCAGCTACTGGATCCCTCATATTGTTCAAATACATTAAACTTAAACAAACGTTTGAATTCATGAATTGACTGGCACATCTTCAGTTTTTCATCGTTGCTGTCACCAACAGTTACATTCTCCACAAGGAGCTGTGCGCAGCTCAACACCTGGCACACATGAGCCCGCCAGGACTTCCAAGAGGAGCTGTGTGCTCACCTCCTGGGAGTTCCAAAAACCGCTGCAGTGTGCAGAGTGCAATGTGGGTCTGTGCCTCCAGCTGGAGAGAAACTGCTTCAAGGACTATCACAGGAGCTAAAAAAAAACGCCTGCCCACTTTGTAAATAGTTGCCAGTAGAAGAGGCACAGAAAGGGTTGGCGTGGCGCAGTGCCGTGCATTCTCCATCCATCAGATCCCATGTCTGGAGTCCCTCTGTTACTCCTTAAAGGTAGGGTCTGGAGTTTTGTGCCTAAAAATAAAAAATAGACTTTTACAAATGAAATCCGTCTGAATCATCACCTATGGGCTTCTAGTCCTGTGTGGTGGGGGCTCTGTCTGCAGCCCCTCCCTCCCCCTGCCTGTATTTTGGTTTTTTGGTTTGTTTTGCTGTGCACGTGGACGTTTCTAGGTGGAGCTAGAGAGTCGCAAATTAGCATAGACACCTATGGTGAGAGAGTCTGTGTCATCCTCCAGCCAATGACGGAGCTCAGGTGAAGCTACATGCAGCAGGAGGCTCAGGCCTGTTAGCTGTGCTAGCTGTCTGATGCTACAGGTGAAGCTACCTGCAGCAGGAGGCTCAGGCCTGTTAGCTGTGCTAGCTGTCTGATGCTACAGGTGAAGCTACCTGCAGCAGGAGGCTCAGGCCTGTTAGCTGTGCTAGCTGTCTGATGCTACAGGTGAAGCTACCTGCAGCAGGAGGCTCAGGCCTGTTAGCCGTGCTAGCTGTCTGATGCTACAGGTGAAGCTACCTGCAGCAGGAGGCTCAGGCCTGTTAGCTGTGCTAGCTGTCTGATGCTACAGGTGAAGCTACCTGCAGCAGGAGGCTCAGGCCTGTTAGCTGTGCTAGCTGTCTGATGCTACAGGTGAAGCTACCTGCAGCAGGAGGCTCAGGCCTGTTAGCTGTGCTAGCTGTCTGATGCTACTGAGTCTCTATCTCTCTCAGCAGCAGCATCAGGACAACAAAGAACAATAAATACAGTCTGAGTGAAGCGCTGGAGCCGCGGACCGATTCCCGACCTATACCGACACTGGTAACAAGTATTAGGACCATATTAGTGAGCTAGCGCGATGCTAACGTCGGCTAGCGCTCGCGGTTAGCATCCGCGGCTAACCCCCGCTAGTTCACCACAACACAACGGAATAACAACATACACGGAGGCTCCCGGTGTTGGCGAAAGGTCGGCTTTTCGGTCCGCGGCTCCAGCACTTCTTTCAGACTGTAATTCCTTTCCTTTATGGTCATGACAACTGTTGCTGTCAGAAGCAGGAGGCTACACAGCTTAGCCTGAGGGGAGGGGCTGAGTTTCACTGTTTTGTTTACAAACTGATAGGGACAAAACTCCAGACCCTACCTTTAAGACAAGACAGAACTTTATACAGTTGTTACATTTAATAGTGCCAGGTATATAATAATAATCATAATAATATTACTTTATTTATGGACAGGTTGGTGTGTTGATGGTTCCGCATTGGTTTTAGTAGTAGATATTATAATTATATTAGTGCCGTGGATATAAAATAATAATGAATATATTTATATTTATATAATATTTGAAATAGATGAGAAGGTTAAGGTTAGGATAACCATAGGTGTGGCCATGAATGAGAAAAAAAGTGAAGGCCTTGTGTAAAGGCATCATCCAAGAATAAATAAATAAATGAATATGAGGGGGGGAGTGGTTAGGTTTAGTAAAAAGATAGGTGTAGTCATAATTGAAGCCTGATCAATGGGGTTAGGTTTAGGCATTGGATGCAAGGAGGCAAGAAGGCCTTGGAGATCAAAGGTGAGTTACAGAACCATCAAACACATCAAGGTGAGCAGGTAAGTGCAAGAGGCAGGTCAAAGGACCATCAATTGTAAACAAAAGACATATTTTCATGCTCTAAAGTACATTCTCTCATTCAATCCTTGTGGGTAGGTTGTGCCCAGATTGTAAATCCAATCTCTCTCTGATCTGCGTCTTTGTTGTGTGGACCAATGTGGGTTACATTGTAATATGGAGGCTTGAACTGAATCCCAACCATGAGAAATAAAGTGTGCCACAACATGACGGTCTGTGTTTTTTTTGTCTGATAATGTTATGTTTGTGGCAGGTAAACCTGACCTGAATGGTCAAACTGGTCTCACCGACATTATTTCATGTTGCACTGTTTGCATGTAATCAAATAAACACAATTTTTGGTGTGTATATCACCCTGGGTGGCGGTTGTGAAAATCTTTTTGAGAGAGGAGTCATAAACATATTTAATTTGTTTAGAGTATTTTGTGTTTGGGTCAGGTTGGACGTTTAGTCCTGGTTTGAGTTTAGCTCTGACCAGGTGATCCTGTAAGTTTTTGTTTTTTCTAAAAGCTGCTATTATTTTTATATCTAATTGGAGTTTATATGAATTAATAATATGTTCTAAATTATTTTTAACATTTCTAACCAGCGAGACTGATGACGGCGAGTAAGTGGTTACAAAAGGAAGGGCGGTGGAGACCGTAATGGGCTTGGTTTGCAGATAAACCTTGAAACACTTTCTAAGGAAGGTCCTAGAGTACCCTCTGCTGGACAAAACGTGAAACAGCACCTTGGTGGATGAGGAAAAAATCCTGCTTCTGTGTGCAGATTCTATGGAATCTAAGGAGTTGTGACTTGACTAAGCCTGCAAATGTGTGCTTGGGATGAAAACTGCTTTTATGTAGGAGTGCGTGGGTGTCTGTCTCTTTGAAGAAAACTTTAATGTCAAGTTTGTGTTCAGTAGGGAATCTTGGTCCCTTGAATGTAGTGGTGTCCAGAAAATCAACAGAATTACTATGTGTGGTGGCTTTTAGCTTTATGGATGGATTGTGATTGTTTAATGTATTTAAGAATGTGTCGAATTCTCCAGCAGAGTGGGTCCAAATCCCCCATATATCGTCGAGATATCTAAAGTAGTGTAATGGTTTAAGACTGCATTTTTCCAAAGCCGACGTCTCCCAGGCTGCCATAAAAATGTCTGCATACGCAGGTGCAAACTTTTTGCCCATCGCTGTTCCTTTTGTTTGTAAATAATATTTATTATCGAATTCAAAGTCGTTTTTGACTAAATTAATTTCTAATAATTTTAGTAAGTCTCTGTCTGGTCTGTTTTTTACCTGATTTTTAAGAAAAATTTCTTTAACGGCTTGAATGCCCTGGGTAGTTTCTATATTTGTATAGAGACTGTCTACGTCTATAGTGAAGAGAATTGAGTTTTCGGGGATAACCAGATTTTTAATTTTTTCTATGAAATCATAGGTGTCCTTGATATAACTTTTATGTAGTTTAGCCAGAGGGTTCAGGAAGTAATCTATATATTCTGTAGATCTGTATGTCTCACTGTTACAATCAGAAACGATGGGGCGCCCCGGCGGAATTTCAAAGGGTTTGTGCCATTTACTGGGGTCTTCATGAATTTTGGGAAGTAAATAAAAGCGTCTGGCTCTGGGTTCGGTATCTCCAATTAAATAATTTATTTGTTTTGCGTTGATTAATTTTTTGTCATAAATATTTTTAAAGATTTGGGATATTTCTAGTAGTGTTTATTTATAGATTGTTTTTTTTTTAATTTTGAATAATAATTTTTATCCTCCAATTGTCTATGCCCCTCCCATAAGTACTGGTCACGGTCCATAACGACTACTACGCTGCCCTTGTCGGCAGGTTTAATGACAATTTCGGGGTTGTTAATTAGCTCTTTTAGGGCCATATTTTCGTCTGGGGTCAGATTAGATTTTATTCCCATGATATTAAATGATTTTTCGAAATATGTCAGATCTAAGTGGATTAGGTCCCTGACATATGCCGGTATAGTCGGGTGCATTTATGCAAAAAAAGCACCTTATCGTAAAAAAATTCTAACAAAAGGTTTCTCAACTGTTTTTTGTAGTATTAGGTGTCCTTAATAACATACTAAAAGTTTACCAAAGTTTGACCACTGGAAAGGTGTCATTTTCAGGATGGCGTCCTAATGTAAATGTAATGGGTTGAAGCCCAGAGAGACGCCCCAGGTGAATAGGGTAAAATTTTTAACTAACAGGTATCACCATGAAACTTCCCAAGTTTATCACTTACATTAAGACAAATATTTTTTGTATTACAAGTTTTGTCAAATTTTATGTTTAAATATGTAAATGAGACAATAACTAATTAAATATGCGCTAAATTGCATACTTTTCCAGAACTTTTCCAGATCCACTTCAGCAGCACTTACACACACCAAACCTTCCAGTTTGATCATTTTCCATATTCTGAAGGTTTTTACAGAGGGGATTGTTGATATATCATTCACAGCCTCATTTATACAATATTTGAGTCCTGAAAACATGGCGAAATTTGGTTTATTTAGGGCTGGTGACAGTATTTTCTCATTCACAAAGTGATAAAAAGAGATATCCAAAATCTCCTCAGTAAGACCTTCTGACTCTTATGTGTTCTAATGTGTCAACAAAATAAAACAAGACTTTTGAAAGTGGCTTTATCCATTAAATTTTTTGATCTGGAAAAGTATGCAATTTAGCGCATATTTAATTAGTTATTGCCTCATTTACATATTTAAACATAACATTTGACAAAACTTGTAATACAAAAAATATTTGTCTTAATGTAAGTGATAAACTTGGGAAGTTTCATGGTGATACCTGTTAGTTAAAATTTTTACCCTATTCACCTGGGGCGTCTCTCTGGGCTTCAACCCATTACATTTACATTAGGACGCCATCCTGAAAATGACACCTTTCCAGTGGTCAAACTTTGGTAAACTTTTAGTATGTTATTAAGGACATCTAATACTATAAAAAACAACTGAGAAACCTTTTGTTAGAATTTTTTTACGATAAAGTCATAAATGCACCCGACTAGTAATTGAGGGTCAGGAGGAGACCAGTGGGAGCCTGGAGTGAAGGGCAGCTTCTCAGTGGTCTCGTCCTCACCATAGTAGGCCCATAATTTTAAACGACGGTGATAATTTTGTAGGTCCAATTGGGATTGAGGTTTCACATTTTTGTTGTTCATTTTAGTTGGAATGAAGTTCAAGCCTCTATTTAGAAGTGGGAGTTGATGTGTAGAAAGTTTAGCTTTTTTTGACAAAATCATAACATTATTAAACCCCTCCCGATAAAACGGGCTTATGGGGTCTGTTAGTTTAAAGCTGTTTTCCAGTGTGTGAGAATGTCCATGGCCGTGCCTCTGGTCCAGTGGATGTTGTCCCTCTCCGTCTCAAACTGTGACTCAGGCAAGGCCGTGAAGTGGTCGTGATGTTGTGCTATGTGATTGTTCAATACTTGCATGTTTTGCCTCTCTTTAAAAGGCAGGTCAGAGGAGAAGTTGATCATCGGGATGATGATCCTGGCCCCCGGGAATCTGCTCTGGGCCGCCTGGATTGTCCCTTTCAGCTGCCTGATGACAGTGGGGCGGGTCTTTTGGCGTCGATTGTTGAGGCCAAAGGACAGGACGATGACGTCAGGGTTCACGGTGCAGACAGCTCCCCACATGAGAGCCTCTGCATGTCGGAGGTTGGCCCCGGGAAAGCTGTCAATCTGGACCTCCTGGCTTGCGAAGGCGGGGACCCTGGCCAGGTTCGAATCCCCCACGATGGCCACTTTATGCTTGATGGTCAGTGTCCAGTCTCTCAGCTTGTTGGTGGTGGATATGTGCCTAGTCGGTCTGCGGCTGAGCTGCTGTGTGTCAAACAGCGAGTCGTCTGTGGGTGGCCTGTCCTGGCTGGGCTGGATAGGCTGGATGGGGCGGAGGGAAGTTTGCCCTCTGAGCCGCAGATCTGGTGGTGACGCCGATGGGCATGAGTCTCTCAGGGGCGGAGGAGAGGAGGCTGGAGCGGCTGTTTGGCCGTGGCTGGAGCTCATCTTCCTCTGGAAGGATCTGGGAATCTTGTGGTTTCCCCTTGCTGCTGTGGTTGATCCTCGGCGTGCGCAGCAGAAGAGGTGAAGATGGGGAAGAAGGCAGGACGAGGTGACCGAGGGGGGAGAGGAGCAGGAGGAGGAGGAGGGGGGGCGGGGGGCTCCGTGGTCTCCTCTGTCTCTGGATCATCCACTCCGGCTGGGGACCAGTCGCTCCCAGCTTGGTCCGTCATTGTGGTGGCCGTAGTGGTGTGGATCATGGCGGAGATGGTGGTTGTGCGTCTGGATGCGGTCTCTGGGGCCTGGTCAGGGGGCTCGCTGACCGGTAGCGTGGTTGCAGGAGCGGTGGCTGAGGTGTCATCTGGCGCAGTCTGGGCTGGGTTCGGCTGGTCCGTTGAAGGAAGCTCATTTAGATTAGCCCTCAAAAGGGCCCTTGTTTGGTCGAGGGTATCATCCCTGAGTCTTCTGCCCAGCTTCCGTCTGGCCCATGCAGCGGCGATCGTGAAGGGACCCTCCCATTCCAGGGAGGAGAAGTCAGCCAGGTCCTGGAGCTCACATGTCATCATCTCCTCGTAGTGCTCACGCAGTATGAGAAGTGTGTTCATCTGCCAATTTTGTGCATTTCCCTCCAGCATGAGCTGTGTCTTATGGGGGAGGCAGGTTTAATAAATGTGGCTAAATCAGTGGTGACTTTTCTGATTGTGGGGGTCTTTCCCCGATGTGTTTGTGAGGTGGTGTTTGGCTATGATAATCTTGTAAATGATCCTGATTTTGTGTTTAAAATGTTCATCTTGGGACTCAATCCAGTTGGGATTATTAGCCCGTGTGTTGCGGCCTGGTTCTCTATCATAACCCCGCTGGCTCTGTGTGTAATCCCGATTTGTATTACCCTGTGTGGCGGGGTGGTGTGGTGAGAGGGGTGTGTAATGGTAGTAGTGGGTAGTTGCCAACAACGCCACCTGGGGAGTTTCGCCCCAGGAAATAGTTTTATTTTATTGTAATAGGTCACACAGGTTCGAATCACCACCGGGGCAAAGCTCGAGTATAGAAAAAAATAATTTATTGTTACAATGTTATTTCTATAAAAAAAGTCAATAGTTGCCAAGCATTTCACATTCACACAGACTGGGCCAAAGAAGGGGGAATGGACAGGGCCGGGCCAGCTACGGCGACCCTAAATCAAACTAATTAAGGGAAGGAGAAACAAACCAAGAAAAATAATATCACCCGTGACACTGCACACACACACAATGGAGAAGTGAAGAAGCCACCACCAGGGATTGGGTCGCCGCACTGGACTCGCAGCACCTGTCCACAGGGAGAGAGAGGACAAAAATTAAGATGGCCTCAGGTCTGGCTGACCTCTTCACACTCACACAACACACACTTACATACCAAAAACAACAGTCATGAAAGAAAACCAAAAATAATATTAAAGCCGCAAGCGGCTATGGCGGGCCCTCGCCTCATGCGACTCGGTGACTCACGCCACTCGGCGACCCAGGCCCCCGGGGCCGCGTACGCCACAGGGCCTGTAGCCGTACGTGGGCCGTCACGTTCAGAGTCGTCCCCGGAACACAACTGTGAAGTTTTGAGCATATCGGACATAGTCGACGCAAAACATGTCATTTCCTGCGCCCACAAGGGGGCGACTTGAGCGAGGCTTCTGCCGATCAAATGGAGGCGTAGAGGGCGACCCTCTGACCACGTCTGGAAATGTAGAAGTGACCGCGATCAAGTTTGTGGGCGTGGAAGGCAAACGTAATGGGATGGCGACCAAATGAGCAGGTGACCAACTTTCTGGCCCTGTAGCGACCACGCCGTTTGACGTAGAGGGAAGACTTTTACAATGTTTGACCAGCTGGGTTTCCTGATGATATGTAGCGAATATGAAGTGAATCGGCCAAAATCCCTAGGAGGACGGTGTTCACGCTGTATCGCCATTTGTGTCGCCGCCACAAGGGGGCCGTTAGTCGTATCTTCGTAGTTTTCATGAAATAGCGTCAGCGACTTCTTCAGAATGTTGTACAGGTGAAATGACGTGAATTTGGTGAAGTACGTATTTTTAACAAATTTTCCGACGTTTCCTGTAACCACCGGGGGGCGCTATTAGCCAGGAACAAAAGTAATATATGGGATTGTTGAGGCTGAGCTGAAAGAAGAAGAAGTGCTGCCTTGAAATACCTGATGGAGGAGGAGCAACGTCCACATTCATACCTCGTCACATCATGGTTTTTGGAAAAGATGGACCACTGGTTTGACCTGATGTCATCTCGCAATGTGGCAACTGCCCTTAGCCATTTTAAAATGGAAGAATACCACAAGGCCATCAGCTTCCTCCAGGATAGCGTGCATCTTTTTCGGGGCCTGAAAATTGGTCACCAAGGCACCTGGAAGCCGGTCCAGACAGGACTCGTGATGGCCACAACAGCTATCCTGGGGGTACAACAAGAGCTGTTAAGCGAAGGGCATAAATTTGTATTGACAAGCAGATTCACTCAGGACTGCTTGGAGAACACCTTTTCCTGCATACGTCAGAGGAACCCCGTCCCAACACCTGCGGAGTTCCACTATGCACTCAGAGCAATCACTGTCGGTCAGTTTCTCTCATCAGTGCATACTGGTAGCTATCTGGAGGATGGATCTGACCATTTGGCAGAGTTCTTGAATACGAAGACCAGCAGCTGCAGTCCTCCTGTGGTCATGAGGGTAGAGCAGCTGGAAGATCCCGCATCACCACCTGACTTCACCAAAACGGAGACCTGTGTCCTCTACCACCTGGCAGGATACATTGTGAAGAGGGTCGTCAGCTGCTCACTGTGTGAGAAATGCCGGAGCTCCCTAATTGAAAATGAAAATGAAAATGAGAGAGCCGTTCTGCTCAGATTAAAGGACTTCAAAAGGGGGGCACTTTACCGGCCATCTGATGAGGTATTCTCGCTCCTTCAGGATGTGGAGCAGCTCTTCCGTGTTAGGACGAGTGACTCCCTTGTGGAGTCCACAAATGCAGTGGCAATGCTGGAGCAAGAGGCCATGCAACTCAACAGCAATCTTCCCTCATGCCATGACCTGAAGAAAAAAATTCTCTCCAGATACATCCGGCTGAGGTTGAGGATTGCATCGAAGTGCATCTGGGCTGCAAAGAAGGAAAAGAATGTGAAAGTGTGCTTTGGCAGCAAAAGTCAGAATAAAGGGGCAAAAAAGAGTCAGCAAAGAACATCAGCACCAAAGGTCACAACACCTAGGCCACTGCCAAACACCTTCCTTGTAGCCATGGATGTACTTGGTCTTTCCACTCCTTGGCCACTACCAGCAGCCTCCAGTGGTGTCTTAGTCCAGCAGCCACAGCCAGCTGCCAGCAGTAGCAGCAGCACCTACCAGCCACCACCACCAGCAGCAGCACCTGCCAGTCACCACCACCAGCAGCAGCAGCAGTAGCAGCAGCAGCACCTGCCAGCCACCACCACCACCACCAGCAGTAGTAGCAGCAGCAGCAGCACCTGCCATCCACCAGCAGCAGCAGCAGCAGCAGCTGTCAGCAGCTGCACCTACCAGCCACCAGGGACAGCCACCACCACCATCAAGAGCCATCAGCTGCTTGTGGTAGCCAACACCACCAGCCAAGGCCGACAGCAGCAGCATCAATAGCAGCAGCAGGAGATGGAACAGGTGATCAGCCAAATTCTGCCCAAAACATTATTCATGTTAGTTATTTCAGAGGAGCATAAAAAAAATTAAAGTCAAGTCTCAAGTTTTTGGTTTGTTGAATTCAGAAAACCATTAGGTGAACAACATGGAAAATGTTTTAGACTGTATATAGTAGGTCATAAGATCTGGATGGTATAGTTAACATCTTTATGTGTAGCAAAACCTGTCTGGAACTGCATGTTTCCAAGAGAAGAACTGGCTTATTTTTTTAATTGGTTCCGTCAACGGAAGTGTACTGTCGACACACACAAAAAAATAAACAGGAGGACTTAGCCTACAGTAGCCTGATGTGCCAGTTATGCAGCAGTCCGTGAAGAAAAGTCTGACAACAGACAGAAACTTGCACTGTCCCTTCAAAGCAATTGAACTGAACTGACAAAACCTTGGACCGGAGAACCTGGGACCTGTGAGACACACACAAACACACACACATTTAAATACACCCATTGATAAAAGAAGAGCAACACAAGCAGATGACATAAATGATGTTAGAGCCATAATTTTGTATATAATAATAATTAAACTCAATGTTCCATATGTAATATTAATGTTTTAAAAATCTGTTTTTTGATGGTGATAGAAGTAGGAGTGGTAGTCCTATTTTAGTTTGTCATCACACTAGTACAGCTATTAATAAAAAGAATAATTTTAAGTTAACTACACATTGTTATGTACAGAATACACTGTACTTAATGTTAATTAATTATTTGAGAAAAGCTCAGGGATAATGCTTGTGTGTGCCTGTCCTACATTTTCTTCTTATGGAACAGTGAAAAACAGAGTAAACTGATAAAAGCCCACACATCCCATTATTTAAAGTTAATAGATCTCAAAATTTAATGAAATGTGTTGGCCTATCAAAACGCCAATTTTCTTCTTCTCAACATCTGATACCGTACCCCAACTGACGATCTTTACCCTTAGCTCACACCATCTGGTTTGGATGATAATAAAAAATTAAATAAATAAAACTCGTTGGTAATCTATATGTGATTTGTCTGTGATTCATTACTCAAATGGGAACACCACAATGTTAAACCATTCACAGCTGACAAAGTTGAGCTACCGTAATAAGCTAGCAGGCAATAACGTTAGCTGAAAATTTATCATAATTCCCTGCTCAAAAAACTTAATCATGTTGTGAACATACCAATAAAATTCGGTATCTGGATAATAATGGACTTCTGATATAATAAACAGACTTAAATTATTCATAATTGGCCAGTATTTCATCAGTTTACTCAAACAGAAACACTATAACCCTCGACAGCTGATCAAGTCAAGCTAATAAGCTAGCAGACTATAGCTGAAAATCGATCATAATTCCCTGCTCCAAACAACATAATTATAATGTGGACATACCGAGAAATTTCGAAATCTAGATAATAAAAGACCTCTGATGTAAGAAACACATTTAATTATTTAAAATTGACCGGTATTTCATCAACTTACCTCACAAGTTTCTTGCTGTGCTGCCATAGAAATACATACGGTCCAGCGCCGCGGAAGGAATGTTTGGAACTATTGAGGGCTCCATGACCCGGAAGTAGGCCGCCATTTTTTGAACAACGGAGTCCTATGGGAGTGTCGCCACTCTGTTTTTCCACCACTCTGGTGCTTCCCTGTGGATCATACAGTGCAGAAATTTCACATGGGGGGCTACCTCCAGCACGCAGGCCCGCGAACCTTTTCTTGCCCCCTGCATAGCACCACCTCCATCTGTGCACACAGATACACAGCTCTCCCATCTCAGCCCCTCTTTTTGGATGTTACTGTTGAGCTTGTTGAAAATGTCCCGTCCAGTGCATGTTCCCTCCATTGATGAGCAAAACAACATATCCTCGTGCATTTTCCCTTCCTAGCTGTACCTCACAAAGGCCAGCAGCTGTGCATCTCCTGACACATCTGTGCACTCATCAAGTTGCAGGGAAAATCTTCCACTCTTCATCACTCTGTGTCAATGAGTTGATTTTTAATGTCATCTGCTATGTCCTGAATGCGGCGCCCCTCTTCAGGATCAAGATTCTCTGGATCTGTGTTGAAATACCCATTTTTCAAACCAGATCTAGATTTAATCCAGGATAATCCTGTCAGATCACTTTTGAAATACTGGGCCCTGAAGGTTCCTCCCTGAGCTTCAGCATCAGTGCTGGTCCAGGTGTTTATCTGAGGAGGGGCGGAGCTTCACTGCCTCCTATCTGATCTCCTTCAGCAGAGACAACTTTGGATACTGTTTTATGACAGGGAAGTAAAAAAAAACAAACAGCATCATGTCACGTGCAGCTCCACTGGACTTTGATCTTCCTCTCACCTTAATTTTGATAGCAGAGCTCCAGTTTAATCCGGTTTTGACTGTAGCTCCAGGATGAAGCAGCTTTAACCAGACTCTGGTTTTTAGAGAAAATGAAGGTGTTTGTGGTGTTTGTGACGTTGCTGTACGGTGAGTAAAAACTTCTCTGTAAATCTAACTGTATTTAAATGAACTACACGCAGACTCTCATTGTGTGAACCAAGTTTGAGAAAAGGTTACTGTGATCAACTGAGTGAAATGTTGATTTAAGAAGCATAGGCAAAATAAGCTGATGTTTCAGCCTACACCTTTTCGGTGCAAGTGCATTGTATTGCTTGTGTTCTTGTTTTTGCTTTGTTTTGTATCTCTACTTTCATATTTGTCTATTGTACTTGTTTTTTACAAGACCAAAATAAACACACTAAACTAAAACTAGGCCCAATTCCAATCCAGCCCCTTACGGACTCACGTGTAGCCTATGTATGGCTACTAAAAAAAAAGTTTTAATATTGAAATCAAATATTTGCAACTATGAAATCGTTATATTTTTGTTTTGATATATTAATCTTGTACTTTTTCAACGTATGCGTTTATGAGAAACAAACGTTTGGTTCCTCAGGTCTGTGGTGTGTGAGTCAAACACTGGATCTTCATCAGAGTCTGATTATCTTCTGGTTTCTGTCTCACCTCTGTCTGTGTCCTCAGTTTCCCAGCATGCCTCAGCTGTGGAAACATATGAAGGGGAGGAGTCTGTCCTTCTTCCCTGTAACTTTAGTACATTTGACCTGGTCGAGCCTTCAGTGGTGTGGAGCCGCTCCGACCTCCGTCCTTCAACCGTCCACCAGCGTCAGCCGGATGGAGACGAACTCAAAGACCAGGACCAAGACTACAGAGGACGGACGTCCATGAGGACCGACGCTCTGAGGACCGGAGACCTCAGCCTCACTCTGAGGAGACCCACCACCAGAGACAGTGGCATCTACACCTGCATCCTCAGAGGGAGGGGAGAAGAGGAGAGGCAGAGTCAAGTACCACTAGGGGTCAAAGGTCAGAGGTCATGGACTTGTCAGAAATGTGTTTTAATGTTTCACATCATTGTTTATAGTGATGTTTTAATCTCATGTTGTTGTTTGTGTCGACTACAGAACGTCCTGTAGAGTTGAGCTTCATTCTCATCGGTGTCTGTTGTCTCCTGCTCTCATTGACTGGTGCTGCTGGTTGCATTTTCATAGTGTATAACATTACAAAGAAAATGAATAAACTAAGTAAGTGTGTGTGTGTGTGTGTGTGTGTGTGTGTGTGGGCGTGTGTGTGTGTGTGTATTCAGGAAGTAAATGTAAGTAAATGTGATGTCTAAGCTGTTAAAGGGTTAGTTATTTTGCCATAATCCCTATAGTTTTAGCAGTAGTACGTTAATTGTCGGTGCAAGCTAGAGCGGTGGAGCAGAGCCACGAGCTGCTCAGAGCTACGCTACGGAGGCTCATGGGATTTCTTGGTTTCCCTCATCAAACTCATCAACTCTACCTCTAAAACAACTCTGTGTGGTAACATTGTGTTATTATCTCATAGCGTGGTGCAGGTCACAACTTGTCCACCAGAGCGTTGTGGAGTTGTTGGATTGTGTATTTGATGAGTTTGATGAAGGAAACCAAGAAATCCCATGAGCCTCCGTAGCGTAGCTCTGAGCAGCTCACGGCTCTGCCCCGCCATTCTAAAAATAGCTTGCACCGACAATTAAAGGTAACAAACCTACTGCTATGACTATAGGGGTTATAGCAGTGGGACAAAATGTTGAACTATCCCTTTAACAGAGGTCAGAGTTATGAATTGATCGGAAATATAGTTTTAATTTTTATAGATGCTATGATCTCATGTTGTCATTTGTGTCGACTACAGGATCTCTACCAGTCGGGATCAAGGTTGCCCGGGTTATCCTGGTTCTCGTGGTTCTCCTGTTTGCTTGTGATGTCGGACTATGCATTTTCCTTCTTCATAAAGGGACTGAGAACAAAGATGGTATGTAGTGTGTGTGTGTGTGTGTGTGCGTGTGTGCACAGTGTATATGCACAGTGATGAGAGCTTCAGTGACTAGTTCATGTGCTGCTACTGTAGCTGCTCTTCAACTTTCACTGAGTGATGAGCTTCATCTTATGACCAGTGCTTTGAGTCTCTGGTCTGGATCATTCATGCTGATGGAGGAACTCACTTCACTGTTGACTGACAACAACACTAACATCTAATCTCATGTTGTTTCTGTCAATTACAGAACCTCCTCCTGACTGGATCACTGGTCTAACGGGTCTACTGAATCTACTAGGTCTACTGTTTCTCCTGCTTGTCTTGCTTCTTCTCCTGACTATCCTGGATTATTGTTTCAGGGTCAATAAACATATAGAAATACTATTTTATGAATTTGTTTTTCTCAAAGGTAAGAGGTCACAGTGGAATTGAGTAAAAGTGTTGTTTTAATGTTTTATTGTTTAGTAATATTTGAATCTTATATTGTTGCTGTGTCGACTACAGGACGTCATCCACACTGGGTCAAGGTTCTCCAGGTTCTGCTGGTTCTCCTGGTTCTCCTGGTTGCTGCTGCTGTTGTTCCTTGCTGTGTCACTCTTCATAAAGGGATTAAGAACAGACAGGGTGTGTGTGTGTGTGTGTGTGTGTGTGTGTGTGTGTGTGTGTGTGTGTGTCATGTGACATGAGCTTCACAGGAGCAGGAAAAAGTCAATGGTTCAGTCAGTTGGCAAAGAGTGGTGTCACCCACTGTCTGGTGAACTGTTGTTTTGAAGTCAGGAGTTTGTGATTTGTCTGTTGCCATCTTGGGGTTTTCTTGTGGAGTTGTAGGGAAAAAAAGGCAACTTGACTTCTTATCTTGTTTGAAGACGTTTCGACCCTCATCCAAGAAAGAGGCTTCTTCAGCTTTGAGACTAAAGCAAGAAACACAGGTATTTAAACCCAGTGTGGGTGGTCCAATGTTTGGTTTCAGGTGGTGCCCACCCCCCTGAAACTGGGGGGATGGTCATGTGACTAGGGGTCACATGCCCCCTCGTTATGTATGAAGATTAACCTTCCTGGGGAGAGCTCCCAAGAAAGCATTGTAGGTGGCAGATAGATCATGTCTTAGGCCACCACCTCTGTTTAGAGAAGGTTTCTCTAAGTGGACATAGATGGCCTCCTTCACTCCTCTCGCAAACCATCTGTCTTCCCTGTCCAAAACAAGGACATTGGAGTCCTCCAAAGAGTGACCTTTATCCTTCCAATGCAGATGTACAGTACAGCTGGGTCCTGTCCCGATGAGTTGGCTCTTCTGTTTTGTGGTGTGCCATGCATTGGTGGAGGGGCTGCATTGAACTGCATACATTACTGAGTTTGTGCCTGGGTGTTTTGGTCCTTGGTATGGACCTGTCTTAGGGTCTGGCCCGGTTTGAAATTGACCCGGATATTGTGCTTGTGGAAAATCTTCCTGAATTCCTCAGATGCCATGTACGGAATGACAATGTTCTTCCTATTTTCCTTTTCTGCCTCAGGTGTTTCTTTGTGGCGTCTTTTCGATGATTTGACAAAGGTCCACTTCGGGCAACCACAGGTTTGGAGCGCTGTCCTGATGTGTGTTAGTTCCTTCTGTTTGCCAGAGGGAACCTTCTGGGTCCAGTGTTGTAAGGGTTCGAATAACCCCCAGTTTGTGCTCCAGTGGGTGGTAGGAATCAAACAAAAGTTACTGGTCTGTGTGAACGAGCTTCTGGTTAACCTCAATGCTAAGGTTGCCATCCTTGTTTAAGGACACAGCACAATCCAGGAAGGGCAACCTGTTGTCCTTGGTGTCCTCCCTTGTGAACTGGATGTTCTTGTCCAATAAATTTATGTGTTGGGTGAAGGCTTCCACTGCTTGGGTTTTGATTTTTCTTCAAACAAGATAAGAAGTCTAGTTACCCTTTTTTCTGCAACTCCACAAGAATAAGATGACCTGAATGACTGAGAACCAGTGCTTTAAGTGGGAAAAAATAAGTGGCGGTACTCCCCTTTCCAGCTGTTGGCTGGTAAATTAGGCGGTGGGCGGTCGATACCAGCACATCATTAAGTGACAGGTTACTGTATATCAAATATGATGCTGATTTAAAAAACAAACAAACAAAAAAAACGTCCAATTGAACTTTCCAGATTATAAGTATTTTCTTGTAAAAATCCATCTGTGAACAATGTATGATGACAAATGAATCAGTGTTTGTTATTTGAAGTTAACCCACTTCATAAAGTGTCTCCATCCTGTCTTAATTGCTGTCCTAAATTATTGCCAACATGAGTTCACCACCGTAACTGTTTCTACAGTAGGAACAGCAAGATTTACAACAGTAAAGTCAATAAACTCAATATCAGGAAACAAATTAAAAATTTCACTAAAATCAAGCTGAATGAGTAATTCCTCCAGATTGACTACATACATGCAGGTATCCTAATGTTAGACAGGGGTTTGGACCTGGTTGGTCTCAGCTAGAAGTTTTTGTGATTTGTAGCCAGATAAACAGCCTCCACAGACAGCTGTCATTGTTCTAACAAGCTGACAACGACAGCAACAGTTTCACAGAGCTTTCATCTTTAACCAAACATTTTGAGAAATATGACTCACATTTAAGCATGTTGAATACAGTAAGTGGAAGGCTACTTGTTGGTAGGCTACCTAAATCGCTGGGAAGTCATGTTAATGGCTTTACACTGTAACTCACGAAGGTTTTAGCCGCTCCACATTCACGTCTCGTCCGCAGCACATGTAGTTGTGATGCTATGAGGCCGCGGCGTGCGCTCCGTACGTGCATGTGAGAGAGTCATGGGTGAGAGAGCGCGCAGCGCGCAGCAGCCCCTCCCTCCCTTCAGTGAGAGGCAGAGGAGCAGCGGAGGACAGAGCAGGACAACAGAACCGTGGTGCTCAGGGTGAAAGAGGCATCACTATCACAAATCGGTTAGAGAGAATGAGAACAGGACAGAGTACGTCCAGACTCCCGGTACTGCCCGGTACGCCGTGAAAAGTCCCGGTACGCAGGGGGTTAAAATCTAGAAGTGCCGGTACTCCGTACCGGTCAGTACCGGCCCACTTAAAGCACTGCTGAGAACCTTCACAAACATCTTGGGTTTTTGAAACCAATATAGCATGAATGAAAGAGTGAGTGGAGCTGGAGAGGAGTGAGGGGTGGTATGCGCTTAATTGTCAAGTGTCTTTGTGTCAGATTAGTATTTAAGGCCACATTCTGTGTTTCTGTCTCTGTCCTCAGTGTCCTGGCATGGAGACACTGTGGAGGTCCACAGTGGGAGGTTGTTCCTGCTCCCCTGTGAGGACTCTCCTTTACCCAGAAACCCCACAGTGACATGGAGTTGCCACGACCTCCATCCTCCAACCGTCCACCAGAGACACTGGCTAGGTGACGACCTCAGAGACCAGAACCAGGTTTACCGCAGCAAAACGTCCATGAGGACTGACGCTCTGACAACTGGAGACCTCGGTCTCACTCTGAGGAACCTCCACCCAGGGCCGGCCCTGTACATGTCGGGGCCCTAAGCAGGATAAAATTGGGGGCCCTGCCTCACAGTGTATACCGTCAAATATTTATTAAAAAAACAAAGTATTTTATTGTACCTATCAACATGATGGTGAGGAGATATTTTATTACTAATTAAACAGTAGCCTATTGCGCCTGAGACAGTAAAAATTATTTTACAATTATTGTTTAGCTACAGAAAATAGTGCTAATGAATGTAGGTCCAAGGGGATAGATTGTACTACTATTTGTAAATTACACTCTTTACTTCTGAGTGTTTTTTTTAAACATACAGTTGATATTCTGACCCTGGCCTGCACAGTAGGAGCAAGTGATTACTGACCCTTTATATTGCTGCCTAGACTGAAATTTGAACCATAAATGTGTTTTTGTGTGGTGGCCTGGGAAAACCCTTCACATGGTGGGATTTTGACATTTTCATTTTTTGATATTTCCATAAGTTCTGAGCTGTTCACAACTGTTTGAATTACTGAGAAAGCCCTCCCAGATCAAAAGTTATGGTCATTTTAATCTAGGCCTATCATGACCAAAAACTCGAAAAGTGAGAAAAATGGCTTAGAACGTCTGTGCTGTACGAGGGGACCATGGATGATAGGTTGTAGACTGCACATACAAAACATGAAATATCCTCTGAACTATATATGATAGAGACGAGCAGCAAACAGTGTCTGAATCGCAGGGTTTTCCGCTTTCCGAGGGTCCTTGAATGTGCCATCGGCATGTAATCAAGTGATACCTACAGACGCTAAACTAAGATTAGCACCGATGCTAAACCAAACCGAACGTACGGCGCGATGCAACGCTTACACATTGTTTTACAAAACATCATCAAAACATTATACTGTAACTTCGGAACCGTTTATGATAGAGACGAACTGTAAAAAACATCTGAATCACGGGGCCCTCTGCTTTCCGAGGGTCAGTGAATGACACCTGGATCAATGACAACAAGACCTGAAAACGGCAGCTCTCCTCTCCGCTGTCGCTGCTGCTGCAGCTGCAGCTCCGCTGCTCTGTGGCTCAGCTGACAACACTTGGTAGGATACTCGCCACAAAAACATAATAATAGACAATAAACAAAATATAAAAAGTTTTCCACCTATTTTGGCTGTTTGACAGAATAAAACTTTGGCGACATCCGACGGGTTTGGGGGCCCCCCATTGGCTGCGGGGCCCTAAGCAGCTGCTTAGTTCGCTTATAGGGAGGGCCGGCTCTGCCTCCACCTCTCTGACAGCGGAAACTACACCTGCATCATCTCTGCATTTGGAAATAAACGAACACTGAGAGACATACAGCTGAAGGTCAAAGGTCAGCAACACACCTTAACACACAGGCACATACAGGGTACAGTTCAGAGGTCAAAGGTCAGGACTGTAGCTACAGGTCTGAGATCAGATCAGGGACTCATTTACAAATGCGGCGTATGCACAGAACAGGCCCTGAAATGGTGTATGTCCACTTTCCAAGGTTGTGGTCTATAGGTGGTAAAAGGGAATTGGCGACACAGATGGTGTGGTGGTGAACTTAAAGCAGATATCAGTGGAATGTTTTTGTTAATATAAGTCCTAAATAGTCCTATTTTCCGTCAGCAATCACTTACATGGAGTGTTTCAGCCGTAACACGAGTCTCTCCGTCACTCTGCTCTGCTGTAACCCGAGGAGAAAAATTTTCTCGTGGGATACAAGTGTTATCCAATGAGGAGAGAGAACGGCATGAAGGGCTGTGTGTGCAGCCAAGGGGTGCGCGTGAATGTGGTAACGTAGCACAAGGACCAATAGATGCCTGACGAGGGCGGGAGCTGCGAACTCATGGTGCGTTCAAGGAAACTCGTACTTTGTGTTTTTCCTTCCTGTGAAGTCATACTAGTTCGATCTGGTACGAGTTCACGGGTCGGAAGTTACGAGTGGCCGTTATAGTGACTTTCACAGGCAACAGGACGGTAAAAACACGAGCTACGAGTTACCTGGAACGTTACAAAGTCGTAGTTGTGACTTGAAGCTGTAACTTACGGTTTCAAAAGCCTGCCTTGAACGCAGCATTCGCCGAAACGGCCGTGCCGCTGATATCTGCTTTAAGTCAGATTGAAGAAATGTAGAGTGAGAAGAACGATTATGTTTTTATTATTGTCCTTTACACGTTCAATTTCAACCCGTATCAAGCGTAAGATCCATGTTATTAGAATAATTCAATTCAATGGCATTATATTTTGCATTGCAGTAGCCTAATTGTTTCGGAAACATCTTCTTATAATCTACTTCAAAATCGTGAAACTGATTCAGCTGCGCACACTTTTAGGCACTTTGTGATTTATGAAGGTAAGTTTGTTTACAAGTGTGCGTAACGACCCTATGCACAGGTTTATAATGAGGCCCCAGGTTGGACTTTGGACTAGGGTCACAAGGGTCATTGTAAAGTCTTTTTACCAATAAACATACGTACATTTGAGTTCCTTGGCTGTGCAGATTAGCCAAACTCTCTAGACATGTGTCCGCAAAACCAATGTCCAATCCTCAGCAGTTTCTTTTGCATATGGTTTCAATTGCTCAACACAAAGGGTTCTCAATGAGGGGTATACTGTTCTCATCATGCGGGACATGATTCAACAGCAAGCCAAACTCTAATAAGTGCCGGAGTCAGGAATCATCTTCGTAATTCTCTTTAATAAGATGCCTTAGCTGCACTCACACAGAGTGAAACTGTAGAAAACACCAAAATAAAATACATCAGCAACTTAAATTTACAGAGCTGTTCAACCAACAGTGTAGCTAACTGCTAGCTAATGCTATGCTACATATGCTAAATATGCTAAATTATGATTCTTTACACATTTCGTGTTACATGACTTTCTAACATGTACATATTAAATTATAACGATGCATTTGCACTTTATTTACGACAATCTACTTACAGACGATGCGTTCACAAGCGCAAAGAAGAGGATGGCAGCGGATGAAGCGCGTCTGATCCTTAGCTTGCCCAAGAAAACAAAATGGCTGCCGGTCATAAGTCACATGACAACAAAATGGCTGCCAACCATAAGTCACATGACAACATTTAAAGGGACAGGCTATCTTCCTGCTTAAAACAACTACCGCTAGAAACAATACAATAAGAAATCAAACTTAGAGCCTGAGGCAGGACACTCCCCGCCTGGCATCTATAAGATGTCATAACTACTTAACCATCTTGATCTTTTCTTGACAACAGAAGGACGACTTCTGTGACTGGTCTGGAGTATGTCTTGCACGATCCATCCTTGAAAACCCTGATTTGTATCTTGCGCACCTTCTCATCTGGACTTTTGACAACATCTGAGACAACTGCCATTGGCCACTCATTGCGCGCCACTTGAGCATCCTTCATCAAAACGAGATCTCCCTTCTGAATGTCTGGCAGTGCTGTCCGCCACTTACGGCGAGTCTGCAGAGTGGGAAGATATTCGCGTCTCCAGCGGTACCAGAACTGGTCTGCTAGACTTTGCACCCATTTCCAGTTCTGTCGGAAGTGGTTGCCTTCTGAGAACACGCCTACTGGAGGGGGTACACCAACCTTTTGGGTGAGTAGCATGGCCGGTGTAAGTATCAAGGGTGAGTCTGGGTCGCTAGACACGGGGGTCAGAGGCCTCGCATTGATTATCGCACTGACCTCTGCCATGAACGTGCAGAGAACCTCATGGGAGAGAGGTTGGTTCTTGACCTGCGTTAACAGGAAGTCCAATATCCTTCGAACGAGCCCAATCATACGCTCCCAAGCCCCTCCCATGTGGGAGGCATGGGGCGGATTGAATTCCCACGTACAAGACTCGTCTCTGAGGTATTTCTGTACAGCGGGTTCCTTCGCCATCTTGTGGAATCCCAGTTCTTTGCTTGCCCCTACGAAGTTCGTTCCACAGTCGGAACGCAACTGTTTTGCCGGTCCTCGGATGGCAAAGAACCTGCGAAGGGCATTAATGCAACTTGAAGTGTCCATGGTGTCAATAACTTCAATATGGACTGCCCTGGTGGACATGCAAGAGAAAAGCACAGCCCAGCGCTTGCTTTGGGCATGCCCTCCTCTAGTTCTTCGCGCTGAGACTGTAAAAGGACCAAATACGTCCAGGCCGACATATGAGAATGGAGGAGATGTACTCAATCGTTCCTCAGGCAGGTCGGCCATCAGTTGAGTTTGGGTTTTCCCACGGAGCTTCCTACACACCACACATCTGTGAAGAACACTGCTTACACATGCTTTGCCACCGACCAACCAGAACCCCGCAGTGCGCACAGCTCCCTCAGTGAACAAGCGGCCTTGATGGTGGACTCGGTTGTGGTAGTGGCGTATCACCAAGGTGGAGATGTGGTGACGGCTTGGTAAGATAAGAGGATTCTTTTCCTCACTGTTCAGTTGTGCGTGTGCCAGGCGACCGCCAACTCTCATTAGTCCACTGACGTCCAAAAAGGGGTTCAACGCAGACAGAGGACTCTTCTTGTGAATGTCTTTTCCCTCTGTGAGAGCGATGTATTCCTCGGAGAAAACCGACTTTTGAACCGAGAGGATAACTACATTCTTAGCTTGAACTAGTTCCTCTTGAGGATGTGGTTGTTCACACAGGTGCCAGCCGGCGCATTTGTGCGACTGATTGTCAGGAGAGGACTTGAAGGAGCGGGCCACATGGATAAGTGAAGCGACTCCATTCAGCAAACTGACCCACGTGGAAAACCGCTCAAAGCGTTCTGGACCAAGTTGCCTGTCTTTCACACCGGTGGAGGTTACGGTGACTTGGGTCTGAGTACGAACCTCTGGGTCTATCTCGGGACTCACCAACTCAAAGGGAGCTTGTGTTGTAGGATGACACACAGATGGCTTATAGAGGAAGTCCGGGCCTGTGAGCCAACTTGTGTCCTGAAGCTGAAGTGCCGAAACGGACCTCGAGGCGTGGTCAGCTGGGTTGATCTCCGAGGGCACATAATGCCATTGCTCGGGCTTGGTTGACTGTCTTATCCTCTGGATCCTATTGTGCACATACACATAAAAGCGTTTGCTCTCATTGTATATGTAACCCAGTACAACTCGACTGTCACAGTAAAAGCGCACCTCATCCGGTTTGAGATCCATCTCGTGCAGTATGAAATCTGACATCTCAACAGCTAATACGGCTGCACACAATTCAAGCCTAGGGATGGTAGGCTCATTTTGAGGTGTTAGCTTCGCCTTTCCCAGAACAAACCCAACGTCACTCTTTCCGTCCTCACTGATGGTTCTCAGGTATGCCACCGCACCAATAGCCTTGGTAGAGGCATCCGAGAAAAGACACAGTTCGGTGCGTTCTGCCTTCGAGAGAGATTCTGAACTGTATGTCCGGCGAACGTGAAGCTTTTGCAGATCGTTAAGGGAGTCCCTCCATGCTTCCCACTCCCTGCACTTCTCTGCCGGGAGTGGAGTGTCCCAGTCGTCTACCTCTTTGGAGAGTTCTCTCAAAAGGAGTCTCCCTTGTATTGTCACTGGGGCTGCAAAGCCGATGGGGTCATAGAGACCGTTGACTGTTGAAAGTACTCCACGTCTCGTGAAAGGTTTGTCACTGTTTGATGTCTGGAAGGTAAACGTGTCCGTCGTGATCTCCCAGCACAGACCAAGACTACGCTGAATGAGAGTAGCGTCATCTCCAAGATCGAGGTCCTTGATGCCTTTGGCACAGTCTTCAGGAGGGAATGCCGATAGCACCACTGCACTGTTGGATGCAATTTTATGCAACCTTAAGTTTGACTCTGCTAAGGAAGCCTGGGTTCTCTGTAGCAGATCAATCGCATCTTCTGCGGTAGGTAGCGACTTAAGACCGTCGTCCATGTAGAAGTCGCGTTCTACGAACCTGCGGGTGTCGGTTCCGTATTCGGGTTCGCCTTCTCTTGCTGCACGCCTTAGTCCGTAGATAGCCACCGCCGGGGATGGACTATTTCCGAATACGTGGACCTTCATCCTATATTCCAAGATGTCCTTGTCCAGATCATTGTCGCGGAACCATAGGAACCTCAGATAGTCCCTGTGATCCTCCCTCACTGTGAAACAATGGAACATTTGCTGGATGTCCGCCGTTATCGCAACTGGCTCCTTTCTGAACCGGACCAAGACGCCCAGGAGACTGTTGTTCAAGTCGGGACCGGTTAGAAGGACGCTGTTGAGAGAAAGACCCTGATACTGCGCACTAGAATCGAAAACGACTCTAATTTGGTCAGGCTTTCTCGGGTGGTAGACCCCAAATGATGGCAGATACCAGCATTCCTGACCCTCTGCTAAAAGGGGTGCTGGCTCGGCCTGATCATTGTCAAATATTTTCTGAATGAAATCAATAAACTGTTGTTTCATTATTGGCTTCTTTTGCAGGGTGCGTCGTAGGGAGAGGAGACGATTGAGCGCTTGCTCTCTGTTATTGGGGAGAGGAGGTCTTGGGTGTCTAAAGGGAAGGGGTGCCACCCAGCTGTTGGCCTCGTCTTGGAAGATTTCCTTTCCCATAGTGTCCAAGAAGACCTTATCCTCCATAGAGAGCGCAAGTTCGTTGTCATTCCCTGTTTGCTCAAACACCGAATGTCCAAGTCGGTCTGTATCCGTTTGATCTGACGAGTCCCATCTGAGGACATGATGAAGTCCATGCTGTTTGTTGTCTCTGACGCTCAGCTTCTCTTTCAGATGGACGTGGTTCTCGCAGGGTGTGAAGATGGAAGGCCGTCCATTCTCCAATACACTGGTTTTGAAGCTTTGCACCGTTGGCACGTGAGAGGTGCCCAAACATACGTCCCCCACCAGAACCCAGCCCAGATCCAACTTGAGTGCGAAGGGGGCGTCGTGAGGTCCATTCACACGTTTCCTTACCTTGTGGACCCTCAAGATGTCGCGGCCTAACAACAGGAGGATTTGAGCTTCCTCGTCCAGTTCCGGGATCTGCGGGGCGACGGACTTGAGGTGTGGGTGGTAACGGGCTGCCTCGGGTGTAGGTATCTCGGATCTATTGTCCGGTATTTCGTTGCATTCTATCAGCGTAGGGAGCGACAGACTGAGTCCTCCATGGACAGGCTCTATCTGGTAACCAACAGCTCTTCTGCCAACCATGTCTTTGCTGCCGGCACAGGTCTTCAGTGAGTAAGGAGATGCATCATCGTTGATGTGAAAATGCTCGAAGAACTCCGACTTCGCCAATGATCGGTTGCTCTGATCGTCGAGCATTGCGTACATCTTCGTAGCGTGTTCCCGCTTACCGTTAGGATAGACCTGGACCAAACAAATCTTCGAACAGGATCTGGCTGTAAACCCCTTTCCACAGACCTCTGTACATGCACTGTTCACAGATGGTAATGCAGACGAGTCTTCTTCCTCCCCGCCATGACCTGTAGAGGGGCTGGGTGCTCGAGAGACTGAAGGAGGTGGACCTGGATGCAAGGCAGCGCTGTGGTTTTCACTGTCGCACTCTGTACACTTAACCGCCACATTGCAATTACGTGCCAGGTGAGAGGAAGATGCACAGCACCGGAAACAGATGCCGTTATCCTTCAGGTAAGCTCTACGCTCCTCTATGGTCTTCATCCTGAAGCCTCGACACTTCCTCAAGGGGTGAGGCTTGTTATGAATGGGGCAGTGTTTACCAGGGTCGTTTTCTTTGAGAGTCAGACCTGTATTGTGAGGTTTTTTGGGGAAGACGTCTGTTTTATTGATGACGATAGGCTTTCTCAGACTGTCGTATTTGGTTGTAAATCTGTCGCCTCTAGTAGGGTTACTGCTGCTGGCAATATTGAAACTGGGATCGTTTCTCGCCTTTGCCTCCTGGCAGACAAAGGCGGTGAAATACCAGAAAGGAGGGAAAGTGTCGTGGTGTTCCTCCTTGTACTTTGTGCCCTGTGAAATCCACCTCTCTTGTAGATAGTAAGGCAGCTTTTCCACTATCGGATTGATCCCTCTCGCGGTGTCCAAATATCCCAGTCCTGGCAAGTATCCGTCACTTTTGGCTGCCTCCAGTTCCATGAGGAGGTCTCCCAACTCTCTGAGTTTGCCGTAATCTCTAGTGGAGATTTTTGGGAAGGTGTCCAGCTTCTTGAAAAGTGCGTTTTCAATCATCTCGGGCGCGCCATAACTTTCAGCTAACCTAGTCCAAGCCATTCTCAGAGCTGCAATGGGGTCAGACACATGGACCGACCGGATTCTTCTCACGTGCTCTGATGATTCTCTGCCCAACCATTTTGTGAGTAGATCCAGTTCCTCACTCGCTCTAAGATCGAGGCCATGAATGGCATTATCGAAAGCTGACTTCCATGCCCTGAAAGTCTCTGGTCTGTCGTCGAACTTCACAAGACCCGTATTAACGAGTTCACGACGTGCTAGAAATCTAGCGAAGTCTAACATGTTTCGACCTTCGGGCTGGTGATAAGTTGCCGAGTATGTACCCGCCTGAGGAACGCGCTCATGTCCGCGTTGCTGTGGATGCGGGCTGAATGAATCCTGCATAGTTGGATTCGGATATGAAGGGATTTCTTCTCGGAAGGCCGGCTCTGTAGAAGCAAACGGTTTAGCTGGATAGGGACGGTTTTCAAGTGACGGCTCTCTTTTATATGAGCGTTCTGAACCTGGGTTCTCCCTTTCAGAGGAACGAGCGTGTGCCCTGGCATAGTCTCTTGTACGCTCCATTCTGCCTTGCGGTGAGACGGCGCGGCTTGACTTCCTCTGAAGTTCTTCGAACTCTCCTTCCACTACCGCTTCTAGTACTTCGGCCTGAGCCTCAGCGGCGGCTGCCTCTTTCTCGTGATGTAACACCTCTAAGTCTGCCTCTAGTTTAGCTTGTCGAGCTGATGAGACATGTCCAGTTTAATTTTGTCGAATTTGATCGCTAGTTCCTTTTGTTTAAATAGTGCTCGTGTTCTTGACGCTTCCGCCTGGGCGCGTGCTTTGGCGGCTGCTGCGGCGGTCGATGACCCAGATCGATGCGACCGTCGTGATGCGCTGGAACATGTCGAGCCAGTCTCTGACTTGAGATCCTTTGAAGTTTCTTTTGACGCGGCGATGGCCCCACTATCGGCTGCCGGGGTCTCTGATTTGCCTCCTTTGTCCATGATGCAGGATCTGTATGCAGTCTACTGCCACGAAGCTCTTTTGCTTGTAGGATTATCGTCTTTTCACTATACTGTTCTCATCATGCGGGACATGATTCAACAGCAAGCCAAACTCTAATAAGTGCCGGAGTCAGGAATCATCTTCGTAATTCTCTTTAATAAGATGCCTTAGCTGCACTCACACAGAGTGAAACTGTAGAAAACACCAAAATAAAATACATCAGCAACTTAAATTTACAGAGCTGTTCAACCAACAGTGTAGCTAACTGCTAGCTAATGCTATGCTACATATGCTAAATATGCTAAATTATGATTCTTTACACATTTCGTGTTACATGACTTTCTAACATGTACATATTAAATTATAACGATGCATTTGCACTTTATTTACGACAATCTACTTACAGACGATGCGTTCACAAGCGCAAAGAAGAGGATGGCAGCGGATGAAGCGCGTCTGATCCTTAGCTTGCCCAAGAAAACAAAATGGCTGCCGGTCATAAGTCACATGACAACAAAATGGCTGCCAACCATAAGTCACATGACAACATTTAAAGGGACAGGCTATCTTCCTGCTTAAAACAACTACCGCTAGAAACAATACAATAAGAAATCAAACTTAGAGCCTGAGGCAGGACAAGGGGCGCATAATGTCTGTCCGACTACCCATTTCTCCGACCATACATTTCTTTATTTTTGCGTCCATTAGTCCGATCTCCCATTTCTCCAACTTAAGTAGCCGAATGGGTTGTCGAAGAAATGAGCCGTCGGTCTTTTGGGCAGTCGGATTGATGTATGCTCCCCCTCAATGAGAGCCCGGCGACACTGAGTGACCAAAGCGTCAGTTGGCGTCACCTCCCTTCCAAAGCTTCCACAGCGTCACCAGACAAGAAGTTGAGTCTTGGTTCACTTTAGGGTAATTAGCTATGACACGGTTCGGCGGCAACCTGTCAGAATAGAGATGTACTTCGGCTGCCTTTTTTGTCCTTCGGCTCCCCAATGACCAGCGCAATTGAACTTTGACATAAGTCACGTGACGAGCGACCAAAGCGGCTAAAAATATTTCCACCTTGTGTGACAGTTGAGGTTCCTGTCACTATGGCTCCAGTTGATCATGTGCCCTGGCTACTTGGCCAAGGGGATGTCCCTTTGGCCGACTGGTTAGCGCGCATGACTCCGACCCGGGAGTCTGGGGTTCGAAGCCCGCCTGGGTCCCTCTTCACCTTGCCACACTTGGAAGCTGTCTTGTCTGAAGCCCACCCTCGAGCGTTTTTGACGCTTTGGAAACTTTTGGTGTGAACGCACAGTAGTAATGTGGCACAGGTTCTGTTCTTTCCAGCTAAGTGTTCATACATCACCATTATGTTCTTCATAGAAACACGATCTCAGCATATGATGATGCTCATTAGGCTCTCACCTTCTTACAGGATAACACCCCGCCCACTGGTTAAACACAAAAACTACATAGGCTAATGGATCCAACAGTTGTGTTTTGTTTGTTTATGTTCATCTCATCCACAGAAAAGGATTCTGTCAGAGCTGAAGTCTCTGTTTTGTGTGGTGTCCTGGCTTTTCTGGTTCTTCTGGTTCTACTGGTTGTTTCTCCTGGTGTCAAATGGTGCCATATAATTTATAAAGGTCGAGGAAAAGGTAGGAGATTTGTGTCTGTGTGTGACACTAGTTTTTATTGTTAAAATCTTCCATTATTTATTGAGAGGACAGAGACCAAGAGGAACAGCTGCACACACATTTATTCACATAAACATCGCATTGTGGCCGCCATCTTGGATGGGTGCCCACTTTGCCTCCATTGGATTCACTTCTATTGAGAAAGGAAGTGTATGCACAAGGAAAACAACCACAACTTACTGAATTTCTAACTGATTTTCACACAGTTTGGTTTTTACAAAAACGAGACATGTAGTAATTAAGGTTTGGCTTCATACATAAATACTACTTATAGTACTGGTAATGTTAGCCAATCAATTCATAACACATCTAGTTCTTTAACTCCTGTAAACAGGATAAATCTTCTTCTCTTCAGTGGACAGTTTTCATCCCCATGTCAACATGACATATCACACAAATCTGATGACATCATCATGTGGTTTGTTGTCTCTCAGTCCAACAGGTGGCGGTGGCGGACGGCGCGGAGTCTGTCCAGCTGCCCTTCAAGACCACAGCTGGTCTGTCTGAAGACGTCAGAGTGGAATGGACAGATGAAGAGAACCAGAAGGTCCATGTGTATGAGAACGGTTTTAAAGGACAGGACCAGGTTTACAGAGGACGAACAGAGATGAAAGAAGACCTGCTGAGGACTGGAGACCTCAGTCTGACCCTGAAACACCTCACAGTGAGAGACTCAAAAAGATACATCTGCAGAGTCTACGACAAGGATGTAGACATACTGAAATGGACAATCGTGATTCTCTGGGTCGAAGGTCAGAATTGTTTATTTGTCTCTGTCTCTGGTTTTGTCTCCTCTGCAGAAAATTCATGTCAAAGATGAAACTGTTGAAATCAGAGCTGTAGATTCACATCAGAGATTAAAACCTGCTGCTGCTGTCTGATGACATCATCATGTGGTTTGTTGTCTCTCAGTCCAACAGGTGGAGGTGGAGAAGGGGTTGGAGTCTGTCCAGCTGCCCTTCAAGACCACAGCTGGTCTGTCTGAAGACGTCAGAGTGGAGTGGACGGATGAAGAGAACCAGAAGGTCCATGTGTATGAGAATGGTCTTAAAGGACAGGACCAGGTTTACAGAGGACGAACAGAGATGAAAGAAGACCTGCTGAGGACTGGAGACCTCAGTCTGACCCTGAGACACCCCACACGGAGAGACACAGGAAGATACACCTGCAGAGTCTACAACAAGGACGGAGACATACTGAGAGAGCGAACTATGTCTCTCTGGGTCAAAGGTCAGAGTTGTTTGTTTGTCTCTGTTTGTTTTAATCATAATCAAATAAATGCATAAATAAATAAATATAAATTGGATGAAAAGTTGATAAATATGTATAAAATATATACAAGTAAATATTAAAAGTAAATTAAATGAAATATAAATGCATACACATGCACAGTAAACACAAAACTCATACATTCCAATTGCGTATGGAAAAAAGCAATAAAAATCGCAATAATCAAACAATCGTGGCACCAATAATCGAATAGAATCGACAATCGTTATAATCAAAGAATCGAAGCTCCCATAATCTAAATCAAATTGAATCATGAGGTACCCTTGTTGGAACACCCCTAATTGCCATGCAGTCTTCTAGGGCTGCTTGCACGCCACAGTGCAGAGTCCGGCACTATGCAAAGTTGCTTCAGGGGGCATGCCATAAGCCCAACATGGTGGTGCAGGAGCGTGAGAGCTGATCATCGCTGCTATATGACACTGGGGGCTCTTGTGATGTGGATTCTGGCGATTCGGGTCAAACATACTTAAAAAATGATATGCCTGCCATGGTTTATCTTTATAAGAAGTCCAATAAGTTCAACTGTTTAGCCATCATCTGCCAGTAAACAAGGTAACGTATAATGTACAGAGAGAATGTAAAATAGTTCATAAAATATATGTTCTCTTTGTCATTTAGGACAGGTTGTTATACCACTGAGTGGGCCCAGGCCTGTTAGGCCTGAAAACCTGTTGCTGACATCCTCATTTTGTTTGTTGTCTCTTAGTCCCATGGAAGAAGGATACGGTGAAGGTGAAGGAGGTAGAGGTGGAGTCATGGGCAGAGTCTGTCCAGCTGCCCTTCAAGACCACAGCTGGTCTGTCTGAAGACGTCAGAGTGGAGTGGACGGACATAGACTACAGGAAGGTCCATGTGTATGAGAATGGTCCTAAAGGACAGGACCAGGTTTACAGAGGACGAACAGAGATGAATGAAGACCTGCTGAGGACTGGAGACCTCAGTCTGACCCTGAGACACCCCACAGACAGAGACAGAGGAAGATACAGATGCAGAGTCTACAACAAGGACGGAGACTTACTGAGAGAGACAGGAGTGAATCTGAAAATCAAAGGTCCAATTTAAATCACAGCTGCAGATTCAGGTCAGAGATTATGTCTGATGACATCATCATTTGGTTTGTTGTCTCTCAGACCAACAGGTGGAGGTGGAGGAGGGGGCGGAGTCTGTCCAGCTGCCCTTCAAGACCGCAGCTGGTCTGTCTGAAGACGTCAGAGTGGAGTGGACGGACAGAAATGACACGAAGGTCCATGTGTATGAGAACGGTCCTAAAGGACAGGAAAAGGTTTACAGAGGACGAACAGAGATGAATGAAGACCTGCTGAGGACTGGAGACCTCAGTCTGACCCTGAGAAACCCCACAGAGACAGACAGAGGAAGATACATCTGCAGAGTCTACAACAAGGGCAGAGTTTTACTGGGAGAGAAAACTGTGAATCTCGAGGTCAAAGGTCAGAGTTGTTTGTTTGTCTCTGGTTGTTTATTTCTCTCTGGTTGTTTGTCTCTGTCTCACTGTCTTCTGTCTCGTCTACAGAGAGAACTCAGGTCAGAACTGAAACAGTCGACATGAGGAACAGAAGCAGCTCCATTGATCCAACTCCTCTGATGGCTGATCAATCAGTCTGATTGGTCTGTTGATCAGTTTGTGATTATAGAAAGGATCCAACTTTGGACCAGAGAGAAGATGGAGGTGAAGCAGCTGATGCACAATGGATGAAGACAAGAGGACGCTACTGAGTCCTCCTGCTCACAGTCTGTTGACTCAGTATTGATGAGTATTGATCAGACTTGATACTGTTAAAAGGGAACTACGTCCAGAGGTGCAGCACATAAGTGGTACGCAGATACGCATGTGTTACAAAAATGAGAGAATGATGCGTACCAACACGTGTCACCTACAGCCGCTAAAAATGGAAGAAAAAAAAAAAGGACTCTCGAGCCGTCTCACCTGCAGCTGAGCTGAGCAGTCAGAGGAGCTCTGCTGTTTCTGTCGGTTAAAGATGCAAAGATCTAACTGCAATCCGAGCACCATTCATGATTGATCATTGATTTAAAAGAGGATACTGCCTGAGATCTCCAGGCAGAGCATTTCACAGCTGAGGGGCCCGGGCAGCAGAGGCCCCATCCCCTTCAGTGACCAGGTGGGTTTTAGGTCTAAAAGCTGGAAGACACCAGGCTCATAAGATTTTAGCATGTCACAGATGTAAGCAGGAGCCTTAGGCCTTAAAATCAATTCTAAAACTTACAGGTGACTGGCGTCATGTTGTCGCTTGCCTTACGGGGGGGGGGGGGGTCACACTCCATATGGTGTGAGTACCAAACTCTATCTCCTGGTTTTCATCTGAGTAGCTCACTAAAATAGTTATGTGCACCCCTGACTATGTCAGTGCAGTCGCCTTTCTGCTGTTTTGCTAACCCTCCTCGCAGCCATGTGCATGTGTTTTCAACGAAGCCGGTGAGAAATCAATGCATGGAGCAGTGGATAACGTTACTTATCTTAATGTTACGATGTGTGTCTTCTCAGTCATAAAGAGTTCATTCGTGTTTGGGTCGACAGGAAGCTTCTCATCACCTAGAGAGAGAGAGAGAGAGAGAGAGGGGGATGTTTCCTCCTCTTAGAAACCAAATCATGGTCAATGTAATTTTACTTTTTGCAACAAATTTTCAAAATAATCTGTATATATATATATATTTTTTTCTCTCTTTCTTTTCTCTCATTTTTGTCCTGTTGATGTGACTGGCTGTTTTGTGTATAATAATAATAAATAAAATTAAAAAAAAAAAAAAAAAAATTCAAAATAAAAGTCTTTAATGTCAAAGTGAAAACATACCAACACTTGATTTAAAACCCCTTAACCCCCACTAATTAATGCTGGGACTGTAGGTTTTTGCATTTCTGTGTTTTCCCTTCAGTCCTGTCATAATTACTACGACCACTAGATGGCGCCTGTCAACAAAGCTCAGCTATGGGTCATAATAACCTGCTGCACATACGGACTAAAGGCTTTTCTTTTTCATTTTTACATGGCACTCTTCCTGTGGTGTCACTCTATTTTTATCGGCCTATTTTAATTTGTCATTTTAATTGATGAATTATATTTTTCTATTCTTATCGGATTGTATCATTCTGGATTCACTGTGGTTCACCAGACAATAAACATAGTGAACATTTGAATCTGGGACGGGAGGTGTGGGAGAGAGGGAGAGAGAGAGAGAGAGAGAGAGAGGCGTGACATCACGCTGTCTGCTCTTAAAGTCAGGAGGAATGAACGTGTCTCAGTCTCGGGTGAAACGTGAACGGAGGAGAGGCGATGCTCCTGCTCCAGATGTCCTGCGCCCCCTCTTCCTCTCCTCCATCTTCCTCTTCATCATCATCTTCTTCGTGTGTTTATTTGCTGTGAGATGGTATATAAATTGATCCAATTTGAGGCCCCGTCAGGAGGTTGGTTATTGTTTTTAACCTGTGTTTATTTATTTATTATTTTTTTTCTTTCAGGATAGTTTGCTGCTGTTTTGCCTTTTAGAGTAAATTTGTCTTTGCCTTCAAGGGCATATAGTGCTGAGTGTTGTGTAAAATAAAGCCCATAAATTAATGTTTTACCTTTTTTACTTCATGTAAACAGTGTGTACTTGTAAGACAAACAACTGTCTTTGTAACATTAGAGAGCCTTGTGCTTTTGTTTTCTTTTTCAGAACAGTGCTGCTGAGGTGTTAGCTTGCTGTGCTTGTGTGAAGGCCTCTGCTGGTGAAGGGAAGCATGTGGTGAATAAGGATCAGTGAACACTAGCCTCCATGTAGCTACAGCCTGCTTCATGAATGGTGTCATAACTGTTTTGTATATTAACTCATTGACTGCCAGCCATTTTCAGAAAAGAGACGCCCATACTGCCAGCCATTTTTGAGGATTTTGACTGAACTGTCAAGACTCACAGAGTATTGGGTTTTATGAGTACATGAACAATAAACATCTCTAAAGAAAGTGTAGACTTTCTTCTTTCACCAGAAAAAAAAAGTTTGTTTCTAGCCTGCTCGGTTGTTTAGAAATCAGCAGTAGAACATAGGGCTGTTTCAGCAAAAACACCATATTTAGACTAAAAACGGAGAAAACAAGCTTTTTCTGCAGAGAAGCAGAATGGAGACAAATAACTTATTACTCCATGTTTTTTTTTGTTCCAGTGACACCTCAAACATCTGAATAGTTGTTCACTTCTATAGAACAACAAAAACAACACTGAAAAAAGGCTTGTGATGGCAAAATTTATTTATTTGTATAAATTTGTATAAATTTATTTGCCCCCACTCTGGCAGAAGACGTTTCAAGGAGGAGTTGTGTTTCTGTAATGATTGATGGGGACACCGACGCATCGAATAAGGAGTGCGAGATGGTGTATGTGCGCTTAATTGAAGATGGAAAGCCTGCCAACAAACTAGTCGGGCAGCAGGAGCTGAAACATGCACATGCTCTAGGTGAGTATAGAGTGACACAGAGAGTAAGTGTCAACTGAGTGGCTTTATCTTGTCAGCTCAAGACCAAGGCTTACCCGCTGCACTTTTTAAAAAAAAAAAAGGGGGAAAAAAAGCACATTTTAGATCCTGAAAGATATTGTACTTCTGATTAATATTATCCTTCTCATTCAAGGAGTGTTGGAGAAAAATGGCTGGCCACTTCCCAGAGAGCCAGGAGGCCATTTATGAAGCAGTGGCCAGCAGACAGTCATTAAGCTGACAGTGTTGTGTTGTGTAAATATGTCATAACTGTGATGTAAAAATGAATTGTTTAAATAAAGATGCTTCTTCTGTATCTAAAAACATTTCGAGTTCTTATTCTATAATTGTATTACATTAGATGTTTTACACTTGCTGATGTTAATGTGTAAGTGATGAGCTGCATTAGTTGTCCTCTGTAGAGGTGATGGGCATTTTTAGGGTGTGCTACAACTCTCTGGTCCTGTGCTAAGAAACTGTCAGCCTCTGTAGCACTAGTGCTATGTGCTGAAAAAGTTAACGTACAGCCCTGCTCTAGAGTACAATTGGCCCTATAAGCTACAGAAGGACAGAACTGTACCTTTAAGTACAGAAATGTCCCCCTTCTGTACCCCTATTTTTCCTCTGTGGATGGTTAGATGCAAGCAGCAGTTGGTACAGAGGTTTCAAGGTCTGGAGTCAACGTAATTTGTGAAAATCACAGAAAGTGTGCAAGACATGAAGGCCAAATCACAGGGTCCCACAGAGGAGAGGAGTGAAGATGGTGCAACAAGACGCATCTCTCACTTACAGTAAAGTTTAAACAAACTCATTTTCTGTCATTTTGAACAGGGCTACACAATGCTACATAATGTTGTTAAAAAGTGATAGAAATTGCTTTGTCACCTCACAATTTCAAATGACCTTGCTGAAAATCAACACATAATTTTACTCCAACTGTTCATAATATATCAAGACATTTGTGGGAAGATTTAAATTTAGTTTTAATTTTGAACCGTTTTAATAAAATGTCCCATTGTCCCTGAACACATCAATCAACCTCTGCTTCACTAAGTCAGACAAGTAAGTACCCGTAATAGCTTATAGTATAGGGATAACAGATAAAATAGCAAGTCTGGAGCCTTCTTTACAGTAAGTCACATGACTTAGAGCAAGTGAGCTCAGATGGGACCGCCCTCTAAGGCGCTCTGTTTCCATGAGTCATGAAGGTTCTCTGTCTTCTAATTGCCTCTGACGGCCCATACCTATAACAGATAAGGTACAATAATCTTTTATTTGTCTTACGTTGGGTAAATGTACAAGGTTAGAGTACAGCAGCAGATAACAGTGAATGCATAAGTTGGGTGTAGGTGAACTGCTCCTTTACAATAAGTCACATGACTTGGAAGAAGTGGGCTACAGGGAACCACCTGAACAAAGTCTGCTGCAGCTTCTCTCTGGGTTCAAGACCTTCATGTGATAACAGCTGTGTGTGTGTGTGTGTGTGTGTGTGTGTGTGTGTGTGTGTGTGTGTGTGTGTGTGTGTGTGTGTGTGTGTGTGTGTGTGTGTGTGTGTGTGTGTGTGGGTGTGTGTGTGTGTGTGTGTGTGTGTAAATGCGGTGGCAAATTAGAAACACGAAGTCGCATTGTTGGAAAAAATATGAAAAAAAGAGAAAAATACAAAGGATCTGAGAGCAGGTCAGACGGCTCATTTCTCCGACTACCCATTCTACAGTGTTAAAGGGATAGTTCACCCAAAATTCAAATTTCACTCATTATCTACTCACCCTCATGTCGACTAAGAGCTGTGAGAATTTTCAGAGTCCTCTATTCCTTCTCTGAGTTACGGGGGGTCCACGCAGCAGTATTTGGCCATATAATGGTTGTCAATGGACACCAGGATTCTTTGTCCAAAAAGACACACCAAAAAACATCCAAATACCTCCATACTGCTCGTCTGTAATGTCCCTCTTGTATTGAAGCCCCCACATGAGAAATTGTTCCTGTGTCAGAGCAAATCGCGTGAGAATTGCACTGACACAGGAAGAGCAGTGAACTGAGACACTGGGAGCTTCCGCAACAAACAAGCTTAAAATATAGACTTATTTGATTTTTTTCGGAGCAATTTCTCACGTCAGAGCTTCAATACAAGAGGAACATTACAGACAAGCAGTATGGAGGTATTTGGATGTTTTTTGGTGTGTCTTTTTGGAGGAAGAAAGTTGGTGTCCATTGACAACCATTATATAGCAAGTTAGCAATAGCAAGTTTATTTGTATAGCACATTTCCGTAACAAGACAACTCAAAGTGCTTTACATGCGAGGAAAATAAGAACATATTTAAAAACAAAATATGGACAAATACTGCTGCTACTAATACTGCTACTGCAGCTCATTGATTTTGATTTAAAAAATCAGTTAAATGAACGGGTGTACCTAATAAAGTGGCCACTTAGTGTAGTTTCACTGGTCTCAGGTCCAACTTTAGGGTTAACAGATGTTTCCCCCTTTCTACTTTCACTTTCACCTTCAAGTGTTTGCCCTTAGAATCAGCCATTAGAAAACCAGGGCAGAGGTTAACTCTAGCTCTATAAAAGCTGGAGCTGAGCGTTGTTTCACTTAATTTCTCTTTCTCTCAGTGAGCTGAGCTGTGACCTGCAGCAGGTAAGACCACACCACAGTTTAGACTCCAAACTCTGATCTGACTAACACCTGATATTTTAAAGCAGAACTATGCAGGATTTCGGCTGTAATTATTGTGGATCTGAGACACTGTGATGGTTGAGTGACCTATTTTGAGGTGAATGGGGTCTAGGCCAATGCTCATAAAAAGCAATGGAGCAAAAATAGCATATAGGTTTATTTTTGATAAAATATGTTACAAATACATTGGCGTATGTGTGAGCAGCATCTTCCAAATTAATTGTACATTGTGAACATTATCAGCAATTTATTGAAGCATCAGACTGCGTAATGTTTTTATGTGTCATTCATTTTAACCTGTTGCACTTTTGGCCACTTTTGCTGTATGAACTTGTATTACTTGTTATGTACTTGTGATTATCCACCTTATTTTTCACGGATTCATGGAACTTGCGGTCCAGCACTCTTGATTAGGAATGTGTATCATTTGCATTTTCATTGATTCCGATTCCTATTTCGATTCCTCATTATACCAATATTAATTAGTAAGTAAATAAATAGATATATGACTTGTCTGCTTATCTGTGTTGTATAAAGTGGTCGTGGTCGATTGCTCAAGCTTAACCGGTGTCTAGCACACGTCACCACCAAGCAGCAGCGATTAGTTGAAGCAAACGTAAGCAATGGCCTCCCGGAAGCAAACGAATCCCTATGGCTCGTGTTCAGACGCTAAATGAAACGGAGTGAAATAAGCGGCTGATGCATCAGGCTACCAGGCCCAGACTCTCAGAGCTGCAGCTTCTCCGCGGCGCTGTCCGTGGTGCTGAAGGTGACGGGTTTACTTGACAAACAAACTGCAACATAGTTCTGTTTGTTTATCATGTCAGTTTTGTGTGTGACTTAGTAGTTTGATTGTTGAGATTAAGAACATCACTCCCTCATCAAACTGGTGATAGGCATGCTGAAAAGAAATAAAAGAGAGAGACGTGCCTGGGTATCGCAGCTGCATGCAGACTCCAAAACATAAACAGCCCCCTGGTACCGCTTCGGCGATTTCAGGTAGCGGACGGGCCGGGGTTGGGTGGTGAAAGAGGCAAGTAGCCTCCACGGTGAGGTCACCGTAGGAGCAGAATCAAAATCTCGTGCTTTAGGAAGGCACACCCTTGTGTGCTATTCCTGTTCGGAAAAAGAGCCAAAGCGAAAAAACGGCGCCGCTTTCAAACTCCAGCTTTTCAGGCAAGTTTCAACTGAGGTCAAACACCAATATGCATGTTTTAACAAGAGAAATTGCGATTTCCGGGTGATGACTCCTTTAAAAAAGGTGTAAATCACGGTACGCCAGGGTCAATATGGATATAAATGTCCGCACTTTTTCCCGTCAAGTTGAAGCTTGATACAAATTGCAGCAATACAAAATGCTGTAATTTTCCACAATGATAACTTATTGAGCCTGATACCTGTTATCATGCATCCCTAATAATAAAGGAATTCCATTCAATTCAAGTCAATTTAGTGAAAGGTGAAACGTATTCAAGGATCTACAGCCAAGTCCAGCTGACTAGATTCAACTGTTGTGGTCTTCCTCCTCCAAAGTACAGTTGTCGTGGAGTCTAATCCATCCCAACTTTGTTGTTTCAGTTCTGGTTGATCTCAGAGACGGTTCACTGAGGACACACAGACCTCCATCATGGCTACTGCTGACCAGTTGCTGGATCAGATATTCTCCTGGATGAAGGAGAACGAGCGCTGTGAGGAGAAGCTGAGGGAACTGGCTGATGAACTGGAGTCACTCAGGGAGAAATGTAACGCCGGCCAGTGTATGGGCAACAGCGTGGCTGTGTTGGGATTTGCATGTACGATCGCAGGAGGCGTGGCTACATTGTTGACTGCGGGAGCAGCCGCTCCATTGTTAGGCTTTGGAACAGCGTATGCAGTTACAGGTGGCACCATCTCTCTGTCGACTGAGGTCATTGAGATCATCTTGTCCAGCGGCCCCATGAAAGAGGCGAAGAAAGCAGCAGAGGAGAGCGCTGAGATTGAAAAGAAAATCCAGCAACACTATGAGAAACTGAAGCAGGAGCAGAGGAGGAAGAATCCCTCTGCAAACCTGGATGTCCTGGACCGAAACGTTGTGTTAGAAATTGTGCGAGCAATCGCAAGACGAAAGGGATTGGCCATCCCCATGGACATGACATGTTTTGCTGCCAGAAGTATCTATAATAACAAAAAGCTCCAAATGATCTGTGTAGCAACACTCGGCATTTTAGCAGTTTTTGCTCTTAAACTCGGTGGGGCTGGATTAATGAATCTGTATCGAAGAGGAGCAGAGCAACTCGGCAGAGTCATGTCTTCAACTGCTGCTAAAAGTGCTGCCAAGGTGAGATTCACTAGTGATACTAAAGATAACAGCAGTCAATCATCCAGACTCATTCTCATTGAACAACATATTCCAACTTTGTTCATTATGACTGTAAGTACTGTGCGTTATGACTGATAACAAATCATCTGTTCTTATTATGATCAGATTGCGGCAGCTGTTGGAATGGTGCTGACGCTTCGCGAGGCGATTGACAACTGGACAGATGTGATCAAGAATAATAAGGAGACTGAAGCCAGCAGATCAATGCGAGCCAAAGCCGATGAGATCCGAGAGGTGAACAGGGCTGTGAAGAAGCAGTTTGACGATATCGGGTATGTTTGTGAGGAGTTATGGGTTTATTCTGTCTCAGTGAGTCTGGAAAAACAGTTTTTAGAGCTAACCAACTGCTGATCGGCGGGCGCTAACCCTGGTTGGTTGGTTTCCTGCACTTTGAAGGGCTGGAAAAAATTATATTATAAAATATAAAAATGATATTATATTTCCTTTAAAACCTCTGCTAAGGTCCAGGTTGTAAAAAGTAAAGTCATCCTTTAACAGTGGTAGCAGTCTATTAACAGTCATAGCAACCTATTAACAGTGTATTAAAAGTGGTAGCAGTCTATTAACAGTGATAGTCTATTAACAATGATAGTAGTCTGCTATCACTGTTAATAGTAAGTATAGTAACAGTTATAGCAGTCTATTAACAGTAGTATATATTGTGTCACATCCTCCTCTATAGATGAAGCTGTCACAGTCAAGTACATACAGTAGGCAATATTTTTTTTCGTAGGACGAGTCTGGGAAAGTCCCACCTTCCCCGCCTCTGATTGACTAGATAAGCTCTCCTCTGATTATTTGTTATTTGATTTAGCCACGTAACGTCATCACACAACAGTACTGTAGTAAACTAAAATACAAACCAACTGACATTGTAAGGATGTGTAGATGCGTTTTTGCCTGTGAAGTGGTGAATCCGTGTTCGATCCCCGCTGGTTTAACAATCCGAAGATTATTATTTTTTAATTTATATTCCAAGTTTACATTTTGAGCTTGAGAAAAGTGTAGGGGAGACCAGGGTCAATTGTAACAATTTTTGGTTTTGATGTCATAACTCAAAAACCACTTGAGCTATTTGGATAATTTTTTTTATGTAGGAATCTTCTATCTATGTTCTACTTGTTAACAGTAATTACATGTTTTTACAAAAAATGTTTGAGTCACAATATTGATTCAAACACAAGAAGTCAAATGTTACAATCGCCCCCACGTGCGGGGTCGATTGTAACGCATGCGGGGGCAATTGTAACAACATACTTTATACCTTTATATCAACACCAAGGACCAAAGTAAACTCCCAAGAATGTAGACATAGTTAAAACCATTTAATATTAATTGAACAAAAAAACATTTTTAAAAAACAGTTATTATAAACAGTTAAAAATACATAGCCTACCAAAGTAAACTCCCAAGAATGTAGATATAGTTAAAACCATTTAATATTAATTGAACATATATAAAAAACATTTTTAAAAAACAGCTACTAGTGAACAGTTAAAAATGCATAGCCTACACACAATAGAACTAGAACAGAACAGTTTCAGAATAATAGAACACTTTCTGGACATGGGTTTCTTCACTCACTCTCACAGTTGTGGCAGACATAATTGTCGCTCCCATCTGTGCAGGCTTTGTGGGCCCAGGAATGGCATTCTATGCAGGCAAGCCATATCTCCCTTGACCTAGAATAACTCTCCAGGCAGACAATACAGTACACCTCCTCCTCTTCACTGTCTTCGTTTTCTTTTTTGGCACCTCTCTTCTTCTTTGGTTTGGTTGGTTGTGTTGATTTTCTCTTGCACTTTGATTTTGAGGCTGTGTCCCTCTCCAGCTGCAGGGTGTTTCTGACAGGGGTGTCAGTTAAGACTACTGAGGCCCTTTTTTTCTTTCTCTGCACATTCACCTTGCGTGGAGAAGCTTTTGGGTGGGGTCTAACTTTGGCAGGTGAGAATTCAATTTGGGGAGGCGGGGGCGTAGCAGCCTGGGACGGAGCAGCCTGGGGCGGAGCAGCCTGGGACGGAGCAGCCTGGGGCGGAGCATCCTGGGGCGGAGCAGCCTGGGGCGGAGCATCCTGGGGTGGAGCTCCCTGGATGGGAGTAGCCTGGCCCTGGAGAGAAGCAGCCTGGGGCAGAGCTTCCTGGGGTGGAGCAGATTCTGAGGCAGAAGTTGAGGGCTGAGGTGGGAATGGACGGTCAGTGACAAGTGAGGGGGCATATTCGTGGTCAGAGAAAATGTCTCTGTCGAATGGCCAGATGCCTGAGCACCTGAAACCTGCCTGGGCATTTGTGGTGGTGGCAGCGAGTGGCAAGGCATCCTTCACTATTCCAGGGAGGTCATAGATGCTCATGGTGTGCCCTGGGTGTGCCTTCATCCATTTGTCCTGGAACTTGTGTACACTCTTCTTCAGTGGGCCATAAACACTGCGGTCGAGAGGCTGTAGTTTATGGGAACAGTGAGGGGGGAAAGTTAAAAGCACGATGCCATGGCTCTTACAATAATCAATGCCCTGCACTGACAAATGGGAGCCATGGTTATCAAGAATGAGCAGAACTTTATTTTGGGGGCTGGATCTTGTATGGGCCTGGAAGTGGTGTAGGAAGATGAGGAAATCTTCCTCTTGCATCCATCCTGATCCATTTGCAGTCCCAATACATCCAGGCGGTCCATCCCTGATGAAATGAGGGTAAAAGTTCTTTCTTTGAAAGATGAAGTGGGGAGGAATGCTGTTCCCTAAGGCATTTATGGCTACCATCATGGTCACCAGAGAGCCACGCTCCCCAGAGGTGACTGCTCCAACTTGTCTGGCGCCGCGTCTTGCCACTACCTTGCCACTACCTTGCCAGGGTTCTGGACTGTTGTAATGCCAGTTTCATCTGCATTCCAAATATCCTTAGCCCTGAAGCCATGCTTTTCCACCACCTCTTCAAGGAGGGTGAAGAACTTTCCCACATTTGTTTTGTTAAAATTAGTGGCTCTGGCAAGGCTTGTAGCCTGGGGTGTGCGGATGGAGAGGGTAGGGTGCCTCTTCATAAAGGCAGTAAACCAGTCTGGCCCTGCCATCCCATTCTCTCTCCATTTTGGTGGGCACAGTATGTTAAGTATGGTTCTTGGTTTATGAGGTTTAGGATTTATGTCAATTATATGAAGTCAGTGTTATATGAATTTTATTCAACAACAACACACACACACACACAGGTTCTGTAGACCTGTTCTACTTTACCTCGATGGGGGACAACCCAACATGTTGGTCTGAGGCAACTGCCAGGTACTCCATGAATTTGAACTCCTGCTCCGCTGTGAATACCCTATTAGCTGGGTTGTAGCCTGCAGTTGGAGCTGCTGCACCCTGTCCTCCTGCCAGAAACTTCTCCTTCTTCTTCAAGTAGCGGTACAAGGTGACATGACAAATGCCATACGCCTTTGCCACAGCCCTCACCGAATTTTGTCCTTTGACCTCATTGGAGGCCACCTCCAGTACTGACAGTGGCACTGACGTCCTAGGTCTGAACCTTGGCATGCTGTGAACAGAGTGTATAACTTAGTTAGAACATTCACTTAAATTATTGAATTAGGCCTACCGTAAAATGAATTAGGGCTGCAGCTATTGATTCATTTCATTATCAATTAATCTACCAAATATTTTTTAGATTAATCAATTTGGGTCGTGGGTCGTAAAATGTCAGGAAATTATGAAAGATGTCCATCCCAAGACCCCAGAGGCCATGATTAGTTTTCAAAATGTCTTCTTTTGTCCACTTATAGTCCAGAATACAGAGATAATCAATTTTTATTATCATAGAAATGTATGAAAACCAGAAAATATTCATATTTAGGAAGCTGAAACCAGTGAATTTATGACATTTTTGCTTAAAAGTAGGCTAGCTTGAACCAATTTTGAACCGATTATTCGATAATCAAAATCATTGCAGATCAATCTTCTGTCTATCAATTCATTGAATAATTGTTGCCGCTCTAAAATAAATAAATAGGCTACATAAATAAATAGTTACAACCACCTTAATCAGTTTCAATACTAAGCTATGATTTAGTATTTACCCTTCTTGCTAGCTAAGCTAGCAGGCAAGAAGGGTAGCTTTAAAAGACAGAGTTATCAGAATAGTCATTAAACTATAGGCTACTTTAACTTTAATAGACAACAAAGGTTTACACAGTATGAAGAAAACACTGTAGTTATTGTAAAAAAATATATTTTCATACCTCAAATCGTGGCAGAAGAACTGTGTGAGGGCGTGGGATGGGGCGTGGTGGAGGAGGGTAGAATGGGCGGGATCACCACAGAGCTTGTACAGACTTTCATGCTGAACCAATCAGAAACAAGACTGAAGTCTTTTTACTGATTGGTGCAGTTTTAGATATTATTTTAAGTTGAAAATTATTATTAACCTAATAATTAAATTACTCAAATTTTTCATGGACATTTACATTTTTGAAATTGGCTCTCGAATTTGACTCGCAGGTTCTCAGATTGAAAGGCAAAATAGACTATACTTAACCATTGGACTATGCCAAAAAAATCTAGAGAAAGGCCTAAATATACATATAAACTGAATATAGCACTTTTCTACATTATAAATGGGGGGGAATCATCTAATTTGAGGGTGTTACTGAACTGGACATCATTTTGATGTTGTCGGGGGCAATTGTAACACAGCGTTACTATTGCCCCCGATTGACCACCCATGATACAAAGCTGCCTGCTGGCAACAAACAACAAAGTTAACATATGACAAATATAGCAAATGATAGCCAACAAAATTGTCAACAAAACTAGATGTGTTTCAATTATTAGACATTAAAGGTTAAGAAGGAATGAGAAAAATACCGATGATGAAATTTTTCATTTTCATACCTCAAAAATGAGTCTTGTCAGATAAAATCAGAAATGCATGAGATATAAGTTTTTCCTTTGGTAGGCAGAAAGGGAACATCAAAACACAAGTGCATAATGAATTTCATGGTTGTATCTCATTTCTGATTGGTGCAATTTAAAATGTTACAATTGACCCCTGTTACAATTGACCCCGGTCTCCCCTAATTGTTCCATTGGTTAGGTATAGGCAATGAAGGAAGGAGTTGGAGACCAGGTAGAGTGTAGACAGGCCAGACAAGTAGAGAGAATCGAGGCACTGATCAAACTTTGCCGACAGCCTGCGTTTCACAGCCAAAACAAACAACCAATCAGGCGAGAGTCCTTCTAGCCAATCAGAATTGAAAATGGAACCCATCTAGCCAATCAGAGGTAGGAACGGCGAGAAAGGCGGGACTTTCCCAGACTCATCCTACGAAAAAAAATATTGCATACAGTAGCTGCTCCAGTGGGATCAACTCCACAACTGACAAACACACAAAACACTATGTTGCTAGGCAACACAACACATGCGGTATTACATCACTCTGTGTTACTGCTGTTTTCAGCAGTAGGTAAAATACCATCAGTATTTTAGCAGTTAATGGCCGCGTTTCCCAGATTCGATCGTTCTTAAGGACGTAAGAAGGCTCCAAAGAAGGGTTGGGCTAAGAAGGAGCGCTAAGATATGGGTGTTTCCCAGATGTCTTCTTAACTGCCTTCTTAGGAGATCCCTAAGATGGCACCAAAGAAGCTTCTTAAGAAGCTCTTAACGGGAGCTGTCCACCACCACGGTACTGAAAGTGAATCAATCGATGCCAGGAAAATCGATTATTTTGTCACCTGCCGCTTAATAAACACATGAATCACACACAGGGACAAGCGCAGCTGCGCCGACGAGCGATGAATAAACCGAAAACGGCATTTCCACTCGCCAGACATGGAGTTAACACATGTCCCGGTGTCCGCGGGCCTGATTAGAAACTTCTCTGCTGTTGTTGCCGTGTTGGTCATGGGCAGTGATGGACTGGCCATAAACAACACAACACAGCTGTGTAATGATGCGGCCGAGACTGCTGCGTGACCATGCAACCGTGTTGATGTGTGTGAAAAAAATATAGGCTATATATACGTGGGCAGAGGCCGGCTGGTTTACAAACTTTACAGCCAGACAACTCTGGAGACGGTGAAAGCATAATAATTAAATAATACAAGGGCAGCAAATAGTTCACTTAGATAGAGTATTCCCACTGCAACTTGTGGTCTGGGTTCGTATCCACCCAAACGAAAATTATTTTGGTGGTCAACACGTTTTTCTTTTGTCATCATCATTGAATGATTGATATGTACATACGTATATATTTAGGCAGGGGAGTGTTAATGCGCGACAGTCTTTTTGGTGCCAGAATAACATGGCACAGGTCAGGAGGATCGGTGTCACAGCTGCCACACTCCGTGACACTGACCCTTGCTTGCGATGCCCACAGCACACCAAGAAGCTCCCCACTGCATAAAAACACGACGCAACAGCGACACGAGGGGTTGATTTTAGAACGGTTGTGTTTTTGATATTCATGCCGATGTGGGACGTGGATGTGTGCGTAAAAATGATGATAAATGATGATGATTAATTTCATTTGTGTGCATGATGTGCAGAGCACATGTTATTCCTCATATTTAGATTGTTACTGTTCTTATTTTATTTTTTATCTCTTCATTTTTTATGTCAGCACACAATTTAATATGTTTTAAACATATATATGATGTGCACGTTTAAATATCTTGCCTAGTGTGATATTGATTTGCGTTCTGCGGCTGAATACGTGAGCGCCGGCCGCTAAGAAGACTCGAAAGAGTGGGTCGGATCGATCTTACGTTTCCTTCTTAGTGAAAGATCTTCTTAGGCTAAGAGCGAGTCTGGGAAACGCGTTCTTCTTTCACAGCGCTCTTAAGAGCGCTCCAAAGAAGATCTTAGCAGTTAAGAGCTTCTTAACGAATCTGGGAAACGCGGCCATTGCTAGCAACACCCAGCATGCACCTGCTGGTCATGTGACACTGGCTTGGTTCCTCCAATCAGCAGCTGCTGATTTATGGTCATCACATGACTTTTGCTTTGTAGAGTTTGATGACAGAAGTACTTGACTTAAGAAGTTAATATAAAAAATAACTCAAAATCTATGTTTAGAGTAAAGAATGTAACCTTTCTTTATTACATCCTGCTAACTGTTCCTTCTCTGTGGATCTCACAGGACGATGCTGCAGGAGAAGGACAAGATGGACAGACAACGACAACGACGGAGCTGCCAAATTTTGTGATATTTTTATAATGTTGTATATCCTCTGTCTGTCTGTCTCTCTCATACACACACTATACCTGCATTTCAGAAGGAGTGAAATTAAGCAATATTACCCGAGAGGGTGTGCTTTAACGTCATTTGAGCACGACGGTGATGCGGTCAAGCATCACCGTCGTTGATCGCGCTGTTGTCTGTTCATTTCTGGACAATTCCAGTTGATCCAGTTGTTTCTCTGTCATAGGCACAAATCTTTCTTTTTTCTTCTTCTTCTTCTCCTCCTCCTTTTCCTCTTCTTCCAACCCAAACTAAGGCCGCCAAATAAGTCGAAATTAACAACAAACTGATCCATTATGTAGCGTATTTTTCAGCCGTTTCCTGCGCCAGCTCTGAGAGTTACAATGTTGCCATGGAGATGGATACACTGTTGCCACAGACTTGGCGGAGTAATATTTGCAGTGATGTGTCAGCCGTGCTGTAATGCTGATTTGAGCACGTTCTAAATGTCTTAATGACCAATCAGATTGCTTGGTCAGAACTACTTGTTGTATAATTAGTATTTGAGCCCACTACACCACCAGAGACCCCCTGTTGATGTTGAAGGAGAAGAAATTATCCTCTTATTAGAACTCTTAGAGCTATATCCAGTGTGCGGATAATTCCTTTCCTTTTGTTCTTGATTATCTTATATCCTGCATCTGGCCTTGTAAGAATATGATGTGCACAAATGTCCTCTTATTGTGAAATGAAAAATAGACAAACATTTATACCTGTGAGGAATTCTCTGCTCAGGGCCCCAGTATCGATGCCTGCCTCGCCAAAGAATCTGACCTTAAAGCAGATATCAGCGATCCGGCCGTTTCGGCGAATGCTGCGTTCAAGGCAGGCTTTTGAAACCGTAAGTTACAGCTTCAAGTCACAACTACGACTTTGTAGCGTTCCAGGTAACCCGTAGCTCGTGTTTTTACCGTCCTGTTGTTTGTGAAAGTCACTATAACGGCCTCTCGTAACTTCCGACCCGTGAACTCGTACCAGATCGAACTGGTACGACTTCACAGGAAGGAAAAACACAAGTTACGAGTTTCCATGAATGCACCATGAGTTAGCAGCCCCCGCCCTCGTCAGGCATCTATTGGTCCTCGTGCTACGTCACCACATTCACGCGCATCCCTTGGCTGCACACACAGCCCTTCATGCCGTTCTCTCTCCTCATTGGATAACACTTGTATCCCACAAGGAAAGTTTTCTCCTCGGGTTGCAGCAGAGCAGAGTGACGGAGAGACTCGTGTTACGGCTGAAACACTCCATGTAAGTGATTGCTGACGGAAAATAGGACTATTTAGGACTTACATTAACAAAAACATTCCGCTGATATCTGCTTTAAGTCTACATTTGGGCGATGTCTTCTTCTGCCGCTGCCATTGTTGCATGCCTCTGCTGAAGAGGTCAGTTCTCGAAACACAGGTGGAAAATGTGTCTGATTCTACAACTTGTAAAGCGACCCAATCCAAGATTTCCTCAGCACTGGAATTAAAAACAAAAGACAAAAATTAAACATTAATATACACACCAACATGTCTTTTCTGAATGCTTTTTTTACGTATATATTTCTTGTTCAACACTGAGCATTTGAATAACAAACAAAATTAGACATGGTTATACTGTCTGTATAATTTCATAGCTGTTTGTTACAATTATCCCAGGTGGTTGTTGGGGTGTGGCATGGTACAACAATTGCCACACCTCCTGTACTGGTGAAATTCTAAGAGGTGAAAGCAGGCCTCATGTAAGTCAAGACAAGAGCAAGGTATGATTACCACATTTCTCTGTGATCACACTCCACACATATAAAGCTTTTCAAATGGAAAAAGATGATTGATACTGCAGTATCTCTTTAAAGATGACATGATATGCCACCATGATTACCTAATGTACAATATTACCTTTGAAAGGTACTGATTTGACTGACTGGTACTGATCCACTTGACTCATGGCCATCATTTTTTGAGGGTCTGCGCACACAAAGAAAACAGCTTATCTTGACAGAAACACTTGCATATCTATAAGATTTTGCAAGGCAATCCTCTTACATGTCATTTGTCAAATGAAGATATACATGAAAAAATGCACTAAAATCATTAATATTACCGCAATCCGCATGTGGCTGCATGGATCTCAATCATGTCAACTTGAAATGCATTGTTGCACACAGGACACTCTGCTGTCTTACAAAAAAGAATTCACAAGGCATGTGAATAAAGACTTACATTATCCCAGGGATTAATATCTTGATTTACCAGGAAGGCACAAACAATTTCACCTTGCCCGTCTGGTCACAAATGGAATCTGGGGATTCATCTTCATGTGCTTCGTTGCAGCTTTCCTGGGGGAGAAAAACAGTAATACGCAAGTGTTCAGAGCATAATACAGAATAATATCTCATTTTCCAATATAAACAGCTGTGAAATAAAGCCTAAAAGACTCAACGTTGACATACCTCTTCAGCAGAAGAGGACAAATCTACAAATTCTGTCCTGCATTCCTTGATGTGTACTGGAAGAATCTGAAGAGGAACCATTTTCTTGCGGGCGCATGGCGTCTGTCCGACTACCCATTTCTCCGACCACACGTCTGTCCGATACCCATTTCTCCGACCACACATTTTTTTTGTTTTTGCGTCCATTAGTCCGACCTCCCATTTCTCCGACTTAAGTAGCCCTAACCCTTAACCTTACCCTAAACCTAACCTTAACGCTGTAGAATGGGAAGTCGGAGAAATGAGCAGTCGGACTTTGGGGCAGTCGGACTGACGTATGCTCCCCTTTACTTGCAGGTTGTACACTGGGCTTTGGGCATGTTCTCAAACTCCTTTGCTTCGGGTGGTAATGGAATTGTATCAAGTTCTTCTTGTGGAGGAGAGATGTACAATGTGTATTTCCCATTCCTGCTCACTGCTTTCAGCTGCTGGCCAGTGTAACCATGTAGATCTGGAGGGATGACAACCAAGCTCCGCCGCCCACCCCCACCTAAATTTGAAAAGTTTTGGATACTAAGCAAACCTGAATATAGAGTAACTATTTTGAAACAACATTAATCCAGTGTATACGCCACATACCTGTGGACTTGTGCAGCATCCAGCCACCGCAGATATTTGCCAGTCTTGGGTATGCACTCAAAAGCAAATCTGAAAACTGAAGAGACAAAACAATAGTTAAAGCATTAATGCAATGAGTCGTATTTATGAACTACTGTGTATTTCATCATGCATTAATTAAATCATGTGTCAAGATTAATTCTAAGATGGGTGTTTTTCTCTTGAGACATGACTTGACACAAGGCAATGGCAGTGTACCTCTGAATGTGTCACATTCGGTGCGCCCGCTACTGGGGGCGCAGCTCTGATCAAAGAGGCTACAGAGGAACTATGCAGGATATTTTCCTTATGGTTCTTTTTTTTTTTTTTTTACCTTGATTAAACAGCTTCAGAGTAATAGTGCTGGTTAAATAAACGACTAATTACGTGGAGAATGGAGCCTCAGACCGTCTAGCACCGCGACACAAACGCGCACCGTAACGCCTAATCTCTTGTTTATGACAGATAAGACTACACAAATATACACGTTTATATCTCAAATTAGTTTTGTTTTTGTTTTCATCAGCGTTAATTAGCTAACTTAAACCAACTTCTAATGCTAGTAGCTAATGCAAGCACTAACTGAGCATCACCGGGCATGTCGTTAGCTTGTAAGCTAAAGCAGTAGCAGTCTTCACGTCCATAAACTGTATATGTTTTAAAACAGTACAATTTCATGAAATAAATAACTAAATAAAAATAAATGAATGTTGGATGTGTTATTTACTTTACCTGTGATGCTGCTTCCCCTGAGTTACCCGCGGTGTCCACAGGTGCACTGCCACTGTCAGCCATCCTCGGCTTCGGCGCATCACTCGGGGTTCGATTACTTTCCCCTGTGACCTGCTGTGACGTCATTTCAACGCTTTTTCTACTCGTACCCACAAACTTGAATTCGTGTTCACAGTGAAGACTTCGTAGTCGTAGAAATTAGAGTTGTATACACAAGACTTTGCACTCACAGCTTTTACGCCGGGTTCACACCGGACGCCGAAGCGCCGCGAATAGACGCGGAGCGGAGTCCGCTTCCATTCGGCGCCCTCGTCAACTGGTGTTGTAGTTCAGACCAGACGCGGAGCGTCGCGGACCTCCGCGGTCGGCTCGCGCCGTGGAGCGCCAGTTTCGGCGTCTGCTCTATTTTGTGCGCGAGCCGCGGCCGACCGCGTCAATTCTGGCAGGAAGTCACACGAGAGAATCCGGTCAATTTTCAAAATAAGAGCGATTTTCAAAATAAAATGCCGCGATTGACAAATACTAGAGCCCAAAGTGTGCACGTTTCTGTTTGTTAATCTAAACCGAGAGGGAGAGAGGAACACACACACACCTACACACATACACATAGGCAACACACATACACTCACACACAGCTGAGGGGCGGACGCGCTTCAGACCGCCGCCAAAAATTCGGCGTCTGGTGTGAACAGGAGGGACGCGGCTCGCGCACGATTTTCGCAGCCGCTCCGCTTCACAGCGCTTCGGCGTCCAGTGTGAACCCGGCGTTAGATTCATACTCACATAAAAACAATCCTAACCCGAACAATTTCTCAGACTCATGTGTATGACAGCAGAATTTTGGGTACAACTTTTTTATTTACATACAAATGTTTATCATTAGGAGTACGAATGGTTAGAATCATGGACACATCTTTTTGGAAGCTCTCTTACTCCATACCAATTCAGCCTGAAATACAAGCTCCTGCATTTTCATTTTTACCCAAGCTTGTTTAGGCAGTGGCAGCCTTCTCATAGCCGGAGCAAGACTCGAGAGGAAATTCTGAATCTCGTCTTTTTCCTGACGCTCTCTAGCACGCTGCTGCTCCCTCTTCTCTTTTCTTTCCAGATACTCAAGGAGAAAATCCCTGCTCCTCCTTGTAGACCTGTGCCCTTGCAGCAGAAGTAGCAGGAGTAGCAGCCTCTCCCTCACTCTCCTCTGACTCTCGCCCTGTCTCCTCCTCCTCCTCATCCTGCTGTGGCGGGTCCAGATTGCTGTGCACCCTGTCCAAACATGTAACAAGTGTCCTTCTGTCCTGTGTCAGCTGAATGAAGTCCAAAGGAGGACTCTGTACCTCCATCATTACATTACACAACTCAATTTTAATGTGCAAATGATGTACAATTAGTGTTGTCACGATACCAACATTTTGGTACCGGTATCGGTACCAATATGTTTTTCGATACTTTTCGGTACTTTTCCACATAAAAAGAGAACATAAAAAATGTCATTATTGGCTTTAATAGAAAATCTTATAACTATAACATATGCATCAGTAAATAATCAGTAAACAGTCACTACTGCTGCAGGATTAAAATGTCCATCTATATTAATCTGAACTCTTCCTAAATTAAAACATTAGTGGTCTGTTTAAAAATGAATATCAACTTGTTTTCTTTGCATTATTTGAGGTCTGAAAACACTGCATCTTTTTTTGTTATTTTGACCAGTTGTAATTTTTGGATGAGAAATTGTTATCAGTAGTTTATAGAATGAAACACAAACGTTCATGTTACTCAAACACACAATTGATTCTGCTCCCCCCACCCCCATCAACGCAATATCGTTCTGTTAATTCATCTCTGCGTAGCGCTCCTTCGCTGTGTTCACTCACTCACACACACACAGAGAGAGAGAGAGAGAGACAGAGAGAGCATGCCCGTGGTGAGCCGCGGTAAAAACCAAACTTATTAACGAGGCTGTGGCTCGCCGCGGCTCAAATTACAATGCGACGACTTTACGCGGCGACGTCACCGCTGCCGGCGGCGCAAAATGAAAGTACCAGTCCCATCTAAGCGCAGTATGGTACCGTTTTAAATGCGTCAGTACCCCGGTACCACTCTAGTACCGGTATACCCAACAACCCTATGTACAATACATCATTGACTCACGTAAATGAAAAATAATGTGTACTAACTAGAAAATTTCCTCTCGGGAAATTTTGAAAGGGCACCGGAGCTACTGCCGTTCTAACCATCTCTGTCAACATGGGAATCAAACCCACGTTCTTAAGGTCAAGACAGAGCTGATCAGACACATGATCATCTTTCTATAAGCACTGATATGGAGGAGCTGTAATCACATTAGGTTAACTGTGTTAGAGTGAGAGAGAGAAGTGCGCGCTGACGCGCGCATTTGAGAGTTACTTGTGTGTTTTTAATGTGTGTGTGTGTCTATAACTGTAATGACATGAAGCTGGTTCTAGAGTCTGCGTGTGTGACTGAGCTGAATCCTGTATCAGTCTGATTTAGCTGTGTGTCTGTGTTTACAAACATCTTAACGAGCTCCAGGTGAATTGTTTATGGAGTTAACGACCCTGGCCTGAGGATCAGAGGTTACCATGACAACTTGAGCTGGTTGCCAATGACGATAGGGGCTCCTCAGACTGAGGCAGACAGAAACGAGGAGAAAAAGACCGATTTTCTGCCTCTGCACTGGTCTCACAATTAGGCTTATTCTGACAAAACGGTAGCTCCTATCAGAACAAAACATGGATCAACGGTGCCCTAAGGCCTTCCTGAAAATTTTGGTATGATTTGGTGTTTCTACAGTAAATATTTTGGCAACACGGGCAGTTTTAAAACATCGGTCCGTTCTGCTCCTCTCAGAAAATTTTTGTATTGGAGTCAATGAGGAGGAGAGACAGACATGGCCACACTCAGAGGCTGCTAATTCAAATTCTGTAAGTCTCTCTGATATTTTGAACACATTGTGGGAGACACAACAAGTTTGTCTACAAAACTGTGAAAAAATTATGTGTCTACAGTGTAAATTGTGTCCAAGAGGAGTGTGGAAAGAGAAAAAATCAGGAGTTTTTCTGGGCTCTCCCCCACTCTAGCTGATGACATCACGCACTCTAGCACGAACATTCCGTGCAATACACACCCATTATAATCTCATAATTTCTCCAAAAATGATCATGGTCATTGATCAGGGATTGATCAAAAACTATACAACCTATCAAAACGTGGAGTAATACACCAATACACAAGACTTGTGTCTACTATTTAAAGTTTAAACGGAGTCTCTAGGTGAAAGTATGCCTGAGCAGTAGACGTTTGTTAAACTCCATTGTTTTGCTCTTTTTTTTTCGCTCGTCCCATAGACTTCAATGCAAAATTTTGCGCAGTTTTTCGCGACTTACGTCGCGAAAAATTCGTAGACTGTTGAGAAAAGTAATAGCACACCGATCCCGATCAGGACGCACGTTTTGATATATAATGTGTCCTGCAACTCTTCGAGTTGCAGGACTAGTAGCGAATCGAAATTTGGCCGGAAGTGGAAAAATAATAATAACTAGAAAATTTCCTCTCGGGAAATTTTGAAAGGGCACCGGGAGCTACTGCCGTCAGTACCATCTCTGTCAACATGGGAATCAAACCCACGATCTTAAGGTCAAGACAGAGCTGATCAGACACATGATCATCTTTCTCTAAGCACTGATATGGAGGAGCTGTAATCACATGAAGTTACCTGTGTTAGAGTGAGAGAGATGAGTGCGCGCTTTCGCGCGCATTTGATGTGTTTGTGTGTCTTTAACTGTAATCACAGGAAGTTACCTGTGTGTGTTAGAGTGTGGGAGAGGAATGCGCGCTGACGCGCGCATTTGTATGTTACCTGTGTGTTTAGATGTGTGTGTGTGTCTATAACTGTAATGACATGAAGCTGGTTCTAGAGTCTGTGTGTGTGACTGAGCTGCAGCCTGTATCAGTCTGATTTAGCTGTGTGTCTGTGTTTACAAACATCTTAACGAGCTCCAGGTGGATTGTTTATGGAGTTAACGACCCTGGCCTGAGGATCAGAGGTTACCCTGACAACTTGAGCTGGTTGCCAATGACGATAGGGGCCACCAGGCTGAGGCAGACAGAAACGTCGAGAAAAAGACAGATTTTCTGCCTCTGCACTGGTCACGCATTTAGGCTTATTCTGACAAAACGGTAGCTCCTATCAGAACAAGACATGGATCAACGGTGCCCTAAGGCCTTCCTGAAAATTTTGGTACGATTTGGTGTTTCTACAGTAAATATTTTGGCGACACGGGCAGTTTTAAAACATTGGTCCGTTCTGCTCCTCTCAGAAAGTTTTTGTATTGGAGTCAATGAGGCGAAGAGACAGACATGGCCGCACTCAGAGGCTGCTAATTCAAATTCTGTAAGTCTCTCTGATATTTTGAACACATTGTGGGAGACAGAACAAGTTTGTCTACAAAACTGTGAAAAATTATGTGTCTACAGTGTAAATTGTGTCCAAGAGGAGTGTGGAAAGAGAAAGAATCAGGAGTTATTCTGGGCTCTCTCCCCACTCTAGCTGATGACATCACGCACTCTAGCACGAACATTCCGTGCAATACACACCCATTATAATCTCATAATTTCTCCAAAAATGATCATGGTCATTGATCAGGGATTGATCAAAAACTATTCAACCTATCAAAACGTGGAGTAATACACCAATACACAAGACTTGTGTCTACTATTTAAAGTTTAAACGGAGTCTCTAGGTGAAAGTATGCCTGAGCAGTAGACGTTTGTTAAACTCCAATGTTTGTTTGTTTTTTGCTCCTTTTTTTTCGCTCGTCCCATAGACTTCAATGCAAAATTTTTCGCAGTTTTTCGCGACTTACGTCGCGAAAAATTCGTGAACTGCTTAGAAAAGTAATAGCACACCGATCCCGATCAGGACACACGTTTTGATATATAATGTGTCCTGCAACTCTTCGAGTTGCAGGACTAGTAGCGAACCGAAATTTGGGCGGAAGGGAAAAATAATAATAAAAACTAGGAAAAAATCCACAGAATAACAATAGTGCCCGGCTTCGCCGGGCACTCGTCCCTACAGCTATTTCATAGCTGTTGGGTCGAGTGCCCTGGCGATGGCCGGTGCCCTAACTAGGAAAAAATCCACAGAATAACAATAGTGCCCGGCTTCGCCGGGCACTCGTCCCTACAGCTATTTCATAGCTGTTGGGTCGAGTGCCCTGGCGAGGGCCGGTGCCCTAATTATCAGACCATAGAGACTATTTGAAAATTGAATAATTCAACTACCTGTGGACACCCTGCTTGAATATGAATTACAGGTAAACTAGACACCTTATCTTCTGAAAGCTGTGGATGTGTCCAGGAAAGACATCACATCCATGTATTCCCACTTCTTCTTTGCTTTCCCTGCCTGCCCACTCTTTGTCTCGTTCTCTTCTTCCTCACATACGTGGTCTCTCAGATTTTTCCACAGCCTCTTTGCATCCTCAACTAAAATCATAAAAAGTACATTAAAATTAGCATTGTGTTTATTTACCTCCAGTCGAGAACCTACTCTTATTATCCCTCAAGTATACTCCGGTTTATCTCGCCTGTGAATATTCTCATTTAAAGGCATTTTAAATGGAAAGCAACTGGACTGGTTATTTTTCTAGTTAGACGTTTCACCTCTCATCCAAGAGGCTTCAGCAGTTCATGCTTGCATCTGACCGGGCTGGGACTGTTGCTTTCCATTTCAAATTCCTTTGAGACAAAATATTCACAGGCTATACTCCGGTTTGTTTACGTTAGCAAAACCCCGGGGGCATTGTTGTGCCGCTGCCGTCTTATTACCAATTCTACTACATCCGACAACAACTCACTGTCTTTTTTTTTTTTAGGTATATTTTTGGTCTTTTTATGCCTTTATTGGATAGGACAGTTGAGAGTGTGACAGGAAATGCGAGGCAGAGATGAGGGCATGACATGCAGTATAGGGCCGTCCAACGCGGGATTCGAACCGGGGCCGCCTGCAGCGAGGACCACAACCTCAACACATGGGGCGGGCGCTCCACCAACCGAGCCAAACATCGCCCCAACTCACTGTCTCGATAGCCGAGATGGTTGGTGATGCTCTGCCACACATTGTCCTTCAGCTCATTATCTTTATAATCTTTGTGTCCTTTGTCAAATAACACCGGGTGGTGAGAGACACAGACTATCAGAAGGTCCACCATTGTTGTCACAGTGTTGTGACCATAGACTGACGTAGGGGTTGTGACGTACCTCCTTTTTCAGCTTGGAAAAATTGGCCGCACGACGAAAAAAAATGATGTCGCATTTTTGCCGCGAAATATTCGCGGTTGGTGTGAAAGGACCCGTGATGAAAACCGGGGGTGGAAAAAAAATTTGACGCGCGAATTATTCGCACGAAAAATACGTGTCCGGTGTCACTACCCGATCTGCGACGCTACCCGATTTGTAACAGCCACGTACGGCAACTCCACTTGGACAAACTTAGTTGAATTGACTACGGTCTTAAGGCCTTTGCACACTGAGTCCGTTTTTTTCGTCCGAAATTGCCGCACGTCAAAAAATAAATTCGACCTCATGTTGTGTCAATCATGTTTACACACCGAGTCCGAAACTTTCGTCCGTCATTAAAGTTTTTGGAACAGGTTCGATTTAATGCGTTTTTCGCATCCGTGAAAAGCCTTTTGACCAATCACATCAGCGTTTTGAGGCTGGAGACGGAGAGAGAGGAGGGTGTGGGGGGATCACCGTGTGTCTGTCTGTCTGTTTGTATGCTGTGCGTACGCCAGCCGCTGTTTACGTGGGTGTGTGTGTCTGTGTCTGTGTGTGTGTATGCGTGCACCCGCCGCGCTGTTCAGGATCATGGGAAGTGGCCGTCTTCTGTTTATTGTGTGAGCTAATAATCAATATCTATCAAAGTGGAGATTGACATCCTAAAATAAACTGTTGAAGTGATGATGATGGTCCCGCTGCTCGTTACAGACACACCAACTCCGTCAACCGACGTTCAGTCAACGGATCCCATTCATGTCTATGTGGAGCTCATTAAGCAGCAGATCCCCTTGCTACTGCTTCCTCTCAGCATGGACTCTTTTTTTCTTTAATTTCTCAACAAGTGAGAGAACCACAAAGTGCACCACTGCATGACGATTTTTGTCTCCCTCTCCGAAATTTAGAACACATAATAAAAATGCATGTGAAAAAACGCAACGGACTCAGTGTGCAAGGAGCCTGCACGTAACGTTTTTCGTCGGATGACAGAGACGAAAAACGCATGCGAAAAAAACGGACTCAGTGTGCAAAGACCTTAAATGTCTTGCCGGACAGCACACATACTTCCGCGTAATGCAATTAAACACAGCAGTCCAGCAGAGTACACAAGCAACCGTTGATCATTTAGGATAATTCACATTTGCACAGAGCACCGTTTATGCAGCTTACCTTACGGTAGAGAAACAAACATTTAACCAAAATGGTGCTTGTGCGGAAACATATTAGCGCCATTATTTAAAGGGACAGTATGGGACTTTACTGGCTTTTTATTGACAAAAATCAAGTATCGCTTTCATAAATACGTATTTCACTGAAGTGGAATCGCGCCCGCATACAAACGAGCGCTTTCTCGTACCTTAGATTGAGTTGTTACAAGTCGTTACAAACATACTGTAGCGCCTGTTAAAACTGTCACCGCCGTGTAGGCTAGTGTGAGGAAGGACGGAGGCTCTGGTGTTGCCTTCAGGTGCAGTCAGACACCTGAGTGACGCCGTCGGCAAACCAACTGGATGTTATTTTACTCGACGAGAGAAAGACGGTAAAACGTGGGTCAGGTAAACAATACGACATCACCATGACAACCTATTGTCACGCCTGTATTGTTTTGCCTCGTACTGGCGGACTGTTTGTTTACATAGAGGCTTGTTTATCCTGTTACATGCAGCGTCGGTTGTTTTTCTGACTTCTGCCCCAGTTTACGTAAACGCAACAGCAAGAATACGTGCCGACATGCAACCGCACCGCTAGATGGGGGTAAATCTCACATACTGGGGCTTTAACAATATATTTATTTATTTTTTAGCTAGTAACTCCCAAACAGCCAACAGCTTGTCCATTCTTTCCTTGGTCCTCCTCTCCTCTGCCACTTCATGTCCTCCTTCATCAGTGTCAGCATCTCATCCTCCTCTCTCCCTCTCTTTCTCCTTTGCTCTCTTACATGTTCTTCCTCTTTTTCCACCTCCTCAACCTCCTTTGCGCCCTGGTTTGTCCTCAGGGATGGAGGCAATTAGGACAGGGGGTGTGATGGAGGGCCTCTGCCCAAAGACCTCATCCAGCCAACTCCCTCTCCAGAGCCTGGATGCAATCCTAGGGCAGAGTTAGTAAAACAAATCCCAGCAGTGTGAATCAGAATCAGCTTTATTGACTAAGCAAGTTCGCACATACAAGCTCAGAATCCACAACAATTACCTTTTTTTTTTGGCCTGCAGAGGAGTTACTTTCCCCTGCAGGCCCATTTCATCCAGAATTGTCCTAAATGTGGAGAAATCAAGAAAAAGGTGAGCCCACTGATGCCTCCTTGTGTCTTTGAGTCGCGGTTGGCTGTTTGTTCAACGACCAATCACATGCAGAGCCAGCAGAACCGTGCTGTTGATGTCTTTGTGCCACACAGTCACCTGAAAGAAGCTGCTGATGTGCTGTGAGATGTGTACGGTATCTTCCAGATTGGACATCTGGACCCAGTGTTGGCCTGTGATGACTCCATCAATGGACCCAGCAGCTACAACTTCAGTGTGGACAGTACTGAGATCTGTTGGGCTGGCATCAATGACCGGTAAGTAACCTAGAGGGTTAACATAATGTTAAAACCTGTCCACCCAGGAGCGATCTTCCCCTGGGGCTCAGGCATTTTCATAAGATTTATTTTTCTTACAACCAAAAACGTAATAACGGCCAATAACGTAATAATTTTGGCCATTTCAAATGTAATAAAGCCAATAGTGTAATAATGTGCCAATAATGTAATAAAACTTTTGAGCCAATAACGTAATAACTTTTTGCCGATAATGTAATAAGGCATTACATTATCGGCACATTTTGAAAGGTTTTTTTTTAATACCAGGCCAATAACGTAATAACCAGCCAATAATGTAATGCCTTATTACATTATCGGCAAAAAGTTATTACGTTATTGGCTCAAAAGTTTTATTGCATTATTGGCACATTATTACACTATTGGCTTTATTACATTTGAAATGGCCAAAATTATTACATTATTGGCCGTTATTACGTTTTTGGTTGTAACAGACCCATTCTGTTATATTCCCAACAACTTAGTATTGTTTAGTCATCATGACAAATTAAGCCATTTTACTAATGCATTACTTACATGAACCTCTGTGTACTGTGTTGTGTGGAGGCTGAATCTGTAGGTGGATGAATTGGTCACTTTGAGGTGTGCGAAACGGACCGGAGAGCCCATCGAAAGTTTGGTCAAATTCGAAATAGGGTTTTAACTTGACTGTGAATACAAAACATTATTCGAGTGCTGACTGTAATTTAGATTTTTTACCTCCCTCGGCTGAGCCTTCCGCATAACGCCCTGCTGGCCCTGGTTTCCTAGCACCTGAATGGCTGGCTGCAGCTAAAGGTGTAGAACAAAGCTAGAGTGTCAGGATGAAGTAGCCTAAAGCGATAAGAAGGATGCAGGCCTGCTCTTCCAGCTCTGGCGTTGTCTGGATTTGTTTCACAGATTTAAAAATGAATGTATTGTGGCGGGACAACAGTGCCTGCCCGTCATAACGACTGCACCTGTGATTTTTAATGATGTACCTTGTTGACCCCTCTTTGACCTGGGAGGCCAGGTTCTCAAAAAGTGTGAGGTGAACCGTCACATTCTGATGGCACCCCAGTGGCTCCGCCTCTCCACTTTTTATTTCCCACACAGTGACCTTGGTGGTAGAGCCAATTTGCACCACCTTAATTGTCAATGGTGGGCATGAGTAGGGGGACAAGTCAACAAGTCGTTCCATTCTGTAAAAGAAAAAGAAAACAAAAAAGTGTTAGATAAATGACTTAAGGATTTATTTCCTAACACCACAATTAGTCCCAAGCTGTTTAATGAAAGTAGGAATGAAACACAAGGTAAATCCGTGCTCCTCTTGAACGGTTTGTTAGACTTGACAACGGTCTGTTATCTAGCCTCCTACGCAGCGGCTACAATTTATAAAAAGATAAAAGTCGTATTTTGATCAACAGTATCTTTCACATGAATTAGCTATTTAACTTGTTAAGCCGTGTAATAAACGGAATCAGTTAGTCAGCTGTTATGGAGAAATACCTGATCCTCCAAATAGCTACACCTATCCCACAGACGTACAAAACACAGGATTGTTTAGCTTTTTACTAACGTAAAGGGATGGTTCACCCAAAATTCAAATTTCACTCATTGTCTACTCACCCTCATGTCGACTAAGAGCTGTGAGAATTTTCAGAGTCCTCTGTTCCTTCTCTGAGTTACGGGGGGGTCCACGCAGCAGTATTTGTCCATATAATGGTTGTCAATGGACACCAGGTTTCTTCATCCAAAATGACACACCAAAAAACATCCAAACACCTCCATACTTCCGCCAGGATTTGCACTGACACAGGGAGAGCAGTGAACCAAGACACTGGGAGCTTCTGTTACAAACAAGTTTAAAGCAGATATCAGCGGCACGGCCGTGTCGGCTAATGCTGCGTTCAAGGCAGGCTTTTGAAACCGTAAGTTACAGCTTCAAGTCACAACTACAACTTTGTAGCGTTCCAGGTAACCTGTAACTCGTGTTTTTACCGTCCTGTTGTCTGTGAAAGTCACTATAACGGCCACTCGTAACTTCTGACCCGTGAACTCGTACCAGATCAAACTGGTATGACTTCACAGGAAGGAAAAACACAAAGTACGAGTTTCCTTGAACGCACCATGAGTTAGCAGCCCCCGCCCTCGTCAGGCATCTATTGGTCCTCGTGCTACGTCACCACCTTCACGCGCATCCCTTGGCTGCACACGCAATTTTCTCCTCGGGTTGCAGCAGAGCAGAGTGATGGAGAGACTCGTGTTACGGCTGAAACACTCCATGTAAGTGATTGCTGACGGAAAATAGGACTATTTAGGACTTATATTAACAAAAACATTCCACTGATATCTGCTTTAAAATATAGACTAATTTAAAGAGGAACTAAACCCCTAAACCACTTTTTTCTGCTGAAAACAAGTATATCTGGGCATGAAGTAGTGTTGTCAGTTGATTCTGATCCAACTTTTGACATTTTAGTCAAAATATTTCAATTTGGTGTGTTTTGTAGTAAAAATGACGAGTTGCTGCCCCTAATGGTTAAACGGTGGTTATTACAATTGAATTTTTCGATTGGCTGAGATGGTGGTCGCTGACGGTTTGGTGGTCGCTGATGTCACCGTCCCTCAGCTCCCCCGACCAATCAGCACCGGCTGCTGCCTGCCGCTAACGGCTGCTGGATCACTCTAGCTGCTCTGCTGCGGCTAACAGCTGCTAACGGCTGCCTGGATGCGACTGGTCAGCGGCTCGTTGGCGGATTGACAGGAGATTCACTGTGTCACGGCTCTGTGTCCTCTCCTAGTAGTGTCTGCGCTACAGCGGCTCGTTAGCAGCTCGTTAGCGATGTAGCAGAAGTGTCGATGTGTGTTTATTACTTTTTTCCTCCTTTGTTTAATTTCGCGGGTGTGAATGCGGCGCAGGGGGAGGGGGGATCGGAGAGTGCGCTAGAGTCCCGCCCATAATCAAGGCATTTTTTGAATTTCAAGCTTAGAGCACGTCATCCAAAACTGAGGGGTTTAGTTGCAGTTTAATTTTGTTCGGAACAATTTCTCATGTCGGGGCTTCAATACAAGAAGGACATTACAGACGAGCAGTATGGAGGTATTTGGATGCTGCTGCATGGACCCCCACGTAACTCAGAGAAGGCACGGAGGACTTTGGGATTTTGGGTGAACTATCCCTTTAAGATCCATAGTTAGCTTGCTCACTCTATGTTGTCTTAGAAGTAGGCTATATTAAACTTGTATTCATGTTACAGGAACAGCTGACTTGACCATAGAAAGCTAGCGAATGCCACACAGATCAACAATCAGAATAGGTAGAGAAATAACAGAAATAAACACCTGAAATCAAAACCTGAATTACAATGTGATATGTTATCCTAATCTCATTTTAAATCTTAGTTTTCTTTATTTTATCTTTATCCTAACCCCTCCTTTTTTAATTTTTGCATGCAACAGGTGCACTGTAAGTCACCATGATACATCCATACAGTTCCATTTTTAGTCTATATTAATAAATACTGAACTGATACAAAAAAGGTCAATCTGAATTTACCCTGAACCTTTTTTTCAGGTTGACATGTCAGGGAAGAAATGTCTTCAAAACATGTGGATCCACAGGCATTGCTACTCTCCTTAATAGAAGCAAAGAGCTTGAAGATACAGCTATGGTGTTCAGTCAGCCTCCGTATTATGTCGCAAATCAGACTCAAGTACAAGTAATGATCAGCCAGGAGTACCAGCCTTCGAGTATTCAAAACATTGTCTGTTTTGTGGTCTCGTCAAACCAGTGGATCGACTGGTCAGTGGTGGATCTCGCCTTGATCAGCAGGCGTTTCACCGGCCGCCAAGCCGTGTCCTGCGCCGTCTGTGGCTCCTTCAGTCACAGCTCCACCCTGTGTCCAAAGTCGGCGTTCCAGGGCAACGCTCCTCGGCTCCAGGCGTCAGCCCCCGCTCGCAAATCCCAGGTGCCCTACACTCCAGGGAATAACACGCCTGTTTGTATAAATTTCAATGAGAATGTGTGCACTTGTCGCAATTGTAAATATTTGCATATTTGCAGAAAGCCACCCGAGATCTGTGTGTCCAGGACGGGTGCGCGCTGCCAAATTGGAGAAATAAAATCTGTGCACCCATCCACGCCTCAATGTCCCAGCTCTCTCCAAGGCTCTCAGGAATCAAAAAAATTGCAGTCAGCTCTGAAAGAGCCAGAGGTCATGGCTTAATTGCTAGACAAAGAGGTCAGGAAGGGGTTCATGATTGGTCCATTCTCTAAGTCTCCATTCAGTCCATTTAGGGTCAGTCCCATAGGCACAGCCACCTGCAAATACCACGAGTCCACGGAGGAAAGACGCGGCTGAACTGACAGCAAGAAACTTGATACAACGTGCACAAAGTGATAAGTAAAGGAACACAAGTTTGTTTTTGTTTTTTTTTAAGTATATTTTTTTGGCGTTTTATGCCTTTATTTGATAGATTAGTAGAGATAGACAGGAAAGGGGGAGGCAGAGAGAGGGGAATGACATGCAGGAAAGGTCTGCCCGATGCGGGACGCGAACCGGGGATGCCTGCGTCTGCATATACATGGGGCAGCTGCCTTAACCACTGCGCCACGCACCGCCCCAGTAAGGGAACACAAGTTGAGTTTAACGTGTTGAGAGTGTGAATTGTCCTGGTTGATCTCCCAAGGCTGTGTCAGCGCTCGCCGAGGGGGAATTCACTGAGTGCGCCACTGCAGGGCCGGAACAGAGCAGCCGGTGGCCAGGTGCCCCTCCCCCCACCTCCCCCTTTTTATTCAAAGACTGGACTGTTTTATAGTGGCATTTTAAAACAGTTGATTTACCGCAATTTTTAAACAGACATTTTAATTCAAAAAAAAACAACTCTGTAAATTTCCTGTGCCTTTCTTAACAAGTGGAAAATTGCTGGTATAACAGGACCTCACATTATTTTGTGACATTTAAAAATCTTAAATTTTCCTTTGATTTTTCAGAACAAAACTGCAACTTTTTATATGCAACTTTCGCTGTCTCCCGCAATTTAATCGCAACAAAAGTGCTTAAAACATTGCAACATGCACCGCAATTTTTAGCATTTTAGGCAGCAACAATCACAAAAAAAAGCCTGCGAAATCCTGGAGGGACTGAAATCCACAGTGCAAGGAGCTCGGCTAGGCAAATCAGACATTTCTGACACTTGTAAGGTAATGCCGCTGCATCCCTCACAGTGGCATTTATTCAGGGTTAAATGGTGCTCCAAATTCTACTTCGCCGTCAAGTTAACTTTCGGATGTAGAAGCAGCCGGCGCATTTTTTTACAACACGCATAAATTGCCTTTCGTCCTGCAAATAACCTCAATAACTATGAACTCCTAATGCTGCAAATTTAAAAAATTAGCATTTTCAGTCATTTACAACCTGTAAAATGTTATAAAACTGTTGTGCATAATAATGTGGAACAGTGCATTTTAAGTTTTTTTATTAAAAAAAATACAGTTATTGTTGGGAGGTTTGTTCAATGCATTCACATTCATTAAATTCACAGTTGATGACTTGAAAATTATGCTGACTGTCGTTTGTATCGACTATTTAGGAAAATCTGAGAAAAATATAATTTGCGTAATAATTTGGAACACAGTGTAATTCTTCATATAGGCTCCACCTGTCAATAAGACACACGTGGAAGAAGAGGTGCAGTTTACTGTGTTTCACCAACGAGGAGCTGTCATTACGCAGCACACTTGTTATGTCCATGATTAAACCTTGACACTCATGTCAAGTCATCTTGATCAGCATTTATGATGGTTGTGCGCAGGGTTCTAAATTAACACCCGCCAACCCGCCAAATGCGGGTTAAAAATCATTTTGGCGGGTGTTAACAAATACTTACTAGCCAGTTTGGCCGGTGGTGCATGAGGCAATCATGACGGTCAGAGCCGCTCTACTGTTCAGTCAGTAATTTGCTTGCAACATGCACGCGACTCGCGAGCTACCGGGCCGCTTGGTTGAAGCGTGTGTGTGCGTGCATGGGGCTGTTCAGATGCAACGTGTAGACGCGCCACATGCCCGCTCACAACCAAAGTGAAGCGGTAGCGGCGGCAGACGATGCGTCGCGGTTTGTTTGTTTTTTCATGCATATCCGCGGTGCACAGACTGCATGTCATGTGATAAGAACAGACTCAGAATCGATCAGATGCACGGACCTGCTTCTCCTGCAGTGACGTGCTACCTGGGTTTCAGTGCTTGTCGGTGTTGTGTCAAATCCTGGTTCCCTGTCCAGCTGGTTCTCCCCTACTGTTTCCCACAGAGCGAAGCCCCCAGATGTAGAATGTGTTTTATAGAAGAGAAACACTGAAATATCCCTCATGTTCACCTCTCAGTCTTAGCCCAGTCCTTCATTGACAATAGTGACTGGAATATTTTTTTCTCTAGCTAACAGAATGCAATTGTGTATAAAACTGAAAAAATAAATAATAAAATAATAAAAACAGGATTTTAGGGTAAGAGTAGCCTATAAGGGTTGACATCACACATACTTAATCATTTGCAAAGATGTACAGACAAGACATTTAGGCTGCAATGTGATGAAATTAATGAGAAATACAATTATTTTGTGAACATTTGCCAAGTAGTTTGGAGGTTTGTCCATGTTGTTTTGAGAATGTAATTTCTGTTTTGAAAAATGAGCCAAACCAATGGAGAAAAACTGTAGGCTAATAGAGGAGATACAATACCTGAAAGCAATTATTTCAGTTGTCAGTATGATAGAGGCTAAAAACATGCTATTTTCATGGGAAGCACAGTACGAACGTAAAGAATCTCTCTTATTTTCCCCAGAAAAAAAATTGGCTAGTGGAAATTCTGATTGGCTGGTAACTTTAGAAAGTTACCAGCCAAATTGGCTGGTGATCTAAAAAGTTAATTTAGAACCCTGGTTGTGCGTAATCTGACATGATCTGGCTCCTTTCTGGCTCTCTGACTGAATATGGGGAGATTCTGGGCTCTCTCTGAAGACGAATTAGCCGAAAGAGTGCGCAACAGAGTTCAGACTGAAGGGGAAAGTGTCCGGGACTTTGCATACATGTACCAGGCCCTGTGTAAGCGCTGGAAACCACACATTGAAGAGGAGGAAATCATTAAGTTAATCTTGAAAAATGTAAACCCGCAACTGGCCAGCCAGCTGAGGAGCAGCCGAGTCACCTCCGGGGACAAGCTTGTCCGTCTGGGGCAACAACTTGAAAAGGACCGGGAGAACCAGCTGCAGTATGAACAGAGGAAGTCATTGCGGAAACCCCCATCAACCTACCGCCCCCTTCCCGAGAGAATCCTGGGAGACAAAACCAGACCAGCCATAACCGACCTCCCCCAAGTTTACTGTTGGCGCTGTAGAGGGAGCCACGCCCCAGCCTCTTGTCCTCAGTTTAACCCCAACAGAACGTCCACTCGACCCCAGCCGCAGCAATGAGACTAATTATCATATAATCACGGAGCTCCTGGGGGAAGAGGGAACAAAAACACAACTCGGTACCTGGGAGCGACAGTCAGTCGGTCAGTCAGTCAGGCTGCCTCCCAGGAGGGAAAAACGTCTCCTGGGGGAGATCTACCTGGAAGGGAATCCAGGGGGGACAGCGTAGACTCGCCAGACTCTCTCTTTCAGTAATTATTGTTATTTTGCGAGAGGGACAGAGACGGGGGGGCAATCGCCATTCCGACATGCTGCCACTCCGACATTAGGCCCTAATTGTCGGAATGGCAACACTTAACCCTTTAATTAAACGTCCCATCATTCTGACAATTTTCGTCTCCTAAGGTCGGAATGGCGGTATTTTTTTCTTTCCCTGTGAGCTGTCACAGCAGCTGAGTGGAGCTCATGCGTCTTTTTTTTTTTTAAATATTTTTTTTGGCGTTTTATGCCTTTATTTGATAGATTAGTAGAGATAGACAGGAAAGGGGGAGGCAGAGAGAGGGGAATGACATGCAGGAAAGGTTTGCCCGATGCGGGACGCGAACCGGGGACGCCTGCGTCTGCACATACATGGGGCGGCTGCCTCAACCACTGCACCACGCACCACCCCTGGAGCTCATGCGTCTTTACGCACAGAGCAGAGTAGCTACATATTGACTCAACTTAATCTTCTGTGTTTTGACGGCGCCACAGTCCACAGATGAACAGATGTGATATATAGTCAACAACAGTAGTTTACAGCTAAACATTCACACATGGAGGTGCGCGCTATGGCACAGATCTCAGGGGGGACACTCAGGACACACGCGGATTTAATGTCTATAAAAACAAATACAATATTGAACTATAACATAACTATTAACACGAACTCGTGACTGAACTGAACCAAGCAGGGTTAAAACAGTAACAACAAACGACTCGTCCTCCTGCATCACCGTGACGCTGCCCTCACCGGTCTCCATGACGGCGATGATGGTGACCTCCGTGACATTCTTCATCTCTGGTGTCTGGGGCAATAAACAACATCTTAGACTGATTCACAGTAAATGATAAAAGCATTCAAAAAAAGTTCTCAATAGGGTGATGGTTTGGACTCTGTGGTCACATTGGACCACATTTCTTCCTTGAAGATGATGGTTCTCCACTATCCTTCCAGTTTTTAATAATGTGTTGGACAACTTTAGTCTCAGCAATCTCTAAGTTTAGATGTTTTATTTGCTTGATGAATGTCAATAATTTGACCCTTGTGAAACAGAATAACATCTTCTCCTCTACCACAGGATGTGTCTTCGGACGTGGTTGAAGAAATGAGACTGCATCAGTTAGGGTTCAATAAGTTGAAACATAGCTGAAATATAACCATAATTATCCAATAGGAGGCTCTGACCTATTAGCTTCGTTAAATCCAAATGGTGACTGTATATTGGTTACTGTTGCCTATTACCACACTTACTTGGCTTGAGCCAGTGCCGTGCCTGCTCCTCAACAAGAGGTTGGTGGAGACAACTGGGGAAGAGTGGATTGTCTTGCGTGTGCACATTTTGCAGATGGTTGGCAACTGACGCCCATTTGGCCACAACCTCCTGCCCTGATGCAGAGGTGGACGCTGACTATGGAATTATATTTGTGCCACAATCCTGAGCGAGCAAAGATAGATTCTGAGCACACAAGGAGAGATTTTGAGCGAGCAAAGATACATTCTGAGCACACAACGAGAGATTGTGAGTGAGCAAAGATAGATTCTGAGCACACAAGGAGAGATTTTGAGCACAGAAAAACATATTTTGCAAGCACATCAATTATATTTCAAAAAGAAATTACACTTGAGCAAACAAAAACATATTCTGTGTGCACAAACAGGCTGCTGCGCTCGCTCGCTCCCCCCGTCCTGCTCGCTCAACATCTCTCGCTCTGCGCGTACAGGTTTGGTCTCTCCGCTCGCCCAGCTTGGCCCCCACACACGTTACAAATGTGCCACAAAACCAACCAATCAGATGTTACAGAACTACCTTGTTAGTTTTTGTACTATAGTGTTGTAACGTTCTGTAACATCAGACAATAATCATAATAATAATAAATACTGACCGAAAATTGTTTTCAAACACGTCCTCTTCATCCAGTCCGAGCCCATCTGATGCAACCTCCTTTGTTTTTTCCGGGTTACAGTAACCAGCGATCCCATTGGAGAGCAAACAGCCAATCAGGACGTACTTCTGCCAGGTCTCTGATTGTTTGTGCACACAGAATATGTTTTTGTTTGCTCAAGTGTAATTTCTTTTTGAAATATAATTGATGTGCTTGCAAAATATGTTTTTCTGTGCTCAAAATCTCTCCTTGTGTGCTCAGAATCTATCTTTGCTCGCTCAGGATTGTGGCACAAATATAATTCCATAGGTAGACCAGTAGAGGTGGTTGACAATACTCTTCCTCCATGGGCCCACCTCCTGTGTTCTTCTCATCTTGGCCATGGCATCAATTTTTTCCCCAATCCCTGAACAAAAAACATACAGATTTCCCTTTGGATAAATAGAGTCATCTTTTATCTTGCAAACTGTTTTGTAAAAAACAAACACATTTTTAAAAAATAGTTTCTTTTTCTCAAATCAAACACTTACCCTTTCCCATATGTGACGCGCTCTATCAATCTCCCAAAGTTTCACAGTCCAGGTAATTGTGAAAAGGCAGTAAATGATGATTAAAGTTGACTTGCTACTTAAACCCTCTGAAAATGAGCGTTGCATCGTTGCAAAACATGAAATATCTTCTGAACCGTTCATGGTAGAGACGAGCTGTAAACTTCATCTGATTCGCTGGATTCTCCGCTTTCCGACGGTCATTGAATGGTGCCTCTATGACAAGCAGGGACGGCTACAGAAACAGATGCTAAACACATATAACACATATTTTACAAAACATCACAACTTCTGAACCGTTTATGATAGAGACGAGCTGTAAACAGCATCTGGATTGTGAGATTCTCTGCTTTCCGAGGGTCACTGAATGGTGCATCGATGACAACAAGGGACCGTATATGGTGCGTGTAATCACGTGGTACAGGAACAGACGCCAGAGTCACAGGCTAAACTTTGAATGGAATTTTCTCAGGTTTTAGAACAGAATAAGAGAGGAGGAGATCGTAATTCAAATGGCCATATAAATGTATTACTTTGACTAGGGTATCATTTTAAAGCTTATTTTCTAATCTTTCCATTGATACCAAAATCTCGACTTTGAAATTTGGGTCAATGTGACTCATTTTGATGTAACACGTCACATATGCCACGGGTCAAAGTAGTGGCTGATCCCAGGTCTTTGCTCCCGCAAGAACTTTTGTACTCCTGTATGTCGGTCGGTGACAATGGCTTTGACCACTACTCCTTTGCCCTCCAAGAATGACAGACTTCGCTCAAAGCCCTCCTTCTCCATCCGAACACTGCTTCCCACTTCGTTGCTCTGTTGATACAACACACAAAGTAGACACAGGCTCTGAAGAGATAGACTAATATGAATATGAATGAACAGTTTTTCAGTGTATCAGTTGTTTACCTGGACTAGCTGAATATCAATGACCTTGTTTAATTTGAGGTCCATCATTGTGTAGCTCCCGTACTTTGCAGAATGTCCTAATTATTTGAAAAAAACAATATATATTTTTCAGTATGTCTTGGTTGACAATGTTATCATAGCTACACAGTTAAGTACTCAAGTAAATTTTCACCTGGCGAGTCAGCGTGCATGTCACCACCCAGTGTCACATCCCCACCAGCTGGGGAGTCTCTGATTAGGTCTTCCTGGTTCTGTTTCCACTGCCAGTAGATGGTAGGGAAAAGGAATTTTGACTGGTGCTTATGAAAAGTTGTTTCAGAGATGCCCTTGATCTTGAAAGCATCCATGAACTAAAAGAAAAAATGGATCTGGATCTGGTGGTGTCTCGCTGATTTTGTAGCACTGCCTCCATCAGAACCCTCGGTCCCCCAGGAAGCACCGAATAGGTTCTGGATGGCCCTGGCTGCTCCTGTTCCTCCAGCCCCCCCGACTCTTCCACCGTCTCCGGCTCCTGAGGGCTGGCGGGGCTCGCTTGAGTTTCTGAGTTATTGAAGAAAAATCACACGATTGTCACCTGCTGTGTGACTGGTCGATGGCACAGCTGTTGGGAGAGAGTCCGTGTCTCCATCCGGAATAATGCCACTCAGCGCTGTGTCTCCAATTATATTTGCAATGCGTGTGTCTATTGGTGTGAGTTCAGTTGTTGTTTGTCCTCCTCCAGTGGCAGATATTTCTTGTCTATGGGCTGTGACGTGTTTTTTTTGCTTTGATTTTGATATCAAACCTTTTTTTTTTTTTTACTTCAGATTGTGTTCTCTCCTCTGACTCAACAGCATTGACGCAGGGCTGCCAAGTCTCACGCTTTGAGTGTGACAGTCACTCAATTTGACCCATTCTCACACCACACGCCACACTTGGCATTTCTCACGCTTATTTCCCCATTCAATACTATATTTTCATGATAATAAACTTTGGTCCTCGCGGCTTGCCGTAGTTCGAGACTCTTGATTGACTGACCGAGATAACCAATCCATCAGGCCTACATCTAACCAACCACGGAAGAGGCACCATGCGATATAAGCCAATCAGACGCAACAGGGCGGATCTTGGCGTCTTTAACGATTTTCACACACCACCGCGCCGACATTCAAACTCGACTGACTCCTCAACGTCCTCCTGCTTGCTAGAAGACGGACGGTAGGTAAACTCAATTTTGTTCACTGTTGATATTCGCTCTTTCTCCTTGAGTTTCCTAGTTAATGTACTGTTTTGTATTGTATTTCTTGAAGAGGCGCCGGCTGTGTAACATTTATTTGCCTCTTCTCTTACCGTAAAACTTCAAATAAGCGTTGAGTCCCAAATTGCCGCCAGTTAACCGCCGGGGGTAGCAAAATATTATTTATATTAAACGGCCATCCCAAATTATTGCTGGGTCAAACATTGTTTTCTGGTTGCCAAAATATATTCTATGCTACTAGAGCGGGTGTCTGGAGGACATTAAAGACGGCGGAGGAATGGCGGGACGAACCTGTCGGAATGCCAGGACGTTTGCATGTCGGATTAGCAGTATTAGGAATGGTGACATGTCTGAATAGTGGATTGTCGGAATGGCAGTATGTCGAAGTGGCAGCATGTCGGAATGGCAGCATGTAACCATATTCTATCTTGGCCAGACTCAGAGGCCGCGTTCAGACTGCCAGCCAAAATCCAATTTTTTAGCCCATCCAGATTGTAACTGGATGAGTCTTTTGAAGTCTGAACAGTCCCAAACCGCATGAGATACGATTTTTGCAAACCAGATCGAAACCACCTTCGGGAGGAAGTCTCATATCGCATTTGGACAGATGGGTCTCAGTCTGAACAGCTCCAAACACTCGGTTTTGACTGTCCGTGATGTCACTCTACGCGACGCCAGACCAGCCCATGCGCCAAAACACCCGGCCAGTTCGAGTTGTGGAGCTACGTTACCGGTATGGAGCGGTCAGAAGATGCCGAAAACAGCAGTCCTTGGACAGAGGAAGTAACGAAATGCCTCATTAATCTGTGGGGAGACGAGTCCATTCAAGCGAAGCTCGAGGGCATGTATCGGAATAAGTCTATTTATGAAAGTATTTTGCGTTCTTTGAGAGAAAGGGGATTCCGGCGGTCGTGGCTACAATGCCAGAGGAAGATAAAAACCTTAAAGGGACAACGAGGAGTTTTGGAGAAGCGAAGTGTTTTCACGCTGCCTCCGCGCGCACCGTAGAATTCCTCCACCGGCGCAAGACGGACTCATGTTTTCATTCATCACGGATTAAAGTCAGAGGTTCAAAGAGGTTCAGTTACCGTCGTAGTTCCGACCATAACGCCGCCCGAATCGCCATTATTCTCATTTGCGTCCGCGAAACCGAAAGTAAGGAAACTCTGGTCGGCTCGACCAGCATTTCCGCCACCACTAATAATAACAAAATAGTGATAGAGACAAAACGATATATTGATCGAAAAAAGAGCCATTAACAAGTGTGGGTAGCGTAGATTCATCCACATTAACGTGAGACTGTTTTATAACCCAATAGAAACTCCTCGTTGGCCCTTTAAAAACAAAATATAAAGAGATCAAGGACTGCAACGACAAAAGTGGAGCAGGGCGAAACAGTTAACCCCTTTTATGACTTATTAGATAGCATCCTTGGGGATAAGCCCAGTGTACGCCCACTGTTGGTGCTTGACAGCTCCGCCACCACCTAAGACGGCCAAGAGGAGGATTTGAATAGCGGCAACGCAGGTGAGTACTTGCTCGCATGTTAGCTGGTTTGTTTTCAGCTTTGACAAGTGGTCAAGATTGTAACCCAATAATGTTACCGACCTGTCAATCCAGTATGGAGACTCCACAGTTTCATACAAACACAGTTTCAGATTTGTTAAACCATAATTCCAGTCATGAAAGCTTAAAAAGGGGAAATAGACAAAAGTCTAGGGGGGAACTGTGAAATGTATGTTTTTGCATATTGACAAATACAATAAAGCTTTCACAAATCAGAAAGTGTGTTTTCATTCAACTATGGAGTCCACTTTGGGTTTTTTTGTTTTTTTTTTGCATGATTTGCTTTTTAATTACCACCTTTCTGTTGCAGACAAGGAGAGCTGAGGTAAAGGTAGCAGTGTCTATGTGTTTTTATCCCCCTGCAACACGAATTTCCCCTCGGGGACAATAAAGCTGAAGTTGAAGTTTAAGTCAATGGTGGAACACAATGTGCCATTTGCAGTAGCTGATCACTTCAGCCCATTGCTAAAATAATGCTTCAAAGATTCCCCTACTGCACAGAACTTCAAGTCTGCTCGCACAAAAATGTCCTGCATAATAAATGAAGCAGTGGCTCTTCACTTTAGAAAGGAACTGGTCATGAAGATGAGGACCAATCCTTTCACGTTGATCACAGACGGATCAAATGATACAGGTCATTAAATTTTCCACACTTTCCAGCACACATTTTAGAAGATATTAATCGGAGAACACACACACAATGTCAGTCTGTCTATCTTTAATCTCACATAAATGATATATTTATGCGGCACGGCTGAAGTTATCTGTAAGAAGATGGATGAGGTCTTGCAGAAAAATGCCATACCATGGAGAAACTGTGTCAGCCTGTCTGTTGATAATGCTCCAGTCAATACGGGAGCAAGGAACTCCACCGCATCCAGAATTCATCAAGAACATGCCAGCATTTACATCCATGGGTGTCCTTGTCACATCATCCACAACACAGCCAAACAGGCTGGTCAAGCCTTTTTGGAGGTGGGTTGAATCATGTGTGCTTAAGACCTACCGTATCCGTAGCCTATATCAAGTCAAACAGGTTGTTATGCTGTGCGGTGTCATGAACCAATGACAACAATGTATTGTGAGTGACTGTAAATACTCATGTATTGCAGGTGTGTGGATTTGATCCAGAGGATCTCGCTGTGGATGTTGGACTTTGGTTTAAAGGAAGCACCAATCGTAAAGGTTACCTGACAGGTATGCATGTGCAGTCCCATGTAGTACAAATTAAATCCAGAAGGGCTTGATCAAATTGGCATTAAGATGTTCTATCCTTGTCATAGATTCTTCCACACTCAAATGCAGACGCAGAGATAGTATTCTCTCTCGTCAATCTGAACAAGACTAAGACCCGCGACAGCTTGGCCCTTGAAGGAACCCTGTCATCAATCATGACAGTAAAGATGGCGAGCCTTGAGCCCAACTGCTTTAAATGGGAGCCCCCTGCCTCCATCATCAAATCATCCAAGTCAGCGACCAACATTTACAACAAAAAACATTACCGCTAAATGGAGCAATGAAATATTGACAAATAAATCTATTTTTGTCAAAATTTGTGTTACGATTTTCATTTCTAATTTCTGGTTAATTAAGATTAGCATTAGGAGGCCACAGTGCAGGGAGAGCAGCTGGCAAGGAGGTGAGGACATCAGTCTTGATTGTTGTTAAAACGGGCCAAATCGATGTAAAAAAAAGGCTTGGCAGCCAGGCGGCAGTTTTTCTTTTGTTTGTCACACCTGCATTCAAGGTTCCAAATAATATTTTTAGGTTTACCTCAACCTCTCCCACAAGCACTTCAATCTCAGCGTCAGTGAAATTCCTCTTCTTCCCTCTCTTTGCCATGATTTTGGTGAGGGGGAGGAAATCATTCACGTCATTTTTAAAGGGATTGTTGATACCATATATGGTCAATTAGAGGCGTTTCCGAATGCAAATGAGCCTAACCATGCACGAGCACGGTAGTAAAGAACTGGTGGAATTTATCATCACTGATTACTTACTAGTGTGCGTACGACTGGTGTATGCACGTTTGATAAATACAAATTTTTGTGTACGCACATTCTAAATTTCATTCGTACGACAGAATTTAGAACCTTTCCTACACACTGTTGATAAATGAGGGCCCTGGACTATGTTGTCACATTGGACCACATTTGTGTGGCGGTCTGGGAAAACCCGTCGGATGTCGCCAACGTTCTATTCTGGCAAACAGCCAAAATAGGTGGAAAACTACTATTTTGGCGATTTTTATATTTTTGCGTGATTCTGGTACTTTAAACCCCCCACTACATTGTGGTGAATAAATATTTTCAGAAAACAAGGGAAAGTACTTATTATTATGTTTTTGTGGCGAGTATCCTACCAAGTGTTGTCAGCTGAGCCACAGAGCAGCGGAGCTGTGGCTGCAGCAGCAGCGACAGAGGAGAGCGGCCGTCTTAGGTCTTGTTGTCATTGATTCAGGTGCCATTCGCTGACCCTCGGAAAGCAGAGGGTCCCGTGATTCAGATGTTTTTTACAGTTCGTCTCTATGACAAACGGTTCTGAAGTTACAGTATAATGTTTTGTTGATGTTTTGCAAAACAATGTGTAAGCGTCGCGCCGTACGTTTGGTTTGGTTTAGCATTGATGCTAATCTTAGTTTAGCGTCTGTTCCTGTATCACTTGATTACATGCCGATGGCCCATTCAAGGACCCTCGGAAAGCTGAAAACGATTCAGACGCTGTTTGCTGCTCGTCTCAGCAGACGTCAGATGTCCCTTGAGGCCTCCTCGGATTTCTTGTGATTTCTCTAACTTTTACTTTTGTCAGCTTACTAACTGTAGCTTTAATGAGCTAGGGCTCTTAGGCCACCATGTAAAACCAGTGCTTCCTGCAGCGACAATTCATGTCGGCCGAGGGTACACCTTTTCCGTTTTGGTCAATGTCTTTGTGTTTTCTCTTTCTGTGTTGTGTCTTCTCTTTTGTTGTTGTATTTTCTGATTTGCCGTTGTTTAGTTATTTGTTGTGTTTACTCAGATCCAAGTATCGTAATTGTCATCAAGGATGATGCCTAGATATTTAACTCATTGACTGCCAAAGACGTCTATTGGCGTCTTATAAAAAAGTTACGTTGACTGCCAAAGACGCCGATAGACGTCTTAGGCTTTTATGCGCTGGTTCAGCAGATTAAAGTCTTATACATCTTGTGTGTGAATTTCAGACTTGGCCGCAATGTATTTATGTCACAGTAGGGGGCAGCAGTTGTATATCTGCAATCTGATCGGCTGCTATGAAGAAGACGGAGTTTGTTTACAGTTGTGGAGAGTAGTGGCGGCGGCCTGGTAAAATGGCGAAGCGGGTGTGTAAAAAAGTACTACAAGCAGCTAACACCGGCACAGAGCTTGTCTGACAGTAGAAAGCTTGCGAGGCAGGATGATGGAGGAGGAGGAGGAGGTGATGGAGGAAAGTTCCAGTTCGGAGAGCACTGTCGCAAAGACGAGGGATGATCAGGGTTTGTTCTGCGTTATAAACTTTGAAGCGGCCGCCGCGCTGAAGTTGTCTGACGCCGCGCTGGAATCTTGAATCTAATGCGGGCTACGGTAGTTCTGCTCCGCGGCGTCGGTGTGTTCAACTCGGCTCAACTCGACAGCAGCAGGAGTGGGTTTGATTTCTACTCCGGCTCGGCCAGCAAGATGCCGTTGATGCGCGGCTTGTTCCATACTGTTTGTGTGCCCGCGGGGGCGGGGCGCACTGTGGCACCGTTCTGGTCTAATGTGGTGCCGAGTAGCTACGCATCCACCGGCGCAGACCGCAGAGAGAGAGAGATAGAGAAAGAGAGGAGAGAGAGAGGAGTCACGGAACTGCAGCTGCTGTGAAGCCGGTTCAGTGGGTCAGCGAGGTCTGGGTCTCTCCTGTTCTATAACCCGGCTAGATCTCCCTGTATGTTCAGAGTTTCATCCTAAACTCGGCTATAAAAGCTGGATATGTGCAAATAAATAGTTATTTTGCCATCACAAGCCTTTTTTCAGTGTTGTTTTTGTTGTTCTATAGAAGTGAACAACTATTCAGATGTTTGAGGTGTCACTGGAACAAAAAAAAACATGGAGTAATAAGTTATTAGTCTCCATTCTGCTTCTCTGCAGAAAAAGCTTGTTTTCTCCGTTTTTTGGTCAAAATATGGTGTTTTTGCTGAAACAACCCTATGTTCTACTGCTGATTTCTAAACAACCGAACAGGCTAGAAACAAACTTTTTTTTTCTGGTGAAAGAAGAAAGTCTACACTTTCTTTAGAGATGTTTATTGTTCATGTACTCATAAAACCCAATACTCTGTGAGTCTTGACAGTTCAGTCAAAATCCTCAAAAATGGCTGGCAGTATGGGCGTCTCTTTTCTGAAAATGGCTGGCAGTCAATGAGTTAAAAGTAGAAACAGTCTCAATAAAAGTACCTTGAGATGTGTATAAAGTAGAAGATAATGAGTTTTGTCTCTAGATATAGTAAAAATCATCATTTTAGTTTTATCTGCATTAAGTGCCAATTTCAAGAACCAGAGTTAGGCTTCTATTTCCTTAAAAGCAGCTTGCCTGTTATCTACAGCCATCAACACAGTGCTTCCAAAACAATAAATCACAGTATCATCTGCATAAAAATGTTAATTTGCATTTTTCATTTGTTAAGAAATCTTCTTTGACGTTTTCTTTTGCTTTGTAACACAATTTTGACCTTTTATTTCCATTTCTGTACATCAAAATTACAACTTTGCAGGTTACTTTTAACACATTATCAAAACAATTTTCACACAAACCAGGGAAAACACTATGGTTTTAACCAGCTACTGAAGCCATAAAGAAATGTGCAAAAGGCCTTACTTTGTAAATTTAAACAAACATGTACATAGTGCAGAAAACACAACTTTTCCATTAACACACCAACACTACGTTTTCCATTATTAACATCATGTATGAACTTGGTATCAGTTCTTACATCGCTTACGTCTCTCTTACATCCATGGTTTGCCTAATGGTAGCATTTGAAGCAATTTCTTTCCTCAGAGAAACACAGTCAGACATCATATTTCTCACAGAGGGTGGTGGTCACATTGATTTTGCAGAATTTGCAATGGCCACACTTTTAACATTTAACCGGCCAGTGCAACCAGATCAGACCGCGCGTCATGCGGGACTATAACTGGAACTCTCTTGGTTAAGTTGTGGAGATGTGACATTCAGTGATGGGGCGACCCCTTTGTGAATGCAAAAGAATGAGGCTTGGGGCAACCTCTGCTTGAAATCGCCTTTGGTTTAGTGTTAAGTAGTTAGTGGTCATGGTGGCAGGTCAACCAGCATTGGGGTCATATCCCTTGATCTTCCATGCTTGAATTTTTTTTAAATCATCCACATTAAAGGAATAGTTCACCCAAGAATGAAATTTCACTCATCATGCACTCACCGTTATGTCAACTAAGGACTGGGAGAAGTTTCAGAGTCCTCCGCATCTTCACTGAGTTACAGGGGGACATGACATCTGTCCGGCCTCCCATTTCTCCGACCATATGTTTCTTTATTTTTGCGTCCATTAGTCCGACCTCCCATTTCTCCGACTTAAGTAGCCCTAACCCTTAACCTTATCCTAAACCTAACCTTAATGCTGTAGAATGGGTGGTCGGAGAAATGAGCCGTCGGACTTTGGGGCAGACGGACTGACATATGCTCCCCTCGGCATAGCAGTGCATGTCCATGTAACAGTTGCAAATGGACACAGGCGGTCACACCAAAAAACATCCAAATTCCTCCATGCTCCAAGCTTCAAAGGAGCTTCTGCTGCAAATAAGCTTTAAGTTCCATTGGCAGATAATTTTTGCTATTTTTAAGCAAAATTAAACCTAATTTTTGTACTTTTTCCTCCCTCGGTTTTGAAAGCTGGCTTTTGGCAGTGTTCATGTCTTGTGTAATGTGGTGTCAAACATATATAATGTGAAAGATATGGTGAAGAAATCCTTATCAAGCTTGGTGGGTGATGTGGTACACTACAACAGATATTTGACTGGCAAGGTCTCTACAAATGCCTACATCTCAGTGACATGGCTGCTGCTGTGAAGCCCGGGTTGTTTCAGGGCAAATTCTTTTTCAAGAGGCTTCCCAATACCTACCCCAAGACCTCGACAAGACTACTTTTTATTGTTTTGATACAGTTGATTAATTGGGAACAGTTGTATGCACCTTGTGCAAAGTGGACAAGTTTATTGTAGGAGTTTGTCGAAGCATAAGTACCACCTAAACATGAAGCATCCTTTAGCTGAAGTGGAAGGTGCCGGGGTAAGCTGATGTAGCCCCGCGGAAAAGTCGTGTTTGTCAAACTACAATGTTCGAATGCAACCGAGGCAAGCCTGTCAGCACAGCTCTATCAGCTAAGCTAAGGAGCCTCCTTGCTCAGTGGATTGCCCTCAACTGCCGGCCTATCAGCGTGGTTGAAGATGAGGGGCTGGAGCTTCTTCTCCAGGCGGCCACAGGTGATCCATCTTACAAACTAGCTGCGAAGTGAGAATCAAAGACCAGCACGCCACAGAGAAAGCCGCGAAAGAGGGGAAACTGGCTGGGGTGACTTGTGTAGGTCATCTGTCAACAACAAAAACTACCTTCGGCGTAACTGTACACCTCATCGATGCCAGCTGGGAACGTCACTCGTTTATCCCTACACCTCACTAGAGGGGGAGAATTGGAATTGGTATTCGGCCTAAACGTGACTGGACCGAAACATAATGGCAGCAAGTCAAGGTTAAATACAAGAACACACAGACACAAGCAGAGGAGAATGGAGGACTTCACTGTAGAGTCCACCTTGGGTGCAAGGGTTCAACTGGGCACAGAAGATCTATCTATCCATGTTCTATCCATGCCTTGACCGTATGCTAGCCGGGCAGGGCAGCCAGTTTTCTGATGTGGTAGCAGGACTTATGAAAGACATCCAAGCTTGTAACCCAGCGTCCGATGAATTTTTCTGAGGATTCTCTAGACCTCATTGCGACACACTACAAAATGCCAGTGAAAAAAGAGGAGATCCAAGTAGCAAACCAGTTCATTACCAGACAGAAGAGAGAAGGTGCCGTGTCAGACATGGGCAGTAGGACCCAGATATGTTCCCCATCTTGAGTCCAGTGCTCCGAGCAGCTTTGACAAGTCTGTCAGTAGTTGCACTTGTGAGCGTTCATTCAGCGTATTGCGCCGTCTCCACACCTGGCTAAGGAGAACAATGGGCCAGGACAGGCTACATCATTTGGCTATGCTGGCTATCGAGAAGGATGCCCTTTGTGGCTTAGATCATTGACCGGTTCGCCCAAGCCACACCAAGGAGATATGCACTAATGCATAAAGGACCGAATAAATGAGGAAGAAACAGATGTATGTGTGAATGCTGAAAGCAGCTGAAGAAAGAAAGGAGGAAAAACACAGAAAGAGAGAGGGGGATGATATATAGAAAGAGGTAGATAGATAGAGAAAGGTTGAAAGAAAAAATAAATAAAGAAAAGTTAAAATACAGATGAAGGGGTAGAAGAAAGATAGAAAAGGAGACAGTGGGTTTGAAAGAAAAAAGGAATAGTTTAAGGCGGGCTTACACTGTACGACTATTGGTCTGTTCACATCTCAAACTGCACGATCTTCTCTCTTCAGTCCTACGTCTCATATCAGTCTTAGACCCCCACTAATTGCACGTCGTTCTACGATTTGTGCTGCTCTATAATTGCTCGATTGTAAACCTCAAAATGACATTGGTTCCTGTTCCTATAGCGGAGTCCATGGTGGAAGATCAGACACAGACAGACAGCGTGCATCACCTCCGTGGACGGTGCTGCTGGAAAAAAAATAAAACAAAACGGGCCGGCGCTACTCTCCAGCCAGCTGACGTGTAGCTCACCTGCGGGCGGCTCACCTGCAGCTGTCAGAAGAGCCTCTAGTTCTCTCTCTAGCCTGCACTTTGTTTAAAAGAGTTCACCGTGTGAAGATCTAGATACCACCTTAACAGCGGTCAGCTGAGCCAGAGCACAGTGGACGTGGCTGCTGTGTAGGCTCGCTATTTTAGACTGTAACGGCAAGAAAAAAATAAAATAGTCTGTGTGTACATTTGTCAGGCTGATCTTCCATCAGGGATTGCGCTGCATTTCTGATCATCACCCGGTCACCCTGTCTGTCACAGCTACACTGTTAGACATTTATTGTAATTTTTACAGGAAATTCCTGGCAAATAATTGCCGTAAATTTATTGTAAACAGTATACAGGACCATTACTGTAAAATAATTACAATAATGTACTGTAGTCAATACAGTATCGTACTGTAATTAATTACAATAAAATAATGTATATTTACTAAAAAACAGGAATTTCCTGTAATTTTACAGGATAGAATCTTGTAAATATTACAGTAAAAGATTAAATTTGCGGCAACTCAGTTGCCAGGAATTTCCTGTAATTTTACAGGATAGAATCTTGTAAATATTACAGTAAAAGATTAAATTTGCGGCAACTCAGTTGCCAGGAATTTCCTGTAATTTTACAGGATAGAATCTTGTAAATATTACAACCATATGTTGTAACTTGGATTAATGTCCCTTTTCAGCCTTCTGCAAAGAACCACAAAACAGTGTACTCTTTATCTGTCTTTATTCAGTATGAATGAATGAATGAATGAATGAAAGAATGAATTTTTTTTTCGTGTCATGCCACCACTGTGGCCCATCCCATATGGGTTTACAAGACACCTTTAACGACAAATACAAGAAAAAAAAAGACTAGACAGTCCTTCCTGTGTGTGACATGAATATATAATTTAAAGGTACATTGTGTAGGAATTCCTCCCATCTAGCGGTGCCGTTGTAGATCGCAAGCAACTCAGTCTTATTTTTCATGCTGCATTCGCGTGAAATCGGTAAGATGGCAGCCGCTGCAGGTAAGTGCTTAAACAAGCCTCTATGTAAACAAGTGGTCCGTCAGCACGAGGCAAAACAATACACATGACAAGATGTTGTCATGGCGATGTGGTATTGTTGACCTGACCCACGTTTTACCGGTTTTCTCTGGACTTCTGTGACTAAAATGACATCTGGTTTGTTACGACGGCCGTTTTTCTGACAGTCGGAAAAACGGCCGTCTGTAACAAACCAGATGTTCACCGATTTCACGTGAATGCAGCATTCAGGTGCAGTCCTCACTGCGTTACCGCGGTGACTTTTCACAGACGCCACCTCGACCTGAGCCGACAGCTCCGGTGTCTCCGCTGAGTTTCCGTGGTTTGCCCATAAGCTCAAAGTCCAAGAGTTTCCTCAGCAGAGTGCACACTGGTGCATTGAGCCCCCTTCTTTTTTGTGCCTTGCTGCCAGTCCCTGGGTTTATGCCACAAAAGGCTCTGAAAACAGAAGAAAAAAAAACTTTAGCTGAGATTGCTTTGTCTCCCAGCCGTAGCTGCAGCTCATCAACCAGCAACCTGGCTGCTGAAATGCCACTGGCCCTGTCACTGGGAGAGAGCGCTGGCTGCTGCAACAGGCTCAAACACTAAACCACATCAACATTTTTAAATGCAAATATTCTGGTTGTACTATTGTTGTCATTTACGCTACGACCAATCATGGCGTTAAGCCGCCCAACGAGTCTCTAAACAGATAGAGCGCTGTGATTGGTGAACACAAACGGTGTTCGAGACTCAAAAAGTTCCTATGGCTCGTTTCTAGACCCACCTACGGTCAAATAGATTTGCTGCTGCTAGGGGGCAGATAGATTTCTAGGCTACATGTCACGTGGTTTAAATAAAAAACTCTATGTCTCCCAGTCACTGACTTTTCCTAAGTGTGTGACACATCGTGTCTGTGTAAATTCTCATTAGTCCTGGTCAAAGGCAACTCAAGTTAACTGGACTTAGTAAGTCCAGTTTGATACAATGTAAAGTAGTCAGTGTACAGCTTGTATAAAAGTGTAAATTTGCTGTCCCCTCAAAATAACTCAACACACGGCCATTAAAGTAGAAGTAAGCGATCCGGTGGTTTTGTCTAACTTCCTGTCAGCAGATGGAGTTAGCAGCCCCCGCCCTCGTCCCTACGTCACCACATTCACAGGCATCCCTTGGCTGCACACACAGAGAGGACTGCCCCTTTATGCCGTTCCCAGGGTGTACTCACTTTTGTTGCCAGCGGTTCAGACATTAATGGCCGTGTGTTGAGTTATTTTGTGGGGACAGCAAATTTACACTGTTAATACAAGCTGTACACTGACTACATTACATTGTATCAAAGTGTCATATCTTCAGTGTTGTCCTAAATATATATGAATATGAAAAGATATAATAAAATATTTACAAAAATGTGTACTCACTTTTGTGAGATACTGTACATTATATAGCCAATCAGACAGACAGCTCCAAACAATTTGCAGTAATTTGTTACATTCCCCCATTCACACAAAAATACAAAATAAGGGAAGATTATACCTGGCACAACTAAGCGAGGTGTGCTGGGCAGGGTGACCTCTCTCTCAATGTCGGCAGCTGTGGCAGAGGGCTGGATAATAAAAACCAAAGATATTACAAGTAGTCTCCACATACAGTAGACTATTATTATATTCCACAGACATTCTGCCAGGTAACCATGGGTAAGTTGAATAATGTTCTACACAACATCAAGGGGAGAAGAATCCCCATCCAATTTTGTAAAATGAATGAACATAAACATGACCAATATACAACATAGCTGGACAGAGAGACAAAGGGAGGAACAGAGAGCGTGAGCAAGAGAGAATGGGTTTGTATAGTGTGCATTGCAAGTTATACTCACATCAGCCATAAGGAAGATACCATCCTCCTCCTCCTTGAAGTGAGCAAGCAGGCACATGATGATGCAGATGGCCTTGTTTCCACTCTCTTCATTGAAGGCTTCCAAAACCTTCCCAATCCCGGTTGTAGAGCTGGGCAATATTGACAAAACATACATTGGAGTGATGCAATTTCTTGCCATACATTTAGTTTGTTTAAAACATAAATACGCAAAGTTGTAAACATACAGGCCTATGTCCTATATGAAGTTAGAACCAAAGAGTGATCCTCATGTCTGCTTACACCACTGGTCAAGTGCAAAAAAATATGTCCTCTACCTGTTTAAAACATCACGTTTCATGCCGAGAAATCAGCCGTTTATCATAAAACGGCAACAGAAGAATGTATTTAGTGTTTAGACGCTCTACGGACTACAGATCTGTGTCCCACAAAAAATACGTCACCAACTGACACGGGAAAGGTCGGCATTTGGTGTGTAACATCACCTACGCGACTTGTAGTCTTTCTGCTTACAGATTCTTCTGAATTTTATTTTACGATAGTTTTACAACAAACTCCTGATTTCTCGGCATGAAAAGTGATGTTTTAAACAGGTAGAGGACTTATTTTTTTGTCATGGCACAATTCAAAAGGATCACGAAATAAATCTTGGTGTCTCATTCATTTCTATGGAGCCTTTTTTCGAATTGAGGTCCCATGGGGCCGTTACTTCCTACTTCCGCTTCGGCACTCTATAGTCCGGAAAATATGGTACTGATAACAATTTCTCCCAAAAATTACAACTGGTCAAAATAACAAAAAAAGATGCAGTATTTTCAGACCTCAAATAGGCTAATGCAAATAAAACAAGTTATTAATTTTTAAACAGACCACTAATGTTTTGATTTAGGAAGAGTTCAGATTAATATCGATGGAAATTTCAATTTTAATCCTGCAGCATAGTAATATATAGATACTAATGCTAACTAACTGGTTCAACAAGAGGCTGATGTGACCTACTTATCAGAAATCCAAGAGAGCAATGAAATTATCTTCACAGAATATCAAGCTTTCTCTCAGCAAGCAAACTACACACACTTGGCGCAAAGCCAACTTTTCATATTTTAACCGTAAGATGCGCAGAGTAAGATGCGCACAAATCATTTCAGAATTGACAGTTTAGGGAGAGGCTGGGTGGCGGTGCAGACCAGATGAGCACATCTGGATCTAGGCTGCCCGATCGGTTCACTCGGCTGCCTACGCGGCGCAATGTACAGCAATCGTGATTGATTGTAAATTACGTCAAAGAAAAAATAAGTGTTTGATGACCAATGTTAAATGAAGTTCAAAGAAAAGTAGAAAAATGTCTAAATGCCTGTCAAAGCGGCTCATGGTCGGAGCTGATCACAAGCGTGTGTGTCAGATCGGCTCGTGCGTGTACACACACACACACACACACACCGAGCCGACCTACAGCGGCGCTCGTTCACGGGAAAACTCCTCCGTGTCTGGATCAGTGATCAGAACAAGGCACACACACATCTGGGTGAATTACACCATAACGTTAACTTACTGTCCAGTATTTGAGACGAGATGACCGTGAGATTCGTGTATTTCAATCCCATCGGGTGAAAAAAATCGCTATACCCCTTTTCCACCAAACTGGTTCCAGTGCTGGTTCGGAGCCAGTGCCTGCTTAGCACCGGTTCTTTGCTTTTCCACTGCCTAAGCACCGGTTCTTGGTTCTTAAAACTGGTTCCAGACCAGCACCAACTTCTTGCTGGGCCAGAGCTAAGAACCGGTTCTTCCAGGGGCTGGCAGCGGCAACAAGACCAGCGCTAAGAGATACAGACACGTTATCGCTACGTATTAAGCTTGTTTATCGATGTAAACACAGGTGAAGCTAATTAGCTGAGCTATGTGGCTAACAGCAGCTAACGGTCGCTCGTATCAAAACATATCGCCGTCAAAACGTAGTTGCCGCGGTCGTGGTGATTAATTAAGACGGCGCTTTTTCCTCCTTTTTTCCCCAGCATGGTTTACAGTTTAATTAAAAGCCTAGTCTGTGTTTCCACGTCAGGTCCGGTGTTCAACACCCGCAGGTCGGACCGGGTTTTAATTTTCAGGTCCGTTTATAACTGTAGCAGCAGCAGAGACAGGAGCAGCTCCTGGATGGGGGAGCCTGGCTCTGACTTGGCTCCTGATCAGTGGAAAAGCAAAGCGGTTCTTTGGCGGAACCAGAGTCGAACTAGCACCAGAACCGAACCAGCACCAGAACCAGTTTGGTGGAAAAGGGGTAGTACGTTACCGTAAACGGGGCAGATTAATAGCTTCAACCTCAGATGAACATGTAACGTTACGAACTAGCTAACGTACGTAACTGAGTAAACAAAACAGTCACCACCAGCTATGATAGATCGGCGAATTAATATAACATTATCCATTATAAAATATAAGTTTACATACCTGAGATGAGTCTCCTGGTCCGTGATTTTGAATGAAGGTCTCTGGTTTTAGCACCCAAAAATTCAAACCGGCAATCCCATGATGCATTGCGGTTACTGTAAAACTCCGCTTGTACCGTGTAATTACAGTAATAATACAGGACTGTCCATATATTTCCCACAATGCATTGTCATTTACAGTAAAAACACAAATACAATGCATTGTTGTAAAATTTACTGTAGAAATTACATCAATTGCTAACAGTGTACAGCTGTGCAGCTTGTCACTCCCCTGTCGCTCCTCTCTCTGTCTGCCCGTTCTAACTCCATCTGACCAAGTTCAGCATCTGTAATCAGGGTCATAAAGGCTCTTTGCTCTGTGCTAAAACAATCTGTCATGGAAAAATCTTGTCGTATGTGCAGAATCGTGACGTGGGACCCCATACATTGTCCGTCACGACGAGAAATTTTCTGACATTTGTTGGATGGTCGGCGACTCGTCTTTAGGGCGTCGCGACGTGACGCAGAGCCTCACTAACCATACGTCCCGACGAGGGCTCACGACCCCACAATCCCGCTACGATTATGCAAACTAGGCTGCGACTCGTCGGGGACGACAAAATCGTGGCAAAATCGTACAGTGTAAGCCCGCCTTTAGATGAATAAAGAGTCTGACGGTCCCTCTCTGTGTGTACATGTGCAGAAAGTAAAATAGTTGATAAGCGCCACAAAACTCCTCCCTCCTGTGACTGTGTGTGAGCGTCTGTGTGTGTCTGCCTGTGAGCGTGCATGCCTGTGCGTAACTGACTTGATACACACGTCAGAGTTCAATACGTTTCCTATGGACATCCTGTCAGTCTGTTTCATCATATGTCTGCGTTAGGCTGTGTCTTAACGAGCGGCCAGGCTGCAGCTGCACCTGTTCTATTTATAGACGGCCAGCCTCGCCTTTGCGGCTTCTAGACTGGCCCACTGGGCCGCCGTGGCTGTGTCTATATTTTTTAAGATGTGTGTGTGTGTTTTACCTTCTCCATCTTGTCTGCCCATTTTTTATGCTTGCCATAATTTATCGCTACTCTCTTTATCCTTGTCTTAAAGGGATAGTTCAACATTTTGGCAAATTGGCCCATTGCCATAATCGCTATAGTCATAGCAGTAGGTTCGTTACCTTTAATTGTCGGTGTGAGATATTTTCAGTACGGCGGAGCGCAGTAGCAGGCTGCTCAGAGCTATTCTATGGAGGCTAAGGGAATTTCTTGGTTTCCCTCATTAAACTCATCAAATACAAAATCCCAAAACTCCAAAGCGCTTTTGTGGACACGTTGTGAGCTGCACAACCACCACGCTATGAGATAATAACGGAACGATACGAAACTGAGCCGTTTTCGAGGTAAATTCATGCAAAACCGCTGATGCGCGTTGCGTTCAGGGACAGTTTTTCAGCAAGCAGTCTCCGTATTTACCCTGTATTTACCTCGAAAACGGCTCTGTTTCGTATCGTTACGTTATTATCTCATAGCGTGGTGGTTGTGCAGGTCACAAGTTGTCCACAAAAGCGCTTTGGAGTTTGGGGATTTTGTATTTGATGAGTTTAATGAGGAAAACCAAGAAATTCCCTTAGCCTCCATAGCATCGTAGCAGCCTGCTACTGCGCTCCGCCGTACTAAAAATAGCTTACACCTACAATTAAAGGTAACGAACCTACTGCTATGACTATAGCGATTATGGCAATGGGCCAATTTGCCAAAATGTTGAACTATCCCTTTAAATTCCCCCCACCTCCCCAACAGCCCTTCCTCATCATTGCATTCATCAATACAGTACAATAACACATTTTCCATTTTCCTCCTGAAGGCCCTCCAGCAGGCCAGCGTTGAAGACCCACAGACCGCCGCCCCGGCCCCGAGAATTCGCAGCGGAGGTACAGGTGGTGGCTCCATGGACAGGGCTCGTGGGCAACCCCCCGGATCCTCCCCAGCAACCTGCCTGCCCACATATCACAAACAGTGTCCAAAATAATTACTCTGCCCTCTGTGTCTGCTTGTACTAGACCCCACTTTGCCCCAGCCGCCTCCCCGAACAGCACAGCCGCCCCTCCAGAGGTAACACCCCCATTGTTGTGGACTGTGCTGCCCTTCCAGTCCCCCCCACTCTTTCTGCCATGCGCCGAGCCCACCAGGTCTCTTGCAAACATAAAATGTCTGTGTTCTTAACCTCACCTAAAATGGCCTGGGTTTTAGCCCACGTGCGGAGCCCACGGGCATTGAGGGAGAAGAAGGAGGCCATTTTGGAGACTATGGGGAGGACATGCTGGCTCTGCTGGGGAGCAGCCCCACGGTTTCTCCCCTGCACCATCTGCCACCCACACACACTCTCACTCACTGATTCGATTTCATTAACTACTTTACCTGATTTATCCATCTTTATATCATACAAACCTTTTGTGTCTACCCTCCTCTGCGCGCGGCGCAGGGCCCACAGTGGAGGGAGCGGGTGCAATGGCGTCCAGATTCTCTATGCTTTTAATCACTGTCAATTTTGTTTTATTTTTAGTCATAGCCATTGTGGTCCATCCGAATATTTTTCTAAAAAGGAAAACTTGCCGGGGGGAATTTAACAAACTATCAAAAACTCAAAATACACGGAAAACTAAAAGTGCACATAATATAAAAAGTCTAAACCAAGGAAAGATTGAGAAAAATGAAAAAGAAGTTTGTGAGCTTCTATCAAACACAAGCAGTCCACAAATCTGGTTGTGTCATTAATCTAAAACAAAAAAAACCTAACTTTTTACTCCTCTCTCTGTCCTCCCAGGGTCCAGATCAATGCTTCGTTCCTCCTGACCATGGTCTTTCTAATCCTAACCTAGACCCTGGAGCCAGATGACAACATGCAGTTCACATGTTAAAGAAGACTCATTCAGTATCAATGACAGAAACTCAGACACAGGAGTGTCTCCCATTTCATGAAGGAAGTAAAACAAGTGCAGTTAAACATTTTTGAAATGACATGTGGAGATGAGATCAGTTTTCACATTTGAATGAGCAATATAAGGTTGTTTTTGTCTTTACAATAAAAATACTTTATTTCATCACGCTACGGGCCTGATCTACTCAAGGTTTGCTTGTATTAAAAAGTGCAAACATGATGTCACCCACAAAAAAATGTGCAAGGTGATCTACTAACTGGGTGCACTAAGGATTGCATCTCTCAAACGGGCAAAAAAGCATGCATGATTAGCACTTTTGACTTGGTTACACCCCGCCTTTCCGAAGCCCCGCCTTTCCGACAATAGACTTCCATTCGTCGTAATAGCGGGGTTTTCTTTTTTTTCTAAAGACACCGCTATTTCGAAAAGGCTACTGACATAAAGACCTAACGTTCATTCTGCTTCTAGCCTGTCTAGCCTCCACCTGATCTTTTTACTAAACTTAACCAACTCCTTTCTTCATTGCCTAAGCCCAACCAAAGCATCTCCCTCAGTCAGCTGTCAGCACGAGCGGAGGCTGTCGGAACAGCGGTGTTTCGGAACAGCGGGGTGTCGAAGTGGAGGTGCGTCGGAATGGAGAGCTGTCCCCTTTTGACTTGATGAATATGCAAATACGTTTCTGCCAGAATGCGCAAAATATTGGGAGAAGATGCAAATAGATTTATTTAGCACACGCAGCATGATTTATCAAACCTGAAGCTGATTGTTTTTGCGTCTTTAATACGTTTGAGAGGCAAGTATTATCTGATAACTTTTTTTTTTTCTTTTATTGATTTAAAGCAGAAGTAAGTGATATATTTGTGTTAATATAAGTCTTAAATAGTTATATCTTCCGACAGCAATCACTTACATAGAGTGTTTGGACCAAAACACGGGTCTGTCAGTCACTCTGCTCTGCTCTGAGCCGAGGAGAAAACATTTATCGTATCCTACAGTTTTTATCCAATGAGGAGAGAGAACGGCATGCAGGGCTGTGTGTGCAGCCAAGGAACGCCGTGAATGTGGCGACGTAGGGACGAGGACTGTTATGGTGCGTTCAAGGAAACTCGTATTTTTCCGACCGTGAAGTGGTACCAGTTCGATCTGGTACGAGTTCACCGGTCGGAAGTTACGAGTGGCTGTTATAGTGACTTTCACCGGTAAAACAGGTCGGAAAAACACGAGTGGGTTGCCTGGAACGCTACAAAGTCGTAAGTTGTGACTTGAAGCTGTAATTTACGATTTCAAAAGCCTGCCTGGAACGCAGCATTAGCGAAAACGACCGGACCACTTACTTCTTCTTTAATACCTGCCTGGGCAAAAGCTCTTACATCTCTGCATTTCCTCGCATCGGGGTCATCCCAGCAAACTGTAGCAGTTTTTTTCCACGTGTTTAAAGTCATTTAAGCGCCGTCACGCACGCCACACTTCTCTCCTCTCCCACCTGAGCTCTCTATTAATCCATCGGATCAAGTTCTATGTGTCCATCCAGCTCTCTGTCCACCGTGGAAACCATTACCACGCACAAACCCTCATTTAAGTACTGCGGAATGCGTGTGCTGTCATTTAGCGGGTTACTCTTAGTAGATTACCTTTTTTTTCGTGCACTGATCAAACAGGGATCTTATTAGGTCAGGCCCAAAGTGTATTAGTGTAGAAAGGTTGAGTTTGAAAATGGATACATTAACTTATATTTACTTGAAATTGGAGTGTAATGAATTCATAAGCAACACAGGTTGGATCTGTTGTCTTTAGAAAGAGGGCTGTTTGGTGCAGATCTGGGTTCCAGGGTTCCTTGCTCGTTAGCAGCTATTGGGAGCAGCTGTGATGCTCCTCCAGGGTTCCTTGCTCGTTAGCAGCTATTGGGAGCAGCTGTGATGCTCCTCCACAGCTGAAGGTAATCAGCCGGGCTGGGAGGTTTCATAAGGTGCTGGCTGTGGCTCTGCTCAGTTGGTTGTGTGTCTTCACAGAGTCAACACCATCAGTTGGCTTTTTAACTGCCATGTTCTTTTAGGGGGGAAGTCTGAGCTGACAGACTGTGTCTTTATTTAGTGATGCATTGTGTTTCCCTGTTGTCCAGTGACTCCCCCTTCACTAATATCAGCACAAAGTTTCTTTTATTTATTTATTTATTTATTGATTGATTGTATTTGTCCTACTTATTACTCAAGTCACAGTCTGTACACATATGTACAGTAGGCGATGTCCATTCTCCATTGTTCTATGTGTTTTTTCTCTACATCAATACTAAGAAAATTTAAATCACATATCGTTAGAACTCACAGACATGACCCGAACTTCTTCGTTACATGTTCCATTTGTAACTGTAGCTATGCTACAAAAAGTTGGAGTGCTTACAAAGCACATTTATGCAGGAAGCACAGACAACAAGAAATTGCTTCTCAAATTGAAAATGAGCCCCAGAATGTAATTGCAGATGAGTGGACTGAGACCGAGGCAGCAGAGCAAGCTCCAGATCCTGTACTTTTTGCTGGGAAATATGCAATGGCTCTCCAAGCCAAACACAATGTAGCTGAAAATGCCATTGACGACATAGTCGCCACGACGACGTCAGTGATTAACGAAATATTGGACTTGTACACCGATCAGATCATCCAACAAATTGATGATGGTGGACCTGTTGATAGAAATGTTCTACGGTCATTAATGCCAAAAGACATGTTTTTCGACATTAATACACACAAAAAAAGACAACGTTTCTATGAGAGAAGATTTGGCCTCCTTAATCCTGAGCCAGTGTATTTTGGGAGTAAGGTGGTGTGTGAGAATGGTCATGTAAAAAACAAAAGATTTTATGGCTACTGTGTGCCCTTTGAGAAAAGTTTGAAGTCATTCCTGGAAATTCCAGAAATTTGGAATCATGTCTCAAATCCTCATATCTCCACTTCTGATGTCATGTTAGACATCTGTGATGGTAGCATTTACAAAAGCCACCCTCTCTTTTCGAGAAACGCAAATGCGCTACAAATAATTCTCAACTGTGATGACATTGAAATCGTAAATCCAATTGGTACGCACACTAAAAAACACAAATTAAAGGGATAGTTCAACATTTTGGCAAATTGGCCCATTGCCATAATCGCTATAGTCATAGCAGTAGGTTCGTTGCCTTTAATTGTAGGTGTAAGCTATTTTTAGTACGGCGGAGCGGAGCTGCAGGCTGCTCAGAGCTACGCTATGGAGGCTAAGGGAATTTCTTGGTTTCCTTCATTAAACTCATCAAATACAAAATCCTAAAACTCCACAGCGCTTTTGTAGACATGTTGTGAGCTGCAGAACCACCACGCTATGAGATAATGACGGAACGTTACGAAACGGAGCCGTTTTCGAGGTAAATTCATGCAAAATCGCTGATGCGCGTTGCGTTCAGGGACAGTTTTTCAGCAAGCAGTCTCCGTATTTACCCTATATTTACCTCGAAAACGGCTCCGTTTCGTATCGTTACATTATTATCTCATAGCGTGGTGGTTGTGCAGGTGACAACTTGTCTACAAAAGTGCTGTGGAGTTTTGGGATGTTGTATTTGATGAGTTTAATGAGGGAAACCAAGAAATTCCCTTAGCCTCCATAGCGTAGCTCTGAGCGGCGTGCAGCTCCGCTCCGCCGTACTAAAAATAGCTTACACCTACAATTAAATGTAACGAACCTACTGCTATGACTATAGCGATTATGGCAATGGGCCAATTTGCCAAAATGTTGAACTATCCCTTTAAGCATGTTCTATTGGACTTTAGGAAACATTCCACCCACTTCAAGATCTCGTCTCTCAGCCATTCAGTTGTTGGGTGTTGCTAAAACAAAAGACATACGGGAATTTGGTATTGATGTATTTTTGCAGGACTTCACAGAGACAACAAGTAGACTTGGTCAGGGAGGAATAGAGATGAGTATTAACGGCTCACAGCATAACATTGAGGGGGCACTTCTCTTGGCACCGTGTGACACTTTAGCTGCCCAGTGGCTAGGCGGGTTTAAAGAGGGGGTGTCATTTGCACTGAAAGGCTGTCGGACATGCAATGCTTCAAAAACTGAAATGAGGCAAACTTTAATTGAAGGGAACTTCATACCAAGGGATGAGGGGGAGCACAGACAAAGGTGCCACACATTAGAGGGTCTAAGTAAGCAGAGTAGAACCTATTGGAGCAAAATGTGGGGTATCAATAGTAAAAGTGCCTTACTGGAGATACCGGATTTTCCAGTCTGCACAGGACTGGTGCACAGTCTCAACACATTCACAACTGACAACTCACAACACTCACACACAAAGCAATTTAACAGAGGAGGAGTACAAAAGGCACATTGAAGAGCTCCAGAAGGAGCACCACAAAGTTAACTCCAATGACAGGTAGGGATGAGAATCTGGCAGAAGCTCCTAATATAATTGCAGTTCAATATTTTTCACTGGCAAATGGAAAAAAGTTGACTTATAACTTTAAACACAACAGAGAAAAGTTACCTAGTTTTTGAGTTCCTGAATTGATTCTTGATCTCAAACAATTTTTGATTCAAGAGTCACACAAAAGGTAATATTTATTCATGCTGAACTTGAAGTTCAAATTCTCAAATATTACAGTCATGCTGAACTTTCAGTGTCTATTTCTCAATTAACAGCCAGTGATGCTGAATCTGAAGACAATGAAAAAAAAGTCTCTGAGTTAGGGATCTGTTTTTTAAGAATCATTATTTCTAACATTTTTTGGTCCTACTGACAGGCACCTGCTCATGCTTCTGAAGGAAACATTCCAATCCAGGAGGGAGTGGGTTCTTACGCTTCCAGTGGGAAAAGTGAAGCCTATTATGGAAATCTTCCCCTGCTTTGAATATGGGAAGTTTGTAAGTGTTATATTTAAAGATGTTTAACACCCTGCAGTAAAACAAAACAAACCTACCTTTTTGCTGAAAATGCTGTTTGTCTTTGTATTCAACAGATAATTGCAGAATTAGAAATGATTCTCGGGAAAACCCGCTTCAACTCAATTTCAGAACGGGCAAAAATACTCATTGACAAAGTGGAGGCATTCAAAGGAGTGAAAAACCAGGTTTGGAAATAGTGTTGCAGAGGTCATTAGTTATAAGATGAATTGAGGTGCCTATTGTCCATGGATTGATAGAGAATTCTTTCTTTCTATAGGGTGACCTACAAATGCTTGCAGTTCTCGAGGCCATTGAGAAGGAGACTAAGTTCAACCGGGGCAATGGAATCAAATCCAGCTCATTTTTAACTGTTGAGAAGGTGAGACTTTATTTAAAACACAAGGGCTTCACAACAGGCTGATGAATTACAGTGTTTCCCCTACCACTATGGCGGTGTATGTAACATGGGGGTATATCAAAATAAATGCTTTCTGCTATTCACTCATATGCCTTCACTCATTTTTAAACAGACTTTTTGTCCCATATTTTTGTAGGATGTCTCAACTGTCTCTGTGCCAACAACAAATGCAATGGAGGCTCCCCGGCTTATACTACATATGGAGGCTGATCACCTAGAGGAGGCGTTTGTGGTTGCGGACGGCACTGTCATCTTCACTCAAGCCAAAACAATCTTGGATGCAACAACAGTCCTCCTGGGGGTGTATTACGTGACACACCTCGACTACCCGAGGGTCTACTCGCAGGCACTGGGGTTCCTACAGCATCACATGATTGGGGACCCATACGTTGGCCCTAAATCAGCTAAATACAGGTATTTATTTTGATTTCATACAAAGCAACAGGTTACTGTTATACAAAACCTCAGTTACTGAAACCTCTTTTGCAATGCTCTCCATTTCAGATTCTTTTCAAAGACAATGGCCTGAGGACAGATGGCCTGCATGTAAATAGTTTTTTGTTATTGTGAATGTGATTTTTCTTTTTTATATTGTTGTATTGTATTACTGTTTACTGCACTTTTATTTTATAAAATGTAACATTCTCAGAAATAGATCAAATAAATAAGTTTTAAGTACAAAATTCTGTATTATTCCAAATATTCCAGTGGTTCCTAGGTTTACAGTTTTTGAAAGGGGGTGGCAGAGGTGGAAAATGAGTAACACACACTCAAAGGAATCATGGCATTCATGTGCTTCTTTTCAATCATTTTTTACAGTATGATCAATAGATCAATTGATGCAATTGGCTAGTGTCACCTGCATTGTTAAATGCTTGTTTGACCACATTTGAATAAAGTGTTTTAAAACCTAAACACATTTTCCTGACTAAACATGTAAAAGTGTTTAAAAAGTGTTACGGCGAATAAACATGTTCTCGTGTTTATTATCTAAACACTGTGACGTGTTTGAAAAGTGTTACGAATAAGTGTTTAATAATGTGTTCAGATCTTGAAACAAAAAAATCGGGGCATTCCCGTAGTATGTGACCCGGCTGCAGGCACATACGGCACACTTTCACCTGTCGGTCATGAATGACTCTAAAATATTCTGGCCCCAGAGCCGTTTCAAAACGTGCCGAGTACAGCAGGCTCTGAATCTTATCATTGAATTTTACTTTTAAAAACCTGGTGCCATCTGCCACATTTGTCCCCGGCCACATTCGCCTTCTAATCGGGGAGGCGGCTCCCACCTCCCAGCTCTCAAGTTTAGCAATTATCTCCTCATGTGTTACATAAGCAGGCAGATTTAGAAATGATACCACCAACTCATCATTGCACAAACCTTTTGCTAGAACTGCAGTATCTAGCACTCTCTCCTTCCCTTTAGTGTTCCCTTAGTGTCACCTCATATGTGCGCTGGCCTGTGGCGCAACAGGTCACCAGGCCCCCGCACAGACTCCTCACCGCCCGCATGAGCTTCATCGTGGAGACCGGCGCCGTTCCCTGGAGCTCCAGGATCACCGAATGTCTCGATGAGCCGCCGGTCCTGCAGCTCTGGCACCTCCTGCCCTCGTGCTGCCTGTCGCGCTGCGTGACGTCACAGCCGACGCGACGGCCGAGCCCGACGCCAGCCCAGCTGCTGGCTCTCCCCTTGTGGCCTGCTGCTTGGCGGCAGCTACACAAACCCCCCTGCACAGTTTTCCATTCATTCACACACTCATTCTCACTCACCGCGATTCTATTTAATTTACCATCCTACCTGTTTTATCCAACCTGATATCATACAAACCTCGCGTTTCACCCGCTCCCAAAAAATCTACATTCTTAGCCATGGTCAATTTGCCGTTACCTTTAGTCGTTGCCATTATTACCCGTCCAAGTATTTTTTGAAAAGAGAACTTAAACAAACCTCCCCCGACCAGTGCTAGACACTGCCGGGGGGGAATTACCAAAACTTTATCAAAAACTCAAAATACACAGGAAACTCAAAATTCATATAATATAAAGAAAGACAAACTAAGGGAAAGATAATAGAAATGAAACTGAAGTCCATGAGCAATCCAACAATCAATCCCAATCTCTCTCTCTCTCGACACACAACCTCTCACACCAAGTGCTTTTTTTTAATTATCTTTTGTTATGAAAATAGTCAATCTTACATTAAAATCACATACAGACACAAATGACAGTACAATAATCAAAACTGGAAATGAATCATACACAAATAAACAGAACTGGAAATAAAACACTGAAAATAAATAGAAAAAACTCAACTAATGAACCAAACTGAAAAAGAGAAACCAAATCACTGATGCAGACAAAACACTCAATACATACAATTTTTCATCAAAATTAACCAGCTGAATTCACCCAACTTAATCAAAACACTTAATCAAAACCAGCTGGTCCACAATCAATTGAACACATTAACATTTTTTTTTCTCCCCCTCCTCTAACATTTCGTTAAAAAGCTGCGTTAACAGCGGAACACAAAAGTTTTTGAACATAATATAAAACTCCGAGGTGAGCCCGTGTCTAGCCATTTTTTATGCTTACCGTAATTAATAGCTGCTTTTTTGATTCTTACCTTAAATCCCTCCCACCTCCCCAACAGCCCCACATCATCATTACCTTCATCAATACAATACAACAAAATATTTTCCATTTTCTTTTTAAAAGCCCGGTCCTACATCAGACTGGCGTTGAGGGCCCACAAGCCCCCGCCCCGGACGTGCCCCGGCCCCGAGAAGTCGCAGCGGAGGTAGAGGTGGTCGCTCCACAGGCAAGCCTCGTGTGCGACCCCTCTGATACTCCCCAGCAACCCCCCCGAGGCCAGGAGCAGGTCAATCCGCGAGCAGCAGCTGCGACCTCGTACAGTCATACTCCCTCTGACCAGGATGTAACATATGAAACACATCAATCAAATTACAATTCACATACGTCAGCCAATACAAACCTACTAATGTACCCCACATCATCCAGTGTCTGGACGACGTTGAATCGTAAACGGACTTGCACTTATATAGCGCTTTTCTAGTCACTTGGACCACTCAAAGCGCTTTACAATGTAATGGTCGCATTCACCCTTTCACACACATTCATACAGCGCTGTTCGCAGACAGGCTTTTGGAGGCTAATCATTCACACACATTCATACATCCGATGGCACATCGGAGGGCAAGTGTGGGTTCAGTGTCTTGCCCAAGGACACTTCGACATGCGGACTGGAGGAGCCCGAATCGAACCACCGACCTTCCGATTGATGGTCGACCCGCTCTACCTCCTGAGCCACAGCCGCCCTGAAGTCCCCCACCATGATGGTGGTTGGCGTGACCCACTGCTCTATGCTTTTAAAAAGTGCTTTTCTCTTTACTTCATCATTGTGTGCATAAATATTAATTAACCTGCCTGCCCACGTATTACAGACGACATCCAGAATAAGAACTCTACCTTCATTGTCTGCGTACACCTCATCCCAAGTAGCCCCAGCCGCCTCCCCAAACAGCACAGCCACCCTGCCGGAGGTAACTTCTCCATTGTTTTAGGCTGTGCTGCCCTTCCACCACCCTCCTACCCGTTCTGCCACGCGCCAATCCCTACCAGGTTTCTTGAAGATATAAAATGTTACTCTTACCTATTTTATTCAAGATGGCCTGGGTCTTGGCCCATGAGCGTAGCCCACGGGCGTTTAGAGAGAAGAGGGAGGCCATCTGAAAAAGCTACATATTTGTTTTTCGCTTTTTATTTTTTCTACTCGCCCTGACCTGTTTAACCAGGTCAAGATCCATGTCAGTGTCTGACCTGGCTCCGAACGACGTCTGAGGGACGACAGGGACCCCTCCCTGCCATCCCTCTGACAGTGGTCCCTCACCCCCCTCCCCGCACGGCAACTCCTGGCCCGAGGGCAGTTCGCCGTCCTCAGCCCGGTCGCCGTCGGCATCCGCTTCCAGGCTGTCCAGGCTGGAGCCGATAAACTCCAGCTGGCTCAGATCCCTGCGGCCCGTCGCTCTGTCAGAGGGCCCAGCCCGGGCTAAGTCAGCCCTCACTGCCACACCCGCCCCCCTGCTCAGGTCCTGCTGTGCGCTGCCCACCCGCTCTTGGAGTCCAGCCCCGGCTAGGTCAGCGCTTACGGCCACACCCGCCCTGTCGATCTCCTGCTCCATCTCCTCCTCACTGTCCTCACTGAGGCTAGCCTCATCCTCCCCTGAGACGAGCTCTGCCGAGGAGCCCTCATCCTCCTCCCCCTCTACCTCCACCTCCTCCTCTCTGCCTCACAAACAACCATTACAAGCAAAAACAAAGCCGGTGAATAAAGAAGTACGCCACGTCATGTCAGACAGTTTTCTCTAGCTCTATTAAAATACATTAACAGCAACTTCTCCGTAGTCGGATACAGTAGAGTGAGTCCCTGAAGCACTCTGCCTGCAGGAGGAGATCCCTTGGCTGTAATGTTCACTGTCTGTTCACTGTTCACATGCCAGTGGGTGCTCCCTTTAATGCCATCACTTGCTTGATGACTTTGCCCAAGTGATTGATGTATTTGTTAAGAAGTTCCTTAAGAAAACCCTACTCCAGATTCATCAACGCGTTCGTCAGCCTCAGAATTGTTCGCAGCTGTGTTCTTAAGCCACCTCCTCGTTAGTTGAGGGCGTGTGCCAGGTGAGTCTAATTATAGGATCAGCATGGGTAACAACCCCTTCAATGCCCATAAAAGGGCATGAGACTGCAGGGCCGTGTGCAAACAGAACCCACAGCACTGAGCAGAGGAGGTGAAGAGAGAAAGAAAGTTGAAATGCTCAAATGAAAATCTATGAAGGGGCACCATACTGCAAACGTAAAAAGAACTTTAGTAGTGAAGTGGAGCTACTGCAACAGGAATGAAACAAAGAAACAAACAAAAAGTTTATATTTAGTTTATATTTTAATATCTAGTTATATTTAGTAGCGTCAGCAGTGGATGCAGCAGATGGGGTTATTATCAGAGGGACCACACTCTCACGAGGGCCATCATAAATATCATCATATTATCACATATGATTCCAGTAGTGCAACAGATCGCTGTTGCTCCGTGATCCGTTCAGAATGCCATGTTGTCCATGGAACGGTTCATGATATTAAGTAATTTGTAAATTATTATTATTAATATATATGATTATTTAAAACATCATAAAATACAAGAAAATAATTCTTATTCAAATCATGTCATGTCACGGTGGCTGAGCTCATAAGAATCTGCCATCATGGCTGCTTTCCTAAGGTTTTTAACCTCCAAATCATTAAGGTGGGCTTCAACATACTGTGGTACACTTCTTTTAAATTGTTCCATTAACATTAGCTCTCTGAGATCCTGAAAAGTGAAGACTTTGTTTGACCCTAGCCACCTATCAAACTCTGCTTCCTGTCTCCTAGCCAAATCCAAAAAGGTCTCATCACCCCTGCGTCTAAGTGACCTAAACTTCTGTCTGTAGGCCTCGGGGACCAGCTCATAAGCAGCAAGCACTACTTTTCTTTCTAACGTGCCCCGGCCTAAAGCTAATCCCTCCCTCTCTCAGTGAATTGGCGACTCTCCGGAAGTCGAAGAGCCCCCTCCCATCGATCACCTGTCCTATCCTCGTGACCCCCGCCGCCTGCAGTGGAGCGCAGGACAGCACCCTTCCCCCGTGCTGGAGGAAAGGAGTCTGGAGGAAAGGCATGAGCGCGATACTGCTTCTGTTCACCTCCGAAGGCTTGAGGCGGGGCAGCAACTTGCCCCACGCCTCTAGCACCTCCCGGAAGAACGGCGGCAGCCGACTGAAGGCCGTTCTGGGAGGGAGCGTGCACAAATTGTACACGTCCCCCTCACCGTACTGGGCCAAGCAGCCAGCCATCGCGCCCTCCCAGGGGTACTGCCTGGCCGGATCGAGAAACTTACTAATGAATTTGAGCCTCAGTGCGTCTCTTTTTGCACAGATGTCAATCAGTCCTAAACCCCGCTCCGGCTTATTACAGATTAACACCTGTCGAGCGATCGAATTTGCCCTCCCTCTCCAGAGGAATGTGGTGTAAAGGTACTTTATTAGTCACATATACAGGTGTACAGGTGAAATTCTTTCTCTGCATTTAACCCATCCCTGAGGAGCAGTGGGCAGCCACGGTGCGGCGCCCGGGGACCAACTCCAGATTTAAGCCAGTGCTTTTGGTCAGGGGCGCTGACTGGAGGATTAGCTAACATGTTTTGGTGGTGGGGGAAACCGGAGTACCCGGAGGAAACCCACGCAGACACGGGGAGAACATGCAAACTCCACACAGAAAGGCCCTGGGCGGCCCGGGATTCGAACGAGAGGGTGTCCTGCAGGACTTTTAGCGCCCACTGTGGCAGCTCGCAGGTCCCCAAAACATGCAGTAGAGCGGAGGTTACTAAAGCGTTCCACACTATGACCTTTCCTCTCAGGCTGAGACCACGTGGCCGCCGCCCCGGCGCCACAGGCAGTCCCAGCATGCGGCCGTCTGCTGAGACAGCGGCTACCAGGGACTCAGCAACAAAAGAAAACAAAAGGGGCGAAAGGGGGCACCGTTGCCTCACCGAACTATTTATATGAAAAACTGAACTTAACCTGCAGTTTATTTTTAAACGCGACTGGGCTCCTTTGTACAGGAGACTTATGAGCCTCCTCATGACTGGCCCGAAGCCCATGGCCTCCAGGATGCTAAAAAGAAAAGTGTGGCTCACCCTATCGAAAGCCTTTTCTAAGTCCAGGTTCAGGAGGAGGCCTCTACCAGCCTCCTCCATCCCCCGGACTGCCCCTTGTAAAACAAAAATTAAATTGGCTATGTCTCGGCCGTGGACGCCGTAAGCCTGTAGGCTTCTCACGACGTCCCTGGCCACCTCCTTCACTCTATTTGTGATGACTTTAGCAAGAATTTTATAATCTACGTTTAATAAACTAATCGGTCTATAGTTTTTTATATCTGATCTGTCACCTTTCTTAAACAGCAGGGAAATTACTCCCGCTGAAAACCCTCCCGGGGTCTCCCCCTCCTCTAACATTTCATTATACAGCTGCGTCAACAGTGGAACACAAAAGTTTTTGAACATAATATAAAACTCGGAGGTGAGCCCGTCCTCCCCTGGGCTCTTCCCCCTCGCCAGCCCGTCTACGGCCCTGGTGACCTCCTCCTCGCTAATCCCTCCCTCCAGTGTGTGTGCTGCGTGTGCGTCTAACCTACCTCGTATGTGTTTTAAAAGCTTACCTGTGCAGGCCTCATCGGCCGCTTCCTCTTTAAAGAGGTTTTCATAAAACTCAACGGCCACGGCTTCAACCTCGTCCTGACTCTGAACTAACTTACCTGTTTTGTTTTTGAGCTGTCTAATAAGCTGTTTTTCCTGTTTTTGTTTTTCTAAGCCTAAAAATAGGCTGAATACTTCCCTCCATGTAACAAATCATTTACTTTCGCTCTCAGAGCTGCGGCAGCGCATTTGGCGCCGTGCAGCGTGGCCAGCTTCGCCTTTGCGGCTTCCAAGCTGGCCAATTGAGCTGCCGTGGCCGTGTCTATGTGTTTAAGTATGTGTGTGAGTGTCTGTGTGTCTTACCTCTTCTAATGTGTCTAACCATTTTTTGTGTTTTCCATAATTAATAGCTGCTTTTTTAAACCTTACCTTAAAGCCCTCCCACCTCCCCAACAGCCCCACATCATCATTACATTCATCTATACAGTATAACAACATGTTTTCCATTTTTCTTTTAAAAGCCTGGTCCTCCAACAGACTGGAGTTCAGAACCCACAAGCCGCCGCCCCGGACCTGCCCCGGACCTGCCCCGGCCCTGAGAAGTCGCAGCGGAGGTAGAGGTGGTCGCTCCACGGGCAAGCCTCGTGTGCGACCCCTCTGATCCTCCCCAGCAACCCCCCGGAGGCCAGGAGCAGGTCAATCCGCGAGCAGCAGCTGCGGCCCCGAACAGTCTGGACCCGGCTGTACTCTTTTTTACCAGGATGCAAAACTCTAAATACATCAATTAAATCACAATTAACACACATGTCAGAAAAAACGAATCTACTTACATCACTCTTTAATTTATCCCGCCCCCCCACGTCATCCAGAGTCTGGATGACGGCGTGACCCACTGCTCTAAACTTTGAAAAAGCGCCTTTCTTTTCATTTCATCATTATGTGCGTAAACATTTATTAATCTGCCGGCCCATGCATTACAGACAACATCCAAAATTATAACCCTACCTTCCCTGTCCCTGTATACCTCATCCCATGTAGCCCCAGCCGCCTCCCCGAACAGCACAGCCACCCCGCCGGAGGTAACTTCTCCATTGTTGTTGGCTGTGCTGCCCTTCCACCACCCGCCCACCCGTTCTGCCACGCGCCGATCCCACCAGGTTTCCTGAAGACAAATGATATTATTATTGCCTACTTTGCTGAGGATGGCCTGGGTCTTGGCCCACGAGCGTAGCCCTCGGGCGTTAAGGGAGAAAAGGGAGGCCATCTAGTTATAGGTATAAAAAAATATAGCGTATTTCTCCCCCCTCATGGAGCGGTGCGGTGTCTGACTGCAGCGGGGCTGCTCGTCACACACCGGCCGCCGGTGAGAGGGGGGCGGCGGCGGCGGCGGCGGCGGCGGCGGCGGGGCTCATGGCGGCTCGGCAGCTCGTTGAAGCTCCGTACAGCTCCGTGATACAAAGCACACACGTTAGTAACAACAACCCCGTTGATCGCTCGTCGTTAGTCGTCAACAGCGTTTGGAAAATCGCCAGATTTAGTGAGAAATCACACAGAGAGCAGCTTGAAAATCCCGCGGTCTAGTGGAGGAGGAGCGGACGGCGCCGCGCCGAACAGAACGAGAGCTGAAGGTGGAGGGAGTGTCTGTTGTGATCTACAGAGACTGTCTGTGGTTGTGGGTCCAGGGGGCACGTCAGCCACAGCTGGAGGCTGTGTGTGTGCGCGCGTGTGTGTGTGTGTGTGTGTGCGCGACAGACAGAGAGAGAGTGAGACCGCAGCCTGCCGACCAGAGGAAGCTGGATCTGATGTAAAAAAAAAAAAAAAAGCGCCGCGTGTCGGCTACGAACACCTGTCGAACTGATCTGCACGCGCGCGCGCACACACACATACACGTACGTACACACACACACACACACGTAGGCTACATGGAGGCACGCACACACACTAAAAGAAAGGAAAGAAAAAGTTGTAACTCAGAGAAGAGAAAGAAAAAGGCTGGAGCCTATTGTGTGTCAGTAGCTAAATGTTGTGTCTTTTGTCATCAAAAGTCATTTGTCAGTGTTGATTTCATTGTTGTTTACAAGAGAACAGCTGTACAGATGTTGAGGTGTCACTAAAGCAAAATATAATGGAGCCAGTTGCACTGGTTCACCTGAAAATCACAGCCGACACGAAAACCTCTTTTTCTCAAGATTTTGCTGCCAAAATGGCATTTTGGGCTAAACCCACCTATATTCAACCGCCAATTTCACAAGACTGGAACAAGATAGAAACAAACAGGTTTTTTTGCTGGGAAGTAGAGACCCTCATCTTTCCTTTGATAGGCTGAATGTGTATTTATTAAAAGTAGGTAGGTACATGGTGGGTCTACGAAAATCAGTCAAAAAGCTGGAAAATGCCTGGCAAGCTGGAGGACGCTGCTCTGAGAATGGCTGGCAGTCAAAGAGTTAAGGAACCTGGTGCCATCAGCCACGTTAGTCCCCGGCCACATTCTCCTTATCGGGGAGGCGGCTCCCACCCCCCAGCTCTCTAGCTTCGCCAAAATCTCCTCATCTGAAACATAGGCCGGCAGATTAAGAAATTATACTACTAGTTCGTCATTGCACAAACCCTTCGCCATTACCGTAGTCTCCCCAATCTTAAATCCATCTAACACCCTCTCTTTACCTTTGATATGTATTAATGTGACTTCATATGTGCGCTGACCCGTGGCTCTGCAAGCCACCAGGCTGCCACACAAACTCCTCACCGCCCTCATGAGTTCCATAGCGGAGACTGGCGCCGCTCCCTGCAGCTCCAGGATCACAGTCAGTTCTTTTTCATATCGTTGCTGAGCTGCCGGTCCCGCCGATGAAACAGTCACGGCTCCCACCGCAGCTCCAGCTCCAGCCGCAGCTCGGGCTCCAGCTCGGGCTCCAGCTCCAGCCGAAGCAGCAGCCGCCTTCCCCCTGCTCGCTGCCAGCATAGCAGCCGCCGTCTGCCTCTCTCTCCCGGGCTGTGCAGCTCCAGAAGCCGCCGCCGGTCCCGCCGCGCTGTTCGCCGTCTTCCCGCTCTCCTTTCCCGGCCCCGTTGGTCCCGCTCGTCCCGCCGAGTCCACCGCCGCCGACTGTGCCGCCTTCCCCGGCCCCGAGGGTCCCGCTCGTCCCGCCGAACTGGCCGCCGGTCCTCCTCGTCCCGCCGCGTTCATGGCCGCCGCCATCATACTGACTCGTCCCGCCGCGCTGGCCGAGCTGGGCGCCGCCATTGCCGGCTTTGCCGCTGCTTCCGCCACCGCCGAAGACCCCGCCACCACCGCCGCCTGCTTGGCTCCTCTCGGAGCCGCCGACCCGCCGCATGGCTCGCGGCCGTCGCTGCTCCCGGTCCTGCCGCTCCTGGCCCTCCTGGACCACCTCGAGCCGCCGCAGACCCTGCAGCTCTGGCGTCTCCCGGAAACGAACGCCAGTGGATTGGAATCCACTGGCGTTCGTTTCATCCGACGCGACGCGGCTGCCAATTCATTTTCTATGGGATGCGTCGAACCGTTAATGACGCCCCCGCAAAGCATTCTGGGTAGGCGGCGCGTCCGTTCGAGCAGTTGCGGCGCGTCCAAAAGTTGAGCACAGCTCAACTTTATGCAAATGAATCCGTCCGACGCAGGGTCACTGTCCAATGGAGAGAACTGCTCGGGGGGACGGGGGTCTGCTTATCCACTGTCTGTGCCTCTCTGTTGACCCGCCGCTCTGTGTTCCCGCCTATCAAAAAGTCAGTTGACGCCGAGGCGTCGCGTCCGGCGAGAAATCGCCTTGAAGCCAGTGGATCCTAGGCGTGACGCCAGCCCAGCTGCTGGCTCCCTCCTCGTGGCTGGCTGCATGGAGGTTGATGAGGGCGTGGCGGGGGGGGAGTCCGAAGAGAAGTGTCCAGGGGGTCAGTGATTGGGGGGTGAAGTTGCAGTGCACATGTAAAACCTGTAACAGAAAAACATGAATAGAAACAAGACATGGACAAGACACAAACAAGTGCATTATATCCTCGTCAAATTTCCCACAAACAGCACAGGTCCTGGAGAAGAGCTCCCTGTGGACCTGGTGCAGGACGACCCCGGTGAAAATCCTCCTGTGCCTCAAACGGAAGTCGAGATCAAAGGCTGCACGTGAGAGGTACCGGTTTGGAAGATTTGTCCAGATTTTCCCCGCGTCCTCACCGGGGAAGAGCCCCCTCCAAGCAGCCTCGGAGGACGGCCGCCTCCCCAGCTCGGACGCGAGGATGCTGTAGATTGTTTTTGTGGTGAGTTGTGACAACGGAATGTTTTTGGCAGGGAGGCACAGGAAGAAGTCCAGCCGGGGCGCCTGCACCGGCCCCCTCTCCCTTAGAGCCCTCCTCCAGGACTCTGGCATGACACTATCTAACCTGACACCTGTGGTTCTAACGTGCCCGAGCCTATAGCTAACCCTCCCGGCCCTCAACTTAGCAACTACTCGGTCCAGATTGAAATAACCCTCCCCGTCGACTACCTCGCCTACCCTCGTGACCCCCGCTGCCCTCAGTGGAGCGCAGGACAGCGGCCTTCCCCCGTGCTGGAGGAATGGAGTCTGGAGGATGGGTAGCAGCGCGACACTGCTCCTATTCACCTTTCGTAGGCTTGAGGCGGGGCAGCAACTTGCCCCAGGCCTCTAGCACCTCCCGGTAGAAGGGCGGCAGCCCGCCGAAGGCCGTTCTGGGAGGGAGAGTGCACAGGCTGTACACATCCCCCTCGCAGTACTGAGCCAGACAGCCAGCCATCGCCCCCTCCCAGGGGTACTGCCTGTCCGGATCGAGAAATTTCCTAACAATTTTCACCCTCAGTGCATCTCTTTTGGCACCAGTGTCAATTAGTCCTAAACCCCCCTCCCGTTTATTACTAATTAACACCTGTCGAGCGATCGAATTTCCCTTTCCCCTCCACAGGAAGGAGGAGAATGTGTCATTCAACGCTTTTAGTGCCCACTGTGGCAGCTCGCAGGTCCCCAAAACATGCAATAGAGTGGAGGCTACTAGAGCGTTCCACACCACTACCTTTCCTCTCAGACTCAGGCCACGGGACCTCCACCTGTTAATAACATGTGTCACCTTGCTAATAACCATATCCCAGTTTAACTTGGTGATCCTATCCCCTCCTATGCCCACATGAACTCCTAACACTTTTAAGCTAATTCCTGCCTGGCTAAAACCTCATTTATTTGCATCCCCCCTCCCCACCGCTAACAAACTGGTTTTACCAATATTTAATTTGGCCCCAGAGGCCGCCTCATAAGTTTTAACATGCTCAATAAATACATCGACCTCCCGTGGCGCCGAGGCGAGGAAGGTGACGTCATCCGCAAAGGGGACGACGACCACCCTCCCCGACCCCGGCGCCACGGGCAGCCCCAGCAGGCGGCCGTCGCTGTCGACCGCCGCCACCAGGGCCTCCATACACAGTGAAAAAAGCAGCGGGGACAGGGGGCACCCGTGCCTCACCGACCCCTCTATATTGAAGAAACTACTGATTCTGCCGTTAATCTTGAGGGCCGAGCGCGCCCCTGTATATAATAATTTAACCATAGAAATTAATCCCTGCCCAAAACCCACCCCCTCCACCACCCTCCACAGAAAATCATGCTCAACCCTATCAAAAGCCTTTTCTAAATCTAAACTTAAAATAAACCCTCCCTCCCTCTCCAGGCTGCTGACCTCAGCGATGTCTCTGCCGGGGATGCCGTATGCCTGTAGGCTGGTAACGGCATCCCCGGCCACCTCCTTCATTCTGTTGGTAAGTATTTTAGCGTAAATTTTGTAGTCTGTATTTAACAGGCTTATAGGTCTGTAATTTTTAATATCATTCTTTTCCCCTTTCTTATACAGGAGCGTGATCAGGCCATCATTGAACCCCCTTGGGGTTCTCCGGCTGATGATCATCTCATTATATAACTGGCACATTAATGGCCCTATGTAATCAATGTTATGCTTGTAGAACTCGGCAGTCAGACCATCAGCACCGGGGCTCCTCCCTCCGGAGAGACCGGACACCGCCTGGACGACTTCATCCAGCGTGACCGGCCCCTCCAGAGAGAGGGCATCCCCGACGCCGATCCTGCCTTTTAATTTGTTTAATAATTCCTCCCCCCTCCCCCTATCTACTCCCTCCCTCTTAAATAAAGACGTGTAAAAATTAATCCCTACCTGCTCTATCCCCTCCCCATCAGTTAAAATCTTACCTGTTTCGTCTTTGAGTTCAGTTATTATCTGTTTCTGTTGCTTTTGTCGTTCCAGCCCGAGGAAGAAGGCAGAATACCTTTCTCCCTCGAGCTGGTTCTGGACTCTGGCCCTAATGGCCGCCGCGGCACACTGCTTCTGGAGCAGTCTGGCCAGCTGGACCTTTACTGCACCAAAGCTGGCCAGCTCCTCCGCCGTGGCTGTGTCCAGCTTGTCATTCAAATCATTTAACTTATTAATTAACCTTACCTTTTCTGTTTTTTCCGTCCAATTTTTATACTTACCTTGACTTACCGACATGCTTTTGATTTTCTGCTTAATCCATACCCACCTATCCAGCACCCCCTCCTCATCATCACACAAAAATATACAATATCTCAAAAATGTACTTATCTTACCTTTAAATTTGACGTCTTGGAGGAGGCTGGCGTTAAAACACCACACGCCCCCCCCTCTGACGTCCCCGGGCCCGGAGAAGTCTGCCCTGACAAACAGGTGGTCGCTCACGGCGCATGGCACGTGGGCGACCAGCCTGATGTGCCCGAGCGCCTCCCCCGTGGCCAGGACCAGATCGATCCGGGACCGCTTAGTCTGCCCCTGCACCACCTGGACCCGGCTATACTCCCTTTTTCCTGGGTTTAAAACCCTATACACATCTACTACATTATTAGTACTTAGGAAATCAGCAAAAGCAAACCGGTCAATATCCCCTTTAAGTTTCTCCCTCCCACCCACATCTTCCAACGACTGTATTAAATTAAAGTCCCCAACTATTAATGTGTTGGGGACCACCCATGCCCCGAGGCTTTCAAACAAGCCTTTACGGCCCTGTTCCGTGTTTGGAGCATAGGTGTTTATGAGCCTCCCCTCCCACCTACTGGTTTTAACATCTAAAACTAAAACTCGTCCCTCATTATCCGAATGTACATGCACCCAATCCCCCCCGACCGCCTCCCCCAGCAGCACGGCTACCCCTCCGGAGGTACCACCTCCGTTGTTGTAAGCCGTGCTGCCCGGCCAGACCCTCCTCACCCTCTGGGCCTGCTGCTCTGTCCACCAGGTCTCCTGCAGACATAGGATGGAGTCTCTCCCCACCTCTGACAGGACCACCCGGAGCTTCCCCTCCGTGCGGAGCCCTCGAGCGTTGAGCGACACCAGGGAGGCCATGATGTTATGAGGAGAGGAGAATCAGCGCGGCGTGCAGGTTACTGCTTCTTTCGTTTCTCCGAGGCTGCTTGGAGGGGGCTCTTCCCCGGTGAGGATGCAGGGAAAATCTGGACAAATCTTCCAAACCGGTACCTCTCACATGCAGCCTTTGATCTCGACTTCCGTTTGAGGCACAGGAGGATTTTCACCGGGGTCGTCCTGCACCAGGTCCACAGGGAGCTCTTC